>NC_069457.1:3054536-3064536 GCF_026875155.1 Cherax quadricarinatus
GCATCAGCAAACATCATGTGGTACGGAAGCAACCACAACATGTGTGAAGGAGCAACACAACATGTGTGACGGAGCAACACAAACATTGTGTGACGGAGCTAACACAAACATTGTGTGACGGACAGCAACACAAACCATGTGTGAGTAGCAACACAAAACATTGTGTAAGGAGCAACAACAAAACATTAAGTGTGAAGAGACAACACAAACATTGTTGACGGAGAAACAAAACATTGTGTGACGAGCAATCAAACATTAGTTTTTCAACATAACAATATGTGTCCAAAAATTTGAAGAAAAAAGCCTTTGTTTTATATTGAATCTGCGTTAACACAGCCTTGTAAATACTGCCATCCATGCTGTAAAACACACCATGCTGCAGCTACCATGCTGTAAAACATACCATCAGCTACATGTTGTAAAAAAAATACATGCTGCAGCTAACCATGCTGTAAAAAATACATGCAGCTACCATGCTGTAAAACAACCATGCTGCAGCTACCATGCTGTAAAACACACCATGCTGCAGCTACCATGCTGTAAAAATAAACATACCATGCTGAAAACATGCAGCTACCATGCTGTAAAACACACCATGCTGCAGCTACCATGCTGTAAAAACAACCATGCTGCAGCTACCAGCTGTAAAACATACCATGCTGCAGCTACCATGCTGTAAAAACAACCATGCTGCAGCTACCATGCTGTAAAACAACCATGCTGCAGCTACCATGCTGTAAAACATACCATGCTGACAGCTACCATGCTGTAAAAATACCATGCTGTAAAACATACCATGCTGCAGCTAACATGCTGTAAAACAACCACCATGCTGCAGCTACCATGCTGTAAAAAACACACCATCTGACACATACCATGCTGTAAAACACACCATGCTGCAGCTACATGCTGTAAAACATACCATGCTGCAGCTACCATGCTGTAAACACACACCATGCTGCAGCTACCATGCTGTAAAAACACACCATGCTGCAGCTACCATGCTGTAAAACACACCATGCTGCAGCTACCATGCTATAAAACAACACCTGCTGCAGCTACCATGCTGTAAAACATACCATTCTGCAGCTACCATGCAGTAAAACATACCATGCTGCAAGCTACAATGCTGTAAAAACACCATGCTGCAGCTACCATGCTGTAAAACATTTAAACCATGCTGCAGCTACCATGCTGCAGCTACCATGCTGTAAAACACACCATGCTGCAGCTACCATGCTGTAAAACATACCATGCTGCAGCTACCATGCTGTAAAACATACCATTGTGCTGCAGCTACCATGCTGTAAAACACACCATGCTGCAGCTACCATGCTGTAAAACATACCATGCTGCAGCTACCATGCTGTAAAACATACCATGCTGCAGCTACCATGCTGTAAAAATACCATGCTGCAGCTACCATGCTGTAAACATACCATGCTGCAGCTTACCATGCTGTAAAACATACCATGCTGCAGCTACCATGCTGTAAAACACACCATGCTGCAGCTACCATGCTGTAAAACACACCATGCTGCCAGCTACCATGCTGTAAAACATACCATGCTGCAGCTACCATGCTGTAAAACATACCATGCTGCAGCTACCATGCTGTAAAACATACCATGCTGCAGCTACCATGCTGTAAAAACACACCATGCTGCAGCTACCATGCTGTAAAACACCCATGCTGCAGCTACCATGCTGTAAAACACACCATGCTGCAGCTTCCATGCTGTAAAACATACATGCTGCAGCTACATGCTGTAAAAACATACCATGCTGCAGCTACCATGCTGTAAAACATACCATGCTGCAGCTACCATGCTGTAAAACACACCATGCTGCAGCTACCATGCTCTGAAAACATGCCATGCTGCAGCTACCATGCTGTAAAAACATACCATGCTGCAGCTACCATGCTGTAAAACATACCATGCTGCAGCTACCATTGCTGTAAAACACACCATGCTGCAGCTACCATGCTGTAAAACACACCATGCTGCAGCTACCATGCTGTTAAAACATGCCATGCTGCAGCTACCATGCTGTAAAAACATACCATGCTGCAGCTACCATGCTGTAAAACACACCATGCTGCAGCTACCATGCTGTAAAACATACCATGCTGCAGCTACCATGCTGTAAAAACATACCATGCTGTAAAACATTACCATGCTGCAGCTACCATGCTGTAAAACACCATGCTGCAGCTACCATGCTGTAAAACATACCATGTGCAGCTACCATGCTGTAAAACATACCATGCTGTAAAACATACCATGCTGCAGCTACCATGCTGTAAACACACCATGCTGCAGCTACCATGCTGTAAAAACATACATGCTGCAGCTACATGCTGTAAAACATACCATGCTTGCAGTACCATGCTGTAAAAACATACCATGCTGCAGCTACCATGCTGTAAAACATACCATGCTGCAGCTACCATGCTGTGAAACATGCCATGCTGCAGCTACCATGCTGTGAAACATACCATGCTGCAGCTACATGCTGTGAAACATGCCATGCTGCAGCTACCATGCTGTAAAAACTACCATGCTGCAGCTACCATGCTGTAAAACATACCATGCTGCAGCTACCATGCTGTAAAACATACCATGCAGCTACCATGTAAAACATACCATGCTGCAGCTACCATGCTGTAAAACATACCATGCTGCAGCTACCATGCTGCAAAACATACCATGCTGCAGCTACCATGCTGTAAAAATACCATGCTGCAGCTACCATGCTGTAAAACATACCATGCTGCAGCTACCATGCTATAAAACATACCATGCTGCAGCTACCATGTTGTAAAACATACCATGCTGCAGCTACCATGCTGTAAAACATACCATGCTGCAGCTACCATGCTGTAAAACATACCATGCTGCAGCTACCATGCTGTAAAACATACCATGCTGCAGCTACCATGCTGTAAAACATACCATGCTGCAGCTACCATGCTGTAAAACATACCATGCTGCAGCTACCATGCTGTAAATACATACCATGCTGCAGCTACCATGCTGTAAAACATACCATGCTGCAGCTACCAAGCTGTAAAACATACCATGCTGCAGCTACCATGCTGTAAAACATACCATGCTGCAGCTACCATGCTGTAAAACACACCATGCTGCAGCTACCATGCTCTGAAACATGCCATGCTGCAGCTACCATGCTGTAAAACATACCATGCTGCAGCTACCATGCTGTGAAACATACCATGCTGCAGCTACAATGCTGTAAAACATACCATGCTGCAGCTACCATGCTGTAAAACACACCATGCTGCAGCTACCATGCTGTAAAACAACACCATGCTGCAGCTACCATGCTGTAAAAACACCATGCTGCAGCTACCATGCTGTAAAACATACCATGCTGCAGCTACCATGCTGTAAAACATACCATGCTGCAGCTACCATGCTCTGAAACATGCCATGCTGCAGCTACCATGCTGTAAACATACCATGCTGCAGCTACCATGCTGTAAAAACATACCATGCTGGCAGCTACCATGCTGTAAAAACATACCATGCTGCAGCTACATGCTGTAAAACATACATGCTGCAGCTACCATGCTGTAAAACATACCATGCTGCAGCTACCATGCTGTAAAACACACCATGCTGCAGCTACCATGCTCTGAAACATGCCATGCTGCAGCTACCATGCTGTAAAACATACCATGCTGCAGCTACCATGCTGTGAAACATACCGTGCTGCAGCTACCATGCTGTAAAACATACCATGCTGCAGGCTACCATGCTGTAAAACACACCATGCTGCAGCTACCATGCTGTAAAACACCATGCTGCAGCTACCATGCTGTAAAACACACCATGCTGCAGCTACCATGCTGTAAAACATACCATGCTGCAGCTACCATGCTGTAAAACATACCATGCTGCAGCTACCATGCTGTAAAACACACCATGCTGCAGCTACCATGCTGTAAAACATACCATGCTGCAGCTACCATGCTGTAAAACAAATCCATGCTGTAAAAACATACCATGCTGCAGCTACCATGCTGTAAAACATACCATGCTGCAGCTACCATGCTGTAAAACACACCATGCTGCAGCTACCATGCTGTGAAACATGCCATGCTGCAGCTACCATGCTGTAAAACATACCATGCTGCAGCTACCATGCTGTGAAACATGCCATGCTGCAGCTACCATGCTGTAAAACATACCATGCTGCAGCTACCATGCTGTAAAACATACCATGCTGCAGCTACCATGCTGTAAAACATACCATGCAGCTACCATGTTGTAAAACATACCATGCGCAGCTACCATGCTGTAAATACATACCATGCTGTAGCTACCATGCTGCAAAACATACCATGCTGCAGCTACCATGCTGTAAAACATTACCATGCTGCAGCTACCATGCTGTAAAACATTACCATGCTGCAGCTACCATGCTATAAAAACATACCATGCTGCAGCTACCATGTTGTAAAACATACCATGCTGCAGCTACCATGCTGTAAAACATACCATGCTGCAGCTACCATGCTGTTAAAACATACCACGCTGCAGTACCATGCTGTAAAACATACCATGCTGCAGCTACCATGCTGTAAAACATACCATGCTGCAGCTACCATGCTGTAAAACATACCATGCTGCAGCTACCATGCTGTAAAACATACCATGCTGTAGCTACCATGCTGCAAAACATACCATGCTGCAGCTACCATGCTGTAAAACTACCATGCTGCAGCTACCATGCTGTAAAACATACCATGCTGCAGCTACCATGCTATAAAACATACCATGCTGCAGCTACCATGTTGTAAAACATACCATGCTGCAGCTACCATGCTGTAAAACATACCATGCTGCAGCTACCATGCTGTAAAACATACCACGCTGCAGCTCCATGCTGTAAAACATACCATTGCTGCAGCTACCATGCTGTAAAACATACCATGCTGCAGCTACCATGCTGTAAAACATACCATGCTGCAGCTACCATGCTGTAAAACATACCATGCTGCAGCTACCATGCTGTAAAACATACCATGCTGCAGCTACCATGCTGTAAAACATACCATGCTGCAGCTACCATGCTGTAAAACACACCATGCTACAGCTACCATGCTCTGAAACATGCCATGCTGCAGCTACCATGCTGTAAAACATACCATGCTGCAGCTACCATGCTGTGAAACATACCATGCTGCAGCTACCATGCTGTAAAACATACCATGCTGTAAAACACACCATGCTGCAGCTACCATGCTGTAAAACACACCATGCTGCAGCTACCATGCTGTAAAACACACCATGCTGCAGCTACCATGCTGTAAAACATACCATGCTGCAGCTACCTGCTGTAAAAACATACCATGCTGCAGCTACCATGCTGTAAAAACACACCATGCTGCAGCTACCATGCTGTAAAACATACCATGCTGCAGTACCATGCTGTAAAAACATACCATGCTGTAAAACATACCATGCTGCAGCTACCATGCTGTAAAACATACCATGCTGCAGCTACCATGCTGTAAAAACATACCATGCTGCAGCTACCATGCTGTGAAACATGCCATGCTGCAGCTACCATGCTGTAAAACATACCATGCTGCAGCTACCATGCTGTGAAACATGCCATGCTGCAGCTACCATGCTGTAAAACATACCATGCTGCAGCTACCATGCTGTAAAACATACCATGCTGCAGCTACCATGCTGTAAAACATACCATGCAGCTACCATGTTGTAAAACATACCATGCTGTAAAACATACCATGCTGCAGCTACCATGCTGCAAAACATACCATGCTGCAGCTACCATGTTGTAAAACATACCATGCTGCAGCTACCATGCTGTAAAAACATACCATGCTGCAGCTACCATGCTGTAAAACATACCACGCTGCAGCTACCATGCTGTAAAACATACCATGCTGCAGCTACCATGCTGTAAAACATACCATGCTGCAGCTACCATGCTGTAAAACATACCATGCTGCAGCTACCATGCTGTAAAACATACCATGCTGCAGCTACCATGCTGTAAAACATCCATGCTGCAGCTACCATGCTGTAAAAACATACATGCTGCAGCTACCATGCTGTAAAAACACCATGCTACAGCTACCATGCTCTGAAAACATGCCATGCTGCAGCTACCATGCTGTAAAACATACCATGCTGCAGCTACCATGCTGTGAAACATACCATGCTGCAGCTACCATGCTGTAAAACATACCATGCTGTAAAACATACCATGCTGCAGCTACCATGCTGTAAAACACACCATGCTGCAGCTACCATGCTGTAAAACACACCATGCTGCAGCTACCATGCTGTAAAACATACCATGCTGCAGCTACCATGCTGTAAAACATACCATGCTGCAGCTACCATGCTGTAAAACACACCAT
This sequence comes from Cherax quadricarinatus, assembly GCF_026875155.1. Taxonomy (NCBI): domain Eukaryota; kingdom Metazoa; phylum Arthropoda; class Malacostraca; order Decapoda; family Parastacidae; genus Cherax; species Cherax quadricarinatus. The sequence goes on from NC_069457.1 coordinate 3,060,961, forward strand.
GCTGCAGCTACCATGCTGTAAAACATACCATGCTGCAGCTACCATGCTGTAAAACATACCATGCTGTAAAACATACCATGCTGCAGCTACCATGCTGTAAAACATACCATGCTGCAGCTACCATGCTGTAAAAACATACCATGCTGCCAGCTACCATGCTGTGAAAACATGCCATGCTGCAGCTACATGCTGTAAAACATACCATGCTGCAGCTACCATGCTGTGAAACATGCCATGCTGCAGCTACCATGCTGTAAAACATACCATGCTGCAGCTACCATGCTGTAAACATACATGCTGCAGCTACCATGCTGTAAAACATACCATGCAGCTACCATGTTGTAAAACATACCATGCTGTAAAACATACCATGCTGCAGCTACCATGCTGCAAAACATACCATGCTGCAGCTACCATGCTGTAAAACATACCATGCTGCAGCTACCATGCTGTAAAACATACCATGCTGCAGCTACCATGCTATAAAACATACCATGCTGCAGCTACCATGTTGTAAAACATACCATGCTGCAGCTACCATGCTGTAAAACATACCATGCTGCAGCTACCATGCTGTAAAACATACCATGCTGCAGCTACCATGCTGTAAAACATACCATGCTGCAGCTACCATGCTGTAAAACATACCATGCTGCAGATACCATGCTGTAAAACACCATGCTGCAGATACCATGCTGTAAAACATACCATGCTGCAGATACCATGCTGTAAAACATACCATGCTGCAGCTACCATGCTGTAAAACATACCATGCTGCAGCTACCATGCTGTAAAACATACCATGCTGCAGTCCATGCTGTAAAACATACCATGCTGTAAAAACTTCATGCTGCAGCTACCATGCTGTAAAAACATACATGCTGCAGCTACCATGCTGTAAAATATACCATGCTGCAGCTACCATGCTGTAAAAACATACCATGCTGCAGCTACCATGCTGTAAAACATACCATGCTGCAGCTACCATGCTGTAAAACATACCATGCTGCAGCTACCATGCTGTAAAACATACCATGCTGCAGCTACCATGCTGTAAAACACACCATGCTGCAGCTACCATGCTGTAAAACATACCATGCTGCAGCTACCATGCTGTAAAACATACCATGCTGTAAAACATACCATGCTGCAGCTACCATGCTGTAAAACATACCATGCTGCAGCTACCATGCTGTAAAACATACCATGCTGCAGCTACCATGCTGTGAAACATGCCATGCTGCAGCTACCATGCTGTAAAACATACCATGCTGCAGCTACCATGCTGTAAAACATACCATGCTGCAGCTACCATGCTGTAAAACATACCATGCAGCTACCATGTTGTAAAACATACCATGCTGCAGCTACCATGCTGTAAAACATACCATGCTGCAGCTACCATGCTGTGAAACATGCCATGCTGCAGCTACCATGCTGTAAAACATACCATGCTGCAGCTACATGCTGTAAAACATACCATGCTGCAGCTACCATGCTGTAAAACATACCATGCAGCTACCATGTTGTAAAAACATACCATGCTGCAGCTACCATGCTGTAAAAACATACCATGCTGCAGCTACCATGCTGTAAAAACATACATCCTGCAGCTACCATGCTGTAAAACATACCATGCTGCAGCTACCATGCTGTAAAACATACCATGCTGCAGCTACCATGCTGTAAAACATACCATGCTGTAAAACATACCATGCTGCAGCTACCATGCTGTAAAACATACCATGCTGCAGCTACCATGCTGTAAAACATACCATTCTGCAGCTACCAAGCTGTAAAACATACCATGCTGCAGCTACCATGCTGTAAAACATACCATGCTGCAGCTACCATGCTGTAAAACATACCATGCTGCAGCTACCATGCTGTAAAACATACCATGCTGCAGCTACCATGCTGTAAAACATACCATGCTGCAGCTACCATGCTGTAAAACATACCATGCTGCAGCTACCATGCTGTAAAACATACCATGCTGCAACTACCATGCTGTAAAATATATTATGCTGTATAAAAGTATCTCTGGTGGAAATTATCTGGGAAAGTGTCTGGTGGAATGCACATATGGTTCCTGCCTCCACTACATCATACCTCTGCTTAAAGCTATGTATGGATCCTGCCTCCACTACGTCACTTCCCAAACTATTCCACTTACTGACTACTCTGTGGCTGAAGAAATACTTCCTAACATCCCTGTGATTCATCTGTGTCTTCAACTTCCAACTGTGTCCCCTTGTTACTGTGTGTGTGTGTGTGTGTGTGTGTGTTTAGGTGTGTACTCACCTATTTGTACTCACCTGTTTGTGGTTGCAGGGGTCGATTCACAGCTCCTGGCCCCGCCTCTTCGCTGATTGCTACTAGGTCCTCTCTCTCCCTGCCCCATGAGCTCTATCATACCTCGCCTTAAAACTATGTATGGTTCCCGCCTCCACTACGTCACTTTCTAGGCTATTCCATGGCCTGACTACTCTATGACTGAAGAAATACTTCCTAACATCCCTTTGATTCATCTGAGTCTTCAACTTCCAATTGTGACCTCTTGTGTCTGTGTCCCATCTCTGGAACATCCCGTCTTTGTCCACCTTGTCTATTCCGCGCAGTATTTTATATGTCGTTATCATGTCTCCCTGACCCTCCTGTCCTCCAGTGTCGTCAGGCCGATTTCCCTCAACCTTTCCTCGTAGGACAATCCCCGTAGCTCTGGGACTAGTCTTGTTGCAAACCTTTGCACTTTCTCTAATTTCTTGACGTGCTTGACTAGGTGTGGGTTCCAAACTGGTGCTGCATACTCCAGTATGGGCCTGACGTAGATGGTTTTACAGAGTCTTGAACGAATCCTTACTGAGGTATCGGAACGCTATCCGTAGGTTTGCCAGGCGCCCGTATGCTGCAGCAGTTATCTGATTGATGTGCGCCTCAGGAGATATGCTCGGTGTTATACTCACCCCCAGATATTTTTCGTTGAGTGAGGTTTGCAGTCTTGGGCCATCTAAACTATATTGTGTCTGCGGTCTTCTTTGCCCTTCCCCAATCTTCATGACTTTGCATTTGGCAGGGTTAAATTCAAGGAGCCAGTTGCTGGACCAGGCTTGTAGCCTGTCCAGGTCTCTTTGTAGTCCTGCCTGATCCTCATCCGATTTGATCTTCTCATTAACTTCGCATTTATCTGCAAACAAGGACACTTCTGAGTCTATCCCTTCCGTTATGTCATTCACATATACCAAGAACAGCACAGGTCCTAGGACTGACCCGTGTGGAACCCCGCTTGTCACAGGCGCCCACTCTGACACCTCGTCGCGTACCATGACTCGTTGTTGCCTCCCTGTCAGATATTCTCTGATCCATTGCAGTGCCTTTCCTGTTATGTGTGCCTGACCCTCTAGCTATTGCAGTAACCTCTTGTGAGGAACTGTGTCGAAGGCTTCTTGCAGTCCAAAAAATATGCAGTCGATCCACCCCTCTCTCTCTTGTCTTACTTCTGTCACCTTGTCATAAAACTCTAGTAGGTTTGGGACACAGGATTTTCCTTCCCTGAAACCTTTGCTGGTTGTCAAT
>NC_069457.1:3069536-3070557 GCF_026875155.1 Cherax quadricarinatus
AGTGATCCCAAATTTGTACACTGAAAACACTCCCTACGAGGGCAGAAAAAGGGGATGTAGCGAATATATTAAGAATAATCAATACGTGGTAAGTGTTGTCATCAGGATCCCTGACCCATAATCTTCAGGACAAGAGATGTCGAGTCAGTGATGATACGAGATGAATATGAATGGTACATACCGACAAGATGAATAATTAGACATATGTACAACGTCTGGGTATCTTTATTGTAGACGTTTCGCCCACCAGTGACTTTATCAATACAAGGACATATGTGAAGACTGTAGAAGTATGTACAAGAGTTGAGGTAATCAGTCCCTCACCACCAAGGCTGAGAGACTGATTACCTGGAGAGAGTTCCGGGGTTAACATCCCCGCGGCCCGGTCTGTGACCAGTCTTCATGGTGGATCAGGGCCTGCTTATTATGGTTTTGTATTTATAAGCTACGTACGTTGGTTTGCGTGCAACCAAAAGTAACAGCCTGGTTGATCAGGCTCTGATCCACCAGGAGGCCTGGTCACAGGCGTAGAATGAGGGGAGATATCATTGAAGTGTATAAGTGGATGACGGGCATAAACAAGGGAGACATTAATAAAGTACTGATGGTGTCGAACCAGGTAAGAACCAGGAATAATGGATTTAAGTTGGATAAATTTAGATTTAGAAAAGACATAGGTAAGTACTGGTTTTCTAACAGAGTTGTAGATGCGTGGAACAGTCTTCCCAGTGGGGTGATAGAGGCTAGGACCTTGGGTAGCTTTAAGAAGAGACTGGACAAATATATGAGTGGGAGGGGCTGGGTTGATTGGTGTCAAGGGGTACGGGAGTTATTTCTTGGGTGACTTTAGGTAGATGTCGTTTTGATAAGGACCTGCCTCGTATGGGCCAGTAGGCCTTCTGCAGTGTTCCTACATTCTTATGTTCTTATGTTCTTATGTTCTCTCCAGGTAAACTCTCCAGGTAAAACACCCACATCTTGTACGTGTGACTTTAAATTTTTCACCCAAAAGTTGAAAATT
>NC_069457.1:3071057-3129978 GCF_026875155.1 Cherax quadricarinatus
GATTTGGTTCGGACTTTTGTGAAAGGATGGAAGAAATAAGATGACTTGGAGAGTGTGTAAATCTGTAGTGGAAGGAAGGCGGGGTAGGGGTCAGCCTAGGAAAGGTTGGAGGGAGTGGGTAAAGGAGGTTTTGTGTGCGAGGGGCTTGGACTTCCAGCAGGCATGTGTGAGTGTTAGGAGTGAATGGAGACAACTGGTTTTCAGGACTTGACGTGCTGTTGGAGTGTAAGCAAGGCAACATTTATGAAGGGGTTCAGGGACACTGGCAGACCTGACCCGAGTCCTGGAGATGGGAAGTACAGTATCTGCACTCTGAAGGACGGGTGTTAATGTGCCAGTTTTATAACTGTAAAGCCTCCCTCTGGCAAGACAGTGATGGAGTGACAGTAACAATAGTAACTGTGACACTAGTAACAACAAAAGTACCAGTAACAATGGTAACTGTAGCAATGATAACAGTGACTCTGGTAACAGTAACAATAGTAACAGTGGCACTGTCACGCGAGACTCAGAACTTCATAACACAACAGATATCACCAGTAAAAAAAATATATATTAAAACAGGCCAAAGTTGGTTTAATTGCCTTTTATGTAGCAACACTAAAATTAATAAATGACTTAAAATGTCGAGCGAGCCTTTTACACTCTTTTTTTAACTTAACATTTCTTTCTCACACTAACTCCCTTTTCTTCTCCTATCTCTCTCTCTCTCCCTGTTTTCTATCTTCATTTCCATCTTGCATTATCTTTCTCTTTTTTGTTTCTCCTCCTTCAACAAGTGCAACCATGGTGTGATAATGTACAAATGTGTACAAATGTGTACAAGAGTAATGTGTATACAAGTGAGTAGATGGATATTTAAGTTAAGAAATAGAAGGCAGAGTAGTAGTAGAGAGAGTGACGTCAGAGACACACAGTGAAAAGTTGTGTTGGTGAAGGCACAGTACTCGTCCCACTTGTGTTTGTCAGTCTTATATCTGACATATACAAGAACATAAACACTGTAACGTTGTTGATGACACCAGAATGTCTGTGAGAATAACATCTGTCCAAGACACACCCCTTCTCCTTGATTCTCCGGTACTCTTCCGGTCCGGGTCTTTTCCAGATGGTGACCCGGCCTTGGCTCCCTGGCTTGGGAGTGTCTGAGACCTGTGTCTGCCATGGGAGGAGGTACAAGTACCTCCTCATCTTCTGGGACCAACTGTCCCCAGGCCAAGACACAGTCAATCTTCAAGTGGATATAAATCAAGTGTTACACTTGACCTCAGACAACAATATAATGTTTAACAAGGACAAGTTTCTCTTGCTTCACCATGGAAGAATGCAGGAAATGAGGAATGGTCCCGAATCTGCACACAGAAATCACTCCCTACGAAAGTAAAAGACTGGGCAGGAGGTGCAAAATACCCTCATTGAAAAGTAGGAACGCCATTGGTACACTAAGAGAAAACACCAAAAGTGTTCGGGGCCCAAGGCTGTTCAACAGCCTCCCACCATGCATAAGGAGAATTTCCAATAGGCCCCTGGCTGCCTTCAGGAGGAAGCTGGAAAGATACTTAAAGTCGGTGCCGGATCAACCAGGCTGTGGTTTATGCGTTGGACTACGTGCGGCCAGCAGTAACAGCCTGGTTGACCAGGCCCTGATCCACTGGGAAGCCTAGTCATAAAACCGGGCCGCGGGGGACGTTGATCCCCGAATACCCTCCAGGTAGACTTCAGGTATTCTCTGGAACGTAGGAGAAAGGTACGTCACAATTCACACCTGGAAAATCCTGGAGGGACTGATCCCAGATCACTCCGTGTGACAACAAAACACAGACGGTAGAGAGCACTTCCATTAAAGGAGCCCCGCCAGTACACTGAGAAAATTCGACGAGTGTCAGAGGTCCCCGACTCTTCAATATTCTTTTCACATAAGGAAAGTTAATATGTCTGGACGTCAAGAAGGAACCTGATCAGTTCGTGGACAGCCGGGCCGTGGATCGTGCATTGTACTTGATCATCAGGGCCGCGGGGGCGTTGACCCCTGTGAGTATCCTTCAGGTAAACTAATAAACCAAATCTTGATGGACTGAATACATCGACTTCAGGCTGAGGGACTGATTACCTCAACCTCCTAATTATCTTCCACCATCTCTGTATTGGACTGTAGAAGTCACTGGCTGGTGAAAGATACCCAGATGTTGCACAGGTGTCTCATTCTTCAACTTGTCGGTTTTCTAAACTATATTCTGACTCCTTCCCACCTTTCTTCTGTTCCATCCCTTCCTGTTTCTCTCTCCCTTTACTTCCTGTGTTCCTTCTTTATTTCTTCCTCCCTCACTCTGGCTCTCACTTTCTCTTTCCCATCTCTGCTTCATAACTTTCTTCTCTTCCCTCTCTCTCTGCCTTCCTTCGTTCTCTTCCTCATCTCTCCCTCTGGCTCCCTTCGTAATCTCTCCCTCTGGTTCAATTCCTTCTCCTCCTCATCTCTCCCTCTGGTTCCCCTCATAATCTCTCCCTCTGGTTCAATTCCTTCTCTTCCTCATCTCTCCCTCTGGTTCCCCTCATAATCTCTCCCCCTGGTTTCCTCCCTCATCTCTGCCTCTGGTTCCCTCCCTCATCTCTCCCTCTGGTTCCCTCCCTCATCTCTGCCTCTGGTTCCCTCCCTCATCTCTGCCTCTGGTTCCCTCCCTCATCTCTGCCTCTGGTTCCCTCCCTCATCTCTGCCTCTGGTTCCCACCTCCACCATCACAGTGGCCACAATGATCGACCAATAACCGGACATTTTACGTAAAGAAAAAGTTCTACCTGCACCGGAGTTGTTGATTAATTGTGGATATAATGAGACCAGGCTTCCCTGACACCCAGACCAGGCTTCCCTGAGACCCAGACCAGTCTTCCCTGACACCCAGACCAGGCTTCCCTGAGACCCAGACCAGGCTTCCCTGAGACCCAGACCAGACTTCCCTGAGACCCAGACCAGACTTCCCTGAGACCCAGACCAGACTTCCCTGAGACCCAGACCAGACTTCCCTGACACCCAGACCAGGCTTCCCTGAGACCCAGACCAGACTTCCCTGAGACCCAGACCAGGCTTCCCTGAGACCCAGACCAGGCTTCCCTGACACCCAGACCAGGCTTCCCTGACACCCAGACCAGGCTTCCCTGAGACCCAGACCAGGTTTCCCTGACACCCAGACCAGGCTTCCCTGACACCCAGACCAGGCTTCCCTGACGCCCAGACCAGGCTTACCTGACACTCCAGACCAGGCTTCCCTGACACCCAGACCAGACTTTCCTGACACCCAGCCTCTGTCCTCAAGGCTGCATGATAGCGGTTCCAGTGATCATCGCGCCAGCAACCCGGCTCCAGTTTAGGTTTCTTTGTTACCGTTTAATGGTTATAGATATAAAAATAATTGTTGAAGTGGTGAGCCAGTGGAAGGTCTCGGTCAGATGGCCAAAAGCTCCAGTGGCAGGCCATCATATAACTAAGACCAGCGTCAGAAACACTTGTCGTGTTTCCTGACAAACCTGACCTAACCCAAGGTCCCCTTGTTGACATCATGATCAGCCTGGTTGACCAGGCGAGCGCCAGACGAGCCTGGCCCATGGCCGGGCTCAGAGAGTAGATATACTCTCGAAATTTATCAAAGGTAAAGGTAAGTCAGGTTGCTGGAGCTGGCTGTAAGCAATCCAATACATGCACCACAGCCAGGCCGATCAGGAACTGACTTGTAATTATCAGGTTCCGTCTTGAAGATAGCTGATTAGTAATTCCCCTTAGGATTAAGATACACATCCATCAGTTGGGTATCTTTGTCGAAACGTTTCGCCTACACAGTAGACTTCAACAGTATTTAAGACACCATTCTCCAGGCTGAGGGACTGACCACCTCAAATATTATTTCTCCAAGGTTGATGGACTGATTGCATCATTTCACTACTACACTGCTGCCTCTGTATCTGACTGATGAAGCCCCCTGTGTGGGCGAAACGTTTCATCAATAAAGATACCCAACTGTTGCACATGTGTCTTAATCATCAACTTGTCGGTATTTATACCATTTTCATCATAATTCCCCTGATGCATGAAGAGAGAGAAAGTTGAAGAGTCTTGGTCCCCTTGCACTCACTGCATCCTTACTTTTAATTAGAGGTATTTTGCAACGCCTGCCAAGGCTGATTTTTTCCAGTATGAAAATTTATGTGCAATCCCTCCAGAATTTCCTATGCATAAAATATGCAACTTGGCTGTGTTCCAGTCTGAAGGCCGCTACGAATTCCCGGTAATTTATGTTCTTGGTGGAATGTATACGAGTACTGAAGGTTGTATATTCTCCAGATCTGCAATTTCATTTGCTTTAAAAGGTGATGTTAGTGTACAACTGTACTCCAGCCTTGAGACAACTAGTGACTTTAAGTGTGTCATCATTTGCTTGTCATTGCTGTTTTGAAAGTTATAGTTATCCAGCCTCGATAACTAGAACCTTCAAAATGATAGGCTGGATAACTAGAACCTTCAAAATGATATGTTGGATAACTAGAACCTTCAAAATGATATGTTGGATAACTAGAACCTTCAAAATGATAGGCTTGATAACTAGAACCTTCAAAATGATAGGTTGAATAACTAGAACCTTCAAAATGATAGGTTGGATAACTAGAACCTTCAAAATGATAGGCTGGATAACTAGAACCTTCAAAATGATAGGTTGGATAACTAGAACCTTCAAAATGATAGGCTGGATAACTAGAACCTTTAAAATGATAGGCTGGATAACTAGAACCTTTAAAATGATTGGCTGGATAACTAGAACCTTTAAGTTGATAACTAGAACCTTCAAAATGATAGGTTGGATAACTAGAACCTTTAAAATGATTGGCTGGATGACTAGAACCTTCAAAATGATAGGCTGGATAACTAGAACCTTCAAAATGATAGGCTGGATAACTAGAACCCTCAAAATGATAGGTTGGATAACTAGAACCTTCAAAATGATAGGCTGGATAACTAGAACCTTTAAAATGATTGGCTGGATAACTAGAACTTTTAAATTATAGGTTGGATAAGTAGAACCTTTAAAATGATTGGCTGGATAACTAGAACCTTTAAAATGATTGACTGGATAACTAGAACCTTCAAAATTATAGGCTGGATAACTAGAACCTTTAAAATGATTGGCTGGATAACTAGAACCTTCAAAATTATAGGCTGGATAACTAGAACCTTTTAAAATGATAGGCTGGATAACTAGAACCTTTAAAATGATAGCTGGATAACTAGAACCTTTAAATGATTGGCTGGATAACTAGAACCTTCAAAATTATAGGCTGGATAACTAGAACCTTTAAAATGATAGGCTGGATAACTAGAACCTTTAAAATGATTGGCTGGATAACTAGAACTTTTAAATTATAGGTTGGATAAGTAGAACCTTTAAAATGATTGGCTGGATAACTAGAACCTTTAAAATGATTGACTGGATAACTAGAACCTTCAAAATTATAGGCTGGATAACTAGAACCTTTAAAATGATTGGCTGGATAACTAGAACCTTCAAAATTATAGGCTGGATAACTAGAACCTTTAAAATGATAGGCTGGATAACTAGAACCTTTAAAATGATAGGCTGGATAACTAGAACCTTTAAAATGATAGGCTGGATAACTAGAACCTTTAAAATGATAGGCTGGATAACTAGAACCTTTAAAATGATTGGCTGGATAACTAGAACCTTTAAAATGATAGGCTGGATAACTAGAACCTTCAAAATGATAGGCTGGATAACTAGAACCTTTAAAATGATTGGCTGGATAACTAGAACCTTAAAACAAGTGATGCTAAGTTAATGATGATAACCTTTTAGTCTCTTGTTCTCACTAGACTGAAATATTGTTGTACTCTAACAGCCACTTTTAAGACAGGTGAAATTGCTGATCTGGAGAATGTGCAGAGAGCCTTCACTGCTTGTATAAATCCAGTCATACACCTTAGGTATGCCAAAAAAGAATTCTTAAATGGTATTTTCTGAGATGTATGTTACAATGATGCATCGTAATTGACGCCTGGAAGATGCTGGAGGGATTGGTACCAAACCTGCACACTGAAATTACTCCTTATGAGAGCAAGAGTCTTGGCAGAGAGTGCAAAATAGCTGCAATGACAAGTAGGGCCACTGGAGAAAGTCGTTCCCTGTGATCGTAATTACTTGCAACTTCTCTTTTCTGCAACTCTGCAAGCTCCTGATTGCTACATGAAAGGCCTAGAGCTATCATTCAACTCCCCCCCTGGTGGTTTTGCATCTTGTATCGCTTGTTCGTGATATTTATATATATATATATATATATATATATATATATATATATATATATATATATTATATATATATATATATATATATATATATAATATATATTAAGAGCTCACTAAAAAGTTCATTGTTATGGAGATTAATGTAACAGTTACTTTGGGTCTTGTTACGTATCACAATAGCTTCCGTAGTAATTTCAGTGTATTGTGTGTTTTGTGTGAATTGGCACTTAATTTCTATATGTAATTACAGTGGTGATGGTGGTGGTAATGGTGGTGGTTGAGGGTATTAGTGGTAGAAGAGGGAGGGTACAAGTGATGGTTGAGAATGGTTATTTTACTGGTAGTGGTTGAGGGTTGTGGAGGTAGTGGTGATGGTGGTAGCGGTGATGGTGGTAGCAATGGTGTTGTCTAAGCCTTTGTTTGACACTGCTACACCCACGCCCCTCTCACGATCCACCCACGCCCACTCACACCCCTCCCACGATCCACCCCCCTTCCGTGTGAATCATAAAGCCACACCCACCCCCGGCCAGTGCAACTGGCAACCCAGGGGTGGCTTGCTCCGCCCCTGTCACAGTGTCAACACTAAACATGTGCACCTAACCCAGTGGCTATAATGGTTACACACAAGAATCACTTTTGGTCTTGGATGGTCGCTCCAGTGACCATCCAGGACCATGTCATAATGGTCCAGTAGTTGAGAGGCAGCAGTGACCATCCAGGACCATGTCATAATGATCCAGTAGTTGTGAGAGGCAGCAGTGACCATCCAGGACCATGTCATAATGATCCAGTAGTTGTGAGAGGCAGCAGCAACCATCCAAGACCATGTCATAATGGTCCAGTAGTTGTGAGAGGCAGCAGCAACCATCCAAGACCATGTCATAATGGTCCAGTAGTTGTGAGAGGCAGCAGCAACCATCCAAGACCATGTCATAATGGTCCAGTAGTTGTGAAAGGCAGCAGCGACAATCCAAGACCATGTCATAATGGCCCAGTAGTTGTGAGAGGCAGCAGCAACCATCCAAGACCATGTCATAATGGCCCAGTAGTTGTGAAAGGCAGCAGCGACAATCCAAGACCATGTCATAATGGTCCAGTAGTTGTGAGAGGCAGCAGCAACCATCCAAGACCATGTCATAATGGTCCAGTAGTTGTGAGAGGCAGCAGCAACCATCCAAGACCAAGTCATAATGGTCCAGTAGTTGTGAGAGGCAGCAGCAACCATCCAAGACCATGTCATAATGATCCAGTAGTTGTGAGAGGCAGCAGTGACCATCCAGGACCATGTCATAATGATCCAGTAGTTGTGAGAGGCAGCAGCAACCATCCAAGACCATGTCATAATGATCCAGTAGTTGTGAGAGGCAGCAGTGACCATCCTAGACGATGCTGCCCCGGGTTGTATAACTTTTACTAATTCATGTGGTTAGTGACTTTCTTAAAACTCTCTCAAATATTTTGATAATGTGTGAGAGTGAGGAGGACTTTCCTCAAGCAGAGGATTCTTAGGACCACTGGAGGGACGACACCCCTGATGGGTGGTACGTTTTAATCTCTGCTGTTGGTGATAGTTTTCACGTAATGGCTTTGAGCTCGTCTTAGAGGGTACTGTAACTAACCCTTGTAAGATCTCTGGTGTGTGTGTGTGTGTGTGGCTGTGTGTGTGTGTGTGGCTGTGTGTGTGTACTGTGTGTGTGTGGCTGTGTGTGTGTGTGTGTGTGTGGGGCTGTGTGTGTGTGTGTGTGACGGAGAAACACAAACATTGTGTGACGGAGCAACACAAACATTGTGTGACGGAGCAACACACACATTGTGTGACGGAGCAACACACACATTGTGTGACGGAGCAACACACACATTGTGCGACGGAGCAACACACACATTGTGTGACGGAGCAACACACACATTGTGCGACGGAGCAACACACACATTGTGTGACGGAGCAACACACACATTGTGCGACGGAGCAACACACACATTGTGTGACGGAGCAACACAAACATTGTGTGACGGAGCAACACAAACATTGTGTGACGGAGCAACACATTGTGTGACGGAGCAACACATTGTGTGACGGAGCAACACACACATTGTGTGACGGAGCAACACATTGTGTGACGGAGCAACACAAACATTGTGTGACGGAGCAACACAAACATTGTGTGACGGAGCAACACACACATTGTGTGACGGAGCAACACACACATTGTGTGACGGAGCAACACACACATTGTGTGACGGAGCAACACAAACATTGTGTGACGGAGCAACACACACATTGTGTGACGGAGCAACACACACATTGTGTGACGGAGCAACACAAACATTGTGTGACGGAGCAACACAAACATTGTGTGACGGAGCAACACACACATTGTGTGACGGAGCAACACAAACATTGTGTGAAAGGAGCAAACACAAAACATTGTGTGACGGAGCAACACAAACATTGTGTGACGGAGCAACACACACATTGTGTGACGGAGCAACACAACATTGTGTGACGGAGCAACACAAACATTGTGTGACGGAGCAACACAAACATTGTGTGACGGAGCAACACACACATTGTGTTCTTTCAACATTAACAATATTGTGTTCCCAAATTGATGAAAAAACTGCCTTTGTTGTTATTATTGAATCTGCGTTAACACAGCCTTGTAAATACTGCCATCCATGCTGTAAAACACACCATGCTGCAGCTACCATGCTGTAAAACATACCATGCTGCCTACCATGCTGTAAAACACACCATGCTGCAGCTACCATTTCTGTAAAACATAAACCCTGCTGCAGCTACCAAAGCTGTAAAACACACCATGCTGCAGCTACCATGCTGTAAAACATACCATGCTGCAGCTACCATGCTGTAAAACACACCATGCTGCAGCTACCATGCTGTAAAACACACCATGCTGCAGCTACCATGCTGTAAAACACACCATGCTGCAGCTACCATGCTGTAAAACATACCATGCTGCAGCTACCATGCTGTAAAACATACCATGCTGCAGCTACCATGCTGTAAAACATACCATGCTGCAGCTACCATGCTGTAAAACATACCATGCTGCGCTACCATGCTGTAAAACACCCATGCTGGGAGCTACCATGCTGTAAACACACCATGCTGCAGCTTTCCATGCTGTAAAACACACCATGCTGCAGCTACCATGCTGTAAAACATACCATGCTGCAGCTACCATGCTGTAAAACATACCATGCTGCAGCTACCGTGCTGTAAAACATACCATGCTGCAGCTACCTGCTGTAAAACATACCATGCTGCAGCTACCATGCTGTAAAAACATACCATGCTGCAGCTACCATGCTGTAAAACATACCATGCTGCAGCTACCATGCTGTAAAACATACCATGCTGCAGCTACCATGCTGTAAAACATACCATGCTGCAGCTACCATGCTGTAAAAAACCATACATGCTGCAGCTACCATGCTGTAAAACATACCATGCTGCAGCTACCATGCTGTAAAACATACCATGCTGTAAAACATACCATGCTGCAGCTACCATGCTGTAAAACATACCATGCTGCAGCTACCATGCTGTAAAACATACCATGCTGCAGCTACCATGCTGTAAAACATACCATGCTGTAAAACATACCATGCTGCAGCTACCATGCTGTAAACCATACCATGCTGTAAAACATACCATGCTGCAGCTACCATGCTGTAAAACATACCATGCTGCAGCTACCATGCTGTAAAACATACCATGCTGCAGATACCATGCTGTAAAACATAGCATGCTGCAGCTACCATGCTGTAAAACATACCATGCTGCAGCTACCATGCTGTAAAACATACCATGCTGCAGCTACCATGCTGTAAACATACCATGCTGCAGCTACCATGCTGTAAAACATACCATGCTGTAAAACATACCATGCTGCAGCTACCATGCTGTAAAACATACCATGCTGTAAAACATACCATGCTGCAGCTACCATGCTGTAAAACATACCATGCTGCAGCTACCATGCTGTAAAACATACCATGCTGCAGCTACCATGCTGTAAAACATACCATGCTGCAGATACCATGCTGTAAAACATAGCATGCTGCAGCTACCATGCTGTAAAACATACCATGCTGTAAAACAAACCATGCTGCAGCTACCATTGCTGTAAAACATTTCCATGCTGCAGCTACCCTGCTGTAAAACATACCATGCTGCAGCTACCATGCTGTAAAACATACCATGCTGCAGCACCATGTGTAAAATTCCATGCTGCAGTACCATCTGTAAAACTTTTCATGCTGCAGCTACCTGCTGTTAAAACATACCATGCTGTAAAACTACCTGTGCAGCTTCCATGCTGTAAACATTCATTTCTGCAGTACCATGCTTTTAAAACATACCATGCTTAAACATACCTGCTGTAAAAATATTTTGCTGTTAAAAATACCATGCTGTAAAACATACCATCGTTAAAAATAATTGCTGTAAAATTATACCCTGCTGTAAACATACATGCTTAAAACATACCTTGCCCTACTGCTGTTAAACATACCATGCTGACTCCATGCTGTAAAACATACCATGCTGCAGCTACCATCTGTTAAAACATTTCCATGCTGTAAAACATACCTGCTGTTTAAACATACATGCTGTAAACATACCTGCTTTCAGTTCCTGCTGTGAAACATACCATGCTGTGTACATACCATGCTGCAGCTACTTCTGTTTAAACACCCATCTGCAAAACATACTGCTGCAGTACCATGCTGTAAAAACATACCATGCTGCAGCTACCATTCTGCAAAACATACCATGCTGCAGCTACCATGCTGTAAAACATACCATGCTGTAAAACATACCATGCTGCAGCTTTCCATGCTGTAAAACATACCATGCTGCAGCTACCAAAGCTGTAAAACATACCTGCTGCAATACCATGCTGTAAAACATACCATGCTGCAAGCTACCATGCTGTAAAACATACCCTGCTGCACTACCCTTGCTGTAAAAATACCATGCTGCAGTACCATGCTGTAAAACTACCAGTGCACTACCATGCTGTAAAACATACCAGGCTGCAGCTACCATGCTGTGAAACATACCATGCTGCAGGCTACCATGCTGAAACATACCATGCTGCAACTACCATGCTGTAAAACATACATTGCTGCAGCTACCATGCTGTAAACATAAACCCTGCTGCAGGTACCATGCTGTAAAAAATACCCCTGCTGTAAAACAAAACCATGCTGTAAAACATACCATGCTGTAAAACATACCATCTGCAGATACCATGCTGTAAAACATACCATGCTGCAGCTACCATGCTTGTAAAACATACCATGCTGCAGCTTACCATGCTGTAAAACATACCATGCTGCAGCTACCATGCTGTAAACATACCATGCTGCAGATACCATGCTGTAAAACATAGCATGCTGTAGCTACCACGCTGTAAAACATACCATGCTACAGCTACCATGCTGTAAAACATACCATGCTGCAGCTACCATGCTGTAAAACATACCATGCTGCAGCTACCATTTCTGTAAAACATACCATGCTGCAGCTACCATGCTGTAAACATACCATGATGCAGCTACATGCTGTAAAACATACCCTGCGGCACTACCATGCTGTTTAAAAAATACTATGCTGCAGCTACCATGCTGTTAAAACATACCATGCTGCAGCTACCATGCTGTAAAACATTCCATGCTGCAGCTACCCCTGCTGTAAAACATACCATGCTGCAGTACCATGCGTAAAACATACCATGCTGCAGCTACCATGCTGTAAAACATACCATGCTGCAGCTACCATGCTGTAAAACATACCATGCTGCAGCTACCATGCTGTAAAACATACCATGCTGCAGCTACCATGCTGTAAAAACATACCATCTGAAGCTACCATGCTGTAAAAATATTTCCCATGCTGTAAAACATACCCTGCTGCAGCTACCATGCTGTAAAAAAATACCATGCTGTAAAACATACCATGCTGCAGCTACCAAGCTGTAAAACATACCATGCTGTAAAACATAGCATGCTGCAGCTACCATGCTGTTTTTAAAAATACCATGCTGCAGCTACCATGCTGTAAACATACCATGCTGCAGCTACTATGCGTAAAACATTACCATGCGCAGCTCCATGCTGAAAAACATACCATGCTGCAGCTACCATGCTGTAAAAATACCATGCTGCAGCTACCATGCTGTAAAACATACCATGCTGCAGCTACCATGCTGTAAAACATACCATGCTGCAGATACCATGCTGTAAAACATACCATGCTGCAGATACCATGCTGTAAAACATACCATGCTGTAAAACATGCCATGCTGCAGCTACCATGCTGTAAAACATACCATGCTGCAGCTACCATGCTGTAAAACATAGCCCTTGCTTTCAGCTACCATGCTGTAAAACATACCATGTTGCAGCTACCATGCTGTAAAACATACCATGCTGCAGCTACCATGTTGTAAAACATACCATGCTGTAAAACATACCATGCTGCAGCTACCATGCTGTAAAACATACCATCTGTAAAACATACCATGCTGCAGTACCATGCTGTAAAACATACCATGCTGTAAACATACCATGCTGTAAAAACCCTACCATGCTGTAAAAATACCAAAGCTGTAAAACATACCATGCCTTGTTTAAAAAATACCATGCTGTAAAACATACCATGCTGCAGCTACCATGCTGTAAAACATTCCCTGCTGCACCTACCATGCGTAAAACATACCCATGTTGTAAAACATACCATGCTTTCAGCTACCATGCGTAAAACATACCATGCTGCAGCTACCATGTGTAAAACATACCATGCTGGGAAAACATACCATGCTGTAAACATACCATGCTGCAGCTACCCTGCTGTGAAACATACCATGCTGGTTGTAAACATACCATGCTGCAGCTACCATGCTGTGAAACATACCATGCTGTGAAACATACCATGCTGCAGCTACCATGCTGTAAAACATACCCATGCTGTAAAACAATACCATGCTGAAACTACCATTCTGTAAAACATTCCATGCTGAGCTACCATGCTGTAAAAAATACCATGCTGTAAAACATACCATGCTGCAGCTACCATGCTGTAAAACATACCATGCTGCAGCTACCATGCTGTAAAACATACCATGCTGCAGATACCATGCTGTAAAACATACCATGCTGCAGCTACCATGCTGTAAAAACATACCATGGCTCAGCTTACCATGCTGTAAAACATACCATGCTGCAGTACCATGCTGTAAAACATACCATGCTGCAGCTACCATGCTGTAAAACATACCAGGCTGCCAGCCTACCATGCTGGGGAAACATACCATGCTGCAGCTACCATGCTGTGAAACATACCATGCTGCACTACCATTTCTGTAAAACTTTCCATGCTGCAGCTACCATGCTGTCAAACATACCATGCTGCAGCTACCATGCTGTAAAACATCCATGCTGTAAAACATACCCTGCTGTAAAACATACATGCTGCAGTACCAAAGCTGTAAAAAAATACCATGCTGCAGCTACCATGCTGTAAAACATACCATGCTGCAGTTACCATGCTGTAAAACATACCATGCTGCAACTACCATGCTGTAAAACATACCATGCTGTAAAACATACCATGCTGTAGATACCATGCTGTAAAACATACCATGCTGCAGCTACCATGCTGTAAAACATACCATGTAAAACATACCATGCTGCAGATACCATTCTGTAAAACATACCATGCTGCAGCTACCATTCTGTAAAACATACCATGCTGTAAAACATACCATGCTGCAGATACCATGCTGTAAAACATACCATGCTGTAAAACATACCATGCTGCAGCTACCATGTTGTAAAACATACCATGCTGCAGCTACCATGCTGTAAAAACAACACCATGCTGCAGATACCATGCTGTAAAACATACCATGCTGCAGCTACCATGCTGTAAAACATACCATGCTGCAGCTACCATGCTGTTAAAACATATGCGCAGCTACCATGCTGTAAAACATCCATGCTGTAAACATACCATGCTGCAGATACCATGCTGTAAAACATACCTGCTGCAGATTACCATGCTGTAAAACATACCATGCTGCGTACCATGCTAAAACATACCATGCTGCACATACCATGCTATAAAACATACCATGCTGCAGCTACCATGCTGTAAAACATACCATGCTGCAGTACCATGCTGTAAAACATACCATGGGAGCTACCATACTGTAAAACATACCATGCTGCAGTACCATGCTGTAAAACATTACCATGCTGCAGCTTACCATGCTGTAAAACATACCATTTCTGCAGCTACCATCTGTAAAAAAATACCATGCTGCGCTCCCATGCTGTAAAACATACCATGCTGCAGCTACCCTGCTGTAAAAACAAACCATGGGGCAGCTACCATGCTGTAAAACATACCATGCTGCAGGTACCATGCTGCAGCTACCATGCTGTAAAACATACCATGCTGCAGCTACCATGCTGTAGAACATACCATGCTGCAGCTACCATGCTGTAAAACATACCATGCTGCAGATACCATGCTGGTAAAAAAACATGCTGCAGCTACCATGCGTAAAACATACCATTGCTGCAGCTACCATGCTGTTTAAAACATACCATGCTGCAGCTACCATGCTGTAAAAACATACCATGCGCAGCTACCATGCTGTAAAACATACCATGCTGCAGCTACCACGCTGTAAAACAAATCATGCTGCAGCTACCATGCTGTAAAACATACCATGCTGCAGCTACCATGCTGTAAAACATACCATGCTGCAGCTACCATGCTGTAAAACATACCATGCAGCTACCATGCTGTAAAACATACCATGCTGCAGCTACCATGCTGTAAAACATACCATGCTGCAGCTACCACGCTGTAAAATATACCATGCTGCAGCTACCACGCTGTAAAATATACCATGCTGCAGCTACCATGCTGTAAAACATACCATGCTGCAGCTACCATGCTGTAAAACATACCATGCTGCAGCTTTCATGCTGTAAAACATACCATGCTGTAAAACATACCATGCTGCAGCTACCATACTGTAAAACATACCATGCTGCAGCTACCATACTGTAAAACATACCATGCTGCAGCTACTATGCTGTAACATGCCATGCTGCAGATACCATGCTGTAAAACATACCATGCTGTAAAACATACCATGCTGCAGATACCATGCTGTAAAACATACCATGCTGTAAAACATACCATGCTGCAGATACCATGCTGTAAAACACCATGCTGCAGATACCATGCTGTAAAACCATACCATGTGTAAAAACACTGCTTTCAGGGTACCATGCTGGGAAAACATACCATGCTGAAAACAACCCATGCTGCAGATACCATGCTGTAAAACATACCATGCTGCAGCTACCATGCTGTAAAACATACCATGCTGCAACTACCATGCTGTAAAACATACCGTGCTGCAGCTAAAATGCTGCTGCTACCATGCTGTAAAACATATGCTGCAACTACCATGCTGCTGCTACCATGCTGTAAAACATACTATGCTGCAGATACCATGCTGTAAAACATATGCTGTAAAACATACCATGCTGTAAAACATACCATGCTGCACATACGATGCTGTAAAACATATGCTGCAGCTACCATGCTGTAAAACATACCATGCTGCAGCTACCATGCTGTAAAATATACCATGCTGTGAAACATACCATGCTGCAGCTACCATGCTGTAAAACATACCATGCTGTAAAACATACCATGCTACAGCTACCATGCTGTAAAACATACCATGCTGCAGCTACCATGCTGTAAAATATACCATGCTGCAGCTACCATGCTGTGAAACATACCATGCTGTAAAACATACCATGCTGCAGCTACCATGCTGTAAAACATACCATGCTGTAAAACATACCATGCTGCAGCTGCCATGCTGTAAAACATACCATGCTGCCAAACCCACGATGCTGTAAAAAAATACCATGCTGCAGCTACCATGCTGTAAAACATAACATGCTGCAGCTACTATGCTGTAAAACATACCATGCCGCAGCTACCATGCTGTAAAACATACCATGCTGCAGCTACCATGCTGTAAAACATACCATGCTGCAGCTACCATGGTGTAAAACATACCATGCTGTAAAACATACCATGCTGCAGCTACCATGCTGTAAAACATACCATGCTGCAGCTACCATGCTATAAAACATACCATGCTGTAAAACATACCATGCTGCAGCTACCATGCTGTAAAACATACCATGCTGCAGCTACCATGTTGTAAAACATACCATGCTGTAAAACATACCATGCTGTAAAACATACCATGCTGCAGCTACCATGCTGTAAAACATATGCTGTAAATCATACCATGCTGCAGCTTCCATGCTGTAAAACATACCATGCTGCAGCTTCCATGCTGTAAAACATCCATGCTGCAGCTACCATGCTGTAAAACATTTCCATGCTGCAGCTACCATGCTGTAAAACATACCATGCTGCAGCTACCATGCTGTAAAACATACCATGCTGCAGCTACCATGCTGTAAAACATACCATGCTGCAGCTACCCTGCTGTAAAACATACCCAAACTGCAGCTACCATGCTGTAAAAACATACCATGCTGCAGCTACATGCTGAAAACATACCATGCTGCAGCTACCATGCTGTAAAACATCTGCTGTAGCTACCATGCTGTAAAAAAATACCCTGCTCCAGCTACCATGCTGTAAAACATACCATGCTGCAGCTGCCATGCTGTAAACATACATGCTGCAGCTACGATGCTGTAAAACTACCATGCTGCAAGCTACCATGCTGTAAAACATACCAAGCGCAGCTACCATGCTGTAAACATACCATGCTGCAGCTACATGCTGTAAAACATACCATGCTGCAGCTCCATCTGTAAAACATACCATGCTGCAGCTACCATGCTGTAAAACATGCCCTGCTGCAGTCCATGCTGTAAAACATACCATGCTGCAGCTACCATGCTGTTAAAACATGCCATGCTGCAGCTACCATGCTGTAAAACATACCATGCTGCAGCTACCATGCTGTAAAACATACCTTTCTGCACTACCATGCTGTAAAACAACCATGCTGCAGCTACCTTGCTGAAAACATAGCTGCAGCTACCATGCTGTAAAACATACCATGCTGCAGCTACCTTGCTGTAAAACATACCATGCTGCAGCTACCATGCTGTAAAACATACCATGCTGCAGCTACCATGCTGTAAAACATACCATGCTGCAGGTACCATGCTGTAAAACATACCATGCTGCAGCTATTATGCTGTAAAACATACCATGATGCAGCTACCATGCTGTAAAACATACCATGCTGCAGATACAATGCTGTAAAATAAACCATGCTGCAGCTACCATGCTGTAAAACATACCATGCTGCAGCTACCATGCTGTAAAACATACCATGCTGCAGCTACCATGCTGTAAAACAAATCATGCTGCAGCTGCCATGCTGTAAACATACCATCTGCACTACCATGCTGTAAAAACATACCATGCTGCAGCTACCATGCTGTTAAAACAAATCACGCTGCAGCTACCATGCTGTAAAACATACATGCTGCAGCTACCACGCTGTTAAAAACATACCATGCTGCAGCTACCATGCTGTAAAACATGCCATGCTGCGGCTACCATGCTGTAAAACATACCCTGCTGCAGCTTCCATGCTGTAAAACAAACCTGCTGCAGCTACCATGCTGTAAAAATACCATGCTGCAGCTACCATGCTGTAAAACATACCATGCTGCAGCTACCATGCTGTAAAACATACCATGCTGCAGCTTCCATGCTGTAAAAAATTTCCATGCTGCAGCTACTTGCTGTAACATTTCCATGCTGCAGATTTCCATGCTGTAAAACCCCCATGCTGCAGATACCATGCTGTAAAACATACCATGCTGCAGCTACCATGCTGTAAAACATACCATGCTGCAGATACCATGCTGTAAAACATACCATGCTGCAGCTACCATGCGGTAAAACATACCATGCTGCAACTACCATGCTGTAAAACATACCATGCTGCAGCTACCATGCTGTAAAACATACCATGCTGCAGCTACCATGCTGTAAAACATACCATGCTGCAGATACCATGCAGTAAAACATATGCTGCAGCTACCATGCTGTAAAACATACCATGCTGCAACTACCATGCTGTAAAACATACCATGCTGCAGCTACCATGCTGTAAAACATACCATGCTGCAACTACCATGCTGCTGCTACCATGCTGTAAAACATACTATGCTGCAGATACCATGCTGTAAAACATACCATGCTGTAAAACATACCATGCTGCAGCTACCATGCTGTAAAACATACCATGCTGCACATACCATGCTGTAAAACATATGCTGCAGCTACCATGCTGTAAAACATACCATGCTGCAGCTACCATGCTGTAAAACATACCATGCTGCAGCTACCATGCTGTAAAACATGCCATGCTGCAGCTACCATGCTGTAAAATATACCATGCTGCAGCTACCATGCTGTGAAACATACCATGCTGCAGCTACCATGCTGTAAAACATACCATGCTGCAGCTACCATGCTGTAAAACATACCATGCTGCAGCTACCATGCTGTAAAACATACCATGCTGCAGCTACCATGCTGTAAAACATACCATGCTGCAGCTGCCATGCTGTAAAACATACCATGCTGCACCTACCATGCTGTAAAACATACCATCTGCAGCTACATGCTGTAAAACATACCATGCTGCAGCTACCATGCTGTAAAACATACCATGCTGCAGCTTCCATGCTGTAAAACATACCATGCTGCAGCTTTCCATGCTGTAAAACATACCATGCTGCAGCTACCATGCTGTAAAACATACCATGCTGCAGCTACATGCTGTAAAACATACCATGCTGCAGCTACCATGCTGTAAAACCCTACCATGCTGCAGCTACTATGCTGTAAAAGCCCTGCTTTCAGATACCATGCTGTAAAACACCATGCTGCAGATACCATGCTGTAAAAAATACCCATGCTGCAGTACCCTGCTGTAAAAAATACCATGCTGCAGAACCATGCTGTAAAACATACCATGCTGCAGCTACCATGCGGTAAAACATACCATGCGCAACTACCATGCTGTAAAACATACCATGCGCAGCTACCATGCTGTAAACATACCATGCGCAGCTACCATGCTGTAAAACATACCATGCTGCAGATACCATGCAGTAAAACATATGCTGCAGCTACCATGCTTAAAACATACCAGCTGCAACTACCAGCTGTAAAACATACCATGCTGCAGCTACCATGCTGTAAAAAATACCATGCTGCAAATACCATGCTGCTGCTACCATGCGTAAAACATACTATGCTGCAGATACCATGCTGTAAAAACCATGCTGTAAAACATACCATGCTGGGAGCTACCATGCTGTTAAAACATACCATGCTGCACATACCATGCTGTAAAACATATCATGCTGCAGCTACCATGCTGAAACATACCATGCTGCAGCTACCATGCTGTAAAACATACCATGCTGCAGCTACCATGCTGTAAAAAAATGCCCTGCTGCAGCTACCATGCTGTAAAATAAACCCTGCTGCAGCTACCATGCTGTGAAACATACCATGCTGCAGCTACCATGCTGTAAAACATACCATGCTGCAGGGTACCATGCTGTAAAAAAATACCATGTGCAGCTACCATGCGGTAAAACATACCAGCTGCAGCTACCATGCTGTAAAACATACCATGCTGCACTGCCATGCTGTAAAACATACCATGCTGCACCTACCATGCTGTAAAACTACATGCTGCAGCTACCATGCTGTAAAACATACCATGCTGCAGCTACCATGCGTAAAACATACCATGCTGCAGCTACCATGCTGTAAAAACATTTCCCTGTGTAAAACTACCATGCGCAGCTACCATGCTGTAAAACATACCATGCTGCAGCTATCATGCTGTAAAACATAACCATGCTGCAGCTACCATGCTGAAAACATACCATGCTGCAGCTACCATGCTGTAAAACATACCTCTGTAAAACTACCATGCTGTAAAACATACCATGCTGCAGCTACCATGCTTTAAAACATACCATGCTGCAGCTACCATGCTGTAAAACATACCATGCTGTAAAACATACCATGCTGTAAAACATACCATGCTGCAGCTACCATGCTGTAAAACATACCATGCTGTAAAACATACCATGCTGCAGCTTCCATGCTGTAAAACATACCATGCGTTAAAACATACCATGCTGCAGCTACCATGCTGTAAAACATACCATGCTGCGCTACCTGCGTAAAACATACCATGCTGCAGCTACCATGCTGTAAAACATACCATGCTGGGAGCTACCATCTGTAAAACATACCATGCTGCAGCTATCAAGCTGTAAAACATACCATGCGCAGCTACCATGCGTAAAAACATACCATCTGGAGCTACCATGCTGTAAAACAAAACCATGCTGCAGCTACCCTGCTGTAAAACATGCCATGCTGCAGCTACCATGCTGTAAAACATACCATGCTGTAAAACATATGCTGCAGCTACCATGCTGTAAAACATACCATGCTGCAGCTACCATGCTGTAAAACATACCATGCTGCAGCTACCATGCTGTAAAACATACCCTGCTGCAGCTACCATGCTGTAAAACATGCCATGCTGTATAAAGTACTCTGGTGGAAATTATCTGGAAAGTGTCTGGTGGAATGCACATTGTTCCTGCCTCCACTACATCATACCTCTGCCCTTTAAAACTATGTTGGATCCTGCCTCCACTACGTCACTTCCCAAACTATTCCCCTTACTGACTACTCTGTGGCTGAAAAATACTTCCTAACATCCTGTGATTCATCTTGTGAATCCAACTGTGCCCCTTGTTACTGTGTGTGTGTTTGTTTGTGTGTAGGTGTGTACTCACCTATTTGTCTCACCTATTGTGGTTCAGGGTTCGATTCACACTCATGGCCCCGCCTTTCGCTGATTGTACTAGGTCCTCTTCCCTGCCCCATGAGCTCTATCATCCTCGCCTTAAAACTATTATGGTTCCGCCTCACCACATCACTTTAGGCTATTCCAGGCCTGACTACTCTATGACTGAAAAATACTTCCTAAATCCCTTTTGGGATTCATCTGAGTCTTCAACTTCCATTGTACCTCTTGTGTCCGTGTTCATCTCGGACATCCTCTTTGCCCACCTTCTATCCGTGCAGTATTTATATGTCGTTATCATGTCTCCCTGACCCTCCTGTCCTCCAGTGTCGTCAGGCCGATTTCCCCTCAACCTTTCCTCGTAGGACAATCCCGTAGCTCTGGACTAGTCTGTTGCAAACCTTTGCAGTAATTTCTCAATTTCTTGACGTGCTGGACTAGTGTGGAGGTTCCAACGGTGCTCATACTCCAGTATGGGCCAGACAGATGGTATAAGAGTTTTGAACGAATCCTTATGAGGTATCGGAACGTTTACCGAAAGTTTCCCAGGCGCCCGTATTGCAGCATTTATCTGATGTGTGCGCCTCAGGATACCGGGTGTATACTCAACCCCGAATTTTTCCTTGAGTAGGTTTGCAGTCTTTGGCCATCTAAACTATATTGTGTCTGCGGTCTTTTTTGCCCTTCCCCAATCTTCATGACTTTGCATTTGGCGGGGTTTTAAATTCAAGGAGCCAGTTCTGGACCAGGCTTGTAGCCTGTCCAGGTCTCTTTGTAATCCTGCCTGATCCTCATCCGATTTGATTCTTCTCATTAACTTCGCATCATCTGCAAACAAGGACACTTCTGAGTCTATCCCTTCCGTATGTCATTACATATACCAAGAACAGCACAGGTCCTAGGACTGACCCATGGGGGAACCCCGTTTGTCACAGGCCCCACTCTGACACCTCGCACGTACCATGACTCGTTGTTGCCTCCCTGTCAGATATTCTCTGATCCATTGCAGTGCCTTTCTGTTATGTGTGCCTGATCCTCTAGCTATTGCAGTAACCTCTTGTGAGAACTGTGTCGAAGGCCTTCTTGCAGTCCAAAAAATTGCAGTCGATCCCCCCCTGTCTCTCTTGTCTTACTTCTGTCACCTTTTTCATAAAACTCTAGTAGGTTTGTGACACAGGATTTTCTTCCCTGAAAACTGTGCTGGTTGTCAATTATACACTGTTCTTTCCAGGTGCTCCACCACTCTCCTCCTGATGATCTTCTCCATGACCTTGCATACTATACACGTTAGTAAATACAGGTCTGTGGGTTTAGTGCCTCATGTCTGTCCCCCTTTTTAAAAATTGGGACTACATTTGCCATTTTCCAAACCTCAGGGAGTTGCCCAGTTTCAAATGATGTGTTGAAATCTTTGTTAATGGCTCACACAATATCTCTGCTCCCTCCTTTAAGGACCCATGGAGAGATGTTGTCTGGTCCCACCGCCTTTGAGGTGTCAAGTTCGCATAGCAGCTTCTTCACCCCCCTCCTTGGTTAATGTACCTCATCCAGCACTTGCTGGTGTACCCCCCGTTCTGATTTCCGGGAGTCCTACTGGTTTCCCACTGTAATACCTCTTTAAATCTTGTGTTGAGCTCCTGACATACCTCTCGGTCGTTTCATGTGAATTCCCCATCACCCCTTCCTCTGTCTGATTACCTGGCCCTTGACTATTGTTTTCCTCCTGTTGTGGCGTGCAACAGCTTGGGGTCAGTCTTGACTTTCGATGCTATTCATTTTCGTATTGCCGCTGACCTCCCTTCTTATCTGTGCATATTCGTTTCGGGCTCTTCGGCTAATCTCTTTATTTTCCTGAGTTCTCTGTCTTCTGTCCCTTTTTCCTTTCTCTAGTACACCTATTTTTGCCTCCCTACACCTTTGGGTGAACCAAGGACTCATTCTGTTCTTCCCCTTATTTCGTTTCCCTTGGGAACAAAACCCCTCCTCTGCCTCCTGCATTTTTTTTGCCACATAGTCCATCATTTCTTGTACTGGTTTCCTGTCATTCCCTCTCCCACTGAATTCTTGAAAGGGAAATTCCTCATGCCTGAGTAGTTCCCTTTTTTGTAGTTTGGTTTTCCCAGCCTATTCCTGCTACTCTCTCCACTTGGAGCTCAACTATGTATTTAAAGCACAGAACCACATGATCACTAACTCCCAGGGGCCTTTCATACATGATACCCTCGATGTCCGAACTACTCAAGGTGAATACAAGGTCCAGTCTTGCGGTTCATCCTCTCCTCTCCTCTGGTAGTGTCTCTAACATGTTGATGCAGAGGTTTTCCATACCACATCCATCATCTTGGCTCTCCATGGGCTCCAGGTTTTTTCCCCGTCAATCTCCTTGTGATTGAAATCACCCATAACTAGTAACTTTGCTCTTCCCAGTGTGCCTCTCTGGCCACCTCGGCTAGTGTGTCGATCATTTCTCTGTTGCCTCATCATATTCTTCTCTTGGCCTCCTGCAGTTCGTGGTGGGTTGTACATTACTGCAATTATCACCTTATGCCCTCAGACTGGATTGTTTCCTACAGTAGTCCCTTTCGCCCGTTTCAAACCATTCCTTCCATTTCTCAAACCCCACTGGTTTTTTAATGAGCAGTGCAACTCCTCCTCCCCCCCTCCTCCCTCTGTCTTTCCTGAGGATTTGTATCCGGATGGAAAGATTTTAATCTGTTATTATTCTGGTTAGTTTTGTTTCTGTGAGTGCTATTATGTCTGGGATGTCTCCTGATTCTTTCGTGCCACTCCTCATACTTGTTTGTTATTCCATCTGCATTTGTATACGACACCTTTA
The DNA here is from genome assembly GCF_026875155.1 of Cherax quadricarinatus. Taxonomy (NCBI): domain Eukaryota; kingdom Metazoa; phylum Arthropoda; class Malacostraca; order Decapoda; family Parastacidae; genus Cherax; species Cherax quadricarinatus. Next base: position 3,095,176 of record NC_069457.1, read on the forward strand.
ACTTCTTTCTAAGGGCTGTGGTCTGGGAGGTGTATTGGGTTGGAAGTGGGGGACCTGGTAAGGAACTATGGGTGGTTGCTGTGGGGGTGGAGTTTGTAATGCAGTGGGTGGGGCATTGGGTGTGGCATGGGTGTTTTGTTTTAGTGTTTGGTTGCACTGGGGGTTTAACTGGTTGGGGGGCTTCTATAGGAAGTTGTGAGGGAGGCTGTATTTGATCTTCATGTGTCTGGGATCTCCTGTCTGTCTTCTCCATCCCCTCTCTTTCCTCCTTTCCCCCTTTGTATCATCTCTCTCAGTTTTTGCATTTCTTCTTGTGTTTTTGTCACGGTCGAATACACCTTCCTGTATGCCCGGGATGTCCCTTAATCGTGCTTTCTCCTGTAGGATCCTGTTCCGAGTCACTTCTGCCTTTAAGGCCACTTTCACTGGCCGGGGGTGTGTGTGTGTAGGTGTGTGTGTGTGTAGGTGTGTGTGTGTAGGTGGGGTGTGTGTTTTGTGTGTGGTGTGTGTGTGTGTGTGGTGTTGGGGTGTGTGTGTGTGTTTTGTGTGCAGGTGTGGGTGCAGGTGTGTGTGTACTCACCTAGTTTAGGTTGCAGGGGTCGAGTCCCCAAACTCCTGGCCCTGCCTCTTCACTGATCGCTACTAGGGCACTTTCCCTAACCGTGTGCTCTATCATACCTCTGCTTAAAGCTATGTATGGATTCCTGCCTCCACTACGTCACTTCCCAAACTATTCCACTTACTGACTACTCTGTGGCTGAAGAAATACTTCCTAACATCCCTGTGATTCATCTGCGTCTTCAACTTCCAACTGGTCCCCTTTTACTGTTCCAATCTCGGGAACATCCGTTTTTGTCCACCTTGTCAATTCCCCAGTATTTTGTATGCTTATCATTCCCCCCTATCTCTCCTGTCCCCCCATTCGTCGGGTTATTTCCCTTAACCTTGTGTGTGTGTGTGTGGGGGGTTTTTTTGTTTTTGTGTGTGTGTGTGTGTGTGGGGTGTGTGTGGTGTTGGTGTTTGTTTTTGTTGTGTGGGGTTTGGGGTTTGTGTGTGTGTGGGGGTTTTTTTTGTGTGTGTGTGTGTGGTTTGTGGTGTGTGGTGTGTTGGGGTGTGTGGTTTTGTGTTTGTGTGTGTGTGTGTGTGTGTGTGTGTGTTTGGTTGGGGTTTTGGTTTTTTTTTGTTGTTTGGTTTTTGTGTTTTTGTTTTTGTTGGGGTTTTTTGGGGTTTGGTTTTGTTGTGTGGGTTGGTGTTTGTTTTTGGTGGTGGGTTTGGGGTTTGTTGTTGTTTTTTTGTTGGTTTTTTTGGTTTTTGTGTTTTTTTGTGTGTGTGGGTGTTTGTGTGTGTGTGTGTGTGTTGTGTTGTTTGTGTGGGTGGGTTTGTGTGGGGTGTGTGTGGTGTGGTGTGTGTGGGTGAAAATTGGGTGTGTGTGGTTTGGTTTGGGGTGTGTGGGTTGTTAAAAAAATGGGGTGTTGGGGGTTTTGGAGAAAATCATCGGCATTGGGGGGGTTGGGTAAAAAACCCCCCCGGTTTTTGGAAATACATCAGGGCATTTGTTGTTATAAACTCGGCGGTTTGTATTGGTTAAAAAACCCCCCGGCAAGTGTGTGGGGTTGTAAATAATATCACTTGGGGGGTTTTTAGAAATCCCCAGAAAGGTGTGGGTTGTGAAAACCACCCAGGCAGGGTTTTTAGAAAATCACCGGAGGGTGGGGGTTTTGGTGTTTTGGAGGGTTTTTGGTTGGAAAAAAAGGGGTGGGGGGGTTGGTGTTTGGGGTTTTGGGGTTGGGTGTTTTGGGGGGTGTGGGTTGGTGTGGGGGTTGTGGGTTTTTGGGTTTGGGGTGTGTGGGTTTGGTAAAAATACCAGGAGGTGTGTGGGGGTAATAACCCCCGGGGCAGGTGTGGGGGGTTTGGTAATAACACTCAGGGCAGGTGTTGGGTTTGGTGTAACCACCCGGGCGGGTTGTGGGTTGGTAGATAATCATCAGGCGGGTGTGTAGGTTTGTAGAAAACCACCCGGGGCAGGGGGTTGGGTTGGTAAAAATCACCAGGCAGTTTGGGGGTTGGTAATAACCACCCAGGCGGTTGTGGGTTGTAGAAAACCCACCCAGGCGGGTTGGGGGTTGGTAGATAATCATCAGCAGGTGTGTGGGTTTGGTAAAAACCCCCAGGCGGGTATGGGGGTTTACTTTTGGGTTCCAAACACCACAACAAAACCTGGCAGATCAACAAGCACTAACAAACCCGGGTCCAGGACCCCACTCTGGCAACCAAAAACCTGGCCCGGGACCCCAGTAGGAAACGGGAAAATCCGAACCCCATACAAGATGGGATAATCCGACCCCCTACCCCCCATTTGTTAAAAGCACCGGACTTCCGCACACGGTTTGTAAACATTTGCCGCACTGTACTCAGGCGGGTGCAGGAAAACTTCAACTCACACTGTTTACCCCGGGAAAAACACCATTTTCCGCCAGGTTTTGTAAAATTGGGATGTACCACGGGGCAGGCCTTCCTCACCTCCCCCCCATGTTTTTTATAAGCCCCCATTTCCCCAAAAAAGGTTTAAAAATTGGGCCTTATAGGTTGGTCGGGAAAACTTAATCCCCCACTTACCACCTTTGTTAACAGGTTCCGGACTTTTGTAAACATTTTTGCCGGCACGTACTCGGGCGGGTGCAGAAATAATTAACTCCCCCCTTTTTTCCCCCTCCCCCTTTCCTTTCCCCTGTCCCCCTTTCCCCAAAACCAAAATGAGTTTTCCCTGGGAAAAAATCCTCCCACCTCGCAAAATACCTATTTTTAAGGGTTTGGGGAAAATGGGCTCCCGTCTGCTTTTTTTGTTAAGGGGTTTTAGGTTGGGGTTAAACCCCCAATTCAAAAAAGGTTCTAAAAAGCTAAATTTAACGCCTTTTTAGAGAGATTCAATTTGGGACATGAATTGGAGCCAAAAAGGAGAAGCAATTTTTTTGTAATAATTTTGTTTCGTTAAACCAAAATTTTAGACAGTTGGATCGTGATCCGGAATGATTCCCGAAAGTGTTTTAAAAGTACAGTCGGTTCTTTTCTTCCCCCCTCTTCTCCTCTTTTTTCTTTTCTTCCCTAACAAAATAGAGATGTTTTAAAAGGTTCGGAAACCGCTCTGCCATTTTTCATTTCCGCTTTAAAATTTTTATTTATAAGGTGGTTTTTAAAAAATGGGCCTTTTCCCCCCTCTTGGGGGCTCAAAGTGTTGGGGTTATTGTGTTCAGTATAAAAACAAAACATTAACGGGTTTGAAAGGTGAAAATAATTTTAATGTAATATTTAAAAGAAGTATCTCAAATTTTAACTGAAAACATTTCCCAGGGGGAAAAAGGGGATGGGTACTTAAGAATAAAATAGGGGAAGTGTTGTTTCGGCCCCCGAATTCTTGGGACAAGAATGTGGGTTTTGATAAGATGTTATGAAATGGTTCCAAGACCAAAATTTACCTTTGTCAGTTGGGAAAACTTTATTTGGGACTTTTTCCCAAAAGTGATTTAAAATAAAGGTTTAAAAGAAGTAGAAGTATGCAAGAGTTATTTTTCAGTCCCTCCCCACGAGGCTAAGACGATTAGGAGAAAAGTTTGGGGCAAACATCCCCCCCCTTAAGTTTTAGGGGGTGGGGCCCCTCTAAAAGGTTTTGTTTTAAACATATTTGTTTTTCAGAAAAAGAACACCCTTTGATAGGCCTGCCAAAAAAGGGAGGCCCGGGTACAGCCGGGCCGCCTTACCCCCGGAAACTCTTCAGGTAAAAAAACCCCATTTTGTATGGCTTTATCCCCAAAATTGATATCTTTAAGTACTTTTTCTTCTAGGCTGGTGTATGTTTCTCAACAGCACATTTTAAGACAGGTAAAATTTTTATCGAAATTGCAAGAGCCTTCACTTTCCTTAAAATCCATCAAGCAGCTGAAGTACGGGGAACACTTGAATTCTTGAATTGTACCCCGGGGAACCTGGGCGAAAGGGGAATATGAAGTTTTAAAATCCTTCCTACGAAACAGGAAAAAACGTTGCAAATACCCCATAAAAAGCAGAATCAACCAGGCGGTTGGAAAAGTGGGTCAGGGGACCTCAGATAAACAACCGGTTTATCAAGCAAACCCCAGACACCTGGGTGAAAAACTCAAGGAATTCAAAAAAAGGTATATCCAAGTTAAAACCCAAGACTCTTCAACACTTTCCCTGCTACACGTTTTCCAGCTGGCCGTTGAGTTGAAACTTACATGCTTCAAGGTAGCCCGTGATCACCAGGTGTGTGTCGTAGCTTCCCCCCGCTAGTCCTCTTGATAAATTACAAATGAAATCTACAGCTTAGAGTACATGGGGAAGTCTGGTAACCAGTCACAGAGTCCTGTTGAGCCTTTTCACCCTTGTGTGGTCATCCCTTCTTTCCCCCTGTAATTCTCCCTCCCGCCTTCCTTCACCCTGCAATTTCTCCCTGCCGCCTTCCTTCATCCCTGCAATTTCCCTGCCTCCTTCCTCATCCCTGCAATTCTCCTGCCTGCCTCCTTTATCCCCGCATTCTCCCTCCTCCTCCTCATCCTGCAATTCTCCTGCCTCCTCCTTCATATGAAAATTTTCCCTGTTTCCAAACCCATAGTCTTGCCTGCTCCTGCTTCTTCCCCGTTTTAGCAGATCTTGCCTGTCCCCCCCTTTTTCCCGCACCCTGCCTGTCTCTTTTCAGCATTGCCGTCCCTCCCTGGTTTCCACTCCCCTGGGGTTCTTCCCCCTTGTTCCTCCCGCATCCCTGCCTAGGTCCTTGTACCGCCCCTTCTAAAAATCCTGCCCTGTCTCCCCAACAGCCCTCCTTTCCCCTAAAAAGCATCTCTGCCTGTCTCTCTGCCACATCCTTCCCTGTTTTTTCCAGACCCTGCCTGTCTCCCTCCGCATCCCCGCCGTCCCCCCCTCAGCATCCCGCCTTCCCCCCTTAACAACCGCCTTCTCTCTGCCATCACCCGCCTCTCTGCCAGCATCCCCCCGCCCGTCTCCCTACAGCATCCCCGCCTGTCTCCCTAACACATCCCTGCCTGTCTCTCTGCCAATCCCTCCCTGCCTTGTTTCCCCCAACCCGCCTGTCTCCCTAAAACTCCCGCCGCTCCGCCCCATCCCCCTGCCCCTGTCCTGCCAGCATCCCTGCCTGTCTCCCTAACAGCATCCCCGCCTGTCTCCCTAACAGCACCCTGCCTCTCCCCAGCAACCCCGCCTGTTCCCTAAAAGCATCCCCGCCCGTCCCCCTCACATCCCTGCCTGTCTCCCAGCATCCCCCGCCTGTCTCCCTCCATCCCGCCGTCTCCCTAACACATCCCTGCCCCTTTCTTGCCAATCCCTCCCGTCTCCCCCAGCATCCCTGCTGTCTCCCTAACGCATCCCGCCCGCCAAATTTTTTTCCGCACTCACACCGTCCCCACACCAAACAATTTTTTCTCCTGTCGTGTACCTCATTTAAACTTCTGGTTTCAATTAGTCCCCACTTTCTATTTTTTACAAGAGGAAGAGTGAGAGGCGAGAGATAAACTAGAGAGGAGAGAGGGAGAGAGAGAAGTGGAGGCGCAGGAGAATATGGAGTATGGGAAAAAAACTATCTGATGGGTATAGGGAACCGCTGGGTTGTGTTTGAAGGAACCTGCGTGGGGTTTTTGTTTTTATGAGGGGCTTGCTGGGGTTTGATGGAAAGGAAATCTGCTGGGTTGTGTATGAAGGGGCCTGCTGGGTTGTGTATGAGGAACTCTGCTGGGGTTTTGTAGAAGGAACTCTGCTGGGTTGTGTATGAAGGGACTCGCTGGGTTGGTAGAGAGGGGAAATCTGCGGTTGTTATGAGAGGAACTCTGCTGGGGTTTTGTATGGGGGGGAACCTGCTGGTTGTGTTTAAAAGGGAACTCTCGGTTGTGATGAGGGAAAATCTGCGGGGTTTTGATAGAGGAAAATTGCTGGGTTGTGTAGAGAGGGGAAATCCTGGTTGTGTATGAGGGAATTGCTGGGTTGTGATGAAGGAACTCGCTGGTTTGATGAGGGAAAATTGCTGGGTTGTGTAGAAGGGGAAATCTGCTGGGTTTGGGATGAGAGAACTCGCTGGGTTTGTAGAAAACTCTGTGGGGTTTTGTATGAAGGGACCTGCTGGGTTGTGTATGAGAGGAACCGCTGGGTTTTGTTAGAGGAAATCTCTGGTTTTTTTTATAAGGGGAAACCCGGGGTTGTGTATGAGAGGGGCTCTGCTGGGGTTTTGTATGAGAGGAATCTGCTGGTTTTTTATGAGAGGGAACTCGCTGGGGTTTTTATGAGAGGGAAATCTGCTGGGTTGTTATGAAGGAACTTTGCTGGGGGGTGTATGAGAGGAACTTGCTGGGTTTGTATGAAGGAAATCTGCGGGGGTTTTGTATGAGAGGAAAATTGCTGGGTTGTGTAAGAGAGGAACTCTCTGGGGTTTGTATGGGGGGAACTCGCTGGGTTGGATAAGGAACTCTGCTGGTTGTTATGAAGGAACTTCTGGGTTTTGTAGAGAGGAACTCTTCTGGGTTGTGATGAGGGAACTTGCTGGGGTTTTGTATGAGAGGGAAATTGCTGGTTTGTAGAGAGGGAAATTGCTGGGTTGTGTATGAGAGGAAAATCGCTGGGTTGTGTATGAGAGGAACCTGTGGTTGTGAGAGAGGGGAAATCGCTGGGTTTTGTATGAGGGAACTCTGCGGGTTGTGTTTAGAGGGAACTTGCTGGGGTTTTGTAGGAGGGAAATCTCGGGTTTTATGAAGGAACCTGCTGGTTGTGTATGAGGGAACCTGCTGGGTTGTGTATGAGAGGGGAAATCTGCTGGGGGGTATAGAGGCTCGGTTTTGGGTTGTGTATGAGGGAAATCCTGGGTTTGATGAGGAACTCTGTGGGTTTTGTAAGAGGAACTTGCTGGGTTGGTTTAGAGGAACCGCGGGGTTTTGTAAGAGGAAAATTGCTGGGTGTTATGAAGGAACTCTCGGGTTGTGTATGAAGGAACTCTGCTGGTTTTGTATGGGGGGAAAACCCGCGGGGTTTTTTTTTTATAGAGGGACTCTGCTGGGTTTGTATAGAAAGGGAAACTTGCTGGGTTGTGTATGAGAGGGGAAATCTGTGGGTTGTGTTTTAAGGGAAATCTCTGGGGGTTTTGTATAGAGGGAAATCTCTGGTTGTGTATGAAGGGGAAATCTGCTGGGGTTTTGATGGAGGGGAAATCTGCTGGGTTTGTTGAGAGGGAACTCGCTGGTTGTTATGAGAGGGAACTTGCTGGGGTTTTTATGAAGGAACTCTGCTGGGGGTTTTGTATGAGAGGACTCTGCTGGGTTGTGTATGAGGGAATCGCTGGTTGTGTATGAGAGGGGAAATTGCTGGTTGTGTTGAAGGGGAAATCTGGGGTTTGTATGAGAGGAAATCTGCTGGGTTGTGTATGAGGGAACTCGTGGGGTTTTTGGGATGAAGGAACTCTGCCCGGGTTGTGTATAGAGGGAAATCTGCTGGTTGTGTAAAAGAAGGGGAACTCGCTGGGTTGTGTTGAGGGAACCCGCTGGGGGTGTATGAAGGAACTCGCTGGGTTGTGTATGAAGGAAATCTGCGGGGGTTTGTATGAGAGGAAATCTGGGGTTGGTAGAAGGAACTCTGCTGGGTTTTGTTGAGAGGGGCTCTGCTGGGTTGTGTATGAGAGGAACCTTTCTGGGTTGTTATGGAGGAATCTGCTGGGTTTTTGTATGAGAGGAACTTGCTGGGTTGGTAAAGGGAACTCTGTGGGGTTTTGTAGAGAGAACCTGGGGTTGTGTAGAGAGGGGAAAATCTGCGGGTTGTGTATGAAGGAACTCTGCTGGGTTGTGTAGAGAGGAACTCTGCTGGGTTGTGTATGAGGGAACCTGCTGGGTTTTTTGGGGAATTTTTGGGGGGGGGTCGCTGGGGTTTTTGTAAGAGGGGAAATCGTGGTTGGTAGAGAGGAACCTGCTGGGTTGTGTATGAGAGGGAACTCTGCTGGGTTGTGTATGAGAGGGAACTCTGCTGGGTTGTGTATGAGAGGAACTCTGCTGGGTTGTGTATGAGAGGAACTCTGCTGGGTTGTGTATGAGAGGAACTCTGCTGGGTTGTGGATGAAGGAACTCTCGGGGTTTGTATGAGAGGAACTCTGCGGGTTGTGTTAGAGGAATCTGCGGGGGTTGTGTATAGAGGAAAATCGCGGTTGTTTAGAAGAACTTGTGGGGGGTTATGAGAGGAAAATTGCGGGTTGGTTAGAGGGGAAATCGCGGTTGGTATGGAGGAACTCTGGGGTTTGTATGAAGGAACTCTGCTGGTTGGTATGAAGGGGAAATCTGCTGGGGTTTTGTATGAGAGGAACCGTGGTTTTTGTATGAGAGAACTCTCTGGTTTTGTTAGGGAACTCTGCTGGGTTGTGTATGAAGGGCCTGCTGGGTTGTGTATGAAGGACTCTGCTGGGTTTTGTATAGGGAACTTGCGGGTTGTGTATGAAGGAACTCTGCTGGGGTTTTGTATGAGAGGAATCTCGGGTTTTTTATAAGGGAAAATCTGCTGGTTGTGTATGAAGGGAAAATCTGCTGGGGTTTTGTATGAGAGGAACTCGCTGGTTTTTTATAGAGGGGAAATCTGCTGGTGTTTTAAGGAACCTGTGGGTTTTGTGGAAGGGAACTCTGCGGGTTGGTATGAGAGGAACTCTGCTGGGGTTTTTATAGAGGAACCTTTCTGGGTTTGTATGAGAGGGGAAATCTGGGGTTGTGTATGAGAGGAACTTGCTGGGTTGTTTATGAGAGGAAATCGTGGGTTGTGTATGAGAGGGAAAACCTGCTGGTTTTTGTATGAGAGGGGAATTCTGGTTTTAGAGAGGAACTTTGTGGGTTGTGATAGAGGAACTCTGCTGGGTTTGTATGAGAGGGAAACCGCGGTTGTGTATAGAGGAACTCTGCTGGGTTTTGTATGAGAGGAACTTTTGGGTTGTATGAGAGGAAATCGCGGGTTGTGTTAAGGGAACTCGCTGGGTTTTATGAGAGGGAACTCTGCTGGGTTTGTAAGGGAACTCTGCTGGGTTGTGTATGAGAGGAACTCTGCGGGTTGGTATAGAGGAACTCCCGGGGCCTGGGGGTTTTGGGATGAAGGAAAATCTGCTGGGTTTTGTATGAGAGGAATTGCGGTTGTGTTAGAGGAACTCTGCTGGGGTTTTGATGGAGGAACCTTGCGGGTGTGTATAAGGAACCTGCTGGGTTGTGTAGAAGGAACTCGCGGGGTTGTGTATGAAGGAACTCTGCTGGGTTTTTGGGGAGGGCTCTGCTGGGTTGTGTTGAGAGGGACTCTGCGGGTTTTGGGATGAGAGGAACTCTGCTGGGTTTTGTATAGAGGAACTCTGCTGGTTTGTTTTGAGAGGGGAACCTTTTCTGGGGTTGTGTATGGAGGGAACCTGCTGGGTTTTGTATGAAGGAACTTCTGGGGTTTTGTTGAGGGAAATCTGCTGGGGGTGTATAGAGGAACTCTGCTGGTTTTTGTATGAGAGGAACTCTGCTGGTTTGTTGAAGGGGAAATCTGCGGGTTTTTGTATAGAGGAACTCGCGGTTGTGATGAGAGGAACCTGCTGGGTTGGTAGAGAGGAACTCTCTGGGTTTTGAAAGGAACTCTGCGGGTTGTTATGAGAGGGGAAACCCGCGGGTTGTGTAGGAGGAACTTGCTGGGTTTGTATGAGGGAACTTGCGGGTTGTGTATGAAGGAACCGCTGGGTTGTGTATGAGAGGAACCTGCTGGTTTTGTATGAAGGAACCGCTGGGTTGTGATGAAGGAATCTGCTGGGGGTGTTAGGGAAAATCTGGGTGGGTGTGTATGAGAGGACTCTGCTGGTTTTTGTATAGAGGAAATCGCGGGTTGGTAAGAGGGAATCTGCTGGGGTTGTGTATGAAGGAACTCTGCGGGTTGTGTATAAGGGACTCGCGGGGTTTTTATAGAGGAACCCTTTCTGGTTGTGTAGAGAGGAAAATCTGCTGGGTGTGTAGAGGGGAACTCGCTGGGGTTTTTATGAGAGGAACTCTGCGGGTTGTGTATGAGAGGAACTCGCTGGGTTGTGTAGGAGGAAACTCTGCTGGGTTGTGATAGAGGAACCTGCGGGGTTTGTATGAGGGGGGAACTTGCTGGGGTTTTGTATGAAGGAACCCGCTGGGGTTTTGTATGGAGGAAATCTGCTGGGTTTTGATGAGAGGAAATCTGCTGGGTTTTGGGAGAGAGGAACTCTGCTGGGTTGTTATGAGAGGAACTCTGCTGGGTTGGATGAGAGGAACTTTCCCGGGTTGGAGAGAGGAACCCTTCTTGGGTTTTTTATGAGAGGAACCTGGGGTTTTTGTAGAGAGGAACTCTGCGGGTTGTGTATAGAGAACTCTGCTGGTTTGTATAGAGGAACCTGCTGGGTTTTGTTTAAGGACTCTGCTGGGGTTTTGTAAGGGGGAATCTTTCGGGGTTTTGTATGAGAGGAACTTGCTGGTTGTGTAGGAGGGAACCTGCGGGGTTTTGTATGAGGGAAAACCGCTGGGGGTTTTGTTGAGGGGAAACCTGTGGGTTGTGATGAGAGGAAATCTGCTGGGTTTGTAAAGGGAAACTCTGCTGGGTGTGTATAGAGGAACCCTGGTTGTATGAGGGGAAATTGCTGGTTTGTATGAGAGGGACTCTCTGGGGGTTTTTTATGAGAGGAACCTGTGGGGTTTTGTATGGAGGAAATCTGCTGGGGTTTTGTATAAGGGAAATCTGTGGGGGTATGAGAGGAACTCGTGGGTTGTGTATGAGAGGAACCGCTGGGTTTTGTAGAGAGGAACTCGCTGGGTTTTGATGAGGGGAACCTGCTGGGTTTGATGAGAGGAACTTTCTGGGTTGTGATGGAGGGAAATCTGTGGGGTTTTGTATGAGAGGAACTTGCTGGTTGTGATAGGGAACTCTGCGGGTTGTGTATGAGGGAACTCTGCTGGGTTTTGTATGAGAGGGGAAATTGCTGGGTTGTGAAAGGGGAACTCGCTGGGGTTTTGATAGAGGAACTCTGCTGGGTTTGTTGGAAAGGGGCCTGGGGGGTTTTTTTGAAGGAAAATCGCTGGGTTTGGGGGATAGGGAAACCGCGGGGTTTTGTATGAGGGAAATCTGCTGGGTGTATGAGGGAACCCCTTTTTTGGGGGTGGGTTGTGTAAAGAGGAAATCTGCTGGTTGTGTATGAGAGGAACCTGCGGGTTTGTATGAAGGAACCTGTGGTTTTTGTTGGAGGAACTCTGCTGTTTTGGTATGAGAGGGGCTCTGTGGGTTTTTGTGGAGAGGGCTCTGTGGTTGGTATGAGGGGATCTCTGGGTTTTGTATGGGGAACTCTGCGGTTTTTTAGGAGGGGGAAATCTGCGGGTTTTTTTTATGAAGGGACCCTTTTGGGTTGTGTATGAGAGGAACTCTGCTGGGGTTTTGTATGAGAGGAACCGGCTGGGTTGTGTATGAGAGGGCTTGCTGGGGGTTTTGTATGAGGGAACCTGCTGGGTGTGTAGAGAGGGCTCGCTGGGTTTTTGTATGAGAGGAACTCTCGGGGGTTTTGTATAGAGGAACTCTGCGGGTTTGTATGGAGGAACCTGCGGGGGTGTAGAAGGAACCGCTGGGTTTTTGTTGAAGGAACTCTGCTGGGGTTTGTATGAGGGAACTCTGCTGGTTTTTGTATGAAGGAACCTGCGGTTGTGTTAAGGGAACTCTGCTGGGTTGTGTTGGGGAGGAACTCTGCTGGGTTGTGTATGAGAGGAACTCTGCTGGGTTGTGTATGAGAGGGAACTCTGCTGGTTTTTGTATGAGAGGACCTGCGGGTTGTTAGAAGGAACTTGCTGGTTGTGTAGAAGGAACTCTGCTGGGTTGTGTATGAGAGGAACTGCTGGGTTGTGTATGAGAGGAACTCTGCTGGGTTGTGTATGAGAGGAACTCTGCTGGGTTGTGTATGAGAGGGAACTCTGCTGGGTTGTGTATGAGAGGAACTCTGCTGGGTTGTGTATGAGAGGAACTCTGCTGGGTTGTGTATGGAGGAATTTTTTGGGGTTTTTGTGATGAGAGGAACTCTCTGGTTGTGTATGAGAGGGAAATCTGCTGGGGGGTGTATGAGAGGGGAAATTTGGGGGTGTATGAGAGAACTCTTGGGTTGTGTAGAGAGGAACCTGCTGGGTTGTGTATAGGGGAACTCTGCTGGGGTTTTGTATGAGAGGAACCTGCTGGTTTTGATGAGAGGAAATCTGCGGTTGTTATAGAGGGAACTTTCTGGGTTGTGTAGAGAGGAACTCGCTGGGTTGTGTTTTGGGGGAGGAACTCTGCTGGGTTGTGTATGAGAGGAACCTGCTGGGTTTGTATGAGAGGAAACTCGCTGGGTTGTGTATGAAGGAAACCCGCTGGTTGTGTATAGAGGGAACTCTGCTGGGGGGTGTATGAGAGGAACTCTGCTGGGTTGTTATGGAGGGAAATCTGCGGGTTGTGTATGAGAGGGAACTCTGCTGGGTTGTGTATGAGAGGAACTCTGCTGGGTTGTGTATGAGAGGAACTCTGCTGGGTTGTGTATGAGAAGGAACTCTGCTGGGTTGTGTATGAGAGGGAACTCTGCTGGGTTGTGTATGAGAGGAAATCTGCTGGGGTTTTGTATAGAGAACTCTGCTGGGTTTTGTTGAAGGAACCTGCTGGGTTTTTGTATGAAGGAACTCTCTGGGGTTTGTATGAGAGGAACTCTGCTGGGTTGTGTATGAGAGGAACTCTGCTGGGTTGTGTATGAGAGGAACTCTGCTGGGTTGTGTATGAGAGGAACTCTGCTGGGTTGTGTATGAGAGGAACTCTGCTGGGTTGTGTATGAGAGGGAACTCTGCTGGGTTGTGTATGAGAGGGAACTCTGCTGGGTTGTGTTGAGGGGACCTGCTGGGGGTTGAGAGGGAACTCTTGGGTTGTGTATAGAGGAACTCTGTGGGTTGTGTATGAGAGGGCTGCTGGGTTGTGATGAGAGGAACTCGGGGGGTTTGTATGAGAGGAATCTGTGGGTTGGTATGAGAGGAACTCTGCTGGGTTGTGTATGAAGGAAAATTTTTGGTTTGTTATTTTTCGTTGTTTTTGGGGGGACCCCCCCGGGGTTAAGAAGGCCTCCGGTGTTGAAGGGGCCCCCGGGTTTATTTTAGGGGGGAAACCGGGTTTTTGTATGAAGGAAAAACCCGTTTTTAAGTTGTTTGTGTTAGAGGGAACCCCGTGTGATAAGCCCGGTTTTTTAAAAAACTGCTTTTTTTGACTTGTTTTTATTTGAACCCTTGGGGTTTTAAAACTTAGGGGTTTTTTGAAGAATTGGGTGTTAAAGAGAAAGGGAACCCGGTTTTGGAGGCTCTCTGGGTTTAGAAGGAAAAGCCTTGAAACTCTTGGGTGAAAAGGAAGGGAACCCCCCGCTTTTGTAGAGGAATCGGGGGTGGAAGAGAACCTTCGTTTAATCCTTGTTTGAATGAGAATTCCTTTTTGGATAAAAAGCGGTTTTTGAAAACCCTTGTAAGAAGAAAGCTTTTGTTCTCTCTTTTTTATCCCCCCCTTGTTTTTTTCCCCCCTTTTTTTCCCCCCGTTTTTCCCCCTCTTTTTTTTCCCCCTCTGTTTTTCCTCCCCTTTTTTTCCCTCCCCTGTTTTTCCCCTCTTTTTTTTCCCCTCTGTTTTTTCCCCTCTGTTTTTTTAAAATTGTTTTTTTCCCCCTTTTTTCCCCCTTGTTTTTTCCCCTCGTTTTTTCCTCCTGTTTCCCCTCCCCTTTGTTTCTCTCGTTTTCCCCCTCTTTTTCCCCCTCGTTTTTTCCCTCTTTTGTATCCTCCCCGTTTTTTCCCCCCTCTGGGGTTTGTTCCCCCTCCGTTTTTCCCCCTGTTTTCTCCATTGTTTTCCTCCTTGTTTTGTTCCCCTTTTTTCTCCCTTTTTGTTTCCCCCCTCCCCTTGTTTGGCCCCTCTGTTTTTCCCCTTGTTTCCCCCCCTTTGTTTCTCTCCCTTTTTTCCCCCTTTTTGTGGTAAAGAAGAACCGTGGAAAAGGTTCTTGGAGAGGAACTCCAAGGGTTTTTTATTTAAAACCCATATCCAGTAGGGGCCTATAGAGGTATACAGATCTGAACGAACCTTATGAGGTATCGGAACGCTATCCGTAGGTTTGCCAGGCGCCCCGTAGCTGCAGCAGTTATCGTTTGATGTGCGCCTCAGGAGATAGCTCGGTTTAAATACCTCCCCCCAGATATTTTTCCTTGAGTGAGGTTTGCAGTTTTTGGGCCATCTAAACTATATTGTGTCTGCGGTCTTTTTTGCCCTTCCCCATCTTCATGACTTTGCATTTGGCAGGGTTAAATTCAAGGAGCCAGTTGCTGGACCAGGCTTGTAGCCTGTCCAGGTCTCTTTGTAATCCTGCCTGATCCTCATCCGATTTGATTCTTCTCATTAACTTCGCATCATCTGCAAACAAGGACACTTCTGAGTCTATCCCTTCCGTTAGTCATTACATATACCAAGAACAGCACAGGTCCTAGGACTGACCCATGTGGAACCCCGCTTGTCACAGGCGCCCACTCTGACACCTCGTCACGTACCATGACTCGTTGTTGCCTCCCTGTCAGATATTTTTCTGATCCATTGCAGTCCCTTTTTCCTGTTATGTGTGCCTTATCCTCTAGCTATTGCAGTAACCTCTTGTGAGGAACTGTGTCGAAGGCCTTCTTGCAGTCCAAAAATATGCAGTCGATCCACCCCTGTCTCTCTTGTCTTACTTCTGTCACCTTGTCATAAAACTCTAGTAGGTTTGTGACACAGGATTTTCCTTCCCTGAAACTGTGCTGGTTGTCAATTATACACTTGTTTCTTTCCAGGTGCTCCACCACTCTCCTCCTGATGATCTTCTCCATGACCTTGCATACTATACACTTTAGTGATACAGGTCTGTAGTTTAGTGGCCTCATGTCTGTCTCCCTTTTTAAAAAATTGGACTACATTTGCCATTTTCCAAACCTCAGGGATTGCCCAGTTTCAAAGATGTGTTGAAGATCTTTGTTAATGGCTCACACAATATCTCTGCTCCCCTTTTTAAGGACCCATGGAGAATGTTGTCTGGTCCCACCGCCTTTGAGGTGTCAAGTTCGCATAGCAGCTTCTTCACCTCCCCCCTTTGGGTTTTATGTACCTCATCCAGCACTTGCTGGTGTACCCCCTGTTCTGATTTCCTGGGGTCCTACTGGTTTCCACTGTAAAAACCCCTTTAAATCTTGTGTTGAGCTCCGACTACCTCTCGGTTCGTTTCATGTGAATTCCCCATCACCCTTCCTCTGTCTGATTACCTGGTCCTTGACTATTTTTTTCCTCCTGTGTGGCTGGCAACAGCTTCGGGTCAGTCTTGACTTTCGATGCTATTCATTTTCGTATTGCCGCTGAGCCTCCCTTCTTATCTGTGCATATTCGTTTCTGGCTCTTCGGCTATCTCTTTATTTTCCTGAGTTCTCTGTCTTCTGTACCTTTTCCATTCTCTATACACCTAGTTTTTGCCTCCCTACACCTTTGGGTGAACCAAGGACTCATTTTGTTCTTCCCATTATTTTCGTTTCCCTTGGGAAAAAACCTCTCCTCTGCCTCCTTGCATTTGTTGCCACATAGTCCATCATTTCTTGTACTGGTTTCCTGTCATTTCCCTCTCCCACTGAATGTCTTGAAGGAAGTTCCTCATGCCTGAGTAGTTCCCTTTTTTGTAGTTTGGTTTTTCCCAGCCTATTCCTGCTACTCTCTCCACTTGGAGCTCAACTTTTGTATCAAGCACAGAACCACATGATCACTAACTCCCAGGGGCCTTTCATACATGATACCCTCGATGTCCGAACTACTCAAGGTGAATACAAGGTCCAGTCTTGCGGGTTCATCCTCTCCTCTCCTCGGGTAGTGTCTCTAACAGTTGATGCATGAGGTTTTCCAGTACCACTCCATCATCTTGGCTCCCCCATGGGCTCCAGTTTTCCCAGTCAATCTCCTTGTGATTGAAACACCCATAACTAGTAACTTTGCTCTTCCCATGTGTGCCCCTCTTGGCCACCTCGGCTAGTGTGTCGATCATTGCTCTGTTGCTCTCATCATATTCTTCCCCTTGGCCTCCTGCAGTTCTTGGTGGGTGTACATTACTGCAATTATCACCTTATGTCCCTCAGACTGGGTGTTCCTACTAAGTAGTCCCTTTCGCCCGGCATCCATTCCTTCCATTTTCTCAAAACCCCACTGGTTTTTAATGAGCAGTGCAACTCCTCCTCCCCCCCTCCTCCCTCTGTCTTTCCTGAGGATTTGTTTTCCGGATGGAAAGATTGAATCTGTTATTATTCGGTTAGTTTTGTTTCTGTGAGTGCTATTATGTCTGGGGATGTCTCCTTTATTCTTTCGTGCCAACCCCCATACTTGTTTTTATTCCATCTGCATTTGTATACGACACCTTGAACTTCTTTCTAAGGGCTGTGGGCTGGGGGGTGTATTGGGGTTGGGGAAGTGGGAGACCTGGTAAGGAACTATGGGTGGTTGCTGTGGGGGTGGAGTTTGTAATGCAGTGGGTGGGGCATTGGATGTGGCATGGGTTTGTTTTGTTTTAGTGTTTGGTTGCACTGGGTTGAACTGGTTGGGAGGCCTTCTATAGGAAGTTTGTGGGGGAGGCTGTATTTGATCTTCATGTGTCTGGGATCCCCTGTCTGTCTTCTCCACCCCCTCTCTTTCCTCCTTTCGCCTTTGTATCATCTCTCTCAGTTTTCTGCATTTCTTCTTGTGTTCTGTCACGGTCGAGATACACCTTCCTGTATGCCGCATGTCCCTTAATCGTGCTTTCTCCTGTAGGATCCTGTTCCGAGTCACTTCTGCCTTAAAGGCCACTTTAAACTGGCCGGTGTGTGTGTGTGTAGGTGTGTTGTGTGTAGGTGTGTGTGTGTAGGTGTGTGTGTGTGTGTGTGTGTGTGTGTGTGTGTGTGTGTGTGTGTGTGTGTGTGTGTGTGTGTGTGTGCAGGTGTGGTTGCAGGTGTGGTGTACTCACCTAGTTGAGGTTGCAGGGGTCGAGTCCAAGCTCCTGGCCCTGCCTCTTCACTGATCGCTACTAGGTCACTTTCCCGAAAACCCTTGCTCTATCATACCTCGCTTAAAGCTAGGGATGGATTTCCGCCCCCACTACGTCACTTCCCCCCCAAAATATTTCCCCTTATGACTACTCTGGGCTGAAGAAAAATTCCTAAATTCCCGGTGATTCATCTTTCGGGCTTCAAATTCCAACTGGTCCCCTTTTTACTGGTTTCCCAAACTCTGGAACATCCGTCTTTTTCCAAACCCTTTTCCCAAATTTCCCCAGTATTTTGTAAAGGCTTTTTCATTTTTCCCCCCCATCCCCTCCTGTCCTCCCCTGTCGTCAGGTTATTTTCCCCTTTAAACCCGTTGTGTGTGTGTGGTGTGTTGGGTTTGTTTGTGTTTGTGGTGTGTGTTGTGTGTGCGTGTGTGTTGGTGTTTTGTGGTTTTGTGTGGGTTTTTTGTTTTGTGGTGTGGTTTGTGTGTGTGGTTTTGTGGTGTTTTTTGTGTGTGTGTGTGGTGTGTGTGGTGTGTGGTGTGTTGTGGGGTGTGGTGTTGTGTTTGTGTGTGGGGTGTGTGTGTGTGTGTGTGTTTGTGCTCTGGGTTTTGCAGTTACAAAAAATCTACATTTTAAATTGATTGCTTACAAAAACTCCGATATCCCCAAAAAAATGAATTTTAATACAATTTTTGCCCAAAAATTTTCTAAAAAACGCGCGAGTTCCCGTTGGGAAAAAAAACCCCACTCTGGCTTTTCCCTTTCTCATGTGGGTTGGGTTTTCAAAGTAGTTTGTATATCTATACAGGAAATACCCGGAAATAAAAGACAAAGAAAAAGGGGGGTTTGTTGTTAGTTTTCCTTTTTTCCTAGGCACATTCAATTAACACTTGGCCCCGTTTGTGTTTTGTAATTTTGTTGTGTGGGTGTTTGGGGTGTGTGTTGTGTGTGTTGTGTTGTTTGTGTGAGGGTGGGTTTGTGTGGGGTGTGTGTTGGGGTGGTGTGTGTGAAAAGGGAGATAACTATCCAGGGATGTGTGGGAGGTTGGTAATTAAAACCCCCCAAAGGGAGGTGTGTGGGTTGGGAATAAACATCAAAGGAGGTGTGTGGGTTGGTAGATAATCACTCAGGCAGGGGTGTGGGTTGGTGATAAACCCCCGGCAGGTGTGTGGGGTTTGGGAGTAACACTCAGGGGAGGGGTGTGGGGTTGGGATATAAATCACTCAGGCAGGTGTTTTAGGTTGGTTATAACCCCCCAGGCAAGGGGTGTGGGGTTGGGGATAATCACTCCCCGGGGTGGGGGTTGGTAGAAATCACTCAGGAAAGGGGTGAGGTTGGGAGAAAAACCACCCAGGCATTTGGTGGGGGTTGGAAAAAAATCACCAGGCAGGGGGTGGGGTTTTTTAGATAATCACTCAGGGAGGGTGTTAAAAAAAGGGTTGGGAAAAACCACCCAGGCCAAGGTAGGGAATGGGGTTTGGTAGAAAAATCACCCCAGGCCCGGTGTTGGGGGTTTTTTAGAAAAAATCACCAGGCAGGTGTGAGGTTGGTAGAAAAACCACCCCGGCAAAGGGTTTTGGGTTTTTTTAAAAATCACCCAGGCCCGGTGTGTGGGTTTTGGGAATAATCACCAGGCAGGTGTGTGGTTGGGAATAACCCCCAGGGGAGGTTTTGGGGGGTTGGGAATAACACTCAAGGGGCAGGGTGTTTGGTTTTTGATTTAAACCCCCCAGGGAGGGGGTGTGGGTTGGTAGAAAAATCAATTTAGGCAGGTGTGTAGGTTGGGAGATAACCACCCAGGGAAAGGTGGTGGGGTTTGGTTAAAAAACACCAGGGCAGGGGTTTTTTGGGGTTTGGGAATAACCACCCAGGCCGGTGTGTAGGGTTTTTAGTTTAACCCCCCAGGCAGGTGGTGGGTTTGGGAGATAATCATCAGGGAGGTGTGTAGGTTGGTAATAACCCCCCCAAAGGGAGGTATGTGGGTTTTCTGTTGGTTCCCAAAAAACCAGCAACAAAACCTGGCAGATCAGACAAGCACTAACCCAAACCCGGTCCAGGACCCCACTCTGGCAAACCAAAAAGCCTGGTCCCGGGCCCCAGTAGGAAACCCCGGGGAAAACCGTATACCCATAACAAGATGGGATAAATCCGGGCCCCGCTACCACCCCTTTTGTTTTTAAGGGACCGGACTTTCCGGGGACACGGTTTTAAAAAACTTGCCGGGACTGTACTCAGGCTGGGTTTCAGGCAAAATTCAACTCACAAATTTCTTTCCCCAGTTTTTTTATTAAAACACCGGACTTTTCCCCCACACGGTTTTTTAAAATTGCCGGGACTGTACCAGGCTGGGGGCAGGCAACTTCAACTCACACTGCAACCCACCAGTGTTTTTATAAGCACCGGGCTTCCGAAAAAGGTTGTAAAAAAAATTGCCGGCACTGTACTCAGGTTGGTGCAGGAAAATTCAACTCCCCCACTCTACCACCGTGTTGTTTTTAAGCACCGGGGCTTCCGCCCCACGGTTTTTAAACAAATTTTCCGGCACTGTACTCAGGCTGGGTGCAGACCAAAATTCCCAATTACACTCCAACCCCCCTGTTTTTAATAAGCCCCGGACTCCCACAAACCGGGTTTAAACACTTGCCGGCACTGTCCTCAAAGGTTTGGGTGCGGCAACTTCAACCACAAATGAGTTTTTCCCCTCGTAAGAAAAGACACTCCCACCCCGCTCAAAGGGTACCTTAATTTTGTTTAAGGTTTTAGTGGGGAAATGGGAGAAATAACCCCTGTCTAGCTCTTCTCTCTCTGTGTCACAAGGGTTTTTGAACGTTAGGGGTTTAAATCCCCAACTTCATTTAAAAAGGTTCCCATAACCCGCTCAATTTTAACGCCTTTTTATTTTTATGGGGATTACAGATATGGAACCCGGGTGAAGTTGGAGCCAACATTTTGAGCCAAACAATTTCATTTGGGCAAAATAAATTTTTTTTCGTTGAAAGTTTGTTTTGCTGAAAGAAAACGTTTTGGGCTCGTTTTCATTCCCGGAATGATTTTCGCGGAAAATGTTTCTGGAGAAGAGTAAAAGTCGAGCTCTCTCTCCCCTCTCTCTCTCTCTCCCCTCCCCTCTCCCCCTCTCTCTCTCCTTTTCTTCCCAAAAACATCAATAGAGAAAAGTTTTAAAAGGCTTCGGAAAACCGCTCTGCCTATGTTTCATTTCTCGCATTAAATTTTCCTCATTATATCCAAAGGGGGGTTTAATAAATGGGCCTTTTCGGCCCGCTTTTAGGGGGGGTCAATAGTGTTGCGGGTTTTTTAGTGTTGCAGGGATTCAAAAAAAATAATTTCAGGTGTAACGGGGGAAAAGGGTGCAAACACATTTTAACCTGTAAAAATTCTGGAAAAAGTGATCTCAAATTTGTACACTGAAAAAAACTTTCCCCACGAGGGCCCGAAAAAAGGGGGTGAGCGAATACATTAAGAATAATCAATACGTGGGAAGTGTTGTTATCGGATCCCTTTACCCCCTAATCTTCCGGGCAAGAATGTTTGAGTCATGATTTATGAGATGAATTTTTGAAAAGGTAAAACCCACAAGACCCAAAAATTAACCTTTTACAAAAAAATTGGGTAAAAATTTTTTTGGGCGTTTTGCCCACCAAATGACCCTTTTTCAATACAAGGCCATTAAAAAAAGTAGAAGTATGACAAGAGTTTAGGTAATTTAGTCCCTCACCACCCAGGCTGAAGGGGCGATTACCCGGAGAGAAGGGTTTCCCGGGGGCAAAAATCCCCGGCCCGGTCTGTGACCCGTTTTTCAGGGGGTTTGGGCCCCGCTTTTTATGGTTTTTTTATTTAAAAAGCTACGTACTTTTTTTTGGTGCAGCCCAAAAAAACCCGCCTGGGTTTATCAGGCTCTGCCACCAAGGAAGGCCCCGGTCACAGACCGGGGCCCCGGGGGCGTTGACCCCCGGAAATCTCTCCCGGTAAAAAACACCCCCACTTTGTACGTGGACTAATTATTCACCATTTAATTTATAGTCTTTAAGTAAATTGTTTTTCTAGGCTGGTTTTAATGTTTTCCTTCCCAACAGCACCCTTTTTAAGACAGGTGAAATTTTTGATCCCGGGGAAAATTTTCAAGAGCCTTCCCCTTTCCCTTTTAAATCCATTTAAGCAGCTGAAGTACAGGGGAACCCCTTGAATTCTTTTAATTTTACCCCTGGGAAACCCAGGCGAGAAGGGGGAAAATGAAAGTTTTCAAAACCTTCCTACCCCCCCCCCCCCAAAAAAAGGAAAGAAAACGTTGCAAAAAAATACCTCCAGTGAAAAGCAGAATCCCCCAGGCTGGGGTTTTTGGGTAAGTGGGTCCCTGGGCCTCAGAAACAACCCAAAAAGGTTAAACAAGCAAAAACCCGACCCACCTGGAGTGAAAAACTCAAGGAATTCAACAAAAAGGGATATCCAAGTTACCCGGGGCCCAAGGGCTCTTCCAAAACATTTCCCCGCTTTCACGCTTTCCCGCTTTTGGGCCCTTTTTAGTTGAAACTTTCATGCTTCAAGGTTTGACCGTGATCACCAGGTGTGGGGTACGTTAGCTTCGCCCCAGCTAGTACCTTCTTGATCAATTACAAAAAGAAATCTACATGGGTTTTTGAGTTTCATTAAAAGGGAAATCTGGTAACCAGTCACAGGAAGTCCTGTTTTAGCCTTTTCCAAACCCTTTTTGTGGTCAAAAACCCTTCTTTCCCCCCTGTAATTCTCCCTTCCCGCCTTCCTTCATCCCTGCAATTTTTCCCTGCCGCCTTCCTTCATCCCCCGCAATTTCCCTGCCTCCCCTTTCCCCATCCCTTTCCCAAATTTTTTCCCCTGCCTGCCCCAAACCCTTTATCCCCGCAGTTTTTTCCCCCCCTTCCTTTCCTCATCCCCCGGCCCAAAACTCCCCGCCTTTCCTTTCCCTTTATCACTGCAATTCTCCCTGCCCCCTCTCCCGATCCCTATCAGCTCCCTTGCCTGCATCCCCGCCTCTCTTCCCCTGTTTTTCAGCCCGCCCTCTCTGCCTGTCCCCCCCTCTTCCAGCAACCCTGCCTGTCTCTCCCCTTCCCGCATCCCCCGCCTGTCCCTCCCTGTGTTTCCAGCATCCCCCGGGTTTTCTCCCCCTTTTCCTGCCAAACATCCCTGCCTAGGGCCCTTGCCCTATTCCCCGCCTCTGTCCCCTGCCAAACATCCCTGCCCCCGTCTCCCTAACAGGGAACCTGCCTTTCCCCCTAAAAAGCATCTCTGCCTGTCTCTCTGCCACATCCTTTCCCCTGAAACTTCCAGATCCCTTTCCTGTCTCCCTAACCGCATCCCCGCCGTCCCCCCCTAACAGCCAAACCCGCCTGTTTTCCCCTTTAAAAGCACCCGCCTGTCTCTCTGCCATCACCCCGACCTCTCTGCCAGCATCCCCCCGGACTGTTTTCCCCAAAAAGCATTCCCCGCCTGTCTCCCTAACACATCCCTGCCTGTCTCTCTGCCAAACCCCCCCCCCGCCTCTGTTTCTGCCCCAACCCGCCCCGTCTCCCTAAAAGCCTTCCCGGGCCCGCTCTTGCCCTCCCTCCCCCGCCCCTGTCCTGCCAGCATCCCTGCCTTTTCTCCCTAACAGCATCCCCGCCTGTCTCCCTTTAAAAGCACCCCTGCCTCGTCTCGGGCCCGCAACCCCGCCTGTTTCCCTAAAAGCATCCCCGCCCGTCCCCTCTGCCCCATCCCCCGCCCCTGGGCTCTTGGCCCGCATCCCCGCCTGTCTCCCTAACCGCATCCCGCCGTCTCCCTAACACATCCCTGCCCCTTCTTGCCAGATCCCTCCCGGGCTCCCCAACAAACATCCCCCGCTGTCCCCCCTAAAAAGCAAACCCCGCCCGCCTAATTATTTTCCGCAAAATCACACCGTCCCCCACACCAAGCAATTTTTTCTCCTGTCGTGTACCTCAAATTTTAAAATTCTGGTTTTTTAATTAGTCCCCACTTTCTAATTTTTTACAAGAGGAAGAGTGAGAGACGAGAGATTTAAAACTAGAGAGGAGAGAGGGAGAGAGAGAAGTGGAGGCGCAGGGGGAATATGGAGTATGGGAAAAATTTAACGTATCTGATGGGTATAGGGAACTCTGCTGGGTTGTGTTAAGAAGGAACCCTGCGTGGGTTTTTTTTTATGGGGGGAACTTGCTGGGTTGTGTATGGAAAGGAAATCTGCTGGGTTTGGGGTATGAAAGGGAACCCTGCTGGGTTGTGGGATGAGGGGGAACTCTGCTGGGGTTTTGTAGAAGGAACTCTGCTGGGTTGTGTATGAAGGGAACTCTGCTGGGGTTTTGGGAGAGAGGGAACTCCCGCCGGGGGTTTTTATGAGGGGGAAAATTTTGCTGGGGTTTTGTATGGGGGGAACTCTGCTGGTTGTGTTTTTGAGGGAACTCTCTGGGTTGTGTATGAGAGGAAAAACTGCTGGGTTGTGAAAAGAGGAAAATTGCCCGGGGTTGTGTAAGGGGAGGGAACTCACCCGGGGTTTTGTATGAGGGAAATTGCTGGGGGTTTTGATGAGAGGAAAATCCGCTGGGGGTTTTTATGAAAGGGGGAAAATTTGCTGGGTTGTTTTAAGAAGGGAACTCTGCTGGGTTGTGGGATGAGAGGGAAATCGCTGGGTTTGTATGAAAACTCTGTGGGGTTTTGTATGAAGGGACTCTGCTGGGTTTTTGTATGAGAGGAACTCGGGTGGGTTTTGTTTGAGAGGAAATCTGCTGGGGGGTATTAAGGGAACTCTGTGGGTTTTTGGGATGAGAGGGAAATCTGCTGGGGTTTTGTATGAGAGGAATCTGCTGGTTTTTTTATGAGAGGGAACCCCTGCTGGGTTGTTATGAGAGGGAAATCTGCTGGGTTGGGGTATGAAGGGAAAATTTGCTGGGGGGTGTATGAGAGGGGAAATTGCTGGGTTTGTATGAAGGAAATCTGCGGGTTTTTGTATGAGAGGGAAAAAATTTCTGGGTTTTTGTAAAGAGAGGAACTCGCTGGGGTTTTTTATGGAGGGGAAATCTGCTGGGTTTTTGGATAAGGAAAATCTGCTGGGGTTTTGTAAAGAAGGGGAAATTGCTGGGTTTTGTAGAGAGGGGAACTCTTCTGGGTTTTTGGAAAGAGGGGAAAAATCTGCTGGGTTGTGTATGAGAGGGAAATTGCTGGGGTTTTGTAGGGGGAGGGAAATTGCTGGGTTGTGTTTTGAGAGGAAATCTGCTGGGTTGTGTATGAGAAAAACCTGTGGGGTTTTGGGGGGAGAGGGGAAATCGCTGGGGTTTTGTATGAGGGAACTCTGCTGGGTTTTTGTATGAGAGGGAACTTGCTGGGTTGTGTTTTGGAGGGAAATCTCGGGTTTTTATGAGAGGAAAAACCCGCTGGGGTTTTGTATGAGGGAACCTGCTGGGGTTTTTGTATGAGAGGGAAAATCTGCTGGGGGGTATTAGAGGGGCTCGGTTTGGGTTTTTGTATGAGGGAACTCCTGGGTTTGTATGAGGAACTCTGTGGGTTTTGTAAGAAGGAAAATTGCTGGGTTGAGTTTAGAGGAACCTGCTTGGGGTTTTGTAAGAGAGGAAAAAAGCTGGGTTTTGTATTTAAGGAACTCTTCGGGTTTGTTTTATGAAAGGAAAATCTGCTTGGGTTTTGGGATGGGGGGAAAAACCCGCGGGGTTTTTGTATAAAAGGGCACTCTGCTGGGTTTGTATAGAAGGGAAAAATTGCTGGGTTGTGTATGAGAAGGGGGAAATCTGTGGGTTGGGGTTTTAAGGAACTCTCTGGGGTTGTGTATAGAGGAACTCTCCCGGGTTGTGTAATGGAAAGGGGAAATCTGCTTGGGGTTTTGAAAGGGAGGGAACTCTGCTGGGTTTTTGTTGAGAGGGAACTCTGGGTGGGGTTTTTTATGAGAGGGAACTTGCTGGGTTGTTATGAGAGGAACTCTGCTGGGGGTTTTTGTTTTGAGAGGAAATCTGCTGGGGGTTTTGTATGAGAGGAACCCCGGGTGGGGTTTTGTATGAGAGGGGAAATTCGCTGGGGTTTTGTATGAAGGGGAAATTTTGTGGGTTGTGTTTTGAGAGGGAAATCTGCTTTGGGGGGTGTATGAGAGGGAAATCTGTGGGGGGGTGTATGAAGGAACCCCTGCCCGGGTTTTTGTATAAAAGGGAAATCTGCTGGGGTTTTGTAAAAGAAGGGGGAACCCCTGCTGGGTTGTGTTGAAAAGGGGAAAAGCTGGGGGTGTATGAAGGAACTCCGCTGGGTTGTGTATGAAGGAAATCTGCGGGGTTTTGTATGAGAGGAAATCTGGGGTTGGTAGAAGGAACTCTGCTGGGTTTTGTATGAGAGGGAAATCTGCTGGGTTGTGTATGAGAGGAAAATTTCTGGGTTGTTATGGGAGGAAATCTGCTGGGTTTTTGTATGAGGAAAGGAAAATTGCTGGGTTTTTTTTTTTGGGAAAGGGGGGAAATCTGTGGGGTTTTGTAGAGAGGAACCTGGGGTTGTGTAGAGAGGGGGAAAATCTGCGGGTTGTGTATGAAGGAACTCTGCTGGGGTTGGGGTAAGAGAGGAACTCTGCTGGGTTGTTTTTATGAGGGAACCCCCGGGTGGGTTTTTTGGGGGAAATTTGGTGGGGGGGGGGCTCGGGTGGGGGGGTGTATAGAGGGGAAATCGTGGGGTTGGTAAGAGAGGAACCTGCTGGGTTGTGTAAGAGAGGGAAATCTGCGGGTTGTGGGAAAGAGAGGGAAAATCTGCTGGGTTTTTGTATGAGAGGGGAAATCTGCTGGGTTTTTTGTATGAGAGGGAACCTGCTGGGGTTTTGTTTTTGAGAGGAACTCTCTGGGTTGTGGAAAGAAGGGGCTCTCCGGGGTTTTTTATGAGAGGGGAAATCTGCTGGGGTTTTTGTTGAGAGGAAATCTTTCGGGGGTTTTGTAAAGAGAGGAAACTCGGGGGGGTTGTTTAGAAAGAACTTGTGGGGTTTTTAAAGAAAAAGGAAAATTGCGGGTTGGTTAGAGGGGAAATCGCGGGGTTTTGTATGAGAGGAACTCCCGGGGTTGTGTATGAAGGAACCCCTGCTGGTTGGGTATGAAGGGGGCTCTGCTGGGGTTTTTGTATGAAAAGGAACCTTTTGGTTTTTGTATGAGAGAACTCTGCTGGGGGGTTTTTTTAGAGGAAACTCTGCTGGGTTGTGTTTTGAGAGGAACCTGCTGGGTTGTGTATGAAGGACTCTGCTGGGGTTTTGTATTAGGGAACTTGCGGGTTGTGTATGAAGGGGAAATCTGCTTGGGGTTTTGTATGAGAGGGGAAATCTCGGGTTTTTGTATAAAGGGAAAATCTGCTGGTTGTGTATGAGAGGGGAAAATCTGCTTTGGGGTTTTGTATGAGAGGAAAATCGGGTGGGTTTTTTAAAAGAGGGGAAATCTGCTGGGTTTTTTTGAGAGGAAAATCTGTGGGTTTTGTGGAGAGGGAACTCTGCGGGTTGGTATGAGAGGAACTCTGCTGGGGTTTTGTATGAGAGGAACCTTTCTGGGTTTTGTATGAGAGGGAAATCTGGGGTTGGGGTATGAGAGGAACTTGCTGGGTTGTTTATGAGAGGAACTCCGTGGGGTTTTGTATGAGAGGGGGTCTGCTGGTTTTTGTATGAGAGGGAATTCTGGGGTTTTTAAAGAGAGGAACTTCTGGTGGGTTGTGAAAAGAGGAAAATCTGGGTGGGTTTGTATGAGAGGGAAAACCGCGGGGTTTTGTATTAGAGGGGAAATTTTGCTGGGTTTTTGTATGAGAGGGGGAAATTTGGGGTTGTAAAGAGAGGAAATCTGCGGGTTGTGTTTTAAGGGAAAAATCGCTGGGGTTTTGATTTAGAGGGAACTCTGCTGGGTTTGTAAGAAGGGAAATCTTTCCCCGGGTTTGTGTATTGGGGAGGAACTCTGCGGGTTTTTGGGATAAGGGGGGAAAACTCGGCCCTGGTTGTGTATGAAGGGAAAAACTGCTGGGTTGTGTATGAGAGGAAATTGCTGGGTTGTGGGTTTTTAGGAACTCTGGGTGGGTTGTGAAAGAGAGGAACTTGGGTTGGGTTTTGTATGAAGGAACCTGCCCGGGTTGTGTAGAAGGAAAATCGCGGGGGTTTTGTATGAAAGGGGCCCCTGCTGGGTTTTGGAGAGGGCCCCTGCTGGGTTGTGTTGAGAGGGGGCCCCTGCTGGTTGTGTATGAGAGGGGCCCCTGCTGGGTTTTGTTTTAGAGGGGAAATCTGCTGGGTTTTTTAGGGGAGGGAACCTTTTCTGGGTTGGGGTATGGAAGGGGAAAACCCGCTGGGTTTTGTATGAAAGGAACTTCTTTGGGGTTTTGTTTGAGGGAACTCTGCTGGGTTGTGTATAGAGGAACTCTGCTGGGGTTTTTGTATGAGGGGGAACCCCCTGCTGGTTTGTTGGGGAAGGGAAATCTTTCTGGGTTTTTTTTATAGAGGAACTCCGCGGGGTTTTGGAAAGGGGAGGAACCCCTGCTGGGTTGGTAGAGAGGAACTCTCTGGGTTTTGTATTAGAGGAACTCTGCTTTGGGGGTGTATGAGAGGGAAAATCTGCCGGGTTGTGTAAGGAGGGGAAATTGTCCCCGGGGGGTTGTGTATGAGGGAACTTGCGGGTTGTGTTTTGAAAAAGGAACCTGGGTGGGTTGTGTATGAGAGGAACCTGCTGGGTTTTGGGATGAAGGAACCTGCTGGGTTGTGAAAGAAGGGGAATCTGCTGGGGGGTGTTTAAAAGGGAACTCTGGGTGGGTTTTGTATGAGAGGAAATCTGCTGGTTTGTGGTTTTAGAGGAAATCGCGGGTTTGATAAAAGGGAATCTGCTGGTTGTGTATGAAGGAACTCTGCGGGTTTTTGTGGGATTAAGGGACTCGCGGGGTTTTTATAGAGGGGAAACCCCTTTCCCGGGTTGTGTAGGGGAGGAAAATCTGCTGGGGGGTGTAAGAGGGGAACTCGCTGGGGTTTTTATGAGAGGGGAAATTTTGCGGGTTTGGGGTATGAGAGGGGAAATCGCTGGGTTTTTGTAGAGAGGGAAACCCCTGCTGGGGTTTTGGGATGAAAAGGGGAAACCCGCGGGGTTTGTATGAGGAGGGAAAAATTGCTGGGGTTTTGTATGAAAGGAACTTTTGCTGGGGTTTTGTTTTGGAGGAACTCTGCTGGGTTTTGGATGAGAGGAACTCTGCTGGGTTTTGGGAAGAGAGGAACTCTGCTGGGTTTTTTTTATGAGAGGAACTCTTTCTGGGTTGGTATGAGAGGAAAATTTTCTGGGTTTTTTGGAAAAGAGGAACCCTTTTTGGGTTTTGGGATGAGAGGAAAAACCCGGGGTTTTTGTATGAGAGGAAAAATCTGCTGGGTTGTGTATAGAGGGAAATCCCGCTGGGTTTTTGTATGAGAGGAACCTGCCCGGGTTTTGTTTAGAGGATCTCTGCTGGGTTGATGTAAGGAGGAACTTGCGGGGTTGTGGGATGAGAGGAACTTGCTGGGTTTTTGTAGGAAGGGGAAACCCGCTGGGGTTTTGTATGAGGGAAACCGCTGGGGTTTTGTTTGAGGGGAAACTTTTTTGAAAAGGGGTTGTGGGGGATGAAAGGGAAATCCCGCTGGGGAAAGTGTATTAGGGGGAACCTGCTGGGTTGTATGAAGGAACTCGCTGAGTTTGTAATGAGGGGAACTTGCTTGGGGAAGTGTATGAGAGGACCCCTGGGTTGTGTATGAGAAAGGAAATCCCGTGGGTTGTGTATGAGAGGAACTCCCGCTGGGGTGTATTGGGGGAGGAACTCGTTTGGGGTTTTGTATGAGAAAGGGAAAACCGTGGGTTTTGTTTTGAGAGGAACTCGCTGGGGGTGAAAAGAGGAACCTTTCTGGGTTTTGAAAGAGGGGAACTCTGCTGGGTTGTGATGAGAGGAACTTGCTGGGTTTTGTATGAGAGGAACTCTGTTGGGGTTTTATGGATTAGAGGAACTTGCTGGGTTTTTGTATGAGGGGAACTTTTGCTGGGGTTGTGTATGAGGGAAAATCTGCTGGGTTGTGAAACGGGAACTTGCCCGGGTTGTGAAAAGGGGGAAAATCTGCTGGGTTTGTATGAGAAAGGGAAACCCGGGTGGGGGTTGTGTATGAAGGGAAATCGCTGGGTTTTTTTTTAGAGGAACCGCGGGGTTGGGGTAAAGAGAAGGGGACTCTGCTGGGGTTTTAAAGAGGGGGGGGGTTGTGTTTTGAAAGGGGAAAACCCGCTGGGGTTTTGTATAAAAGGAACTCTGCTGGGGTTTTGGGATGGAAAAGGAACTCTGCGGGTTTTGTAAAGAGAGGAAAATCTGTGGTTTTTGTTGGAGGAACTCTGCTTGGGTTTTGGGGATGAGAGGGAAATCTGTGGGTTTTGTGTGAGAGGGCTCTGCTGAGTTGGTATGAGGGGATCTGCTGGGTTTTGTATGAGGGAACTCTGCCGGTTTTTTAAGAGAGGGGAAAATCTGCGGGGGGTTTTTAAAGAAGGGAAATTGTGGGTTGTGTATGAGAGGAACTCTGCTGGGGTTTTGTATGAGAGGAACCGGCTGGGTTGTGTTTTGAGAGGGAAATTGCTGGGGGTTTTGTATGAGAGGAACCTGCTGGGTTTTGTAGAGAAAGGGAAATCTGCTGGGTTTTTGTTTTGAGAGGAACTCTGCTGGGGTTTTGTATTAGAGGTAACTCTGCGGGTTTGTATGGAGGAAAATCTGCGGGGTTTTGTAAGAGAGGAACCGCTGGGTTTTGTTTTGAAGGAAAATCTGCTGGGGTTTGTATGAGGGAACTCTGCTTTGGGGGGGGTATGAAGGAAAATCTGCTGGGGTTTTGTTTGAAGGGAACCCCTGCTGGGTTGTGTTGGGAGGAACTCTTCGGGGGTTTTGTTTTGAGAGGAAAATCTGCCCGGGTTTTGTATGAGGGGGAAAAATCTGTGGGTTTTTGTATGAGAGGAAACCCGCGGGGTTTTTGTAAAGAAGGAACTTGCTGGGGTTTTGGGATGGGGGAAAGGGAAATCTGCTGGGTTGTGTATGAGAGGGGAACCCGCTGGGTTTTGGGATGAGAGGAACTCTGCCCGGGTTGTGTAAAGAGAGGGAACCCCTTCTTTGGGTTTTTGATGAGAGGGAACTCTGCTGGGTTGTGTATGAGAGGAACTCTGCTTGGGGTTTTTTGGGAAAGAGAGGAAAATCTGTGGGTTGTGTAAAGGGAGGAATTTGGGTTTTTTTGATGAGAGGAACTCTCTGGGGTTTTGTATGAGAGGAAATCTGCTGGGGGGTGTATGGGGAGGGGAAATTTGGGTTGTGTAAAGAGGGGGAAAATCTGCTGGGTTTTTTGTATTTTAGAGGAAAATCTGCTGGGTTGTGTATAGGGGGAACTCTGCTGGGTTGTGTAAAGAGAGGAAAAACCCGCTGGGTTTTGATGAGAGGAAATCTGCCGGTTGTTATAGAGGGAACTTGCTGGGTTGTGTAGAGAGGAACTCGCTGGGTTGTGTTTTGGGGAGGAACTCTGCTGGGTTGTGTATGAGAGGAAAACCCGCTGGGTTTGTTTTGAGAGGAAAATCGCTTTGGGTTTTTGTATGAAGGAACCTGCCCGGGGTTTTGTATAGAGGGAAATCTGCTGGGGGGTGTATGAGAGGAACTCTGCTGGGTTGTTTATGGGAGGGAAATTTTGCGGGTTGTGTATGAGAGGGGAAATTGCTGGGTTGTGTTTTAGAGGAACTCTGCTGGGTTGTGTATGAGAGGAACTCTGCTGGGTTGTGTATGAGAGGGAAATCTGCTGGGGTTTTGTATGAGAGGGAAATCTGGGCTGGGTTGTGTATGAAGGAACTCTGCTTGGGGTTTTTGTAAAGAGAGGAACTCTGCTTTGGGGTTTTGTTGAGAGGAACCCCGCTGGGGTTTTTGTATGAAAGGAACTCTTCTGGGGGTTTTGTTTAAAGAGAGGAACCTTTCTGGGGTTTTGTATGAGAGGAACTCGGGTGGGGTTTTGTTTTAGAAGGAACTCGCTGGGTTGTGTATGAGAGGAACTCTGCTGGGTTGTGTATGAGAGGAACTCTGCTGGGTTGTGTATGAGAGGGAATTTGCTGGGTTGTGTATGAGAGGGAACTCTGCTGGGGTTTTGTTGAGGGAAAAATGCCCGGGGGTATGAGAGGGAACTCTTGGGTTTTGTAAAGAGAGGAACTCTGGTGGGTTGTGTATTTAAAAGGGAAATTGCTGGGGTTTTGAAAGAGAGGAACTCGGGGGGTTTTGTATGAGAGGAATCTGTGGGTTGTGTATGAGAGGAACCCCTGCTGGGTTGTGTATGAAGGGGAAACTTCATATGGTTTTTGTTATTTCCTACAGATTGTTTTTTTGGGGGGGCAGCGCCCCCCCGGACCGGTCTAAGACCAGGCCTCCGGTAGTTGAAACCTGACCCACCCGGTGGGTTTTACTTGTAAAGGGGGAAAGGGCCGAGTTACCAAATTACTGCAAACAAAATATACAGGCAAGGAAACACCCCGTATTTTTAAATTGTTTGTGTTAGCAGGAGGAACAACGTGTGCATCACAGCCCGGTTTTTATCAAAAAAATGACTTTAACTTTTGAGCTATGATTTTCATTTCGAACCACGTTGGGGCCCCCGTAAACTTTTGGGAGTTAATTTCCGTGTAAAAGAATTTTGGGGTGAATCCCTCAAAAATCCCTTTAAACGGGCGAACCCCGGGAAAAGGCCAGGCTCATCTGGGCTTGCCAGAAGTTAAAAAGCCTCTCGAAAATCTTGAAAGGTAAGAAATGGAATTTTTAAGTCCTCCCCCCTTTTTGTACGTAGTGAAACAGAGGGGTGGAAGAGAACCTTCAGCTTTTCCATCCTTGCCTCAAACATATAGAAATGTATGAAAATTCCTTTTTGGGTAAAAAACAGAGTTTTTTGTCAAAACCCTTTGTAAGAAGAAAGCTTTTGCTTTCTCTCTTTCCCATTTATCCTCCCCTCTGTTTCTTTTCCTCCCTTTCTCCTTTCCCCCCTCTGTTCTCCTTTTCCCCCTCTTTCTCCTTTTTTCCCCCTCTGTTCCCTTTCCTCCTCTTTCTCCTTTCCCCCCTCTGTTCTCCCCCTTTCCCCTCTTTCCCCCTTTCCCCTCTGTTCTCCTTTCCCCTCTGTTCTCCTTTTTTCCCCTTGTTCTCCTTTCCCCTCTTTCTCCTTTCCTCCTTGTTTTTCCCTTTTCCCCCTCGTTCTCCTTTCCTCCTCCGTTCTCCTCTCCTACTCGTTCTCTTCCCCGTTCCCCTCCTCCTCTATTCTCCTCCCCTCCCCTGTTCTTCTTCCCTCTGTTCTCGTATCCTCCTCTGTTCTCCTTTCCTCCTCTGTTCTCCGTTCCTCCTCCGTTCTCCCTTCCTCCTCCGTTCTCCTCTCCTACTCTGTTCTCTCCTCCTCTGTTCTTGTCTCCTCTGTTCTCCTCCCCTCCTCTGTTCTCCTCTCTCCCCTCTGTTCTCGTGTCCTCCTCTGTTCTCCCCTCTGTTCTCCTCCCCTCCTCTGTTCTCCTCTCCTTTACATCCTCTCCTCTCTTTCTGTGAAGTAATGACAGCAACGTGAGAAGGTCATTAGCGCAGATGCAACACATCCAAGATTTTCTCTATTTCCACCTGACCAATATTGATTTATAAGGAGGTTGTGAGGGAGTATGAGATGGTGAGGAGGACAGGAGTGTGTGTGTGTGGGGGAGTGTGTGTGTGTGGGGGGGAGTGTGTGTGTGTGTGTGTGTGTGGTCGGTCAAGTGTTGTGTGTGTGTGTGTGTGTGTGTGTGTGTGGAGGGGGGCAGGAGTGTGTGTGTGTGTGTGTGTGTGGAGGGGGGCAGGAGTGTGTGTGTGTGTGGAGGGGAGCAGGAGTGTGTGTGTGGAGGGGAGCAGGAGTGTGTGTGTGGAGGGGGGCAGGAGTGTGTGTGTGTGTGTGTGGTGGGCAAGAGTGTGTGTGTGGTGGGCAGAAGTGTGTGTGGTGGGCAGGAGTGTGTGTGTGTGTGTGTGTGTGTGTGTGGTGGGCAGGAGTGTGTGTGTGTGTGGTGGGCAGGAGTGTGTGTGTGATGGGCAGAAGTGTGTGTGTGATGGGCAGAAGTGTGTGTGTGTGTGTGTGGTGGGCAGGAGTGTGTGTGTGGTGGGCAGGAGTGTGTGTGTGGTGGGCAGGAGTGTGTGTGTGGTGGGCAGGAGTGTGTGTGTGGTGGGCAGGAGTGTGTGTGTGGTGGGCAGGAGTGTGTGTGTGGTCAGGTGTGTGTGTGTGGTCAGGTGTGTGTGTGTGTGTGTGTACTCACCTAATTGTGGTTGCAGGAGTCGAGACTCTCAGGTGTGTGTGTGTGTGTGTGTGTGTGTGTGTGTGTGGGGTAGGCAGGAGTGTGTGTGGTGGGCAGGAGTGTGTGGTGGGCAGGTGTGTGTGTGTGGTCAGGTGTGTGTGTGTGTGGTCAGGTGTGTGTGTGTATGTGTGTGGTGGGCAGGAGTGTGTGTGTGTGTGGTGGGCAGGAGTGTGTGTGTGTGTGTGTGGAGGGCAGGACGGGAAGTGTATAGGGAAGGATCATGGAATAATGGAAACATCGTCGTAACGTTTCTCTCTAATACCTCACGAAATCGTGGTGACACGATTGAAAATAAACCTAATTGGATGTGTTTTATTGTAGCCAGCTGGCCCAGTGGCTAGCGCGTCGGTCTGGAGTTTTATGACTCTCTGATCGCGGGTTCGATCCCCGCCAGTGGTATGGTTTCTCTCTCCTATGTGCGGTTTATGTGTGTACTGTGATTTTTGTTTTTGTCAGTGTTTTCATTTCTTTGCTGTCATCAGTGCAGCTTTCATCTCGTTTGAGCAAGAGCCTGACAGCCCCTACTCCACAAAGGTGACAGTAAAGCAAAACAGTTATTGACTGACAGCGCTGACGTCCGTGTTATCAAAATGACTCACGAAATCGTGATGACACGATTGCAAACAAACCAAACCTGTAAGATTGCTAATCAGATGGAATCTCAGCTGTTGCACCACCCAGGCCAGCATGGGTTAAGAGTAGGTCGGTGCTGCCTCTCACTAGTGCTTGACCATTACGATATGGTCTTGGATAGACGCTGCTGCCTCTCACTACTACTGGATCAGTACGTCATGGTCTTGGATGGTCGCTGCTGCCTCTCACTACTACTGGACCACTGTGACATGGTCTTGGATGGTTGCTTCTGCCTCTCACAACTACTGGACCACTGTGACATGGTCTTGGATGGTTGCTTCTGCCTCTCACAACTACTGGACCACTGTGACATGGTCTTGGATGGTTGCTTCTGCCTCTCACAACTACTGGACCACTGTGACATGGTCTTGGATGGTCGCTTCTGCCTCTCACAACTACTGGACCACTGTGACATGGTCTTGGATGGTCGCTGCTGCCTCTCACAACTACTGGACCACTGTGACATGGTCTTGGATGGTCGCTTCTGCCTCTCACAACTACTGGACCACTGTGACATGGTCTTGGATGGTCGCTTCTGCCTCTCACAACTACTGGACCACTGTGACATGGTCTTGGATGGTCGCTGCTGCCTCTCACAACTACTGGACCACTGTGACATGGTCTTAGACACAGTAGTAGACAATCACACTGCCGATGTACTCAGCCTTTAACTGCCCGTAATACCAAGGCATAATAGCGGCTCTCTTTGCACTACAAATCACTGTCAACCCTCACTACCTGCAACTGTACACCGCACTGTATACTTGCAAGGAAATAAAT
>NC_069457.1:3130478-3149490 GCF_026875155.1 Cherax quadricarinatus
GAAAAAGGTTGAAGTTGCACACTAAACCGGGGGTCAACCCCCTTTGAACCTGTCGCCCTTTTTCAGAGGTCCACCACCCCCAAAGGTCAACTACCCCTCCCCTCATCCCCTTCACCCATTCCCCCCTCCTCCCCTCCTGTTTCTTCCTATCACCCCTCCCAATACCATTACTCCTCATCTCCTACACTCCTAGTCCTGTTCTCCTTCCTATCACCCCTTCTCCCCTATCCTACACCCCTTCTCTACTTCCTTGCACTCCTTTTTTCTCCCCTACACCTCTCCCCTTCTTAAAACCTCCCCCTCTCTTATACCTCCCCCTCTCTTAAAAACCTCCCCCTCCTTCACTACATTTCCCCCTTAACGTAGTAACCTACAGTAGTATGCAATTAATTGGGCAAGAGTAAATTCTGTGATATCTCATGTCTCAGTCTCTGCTTAATTAATGTAGTTTGGGTAATCTTTTCATAAGAGTTTGCTACTGACTTCTGGCAACCATCAGACTGTGGTGTACCCTGCGACTCTAGTGCTACAACAGCTGTTGTTCTGTAAGGCGTACTTCGTGAGTGACTGTGGTTTCGCCAAATTCTCCCCATTAGTTCATGATCACTGCTGAAATTCATGCAGGATGTTACACCTAAGAAACATGCATATATTGTAGGACACAGAAAAACATCCTGATTTGAGTATCAGATTTCCGAAATCTGAGCCTAGCAAAGTCCAACTGCTGGTATGGATTCTGAAGAGAGCTGACGACACTGGTGACTATGGAGCGCTGCGTCGAAGATACTGTGAAAGAACACGCAAGACAACACGATGACAATGTTATAAAACCAGTGTGAAGGATAACAAGAAAACAACCAAAGATCTAGACAGATATTTGGTTTCAGTTGCGTGAATGTGATTCTCAACTATCGACGAAGGCGCCTTTAAGTTGACAGACCTGCCAGACAGTCAGTAAAGAAACAGTTACTGACTCTCTTTGAAGAAGATAGATTGTGGTGGCACTCGATCATAAGGGATAGATAGATGACTGGAGTAAGTTTATAGTTTTTCAGATGAGTGCGCATTTTGATGTACATGGGTACAGGTAAGTGGTAGTGATGTACATGGGTACAGACAGTGGTAGTGAATGTACATGGGTACAGATCAGTGGTAGTGATGTACCTGGGTACAGGTAAGTGGTAGTGATGTACCTGGGTACAGATCAGTGGTAGTGATGTACATGGGTACAGATCAGTGGTAGTGATGTACATGGGTACAGATCAGTGGTAGTGATGTACATGGGTACAGGTAAGTGGTAGTGATGTACCTGGGTACAGATCAGTGGTAGTGATGTACATGGGTACAGATCAGTGGTAGTGATGTACCTGGGTACAGGTAAGTGGTAGTGATGTACCTGGGTACAGATCAGTGGTAGTGATGTACTGGGTACAGATCAGTGGTAGTGATGTACATGGGTACAGATCAGTGGTAGTGATGTACATGGGTACAGATCAGTGGTAGTGATGTACATGGGTACAGATCAGTGGTAGTGATGTACCTGGGTACAGGTAAGTGGTAGTGATGTACATGGGTACAGGTAAGTGGTAGTGATGTACATGGGTACAGATCAGTGGTAGTGATGTACATGGGTACAGATCAGTGTAGTGATGTATCCTGGGTACAGGTAAGTGGTAGTGATGTACCTGGGTACAGGTAAGTGGTAGTGATGTACATGGGTACAGATCAGTGGTAGTGATGTACCTGGGTACAGATCAGTGGTAGTGATGTACCTGGGTACAGATCAGTGGTAGTGATGTACCTGGGTACAGATCAGTGGTAGTGATGTACATGGGTACAGATCAGTGGTAGTGATGTACCTGGTACAGATCATTGGTAGTGATGTACATGGGTACAGGTAAGTTGGTAGTGATGTACATGGGTACAGATCAGTGGTAGTGATGTACATGGGTACAGATCAGTGGTAGTGATGTACATGGGTACAGATCAGTGGTAGTGATGTACATGGGTACAGATCAGTGGTAGTGATGTACATGGGTACAGATAAGTGGTAGTGATGTACATGGTACAGATAAGTAGGTAGTGATGTACATGGGTACAGATCAGTGGTAGTGATGTACCTGGGTACAGATAGTGGTAGTGATGTACATGGGTACAGATAAGTGGTAGTGATGTACATGGGTACAAGATCAGTGGTAGTGATGTACCTGGGTACAGAACAGTGGTAGTGATGTACATGGGTACAGATCAGTGGTAGTGATGTACATGGGTACAGATCAGTGGTAGTGATGTACATGGGTACAGATCAGTGGTAGTGATGTACCTGGGTACAGATCATTGGTAGTGATGTACATGGGTACAGATCAGTGGTAGTGATGTACATGGGTACAGATCAGTGGTAGTGATGTACCTGGGTACAGATCAGTGGTAGTGATGTACATGGGTACAGATCAGTGGTAGTGATGTACATGGGTACAGATCATGGTAGTGATGTACATGGGTACAGATCAGTGGTAGTGATGTACATGGGTACAGATCAGTGGTAGTGATGTACATGGGTACAGGTAAGTGGTAGTGATGTACATGGGTACAGGTAAGTGGTAGTGATGTACATGGGTACAGATCAGTGGTAGTGATGTACCTGGGTACAGGTAAGTGGTAGTGATGTACATGGGTACAGGTAAGTGGTAGTGATGTACATGGGTACAGGTAAGTGGTAGTGATGTACATGGGTACAGATCAGTGGTAGTGATGTACCTGGGTACAGGTAAGTGGTAGTGATGTACATGGGTACAGGTAAGTGGTAGTGATGTACATGGGTACAGGTAAGTGGTAGTGATGTACATGGGTAC
Organism: Cherax quadricarinatus; assembly: GCF_026875155.1. Classification (NCBI taxonomy): domain Eukaryota; kingdom Metazoa; phylum Arthropoda; class Malacostraca; order Decapoda; family Parastacidae; genus Cherax; species Cherax quadricarinatus. The sequence goes on from NC_069457.1 coordinate 3,133,331, forward strand.
AGATTAGTGGTAGTGATGTACCTGGGTACAGATCAGTGGTAGTGATGTACATGGGTACAGGTAAGTGGTAGTTGATGTACATGGTACAGGTAAGTGTAGTGATGTACATGGGTACAGGTAAGTGGTAGTGATGTACATGGGTACAGATCAGTGGTAAGTGATGTACATGGGTACAGATAAGGTAGTGATTACATGGGTACAGATAAGTGGTATGATGTACATGGTACAGATCAGTGGTAGTGATGTACCTGGGTACAGATCAGTGGTAGTGATGTACATGGGTACAGATCAGTGGTAGTGATGTACATGGTACAGATCAGTGTAGTGATGTACATGGGTACAGATAAGTGGTAGTGATGTACATGGGTACAGATAAGTGGTAGTGATGTACATGGGTACAGATCAGTGGTAGTGATGTACCTGGTACAGATCAGATGGTAGTGATGTACCCTGGTACAGATCAGTGGTAGTTGATGTACATGGTACAGATAAGTGTAGTGATGTACATGGGTACAGATCAGTGTAGTGATGTACATGGGTACAGATCAGTGGTAGTGATTACATGGGTACAGATCAGTGGTAGTGATGTACCTGGGTACAGATCAGTGGTAGTGATGTACATGGGTACAGATCAGTGGTAGTGATGTACCTTGGTACAGATCAGTGGTATGATGTAACATGGGTACAGATCACTGGTAGTGAGACGATGCAAAGGCAAACCTCCTCGGAATGGATACACTCAACAAGAACGTAAACACGCACCTAAGAATATTTGTGAGTAGTTTACCTGTTAGAGGTCCTGGACGGCCTGTACTCTTGAGTGCACGATGAACAATGATGAATACAAGGCAATCCTGGCATCTCATTTGCTTCCCAATGTAAACAGACTTTCCTGATGGAGAAGACATTTTCCAGCAGGACCTTTCTCCCTGCCACACTTCCAGAAAATGGCTGACATTCTTCGAGGAGAGTGGCCTAAGCGTTCTAACTGTCCTGGAACTCCTGACCTCAACCCAACTAAGAATCTATGGACACTAACCAAACGCAGGATCACAAAACAGGACTGTTCAACTGTGGGGAAGGTGATTACTGTTGTTATTAGGACCTGGAACCACGACGACGGACATGCCAAACTGTGTTCAACATTAATTTATACCAGTGTATCAATGTATATAAGAGTAGACGGTAATTATATCTGTCATTAAATCAATTATCTGTTTTATTATTGTATTTAAAAATATTCAGACTCTCCCAGTTATACTGATCATTCTGGCTCTTCCAGTTATACTGATCATTCTGGCTCTCCCAGTTATACTGATCATTCTGGCTCTCCCAGTTATACTGATCATTCTGGCTCTCCCAGTTATACTGATCATTCTGGCTCTCCCAGTTTATACTGATCATTCTGGCTCTCCCAGTTATACTGATCATTCTGGCTCTCCCAGTTATACTGATCATTCTGGCTCTCCCAGTCATACTGATCATTCTGGCTCTCCCAGTTATACTGATCATTCTGGCTCTCCCAGTTATACTGATCATTCTGACTCTCCCAGTTATACTGATCATTCTGACTCTCCCAGTTATACTGATCATTCTGGCTCTCCCAGTTATACTGATCATTCTGGCTCTCCCAGTTATACTGATCATTCTGGCTCTCCCAGTTATACTGATCATTCTGGCTCTCCCAGTTATACTGATCATTCTGGCTCTCCCAGTTATACTGATCATTCTGGCTCTCCCAGTCATACTGATCATTCTGACTCTCCCAGTCATACTGATCATTCTGGCTCTCCCCAGTCATACTGATCATTCTGGCTCTCCCAGTTATACTGATCATTCTGGCTCTCCCAGTTATACTGATCATTCTGGCCTCTCCCAGTCATACTGATCATTCTGGCTCTCCCAGTTATACTGATCATTCTGGCTCTCCCAGTTATACTGATCATTCTGCTCTCCCAGTTATACTGATCATTCTGGCTCTCCCAGTTATACTGATCATTCTGGCTCTCCCAGTTATACTGATCATTCTGACTCTCCCAGTTATACTGATCATTCAGACTCTCCCAGTCATACTGATCATTCCAGACTCTCCCAGTTATACTGATCATTCTGACTCTCCCAGTCATACTGATCATTCTGACTCTCCCAGTCATACTGATCATTCTGGCTCTCCCAGTTATACTGATCATTCTGACTCTCCCAGTTATACTGATCATTCTGGCTCTCCCAGTTATACTGATCATTCTGGCTCTCCCAGTTATACTGATCATTCTGGCTCTCCCAGTTATACTGATCATTCGCTCTTCCAGTTATACTGATCATTCTGGCTCTCCCAGTTATACTGATCATTCTGGCTCTTCCAGTTAACTGATCATTCTGGCTCTCCCAGTTATACTGATCATTCTGGCTCTCCCAGTTATACTGATCATTCTGGCTCTCCCAGTTATACTGATCATTCTGGCTCTTCCAGTTATACTGATCATTCTGGCTCTCCCAGTTATACTGATCATTCTGGCTCTCCCAGTTATACTGATCATTCTGGCTCTCCCAGTCATACTGATCATTCTTGGCTCTCCCAGTTATACTGATCATTCAGACTCTCCCAGTCATACTGATCATTCAGACTCTCCCAGCCATACTGACTAGCCACACTGTGGTCCATACGCTGGAGTAAAAGTAGCCAGCAGTAACAACCTGATTAATCAGGTCCTGAATTACCAGCAGACCTGGTCTGGAACCGCGCCAGGGGGCGCTGACCCTCCGAAAACATGCTTCAGGTACCTCATTTCTCACATGAACTGACATAAGGAGGAGCACTGCAGGAGGCCCACTGGCCATACTGGGCAAGTCGTTCTAAAACCCAAACCCACTAAAAAATATTCGCCAAGTAACAGATGTAAAATAGTAGTGACGTAACATATAGTGATAGTCTAGCAGAAGACTAAAAATAGATAGTTCTCTCCTAATGTCTCAAGGGTTCTTAACACATGTAACTACACACATTTTCCGGTATTAAACTTGACTTTGTACCTTTGATATCCCTATAGGGTTTCCAGGTTTTTTTCGTCGTGGCCCAGTCCGGGCCGGTTTCTGGTGCTTTTGATCCACCAGGTTGTTGTTCTGGTGGCCCCCGGGCCAGGCTTGTTGTGCTTGTCTGACCCACAGATTGTTGCTGCTCGTGATCCTGGCAGGTTTGTCGGTATTTCGCCGGTCCACCTGTTACTGGGGGTGGTCCTGGCCATTGTCTTGTGGTTGTTGGGCCACCAGATTGTTGTGCTCGTGACCTGGACCGGATTGTCTGGTACTCCCCTGGTCCACCATGTTACTGGTGTGGTCCTGGACCAGCTTGTCTTGGGGTTTGTTGGTCCACCAATTGTTGCTGCTCGGACCGGGACCAGGATTGTTGGTCTTCGCCTGGTCCCCCAATTTTTATTTGGGGGTGGTCCTGGACCAGCTTGTTTTGTGGTTGTCTGGTCCAACATGTTGATGATGTGGTAGTCCTGACAAAGCTTGCTGTGCTCTCGGGTCAATAAAATTTTTGCGCTGTTGTTTCTCCAGGTTTTCCCCTTTTCCCCACCTTCCTGAAAATGGCTCAGGAGGAAGCGAAACCCTGTAAACATTCCAGCCAAAATAACGTGTTATTTTCGAATTTTTTCAACCACGGTATGAAAGCTCTATCCTTAAAAATTGCTCGTTGCTTATGACACATGATTCCCTTTAGGTATAAGCTGAAGCCAAGGTTAAGTTGAGGCCCAGGTTTTTAAGCTCAAACTGAGGTTTAAGCTCAGGGGCCCCTAAACTGTAGGGGTTACTCCCGTTGTAAAAGAAGTGTCGGTTTTAAAACCCTTTGTGACTCGGGCGAATTTGCCGTGCTAGTGACACACGTCTTTCCCCGCATGGGGGGGTGACCTGTGTCCTCCCTCTAGGAGAGAGAGAGGAAGAAGGGAAGAGGGGAAGAAGGGAAAAAGAGGAGGAAGAAGGGGGAAAGAGGGGAAGAAGGGAAGAGAAAGAGGAAAAAGGGAAAGAGAGAGGAAGAAAGGGGAGAAGAGAGGAAGAAGGGGGGAAAAGAGAGGAGGAAGGGGAAAAGGAGAGGAGGAAGGGAAGAGAGAAGAAGAAGGGGAAAAGAAGGGGAAAAAGGGGAAAAGAAAGGGGGAAAAGGGGAAGAAGAGAGGAAGAAAAGGGGGAAAGAGAGGAAGAAGGGGAGAGAGGGGAGGGGGGAAGGGGAAAAAGAAGGAGGAAGGGAAGAGAGAGAGGGAAAAAGGGAAGAGGAGAGGGAAAAAGGGGAGAGGAGAGGAAAAGGGAAGAGAGAGGAAGAAAGGCAAGAGAGAGAGGAAGAAGGGGGAGAGGGGGAAGAAGGGAAGAGAGAGAAAGAGGAAGAGAGAGGGAAAGAAGGGAAGAGAGAGAGGAAGAAGGGAAGAGAGAAGGAAAAAGGGAAAGAGAAGAACAAAAGAAGGGGAAGGGGGAAAAGAGAGAAGGGAAAAAGGGGAAGAGGAAAAGGGGGAAAAAGGAGAGGAAGAAGGGAAGAAGAGGAAGAAGGGGGAAAGAAAAAGGAGAGGAAGGGAAGGAGAGGAGGGGAGAAGGAAGAGAAAAAGGGGGGAAAAAGAAGGGAAAAAGGGGAGAGAAGAGAGAAGGAAAAAAGGGGAAAAAGAGTAAGGGGAAAGAGAGAGGAAAAGGGAAAGAAAGAGGGGAATAAGGGAAGAGAGGAAAAGGGGGAAGAGAGAGGAAAAAGGGGAAAGAGAGGCAGGGTAGAAGGGGAAAGAGGGGGCAAGAGGAGGGCAGGCCCTTTAAGCAACATTTTCAACGTTTTTCTTGTTGTCCGTTAAGGATAGATATGGGTAACAAAAAAATACCCACCCATCCACGGTTTTGATATGGGTCACAATAAACTACCCACACCATCCACAGGAGGGATTTGAGGTACAATAAAACCCCACTACCCCCAGGATGGATATGGGTACACAAAAACTAGCCACTCCATCCCAGGAGGGAAATGAGGAAACAATAAAAAGCCACTCCATCACAGGATGGTTTGAGGACAAATAAATAGCCATACCATCCACAGGATGGATATGGGGGTACACAATAAACTACCCACTCCCCCAAAGGGAAGGATTGGGTAACAAAAAACCCCCACTCCCCACCAAGGATGGTATGAGGTACAAATAAACTCCCCATTCCCACCAAGGGGGATATGAGGTACACAATAAACTCCCACTACCACCCAAGGATGGATTGAGGTAACAATAAACTAGCCCCTACCCCCAAGGGGGATTGAGGTACAAATAACTACCACTCCACCACAGGAGGATATGAGGTAACCAAAAAACAGCCACTCCCACCCACCAGGATGGTTTTGGGTACACAAAAAAATGCCACTACCTCCAGGAGGTATGGGGTCCAATAAAACTAGCCCTACCATCCACGGTGGATAGAGGTAACAAAAACTAGCCACTACCATCCACGGTGGATATGGGTACACAATAAATACCATCCCATCCACAATGGATATGGGTAAAAATAAAAGCCCCCATCCACGGGAGGTATGGGTCAAAATAACTACCCAACCATCCAAGGATGGTATGGGTACACAATAAACTAGCCACTACCATCCACAGGTGGTATGAGGTCCAATAACACCACACCCCCCACAGGGGATAATGAGGTCCACAGAAAAACTAGCCCCCTACCATCCACAGGAGGATATGAGGTACCGAAAAATAGCCCTACCACCACGGGTTTGGATAGAGGTAAAAAAAACTGCCACCCTCCACGGAGGTATGAGGACCATTAAACAGCACTCCATCCCAGGTGGATATGAGGTACCAATTTAAACTACTATTACCTCCACGGGATGGATTTGGGTACACAAAAAAACTCCACTACCCCCACGGATGGTTGGGTAAAAAAAAACTAGCCATACCTTCCTCGGATGGATTGAGGTCCAATAAATAGCCTCCTCCAAAAGAGGGGATATAGGTACCAAAAAAAACACCCAACCCATCCCAGGATGGTATGGGGGTAAAATTTAAAAATTGCCCTACCCCACATGGATATGAGGTACACAATAAATAGCCCTACCTCCCCGGGTGGATATGGGGTAACAATAAATGCCACACCACCACGGATGGATTGAGGACACAAAAAACTAGCCACTCCTTCCACGGATGGATATGAAGTACACATAAACTACCCCATCCCATCCACAGGATGGATTTGAGGTACCCAATAAACAGCCCTCCACCCAGGAGGGTTTGAGGTCCCAAATGCCACTCCCCTCCCAGGTGGAAGAAGTACAAAAATAAACTAGCCCTACCTCCACAGGTGGTTGAGGTACACAAAAATGCCATCCACCCAAAGGGATGGTAGGGGTACCAATAAACTGCCACTACCACCCCAGGGGTGGATATGGGGTACACAATAAACTCCCAAAACCTTTCCCGGGTGGATTGAAAAACAAAAAAATAGCCATCCATCCACAGGGGGGGAAATGAGGTACCAATAAACTAGCCCTCCCATCCAAAGGATGGATTGAGGTACCAAAAAAACTACCCAAACTACAACCACAGGATGGATATGAGGTAACAATAAACTAGCCCTACCCCACGGGGATAAGGGGTACACAATAAACTAGCCACTACCATCCCAGGATGGTATGAGGTACACAATAAACTAGCCACCCCAAACCACGGATGGATTAGGTACACAATAAACTAGCCACTACCTCCACGGGTTTGAGGTACACAAAAACTCCCATACCACCACAGGAATGGATAGAGGTCCCAAAATAAACAGCCACTACCATCCAAGGTGGTTATGAACACAATAAACTAGCCACTCCTCCACAGGATGGATATAAAGGGACCTAAACTCCCTTACCACCACAGGGGGGATATGAGGTACCCATAAACTACCACTACCATCCACAGGGGTTTATGAGGGTAACCAAAAAACTAGCCCTCCATCCACAGGAGGTATGAAGTCACAAAAAATAGCCCCCCATCCACAGGATGATTTGGTTCAAAAATAAAACTAGCCACTACCTCCAGGATGGATTGGGTACCAAAAATACCCAACCACCCACAGGATGGGTTTTGGGGTACACAAAAAAATTGCCATCCCATCCCGGTGGTATGAGGTACACAATAAAACTAGCCACTACCTCCACAGGATGGTATGGGGTACAAAAATAAACTAGCCACTCCTCCACGGGAAGGTTTAGGACCAATAAATGCCACTACCATCCCAGGTGGATATGAGGTCACAATAAAACTACCCCATCCATCCACAGGGGGGGAATGAGGTACAAATAAACTACCCACTCCCTCCACGGATTGGATATGAGGTACACAATAAATGCCATCCCACCCCGGGATGGATATGAGGTAACCCCAAATAAACTAGCCCACTCCACCCAGGGGTTGTATGAGGTACACAATAACTCCACTCCCACCCACAGGATGGATATGGGGGTCCCAAAAAACTAGCCCTTCCATCCCGGATGGATATGAGGGTACCAATAAACTAGCCATTTCCTCCAAGGGGATATGAGGTAACAAAACTAGCCATCCCCACAGGGGGGATAGAGGACACAATAAAATACCCATCCATCCACGGGATGGACAGAGGTACCAAAAACTAGCCCTTTAAACCATCCACGGTGGTATGAGGTCCCAAAATAAACTACCCACTACCATCCCAGGGGGTTTTGAAGTACAAAAAAAATAGCCATACCTTCCACAGGATGGATATGGGTCACAATAAACTAGACCCAAAAGGATGGATATGGGTACACAATAAACAAACATCCCACCCACAGGATGGATTGAAGTACACAATAAACTACCCTCCCCATCCCAGGAGGGATTGGGGGACACAATAAACTAGCCATTTTCCATCCACAGGAGGATATAGGTACCAATAAACTAGCCCTACCACCCCACGGAGGGTATGTGGTACACAATAAACTAGCCATACCATCCACAGGATGGATATGAAGTCACAAAAACTAGCCACTCCATCCACAGGATGGAAAAAGTACACAATAAACTAGCCATTCCATCCAAGGGGATTTGGGTACACAGTAAACTCCCACTACCTCCAAAAGGTTTTGAAGTACACAAAAACTGGCCTTTACCATCCACGGAGGTAGGGTTTTTACACAATAAAAGCCCTCCTTTCCACGGAGGTTTTGGGTCAAAATTTAAACGCCACTCCATCCACGGGGAATGAGGACAAATAAACAGCCACCCTCCACGGAGGATAGAGGTACACAATAAACTAGCCCTACCCCCAAGGTTGGATTGAGGTACACAAAAACTACCCCTACCATCCCGGATGGATATGAGGTCACAATAATTAGCCCTACCACCCCACGGGAAAGGAATGGGTACAAAATAAACTGCCATACCTTCCACAGGATGGAATAAAGGTACACAAATAAACTACCACTCCCCTCCACAGGATGGATTGGGGTACCAATAAAATAGCCCCCATCCACGGATGGTTATGAGGTACACAATAAACTAGCCACTCCTCCACGGATGGTTATGAGGTACCAAAAAATACCAACCATCCAAGGATGGATTGAGGTACACAATAAACTAGCCCTCCCACCACAGGATGGACATGAGGTACACAAAAAAACTAGCCATCATCCCGGGAGGGATATGAGGCCAATAAACTGCCTTAACATCCACGGATGGATATGAGGTACAAAATAAACGGGCCCTACCACCCACGGAGGGTTATGGGGTCCAATAAACTGCCATCCCACCCCAAGGGGGAATGAGGTCACAATAAACTACCCACACTTTCACAGGAGGTTTGAGTACACAATAAATAGCCCTACCTCCACAGGAGGGAAAAGAGGTAACAATAAACTAGCCATACCTCCAAGGAGGATATGGTACACAATAAACTAGCCACAAACCATCCACGGATGGATATGAGGTACACAATAACTAGCCATACCTCACGGATGGATATGAGGTACACAAAAAAAATAGCCAACTACCCCCACAGGTTGGGATAGAGGAAAAATTAAAATTTGCCACCACCACAGGGGTTTTTGGGTACCAATAAACTAGCCACACCTCCACGGGAGGGTTATGAAAAACCAATAAATTCCACTCCACCCGGGGATTTTGGGTACCAATAAACTAGCCACTCCCATCCAAGGATGTTTTAAAGTACCAAAAACTAGCCACTACCTTCCACAGGATGGATATGGGTACACAAAAAACAGCCAAAAACCCCCAAGGATGGATTAAGATACACAATAAAACGCCATTGGCTGCAAAATCTAATCTAAAATTTCTTAGACTGAAATTTTCCCTGTACTCTAACAGCCCCTTTCGGGCAGGCGAAACAAACAATCTTGAGAAGTTTAAAGCCCTTTTCCCAATGCCTTTCCCAATTTAGTCAACGCCTAAATTTATCGCGAATCTTAAAAACCTTAACTGTATCCCTGGAATACAGGCGAGAAAGATACATCATTTTTAACTGGGAAATACTAGAAGGGCCCCAAATCGGGAAAATTAAAATCATTTCCAAAAAGAGTAAGTTGCGGAGGCAAAGGGTAGAATTAAAGGCAAGAGGAAAAAAGGCAAAATAAAGGCTTGACAGACTGTGCAAAATTTCCCAAATGAAGGTGAGGGTCGAATAGAATCCAAGTCAAATTCACAAAGGCAATGGGAATTTTCCGAGCTTAAAATTTTCGTCAAGGTGTGGTACTTCCTTCATCCGTTCCTGTTAACAGAGCGGGTGCCCCTTTGGGTTTGTCTGTCAACACAAATTCCGTGTTATCAGGCCCTCCTAGAAAACGGTCTGTAACCTGCCACTGGAATTTAACAACCCCGTCGACCCAACCCTTTCAACCCCCACTTACACCTCCCATGCCCCCTTACCCTCCCTTTCCCACACCACACCTCAAGACCCCATTACACCACCAGCCACCTCACACCTCACCAGACCACACCACACCTCACCAGACCCCCCCCCACACCCCACCAGACCCCCACTCCACCTCACCAGCCACACCCACCTCACCAGACCCCCTCCACCCCAAAACCACCTCCACACTCACCCGACCCCCACCCACCTCACCAGACCACACTCAACCTCACCAACCCCCCCACCCTCACCCGACCCCACCCCCTCACCAGCCCCCCACACCTCACCCGAACCCCCACTACACCCCACCAGACCACACTTACCATCACCAACCCACAACCCCCACCCCCCAGACCCCAATACACTTCACCGACCCACACCCCCAAACCCCACCAGACCCACCCACACCTCACCAGCCCACACTCCACCTACCCGACCCCCACCACACCTCCCGACCACACTCACACCCCACCAGACCCACACCACACCCGTCAAAAATCCCCACCCCTTTCCATTCCTCCGTTTAAGCCCCAAATTTTCTAATCATGAAGGGAGGGAGGGGAGACGCAAAGCACGCTTTAAGGATATAAAAATAATTTTTTCCAAAAAGGGGCGACTGTCCAATTTTTAATTCAAATTTCATATTCGTAATTTAAATAAAAGCAGAGAATGCCTTCGGAAAGCAGATAATACGACCGTTTATATATATATAGTTCCTTGATAAGTGGAATTTACGAAAGCGCTTTTGGAAATTTTACTATTTTTTCACAGTGGTTGTTTTTTTTGTGTTATATATTATAAAATTATATATTTTATATTTTTTAATTTATATATATATATATATATATTTAAAAATTTTTAATTCGTGCTTATAAATTAAAATTTTTTTACAGTTGTTTTTTAAAAATTTTTTCTTTACTTTAAATAATTTTTTTTCTTTTAATTTAAACAAAATTAATAATTTTGTACCCAAAAGAACCTTTAAAAATTACCTGACCTTAGTATAACAAGCGAATTTTAATTTAGACTAACCAAATAAATATTTTTTGATATTTTTAGCGAAACTATTGCATACACAAAGTTTCACTTGCGTTATTCGGCAAAAAAGAGCGTTGCTATTTAAACCCAAAATCGCAAGTTTTATATATATATTATATATATATATATATATAAATTTTTAAAATTTTTTTTAATTTTATATAAACAGCCCCAGGGGGGTTGAATGATAGCCTGGCCTTCATTTGCAGAAGAGGGCTGAAAGAAGTAAACACGTTCAGAGTGAAGTTTTTGGCGGCGAAAGTTCCCACAAAAAATGTACCCAAATATTTTATATTGGATAAGTGGTTCTTCATGAACCTGTCGTTTTTCTGAACCATTTATTACAAAATTCTAAAAATGACAGTGGGGAAGGGGGAACCCGGGGGACAAAACAGTAAAAGAAAGGAAGGAGGAAGAGAGAAAATCCAAGGGGAAAAGGCAGACTCGAACAACTTAAAGAAGAGGAAAAAAACAGGAACTTTCACGGGACACTGGACTAGTATCTTCACCAGGTGCTAGATAACCGGCTGGTGGGGTTGTGGGGGCAGCGGGCCTCTAGCAGAAGTTAATTTTTTAATCAAGGGGGGAAGCGCTAAAACCCGGGGTTTACAGCGTCTGGGGGGGGGTGGGAAAGGGATTCAGGGTTAATTCGGGGGGAAATGGACACGACCAATTCCCCTAAACAAGAGCCCCTCACCAACAGGGGCCTTCCTTGAGGGGTGGTGAATTGTAAAGGACCTCCTGTTGGGCCAACGGGCCGCGCGTGTTCCTCTTTTTTTTGTTCTTTAAGAGCCTTTTTTACCGGCAAGCACCGACGACCCTGGGGCCCTGGCCGGGCTCAGAGTAGAGAAAACTCGAAACTCTTCAAGGTATAAAGAGGGAGGGTATATAGGAAGATTGAGCATCACACTTTGAAAACTTTGTCAAGCTTTTTAAAAAAAATCAGTAAACTTCTTTACAATGCAAAAAAAACCAAATACGGGGGGGGGTAGAACCCCCGGTCAGAGAGTCATAAAACTCCGACCGACGCTTTAACCATGGGTCAACTGGGATAAAAAGATTCACCAATAGGATATTTTACCCTTGGAAGGGTTGCATGGCCCCACTGTGACCACAAACGCAGTTTTTAAGACGAATCTTCCCCCTGCATGGCCGTGACGAAATCTGCTCAAGTCCCCATACCTGTGGTATGGTTTGCAATCGTGTCATTACGTTTTGTGATGTTTAAAACTGTGCTTGTCTTCCCAAATGCATCCAAATTTGTTGCAATAACCAGGATTGTTGAAACCTGGGGAAATTTTTCCAACCCTGTTGCCCTGGGTTGTGCAACTCCTAGCTCGTTTGGTAACAGGACACAAATGCAACTAATGAGTCATTTTATTGTGGCAAAGTTTTGTCTCCGGGCTTTGTCAACCGTAAAGTTTCCCAAAAATGTTCATTTATTGCACTTGTGTCGTTTTACCCTTTTTGGGGGAAAAACCGCAATACGATAGCAGCTTTCTTCTTACGGGGCAGGCACCCGCAACGGGGGGATGGTTGGCAACTGTGAATTCCCGTAATAGCGTCTTGCTTTTTAAAGACAAAGATTTGATAAAATGGGACGTTATGCTATTGTTTTTGAGTCTTTTCTTCTTAAAGACAAAAATTTTGATAAGATGGGCGTTAGTGCTATTGTTTTTGCAGTCTTTCTTCTTAAAGACAAAGATTTGTAAAGGGACTTAGTGTTTTTTTTTAAGCGTCTTGTTTTTAAAAAACAAAAAGATTTGTAAGATGGGACGTTAGTGTATTTTTTTAGCAAATCTTCTTCTTAAAGAAAAAGTTTTTGATAAAATGGGACGTTTTTTGCTATTGTTTTTAAGGTTTTTCTGCCACCTTGTGGAGTGGAGCTCTGTCGGTGTTTAAGGCTGTCGGATGATCCCCCGTGTTTACCCTTTTCAGTAGAATATTAAAACCGTGACATGGTTTCTTGCAGTTGTTGCTGAGAATACGGGTTTGCAGGAGTTAGGGCCTGGGGCAGGTGCGGGGCTTGCAATCTAAATCTCTGTAAATTGGGGTTTTTGGGTTTTGCCGAAGGGGGTTTGTTCTCATCCATAAACTCATTTGGTTTACTCAACAGTTTTCTGAAGCTTTTAGTATATTACTCATTGTCGTCACTCGAATTCCATCTATTTTGTATGGACCGTACAACCTGACAAAATGGCACGGACAGTGTGATTAAATTCACACAATTCAAACCCGAAAACTGGCACGGCGTGTGATACCCGTACCCAAGTACAACCCGACAAAATGGCACGGCAGTGTATACCCTACACACAATGTACAACCTGCAAACTGGGACGGACTGTGATACCCGTACACACAAAGTTTTAACCGACAAACTGGCCGGGAAGTTGTACCCCACACAACGTACAAAACCCGACAAACTGGCACGGACTGTGATCCGTACACACAATGTACAAAACCCACAAATGGCCCGGGCTGTGATACCCGTACCACAATGTACAACCTGACAAACTGGCACGGCAGTGTGATACCAGTACACACAATGTCAACCGACAAATGGCCGGACAGTGTGATACCAGTCCAAAGTACAACCCGACAAACGGCACGGACAGTGTGAACCCGTAAACCACAATGTACAACCCCGCAAATTTGGGACGGCAGTTACCCAGTAAACAAGTACAACCTGAAACTGGCACGGACATATGACACCAGTACACACAACGTACACCCGACAAACCCGGGCACGAACAGTATGGGGCCCCGTACACAACAAAGACAACCTGACAAACTGGCAGGACAGTATGCACCCGTACACACACAAGTACAACCCGACAAACTGGCACGGAAGTAGACACCAGTACCACCCAATTTAAAAACCTGCAAAATGGCAGGACAGTAGAAACCCGACACCACAATGTACAACCTGCAAAATGGCACGGGCAGTATGACACAGTACACAAACTACAACTGACAAAAAAGGGTTCGGAACAGTTGAACCCGTAAAAAAAAGTACAACCCGACAAATGGCACGGACGTATGACACCCGTACACACACTGTACAACCTGACAAACTGGCACGGACGTATGACACCATACCCAACGTGCAAAAGCAAATGGACGGCTAGACACCAGTACCCACAATAAACCCCGACAAAATGGACGGCAGTATGACCCCAGTACACACACAATGTACAAAACCTGACCAACTGGCCGAACAGTAGACACCAGTACCAACCCCAATTTACAACCTGACAAACTGCAGGACAGTATGCACCCGTACAACACAATGTACAAACCGACAAACGGCACGAACAGTATGACCCAGTACACACACAAAGTACAACCTACAAACTGGCAGGAGATGCCCAGTACCCCAATTCAACCTGACAAATGGCAAACATATGACAACCCGTTACACACAATGTACAACCTGACAAATGGCACGGACGTTGACACCAGTACCACACAATGTACACCGAAAACCGGCAAGGACGTATGCACCCGTCACACACAATGTAAACTGACAAACGGCACGGGCAGTATGACACAAGTAAACCCAATGTACAAAAATGACAAATGGCCGGACGTAGACCCAGTACACACACAATGTACAAAAATGACAAAAATGGCCGGGCAGTATACAAACCCTCAACCCCAAAAGTACAACCGACAAACTGGCACGGCAGTTTTTAACCCGTACACACACAAAGTAAAAACCTGAAACTGGCACGGACAGTAGACACCATAACACACAAATGTAAACCCAAAAATGGCACGAACAGTATGACACCAGTATACACACAATGTACAAGACAAACTGGCACGGGACAGTATGAACCCCGTACCACAAATGTACACCTGACAAACTGGACGGACAGTATGACACCCAGTACCAAAACAAGTACAACCTGACAAACTGGGACGGACAGTTGCCCATCCACACAAAGTACAACCTGACAAATGGCACGGACAGTTGACACCCGTACAACACAAATTTACAACCTGAAAACTGGCACGGGCAGTTGACACCAGTACACACGACAAAAACCCACAAACTGGCACGAACAGTATGACCCCATACACAAAACGTGCAAACCCGACAAAATGGCACGGACAGTATGACCCAGTACACACACAATGCCAACCTACAAAACTGGCACGGACAGTATGACCCAGTACACCAACGTACAATGACAAACGGGGTTTGGGGAGTATACCCCTACACACCAATGTACAACCTGACCAAACTGGCACGGACAGTATGACCCGTACCACACAATGTACAACCTGACAAAATGGCCGGACAGTTGACACGTACACAACGTAAAACCTGACAACTGGCCGAACGTATGACACCCGTAACCAACGTGAACCTGAAAAACTGGCACGGCAGGAAACCAGTACACACACAATGCACACCTGACAAATTGGCAAGGACAGTATGACACCATCACACAACGTACAACCTGCAAACGGGTTTTGGCAGTATGAACCAGTCACACAACGTACACCTGCAAACTGGGGCGTATGCACCGTAAAATTTCGGCCAGTCATTTATCACACCACTTCCAAAACAGCAAAGTCTGCAGGCAAAAATCTTACACAATTTACAAAAGCGACAATTGCCCAAAAGACCGGAAACCAAACTGGGAAACCCCACAAAAACCCCTGGTCAGTGTTTTTTAAAACCCCTCAAAACGAAATAATTTCTTTGTATAGTTAGTATTGTGTAGTAGTAGTAGTTAGTGTTGTAGTAGTAGTGTAGTAGTTTGTAGTAGTAGAGTTAGTAGTAGTAGTAGTTAGTAGTATAGTATTGTAGTAGTAGTGTTATAGTGTAGTTAGTATAGTGGGTTTGTAGAGTGTTGTGTGTAGTATAGTGGTTAGTATAGTAGTAGTAGTAGTATGGTTAGTAGTGTTAGTGTAATAGTAGTTAGTAGTGTTAGTAGTTGTAATAGTTAGTGTAGTGTTTAGTTAGTAGTATGTGTTGTAGGAGTTGTTTTTGTAAATGAGTTAGTAGTGTTGTAGTAGTATTTTATTAACAGTAGTGTAGTAATAGTAATAGTGTAGTAGTTGGTGTATAATAGTGTAAATTGTTTGTAAAAGTAGTGTTGTAATAGTAGTTTTAGTTAGTTGTAGCAAATGACAAGTTCCCCCAAAACGGTTCCCCACCGCCGGGGTGTGGTTAAGGGGACTGGTTCAGGCAAAAGTAAAAGCCCCGAACTTTGAAC
>NC_069457.1:3149990-3267490 GCF_026875155.1 Cherax quadricarinatus
TGTACTTGTATACCTTGTACATGTACTTGTATACCTTGTACATGTATTGTATACATTGTACATGTACTTGTATACCTCGTACATGTACTTGTATACCTCGTACATGTACTTGTATACCTCGTACATGTACTTGTATACCTTGTACATGTACTTGTATACCTTGTACATGTACTTGTATACCTTGTACATGTACTTGTATACCTTGTACATGTACTTGTATACCTTGTACATGTACTTGTATACCTCGTACATGTACTTGTATACCTCGTACATGTACTTGTATACCTTGTACATGTACTTGTATACCTCGTACATGTACTTGTATACCTTGTACATGTACTTGTATACCTTGTACATGTACTTGTATACCTTGTACATGTACTTGTATACCTTGTACATGTACTTGTATACCTCGTACATGTACTTGTATACCTCGTACATGTACTTGTATACCTTGTACATGTACTTGTATACCTCGTACATGTACTTGTATACCTTGTACATGTACTTGTATACCTTGTACATGTACTTGTATACGTTGTACATGTACTTGTATACCTTGTACATGTACTTGTATACCTTGTACATGTACTTGTATACCTTGTACATGTACTTGTATACCTCGTACATGTACTTGTATACCTCGTACATGTACTTGTATACCTTGTACATGTACTTGTATACCTCGTACATGTACTTGTATACCTCGTACATGTACTTGTATACCTTGTACATGTACTTGTATACCTTGTACATGTACTTGTATACCTCGTACATGTACTTGTATACCTCGTACATGTACTTGTATACCTCGTACATGTACTTGTATACCTCGTACATGTACTGGTTGAAATGAAGATCGTTTATGCACATTCTGGGAGAAAATAAGCAGTCGTTGCCCTTAAAAGATAATCAACAACATTAACCTCCCTAATATAATCCAAATCCAGGCGTATAACATGACAAAACAAGTTATTTCTACACAGGAAACTGGAATCACATTTCCCAGTCAGGTCAGGGAAGATCAGCCTAAACCCAGACAGATTCAGACACCCCACACACCGTCGCAGCTTCCTGAGTCAACAACAACAGGTTTCTTTTTGGGGTTAGGTAAGACCAGTCGGGTTTGTTGACATCTGCTGTGCTAGGTCAGATTGCATTTTGATTGGGGGACGAGCCTTTAAATGCTCTGTTTCGCCACTAGGGGCTACTTTAGTCTTGAAGCCCCTAGTGGCGAAGCATTTCCTCTGTCCAATCTCTTTATAAAGCTACCTAACCGTAGCTCGGTTGGTAGCACACTCAGTTCACACACTGAGTGTTCGTTGTTCGATCCCCGGTACGGGTGGAAACACTGGGGCGTGTTTCCTTAAGACACCTGCTGTTACTGTTCACCTAACAGTAAGTAGGTACCTGAGTGTTAGTCACCTTACACCTGCTGTCACTGTTCACCTATCAGTAAGTAGGTACCTGGGTGTTAGTCACCTTACACCTGCTGTCACTGTTCACCTAGCAGTAAGTAGGTACCTGGGTGTTAGTCACCTTACACCTGCTGTTACTTTTCACTTAACAGTAAGTAGGTACCTGGATGTTAGACACCTTACACCTGCTGTCACTGTTCACCTAGCAGTAAGTAGGTACCTGGGTGCTAGACGACTGGCATGGGTAACATCCTAGAGACAAAATTAACCTAAGTTGCAGGAAATGCTCTACATAACCAGGAACTTTCTATATAGTATGTCATAGGTGTCAACTATGGTATGTATAAGTTGTATCATGTACTTGAAGAATTAAACATTATAATTACATAAGAACATAAGAACATAAGAAAGGAGGAACACTGCAGGAGGCCTGTTGGCCCATACTTAGCCAAACTCCGTTTGGATTGCCTCCCACTCCACGAAGTAGAAATCTACGCAGTATTCTCTAGCAACAACAATGACTGGCAAGGGTAAACAAAAGCTGTCTAGTGAAACAATAGACAGTTTTTCTCCACAATAGGACACAATAGTCTCTCGTATCCCAGGATACGACTTAATTTATATTGTAATGTCAGAGAAGATGGAGAGTTCTGGTGTGTGTTTTTATGACAGATAATCTGATATTACCTTCCTCACCAATAATAATAATAATAATAATAATAATAATAATAATAATAATAATAATAATATAATATAATGATAATTATAGTAAAAGAATAATAATTATAGAATAATAATTATAATAATAAGGTATTATAATATAATAATAATAATAATAATAATAATAATAATAATAATAATAATAATAATAATTATAGTATAATATAATGATAATTATAGTAAAACAATGATAATTATAGAATAATAATTATAATAATAAGGTATTATAGTAATATAATAATAATAATAATAATAATAATAATAATAATAATAATAATAATAATAATATATTATTATTATTACTGGGATCCAGGTGTAAGTAAAGCATTTTCCTTTATTTTTTGTGAATTATGCTAAGTAATTTACACACATATTGAAAAATTAGTGAAGTTCCAATCGCTTTCGTGATTTATTACATTATCAAGGACCTTTGATAATGTTAGAAATCACGAAAGCGCTTGGAAGTTTAGTACTCTTTTCACAGTTGTTGTAAATCATCCGAAACTGTGTAAAATGGTTACCTGGAGGTTACCTGGAGGTTATTCCGGGGATCAACGCCCCCGCGGGCCGGTCCATGACCAGGCCTCCCGATGGATCAGGGCCTGATCAACTAGGCTGTTACTGCTGGCCGCACGCAGTCCGACGTACGAGCCACAGCCCGGCTGATCCGGCACTGACTTTAGGTATCTGTCCAGCTCTCTCTTGAAGGCAGCCAGGGGTTTATTGGCAATTCCCCTAATGCTTGATGGGAGGCTGTTGAACAGTCTTGGGCCCCGGACACTTATGGTGTTTTCTCTTAGTGTACTTCCTGGAGTGCTTAAATACCTTTTAACAGGATGTGGAGGTATGGCAAAGCACTTGGGACCCTCGGAAGCCTGGAAGCCTTCAATGACCTTAGGTAATTCATGTAAAGGAGGCTTTGCCGGAAGCCTGCCCCCAGTTCCCTTAAATTATGCCAGGCTTAACAACGTCGTTGGTCACATCACCGATAAGAGTGCACTATATATCCTGGTTCAGAAAAACACGTAAGCGGACACTAGGACAGGAGCCAGGAGTCTCGACCCCTGCAACCACAATTAGATGAGTACATAACACGTTTCACTCCTGGGACTTTGATCACTTGATCCAGATCCCAGGAGCGAAACGTTTCCTATTGTTTGCCTATGCCTTTTTAAACCAAATTCTCATAGAACTCAGATGAGAGGTTAGGTCCCTCTCAAATCCAGCCGCTCTCACTAGTGGAAGTTGTCGAAGTTGATTGCAGGTCTGTACCAAGATACCCTTGTGTTGCAGTGTCTGACAGATTGAACATTAAAATGGTATAAAATACCGACAGGTTGTTAGGTAAGACACATATGCAACATTAGGTATCCTTTATTTTAATGTCAGACCCCAACACAAGGGTATCTTGGTACAGACCTTGCTATCAAACTTCAAACCCTCTACTTAGTGAGAACGGCTGGTTTGAGAGGGACCTGACCTCCCAACATCTGCGTTCTTCCTCTTCTACTGACCTAGTTCACCTCCTGGCGCTATTATAAGCTCATCCTGTCACCTATCTCTCATATTGTGTTCAGACATGGAATCAATGTCTTCTCCAGACGAGCGGATTGACCACCTCAAAACTTCAAGGGTGATGGACTGATTACATCGTCTTCAAGTATCTTCTGCTTCTATCAACTTTTCTGTACTCGACTGAAGAAGCCTACTGTGTAGGCGAAACATTTCGAAATAAAGTTACCTAACTGTTGCATATGTATCTTACCTAACAACCTGTCGGTATTTTCTAACATTTTCATGTTCAAGATTTCTGTTAGCTTTATTGCGAACACTACAGCACTGTTGTCTTACCTAACCTAACACCTCACGTCACATCTCAGTAAGAGAAACAGCAATCGCGAAGAAGGAAGACTATTAATGTTGATAATGATATAAATACCGACAAGTTTAGGATTGAGACACATGTGCAGCAGTTGGGTATGCATTGTTTGCAACGTTTTCGCCCACACAAATCTAGGTACTTTCAGTCAAATACAGAGGAGCAGTGTAGTAGTGAAATGAGATGATTAATCAGTCCATCAACCTTGGAGAATAACATTTGGGCTGCGGTTCCCAGTCCCTCAGCCGGGAATGATATATTCATCCATCGATCTTGAAGATTTGATCAATCTTCACTACTCCTGTTCGTACCAGGCAGTTTATTACCCTAACTTGGTTTACCAACTTCATAGTTTGCCAGCAATGTACAGGAGTTAGGAAAGATGAGAGGTCGTATATGGAGAGTAGGTGTAGGGTGACCAGACGGGTGTAAGGGTGACTGACGAGGTTAGGGTGACCAGTACGAGGTGTAGGGTGACCTGACGAGGTGTAGGGTGCCTGAGCGAGGTGTCGGGTGACCTGCGAGGTGTAGGGTGAACCTGGACGAGGTGTAGGGTGACCTGACGAGGTGTATGGTGACCTGAGGAGGTGTAGGTGACTGGCGTCGGTGTAGGGTGACCTGACGAGGTGTAGGGTGACCTGACGAGGTGTAGGGTGACCTGACGAGGTGTAGGGTGACCTGACGAGGTGTATGGTGACCTGAGGAGGTGTAGGGTGACCTGGCGAGGTGTAGGGTGACCTGACGAGGTGTATGGTGACCTGAGGAGGTGTAGGGTGACCTGGCGAGGTGTAGGGTGACCTGACGAGATGTAGGGTGACCTGACGAGGTGTAGGGTGACCTGACGAGGTGTAGGGTGACCTGAGGAGGTGTATGACGGCTGAGGTACCTGGCCGAGGTGTAGGGTGACCTGACGAGGTGTAGGGTGACCTGACGAGGTGTAGGGTGACCTTGACGAGGTGTAGGGTTGACCGGGGCGAGGTGTAGGGTGACCTGACGAGGTGTAGGGTGACCTGACGAGGTGTAGGGTGACCTGACGAGGTGTATGGTGACCTGAGGAGGTGTAGGGTGACCTGGCGTGGTGTAGGGTGACCTGACGAGGTGTAGGGTGACCTGACGAGGTGTAGGGTGACCTGACGATGGTGTAGGGTGACCTGGACGAGGTGTATGGTGACCTGAGGAGGTGTAGGGTGACCTGGCGAGGTGTAGGGTGACCTGACGAGGTGTAGGGTGACCTGACGAGGTGTAGGGTGACCTGACGAGGTGTAGGGTAGAGTGGGTGACCTGAGGAGGTGTAGGGTGACCTGGCTGGTGTAGGGTGACCTGACGAGGTGTAGGGTGACCTGACGAGGTGTAGGGTGACCTGACGAGGTGTAGGGTGACCTTGGGGGTGGGGGGGGGGGGATGACGAGGTGTAGGGTGACCTGACGAGGGGTGCTGAGGGTAGGGTGACCTGGCGATGGTGTAGGGTGACCTGACGAGTGTAGGGTGACCTGACGAGGTTGTAGGGTGACCTGGACGAGGTGTAGGGTGACCTGACGAGGTGTAGGTGTGACCTGACGAGGTGTAGGGTGCCCCTGGCGAGGTGTAGGGTGACCTGACGAGGTGTAGGGTGACCTGGCGAGGTGTAGGGTGACCTGACGAGGTGTAGGGTGACCTGACGAGGTGTAGGGTGACCTGACGAGGTGTAGGGTGACCTGACGAGGTGTAGGGTGACCTGACGAGGTGTAGGGTGACCTGGCGAAGTGTAGGGTGACCTGACGAGGTGTAGGGTGACCTGACGAGGTGTAGGGTGACCTGACGAGGTGTAGGGTGACCTGACGAGTGTAGGGTGACCTGGCGAGGGTAGGGTGACCTGACGAGGTGTAGGTGACCTGACGAGGTGTAGGGTGACCTGACGAGGTGTAGGGTGACCTGACGAGGTGTAGGGGTGACCTGACGAGGTGTAGGGTGACCTGACGAGGTTGTAGGGTCACCTGACGAGGTGTAGGGTGACCTGACGAGGTGTAGGGTGACCTGACGAGGTGTAGGGTGACCTGACGAGGTGTAGGGTGACCTGGCGAGGTGTAGGGTGACCTGGCGAGGTGTAGGGTGACCTGACTAGGTGTAGGGTGACCTGACGAGGTGTAGGGTGACCTGACGAGGTGTAGGGTCACCTGACGAGGTGTAGGGTGACCTGACGAGGTGTAGGGTGACCTGACGAGGTGTAGGGTGACCTGACGAGGTGTAGGGTGACCTGACGAGGTGTAGGGTGACCTGACGAGGTGTAGGGTTACCAGACGAGGTGTAGGGTGACCTGACGAGGTGTAGGGTGACCTGACGAGGTGTAGGGTGACCTGACAAAGTGCAGGGTGACCTGACGAGGTGTAGGGTGACCTGACGAGGTACAGGGTGACCTGGCGAGGTGTAGGGTGATCTGACGAGGTGCAGGGTGATCTGACGAAGTGTAGGGAGACCTGACGAGGTGTAGGGTGATCTGACGAGATGTAGGGTGACCTGACAAGGTGTAGGGTGACTTGACAAGGTGTAGGGTGATCTGACAAGGTGTAGGGTGATCTGACGAGGTGTAGGGTGATCTGATGAGGTGTAGGGTGATCTGACAAGTTGTAGGGTGATCTGACGAGGTGTAGGGTGACCTGACGAGGTGTAGGGTGACCTGACAAGGTGTAGGGTGACCTGACGAGGTGTAGGGTGATCTGATGAGGTGTATGGTGATCTGATGAGGTGTAGGGTGATCTGACAAGGTGTAGGGTGATCTGACGAGATGTAGGGTGACCTTACAAGGTGTAGGGTGATCTGACGAGGTGTAGGGAGACCTGACGAGGTGTAGGATGACCTGACGAGGTGTAGGGTGACCTGACGAGGTGTAGGGTGACCTGACGAGGTATAGGGTGACCTGACGAGGTGTAGGGTGACCTGACGAGGTGTAGGGTGACCTGACGAGGTGTAGGGTGACCTGACGAGGTGTAGGGTGATCTGACGAGGTGTAGGGTGACCTGACGAGGTTTAGGGAGACCTGACGAGGTGTATGGTGACCTGACGAGGTGTAGGGTGATCTGACGAGGTGCAGGGTGATCTGACGAAGTGTAGGGAGACCTGACGAGGTGTAAGGTGATCTGACGAGATGTAGGGAGATCTGACGAGATGTAGGGTGACCTGACGAGGTGTAGGGTGAATTGACGTGGTATATAAATTATATTATATATATATAATATATATATATATATAATATATATATATGTCGTGCGAATATATAAAACTGGTCAATTAGCAAGAACTCATTTAAAATTAAGTCCTTTCTGAAATTTTCTCTTATAAGTTTAAAGATATATTTTTTTTCATTAATGTTAATGTAAAAATTTTTAATTTTGCACCAAAAGGAACTTAGAAAAACTTACTAACTTATTATAACAGAACAATTTATTTTAGCCTAACCCAACTAAATATATTTTAGATTTGTTTACAATAATTTAATACTAAACAAACACAGTGAAATATATTTTTTTCGTTAGGTTCAGAATGATTTTGGCGAAATTATTGCATACACAAATTTTCACTTGTCCTATATATATATATATATATATATATTATATATATATATATTATATATTAATATATATATAATATATATATATATATATATATATCGTTACCTCGTTCTATCTTGTGGTTGTCACTGTATGGTACATACACAGCTACAGGTGTTGCATAACCACCACAAGTGACGTGGTGTGAAGGGTTGGTACGTAGACACAGGTCGGGCGTCACCACTCCGTCAACCCACCTGCCATAATGAACAATCCTGTGATTCTGTATAGCATTGTTGTTTAAGATTGTGTACAATCAAATCAAATCAAATCAAAGTTTATTCTCTATAAGGGTTACAATGTGGGGTTTACAAGTTTTGGGTATTGTGTGGTTTACATGTTATAAAATACTAATTACAGAGGGGGCCACTAGGACACCTAGCATGGCTAGGCATTTCCAGCAGACTTAGATTAATTCTTAATCCTAAATTATAACAAATTGTGGAGTAAGTTGACTAAATACTAAGTGACTAAATACTAGTTTGTGAGTTCAGCAATGTGAATGCTTTTGTTCTGGCACAGTACATAGTGTCTATATTGGAGTATCACAGGCAAACTTGTGACTAATTAGGAATCATTGGACTCTACTAAATAATGATCAATCTTGTATAACCTATAATTTGAGTTGTATACTGTATTCCTTACATGCTTGAAGAGAGAAGATTCAATGACGTTTCTTTCCATGACAGAACTGTGTGGTACTATAATCTGGGCAGCATCCCACCCTGGTGGGTGATTACATGCACTAACCTGGTTAAAGATAGCGTTCGACTCCCGTCCTGTCCTGACTATTTATGCTGGGCAATTCTGGTTTCCAGAAATTTACCTGATGAGATTAAGACACATGTGCAACATCTGGGTATCTTTATTGTAGACGTTTCGCCATCCAGTGGCTTTATCAATACAAATTCTAGGACATAACTTGAAGACAGTAGAACTATGTACAGAAGATGAGGTAATCAGTCCCTCAACCTAGGAGTAGGTGCGAAGAGCACCACAGAAATTTACCTGTTTGACCGATGTATGAGAGAGAACACCGAGTACACGGGACCTTGTATACCCCACCAACTGTGTTGGATGGTGTGTTTTTAATCAGCGTTTGTTTCCCTGTATCGGTGTTTTTAAAAGCCAGGTTTATATTGATCTTTTTTAATGCCTCACACAGGCCAGCCAGATTCTCATAATATGGCAAGACTAATACAGTTTTCCTGGCCATCACTTCTCTAGGTTCAGTCCTGTAGAAAGTCTTTCTTGCTGACATTAATATCTTCTCGACAAAATCCTCAGGATATCTTAGTTTTGTGGCTATGTTGAATATTTTGTTGATTTCGTCCTCTAGGTACTCTGGACTGCAGATGCGCAATGTTTTCAGGAACACTGTGAGGAACACACTCCTTTTTATCCTGGTTTCGTAGTTACAACAGTAGTGAATATATGATGATACATTGGTGGACTTGCTATAAACTGTGAATTTGAATTTTTTATCAACCCGATGGATTAAAACATCTACGAACGGCAAAGTATTATTTATTTCACGTTCTGTGATGAACTTAATGGAAGTTACTAAGTCATTGAGTCTGGGAAGAAACTCATCAATGTTGTGATCATCAGGCCACAGGCAGAGAACATCATCTACATATCTGAACCAACTTTATCTGGGAGAATGTCTTTAAGAAGTAAATAAATAACAAAAAAGACAATACCGTGACTGGTCCGACTTGGACCATTGATAAAGTCACACTGTGTGACTTTGTCAATGGTCCAAGTCGGACCGAAACGTCGTCGTAAGCTTCTCTCTTTTATGTGCGGGTTATTTGTGTATCTTTAAGAAGTCTGGTCTCATAGAATTCCACATACAGGTTACTGAGTAAGGGGCTCAGGGGATTTCCCATTGCCATGCCTTGTTTTTGAGCACAGAATTTCGCTTCAAACACGAATTTGCAATCAGTAACACAGAGTTTTATCAATTCAATTATTATTTTCGTGGGGAAAGGGCATGGGGAAGTTTTCTAGTTCCTCTTCGAGGTACAAAAGCAAGTCAGGGACTTTGGTGAACAGAGCTGTGACATCAAAGCTGACTAAAGAAAAGTCATGAAGGACTTTTAATTTCTGGAGCCTCTCAGTGAGGTCAACATTATTTTAAATATGTGCCTCTGAGATCTTACCAACCATGGGAGTTAGAAGTTTAACCATTTAGATAGATTATATCTTGCTGAACCTACTGGACTAATAATGGGACGGGCTGGATATCCTGGCTTATGGGTCTTTATTACCCCATATAGATACGGTATAGAGTTGCTGACCTAGCCGACAGATATTTAATTAATTCATCATACCCTTTCAATAACGTTTTAAGGTGTTTATTAAAATGGCTGTTGACTTGGTCAGTGGGGTTTTTAATGAGCGGTTCATACGTTTCATTATCACTCAATAAATGGTTCATTTTCTCTAAATAATCAATTTTGTCCATAATAACAGCTACCTTAAATTTATCACCTCGTGAGATGCAGAGTCTGGTCAGTACTGAGTTCTTTGTAAACTTTTGTGAATTTTAATGGGCAATTGGGAAACATCGGTTGGGGTAAAGTTCCATATACCATACCTTTGCATATATTAAAATTATCAGAGGTCAAGTCACTGTGTTTGTCCAGTAAGCATAACGATTTTGCTAAGTCTACGTAATTAACGTCATTAGTTGAGAGCGCAAAGCTTAATCCAAACCCTAGTTCTGCCTGTTGATCACTGCTTAATTCCTTGCTAGACAGGTTCATAAACTCGGGATTCGCATCTGTGGTGCAATCACTCTGTGCTATGTGATTATTTAACTTCTTAGTATGATTGCGTTCGGTGCTTTGCCTGACTCTTCTAAGTTCTGTATAAATTTAACAGCTCTACATGTCCAAACCATCTCAATAAACCCTCCTCAACCCGCTGAATAATAGTTTTGGTATTCCAACACCTTCTCCTAATCTCAAAACTACGAATTCTCTGCATTATATTCACACCACACATTGCCCTCAGACATGACATCTTCACTGCCTCCAGCCTTCTCCTCGCTGCAACATTCACAACAGAGGCTTCACACCCATACAACAGTGTTGGTATAACTATACTCTCATACATTCCCCTCTTTGCTTCCATGGATGAAGTTCATTGTCTCCACAAACTCCTCAGTGCACCACTCACCCTTTTTACCCTCGTCAGTTCTATGATTTACCTTCTTTCATAGACCCATCTGCTGACACGTCCACTCCCAAATATCTGAATACATACACCTCCTCCATACTCTCTCCCTCCAATCTGATATCCAATCTTTCATCACCTAATCTTTTTGTTATCCTCATAACCTTACTCTTTCCTGTATTCACTTTTAATTTTCTTCTTTTGCACACCCTACCAAATTCATCCACCAATCTCTGCAACTTCTCTTCAGAATCTCCCAAGAGCACAGTGTCATCAGCAAAGAGCAACTGTGACAACTCACACTTTATGTGTGATTCTTTATCTTTTAACTCCACGCCTCTTGCCAAGACCCTCGCATTTACTTCTCTTACAACCCCATCTATAAATATATTAAACAACCACGGTGACATCACACATCCTTGTCTAAGGCCTACTTTTACTGGGAAATAATCTCCCTCTCGCGTACTTACTCTAACCAGAGTCTCAATATTCTGATATAGAATCTTCACTGCTTTCAATTACCTACCTATTCCATACATTTGCAACATCTGCCACATTGCCCTCTTATCCACCCTGTCATACGCCTTTTCCAAATCCATAAATGCCACAAAAACCTCTTTACCCTTATCTAAATACTGTTTGCCTATACGTGTCACTGTAAACACTTGGTCTACACACCTCCTACCCTTCCTAAAGCCTCCTTGTTCATCTGCTATCTTCCTCTCTGTCTTACTCTTAATTCTTTCAATAATAACTCTACCATACACTTTACCAGGTATACTCAACAGACTTATTCCCCTATAGGTTTTACACTCTCTTTTGTCCCCTTTGCCCTTATACAAAGGAACAAGGCGCCTAAACTACTGGGAACGGTTGAAGGTCCTTGACCTGTATTCCCTGGAACGCAGGCGAGAGAGATACATGATAATATACACTTGGAAGGTCCTGGAGGGATTGGTACCAAACTTGCACACGAAAATCACTCCATATGATAGCAAAAGACTGGGCAGGAGATGCAACATTCCCCCGATGAAAAGCAGAGCCACACGAGTACACTGAGAGACAACACAATAAGTGTCCGGGGCCCAAGACTGTTCAACTGCCTCCCAGCATACATAAGGGGGATTACCAATAGACCCCTGGCTGTCTTCAGGAAGGCACTGGACAGGCACCTAAAGTCAGTACCTGACAAACCGGGCTGTGGTTCGTACGTCAGCTTGCGTGCGGCCAGCAGTAACATCCTGGTTGATCAGACCCTGATCCACCATGAGGCCTGGTCTCAGACCGGGCCGCGGGGGCGTTGATCACCGAAACCCTCTCCAGGTAAACTCCAGATATATACATACAACAATATCCCAGCCACCCCTACTGTGAATAAATATCTGGTTTATACTTAAACCAGTGGCTCTGGTGGCCTGGTGGTTAACGCTCTGGCTTCACACGGTGAGGGCCTGGGTTCGATTCCCAGCCAGAGTAGAAACATTGGACGTGTTTCTTTCCACCTGTTGTCTATGTTCCCCATCAGTAAAATGGGTACCTGGGTGTTAGTCGACTGGTGTGGGTCGCATCCTGGGACACTGACCTAAGGAGGCCTGGTCACAGACCGGGCCGCGGGGGCGTTGACCCCCGGAACTCTCTCCAGGTAAACTCCAGATACATATAAACCAACTCACCCACACAACAAACCACGATACAACAAACCTCCCCTTAATTATTTTCACACAATCTTAATGCAATTTAAGAAATTACTTACTGGATTACTCCAATAAATTCACCTCTGCAGTTTCTGGCGTAATTAAGATATTTTTGTGCCCACTGGGCATAGTTTACGATGCCTGGGTATTTTTTGCTGAAAATTATGCAATAAACACACACTTAACAGAGAAACTGCCAGACGTATGTTATGTGTGTGCTTACCTATTTGTAGCAGCGGGGGGTCGAGGCACATGACACTGGTGTTTTTTTTTTTTACACTTGCTTTGTGGGTTGTGTCGTATTTGATCTTGAAGCTGTGTTTAGTTGTGTGTTTTGAAGTGTAGGGAGAACTGCGATAGGTCAGTCCACTTTATCTATCGTGGAAAACAAGGGGAGATTATTCCACTTGATCTATCGTGGAAAACAAGTGGAGGTTATTCCACTTGATCTATCGTGGAAAACAAGGGGTTTGATCTAGGGGTGGGGTTTTTCCCCTTGAACTATCGTGGGGAAAACAAGTGGAGGTTATTTCCCCTTGATCTATCGTGGGAAAACAAGTGGAGGTTATTCCACTTGATCTATCGTGGAAAACAAGTGGAGGTTATTCCACTTGATCTATCGTGGAAAACAAGTGGAGGTTATTCCACTTGATCTATCGTGGAAAACAAGTGGAGGTTATTCCACTTGATCTATCGTGGAAAACAAGTGGAGGTTATTCCACTTGATCTATCGTGGAAAACAAGTGGAGGTTATTCCACTTGATCTATCGTGGAAAACAAGTGTTTCCACAACAGAGACACCCAAGTGTTGCAAGTGTCTTATTCTTGGCCTGTCTGCCAAGTTACTTACATATATCAGCAACAGAGTGGTCCTAGTGCTACGCCTTGGGGGACCCTACTGGTGGCTGAAGCTCTCGCTTCGCACGGCGAGGATCCGGGTTCGATTCCCAGCGAGGGTAGAAACATTGGGCATGTTTCTTTACACCGGTTGTCTATGTTCCCTCATCAGTAAAATGGGTACCTGGGTGATAGTTGACTGGTGTGGGTGGCATCCTGGGTGATAGTTGACTGGTGTTGGTGGCATCCTGGGTGATAGTTGACTGGTGTTGGTGGCATCCTGGGTGATAGTTGACTGGTGTGGGTGGCATCCTGGGTGTTAATGGACTGGTGTGGGTGGCATCCTGGGTGTTAGTGGACTGGTGTGGGTGGCATCCTGGGTGTTAGTGGACTGGTGTGGGTCACATCCTGGGTGCTAGTGGACTGGTGTGGGTGGCATCCTGGGTGTTAGTGGACTGGTGTGGGTGGCATCCTGGGTGTTAGTTGGACTGTGTGTGGGTCACATCCTGGGGGTTAGTGGACTGGTGTGGGTGGCCATCCTGGGTGTTAGTGGACTGGTGTGATCACATCCTGGTGTTAGTGGACTGGGGTGGGTGGCATCCTGGGTGTTAGTGGACTGGTGTGGGTCACATCCTGGGTGTTAGTGGACTGGTGTGGGTCGCATCCTGGGTGTTAGTGGACTGGTGTGATTCACATCCTGGGTGTTAGTGGACTGGTGTGGGTCACATCCTGGGTGTTAGTGGACTGGTGTGGGTCCATACCTGGGTGTTAGTGGACTGGTGTGGGTCACATCGTGGGGGTTAGTGGACTGGTGTGGGTCACATCCTGGGTGTTAGTGGACTGGTGTGGGGCCATCGTGGGTGTTAGTGGACTGGTGTGGGTCAGCATCCTGGGTGTTAGTGGACTGGTGTGGGTCACATCCTGGGTGTTAGTGGACTGGTGTGGGTCACATCCTGGGTGTTAGTGGACTGGTGTGGGTCGCATCCTGGGTGTTAGTGGACTGGTGTGGGTCACATACTGGGTGTTAGTGGACTGGTGTGGGTCACATCCTGGGTGTTAGTGGACTGGTGTGGATCGCATCCTGGGTGTCAGTGGACTGGTATGGGTCACATCCTGGGTGTTAGTGGACTGGTGTGGGTCACATCCTGGGTGTTAGTGGACTGGTGTGGGCCGCATCCTGGGTGTTAGTGGACTGGTGTGGGTCACATCCTGGGTGTTAGTGGACTGGTGTGGGTCGCATCCTGGGTGTCAGTGGACTGGTGTGGGTCACATCCTGGATGTTAGTGGACTGGTGTGGGTCACATCCTGGGTGTTAGTGGATGGTGTGGGTCACATCCTGGGTGTTAGTGGACTGGTTGTGGGTCGCATATGGGTGTTAATGGACTGGTGTGGGTCACCATCCTGGGTGTTAGTGGACTGGTATGGGTCACATCTGGGTGTTAGTGGACTGGTGTGGGGTCACATCCTGGGTGTTAGTGGACTGGTTGGGTCGCATCCTGGGTGTTTAGTGGACTGGTGTTGGGTCACATCCTGGGTGTAGTGATGGTGTGGTACATCCTTGTGAGTGTAGTTGGATCGGTGGGGGTACATCCTGGGTGTTATACTGTTGTACAGTCCTTGGTCCTTTACATGTACTGGTGGGGTAACCTTGTTCAGGGGTACTTGTTACATCCTTGGACATGACTATACTTGCGTGAAATGCTCAGCATTAAGCCTTTCTATATGTAGTATGTACACTTGTCACATGTCTGTATACCTTGTACATGTACTTGTATACCTTGTACATGTACTTGTATACCTTGTACATGTACTTGTATACCTTGTACATGTACTGGTATACCTTGTACATGTACTTTTATACCTTGTACATGTATACCTTGTACACCTTGTTCTTGTATACCTTGTATATATATAATATATATATATATATATATATTTTATATATATATATATATTTATATATTATATATATATATATATATATTACTAGGCAAGTTATACACATTTAGTCGTGTGAGTAGAGAACTGAACCTCCAACCGGCAGCCGGTTGGTCGTGTCTGGGGAGAAGTGAACCTCCATCCGGCAACCGGTTGGTCGTGTCTGGGGAGAAGTGAACCTCCATCCGGCAGCCGGTTGGTCGGGTAGTTTGTTGTCAGTGGTAGAGCCATTTGTTATGCCCACCATAAACTGACTCAGCTAATCTGAATCAAATGAATTATGTCCAGGTTACACCTCTCTATATAAGGTGATTACCTCCCTAGGGTAACATAACTCTGTACCACAGTAACGTAACTCTGTACCACAGTAACATAACTCTGTACCACGGTAACATAACTCTGTACCACAGTAGCGTAACTCTGTACCACAGTAGCGTAACTCTGTACCACAGTAACGTAACTCTGTACCACGGTAACATAACTCTGTACCACGGTAACATAACTCTGTACCACAGTAGCGTAACTCTGTACCACAGTAACGAAACTTTGTACCACAGTAACGAAACTCTGTACCAAGGTAACATAACTCTGTACCACAGTAGCGTAACTGTACCACAGTAGCGTAACTCTGTACCACAGTAACGTAACTCTGTACCACGGTAACATAACTCTGTACCACGGTAACATAACTCTGTACCACAGTAGCGTAACTCTGTACACAGTTTAAAGAAACTCTGACCACAGTAACGAAACTCTGTACCAAGGTAACATAACTCTGTACCACAGTAGCGTAACTCTGTACCACAGTAACGAAACTCTGTACCAAGGTAACATAACTCTGTACCACAGTAACATAACTCTGTGCCACAGTAACATAACTCTGTACCACAGTAACGCAACTCTGTACCACAGTAACGTAACTCTGTACCACAGTAACGAAACTCTGTACCAAGGTAACATAACTCTGTACCACAGTAATATAACTCTGTACCACAGAAACGTAACTCTGTATCACAGTAATATAACTCTGTACCACAGTAACGTAACTCTGTACCACAGTAACGTAACTCTGTACCACAGTAACGTAACTCTGTACCACAGTAACGTAACTCTGTACCACAGTACCATAACTCTGTATCACAGTAACGTAATCTGTCTCACAGTAATATAGCTCTGTACCACAGTAATATATCTCTGTATCACAGTAATATAACTCTGTACCACAGTAATATAACTCTGTATCACAGTAACATAACTCTGTACCACAGTAATATAACTCTGTATCACAGTAACGTAACTCTGTACCACAGTAACATAACTCTGTATCACAGTAATATAACTCTGTACCACAGTAACGTAACTCTGTACCACAGTAATATAACTCTGTATCATAGTAATATAACTCTGTACCACAGTAACATAACTCTGTACCACAGTAACGTAACTCTGTACCACAGTAATATAACTCTGTATCACAGTAACATAACTCTGTACCACAGTAATATAACTCTGTATCACAGTAACGTAACTCTGTACCACAGTAATATAACTCTGTGCCACAATAATATAACTCTGTACAACAGTAACATAACTCTGTACAACAGTAACGTAACTCTGTACCACAGTAACATAACTCTGTACAACAGTAACATAAACTCTGTAACACAGTAACATAACTCTGTACACAGGTAACATAACTCTGTACCACGGTAACATAACTCTGTTTCCACAGTAACATAACTCTGTACAACAGTAACATAACTCTGTACCACAGTAACATAACTCTGTACCACAGTAACATAACTCTGTACCACAGTAACATAACTCTGTACAACAGTAACATAACTCTGTACCACGGTAACATAACTCTGTACCACAGTAACATAACTCTGTACCACGGTAACATAACTCTGTTCCACAGTAACATAACTCTGTACCACAGTATCATAACTCTGTACAACAGTAACATAACTCTGTACCACGGTAACGTTACTCTGTACCACAGTAACATAACTCTGTACCACAGTAACATAACTCTGTACAACAGTAACATAAAATCTGCACCACAGTAACATAACTCTGTACAACAGTAACATAACTCTGTACCACAGTAACATAACTCTGTACAACAGTAACATAACTCTGCACCACAGTAACATAACTCTGTACAACATTAACATAACTCTGTACCACAGTAACTTAACTCTGTACCACAGTAACGTAACTCTGCACCACAGTAACATAACTGTACCACAGTAACATAACTGTACCAGAGTAACATAACTCTGTACCACAGTAACATAACTGTACCAGAGTAACATAACTCTGTACCACAGTAACATAACTCTGTACCACAGTAACATAACTCTGCACCACAGTAACATAACTCTGTACAACAGTGACATAACTCTGTACCACAGTAACGTAACTCTGTACCACAGTAACATAACTCTGTACCACGGTAACATAACTCTGTACCACAGTAGCGTAACTCTGTACCACAGTAGCGTAACTCTGTACCACAGTAACGTAACTCTGTACCACGGTAACATAACTCTGTACCACGGTAACATAACTCTGTACCACAGTAGCGTAACTCTGTACCACAGTAACGAAACTCTGTACCACAGTAACGAAACTCTGTACCACAGTAACCTAACTCTGTACCACAGTAGCGTAACTCTGTACCACAGTAGCGTAACTCTGTACCACAGTAACGTAGCTCTGTACCACGGTAACATAACTCTGTACCACGGTAACATAACTCTGTACCACAGTAGCGTAACTCTGTACCACAGTAACGAAACTCTGTACCACAGTAACGAAACTCTGTACCAAGGTAACATAACTCTGTACCACAGTAGCGTAACTCTGTACCACAGTAACGTAACTCTGTACCACGGTAACATAACTCTGTACCACGGTAACATAACTCTGTACCACAGTAAGGAAACTCTGTACCACAGTAACGAAACTCTGTACCAAGGTAACATAACTCTGTACCACAGTAGCGTAACTCTGTACCACAGTAACGAAACTCTGTACCAAGGTAACATAACTCTGTACCACAGTAACATAACTCTGTGCCACAGTAACATAACTCTGTACCACAGTAACGCAACTCTGTACCACAGTAACGTAACTCTGTACCACAGTAACGAAACTCTGTACCAAGGTAACATAACTCTGTACCACAGTAATATAACTCTGTACCACAGTAACGTAACTCTGTACCACAGTAATATAACTCTGTACCACAGTAACGTAACTCTGTACCACAGTAAGGTAACTCTGTACCACAGTAACGTAACTCTGTACCACAGTACCATAACTCTGTATCACAGTAACGTAATCTGTATCACAGTAATATAGCTCTGTACCACAGTAATATATCTCTGTACCACAGTAATATAACTCTGTACCACAGTAATATAACTCTGTATCACAGTAACATAACTCTGTACCACAGTAATATAACTCTGTATCACAGTAACGTAACTCTGTACCACAGTAACATAACTCTGTATCACAGTAATATAACTCTGTACCACAGTAACGTAACTCTGTACCACAGTAATATAACTCTGTATCATAGTAATATAACTCTGTACCACAGTAACATAACTCTGTACCACAGTAACGTAACTCTGTACCACAGTAATATAACTCTGTATCACAGTAACGTAACTCTGTACCACAGTAATATAACTCTGTATCACAGTAACGTAACTCTGTACCACAGTAATATAACTCTGTGCCACAGTAATATAACTCTGTACAACAGTAACATAACTCTGTACAACAGTAACGTAACTCTGTACCACAGTAACATAACTCTGTACAACAGTAACATAACTCTGTACAACAGTAACATAACTCTGTACCACGGTAACATAACTCTGTACCACGGTAACATAACTCTGTACCACAGTAACATAACTCTGTACAACAGTAACATAACTCTGTACCACAGTAACATAACTCTGTACCACAGTAACATATAACTTGTACCACAGTAACATAACTCTGTACAACAGTAACATAACTCTGTACCACGGTAACATAACTCTGTACCACAGTAACATAACTCTGTACCACGGTAACATAACTCTGTTCCACAGTAACATAACTCTGTACCACAGTATCATAACTCTGTACAACAGTAACATAACTCTGTACCACGGTAACGTTACTCTGTACCACAGTAACATAACTCTGTACCACAGTAACATAACTCTGTACAACAGTAACATAACTCTGCACCACAGTAACATAACTCTGTACAACAGTAACATAACTCTGTACCACAGTAACATAACTCTGTACAACAGTAACATAAGTCTGCACCACAGTAACATAACTCTGTACAACATTAACATAACTCTGTACCACAGTAACTTAACTCTGTACCACAGTAACGTAACTCTGCACCACAGTAACATAACTGTACCACAGTAACATAACTGTACCAGAGTAACATAACTCTGTACCACAGTAACATAACTGTACCAGAGTAACATAACTCTGTACCACAGTAACATAACTCTGTACCACAGTAACATAACTCTGCACCACAGTAACATAACTCTGTACAACAGTGACATAACTCTGTACCACAGTAACTTAACTCTGTACCACAATAACATATATCTGTACCACAGTAACGTAACTCTGTACCACGGCCAGAAGCTGTGAACTGACCCCTGCAACCACAACTAGGTGAGTGCACACACACACACACACACACACACACCACACACATACACACCACACAAAACACACACACACGCACACACACACACACACACACCAACACACACACACACACACACACACACACACACACACACACACACACTGTGAATAGCCTAGCAAGTGTTGTAGTGGAGCCAGGAACCATACATAACTTTAAGACGAGGTATGACAAAGCTCAGGAAGCAGAGAGAGAGAGAGGACCTAGTAGCGATCATTGAAGAGGTGGGACCAGGAGCTGAGTCTCGACCCTTGCAACCACAATTAGGTGAGTACACTGAGGTATTCTTGACCGATCAAGTTAATCCAATTCTGTGGTGGTGACTGAAACAGTATGGCAGAATTCTGGTGCCAGGGAGAACATCATGCATATTGACGAGGGAGGAAGAGGAAGACGAGGGAGAACAAGGGAGAACGAGGGAGACGTGGGCAGA
This sequence comes from Cherax quadricarinatus, assembly GCF_026875155.1. Classification (NCBI taxonomy): domain Eukaryota; kingdom Metazoa; phylum Arthropoda; class Malacostraca; order Decapoda; family Parastacidae; genus Cherax; species Cherax quadricarinatus. The sequence goes on from NC_069457.1 coordinate 3,170,430, forward strand.
GAGGTGAGGGAGAGGAGAAGAACAGGCAAATGAACGGAGTGGATGAGAGACAGTAATAATAATAATAATCTTTATTTCTACCAGTACATGATCCAATTTATTACAACCCAGGAGTCCCAAAGGCCTGTTATCCTGGGTGTAATGGGAGCAAAATAAACACAGCAGAAAAAGTTTGACTTATATTATCCTTCACCAATTTAGAACAGAAATATGTACACTATGTACAGTGATAGGTATTAGTGCACTCCACGGTAAGCAAGGCAGAATAGAAGCCACTAGAGAGCAGACCGTGCTTCAACCAGCTCTAGAATGGGAATGACAAGGGCAGACAGGAGAGTGGTACCCACATAACCTCTACAATTGCCAAAACCATCTTCTCATTGGCTGGAACCTGGGTACTGGTTGAACGACGGGGCCCCATCGTCAACCCTTAGTCCCTGGTTCGCTGGTTGGGGGAGATAGCCTGTAAATGAAGGTGTGTACATGCGCCGAATAAAGGTTACGTACTCTTTGCATGCCACACAACTTATACAGACCATAGCAGACACCAGTGACATACTATATAGAAAGTTCCTGGTTATGTAGAGCATTTCCTGCAACTTTGGTAAATTTTGACCCCAGGATGCGACCCACACCAGTCGACTAGCACCCAGGTACCTACTGACTGCTGGGTGAACAGGGACAGCAGGTGTTTCAAGGAAACGCGCCCCAGTGTTTCCGGGGATCGAACCACGGATCTCAGTGTGTGAGGTGAGTGTGCTACCAACCCAGCTACGGGAGTGTGAACATATAGTGTAGACATACAATACCTGTGAACCACACAATACCTGTGAACCACACAATACCTGTGAACCACACAATACCTGTGAACCACACAATACCTGTGAACCACACAATACTTGTGAACCACACAATACCTGTGAACCACACAATACTTGTGAACCACACAATACATGTGAACCACACAATATCTGTGAACCACACAATACTTGTGAACCACACAATACCTGTGAACCACACAATACCTGTGAACCACACAATACCTGTGAACCACACAATACCTGTGAACCACACAATACCTGTGAACCACACAATACCTGTGAACCACACAATACCTGTGAACACACAATACCTGTGAACACGCAATACCTGTGAACCACACAATACCTGTGAACCACACAATACCTGTGAACCACACAATACCTGTGAACCACAATACTGTGAACCAACATACCTGTGAACCACACAATACCTGTGAACCACACAATACCTGTGAACCACACAATACCTGTGAACCACACAATACCTGTGAACCACACAATACCTGTGAACCACACAATACCTGTGAACCACACAATACCTGTGAACCACACAATACCTGTGAACCACGCAATACCTGTGAACCACACAATACCTGTGAACCACACAATACCTGTGAACCACACAATACCTGTTAACCACACAATACCTGTGAACCACACAATACCTGTTAACCACACAATACCTGTGAACCACACAATACCTGTGAACCACACAATACCTGTGAACCACACAATACTTGTGAACCACACAATACCTGTGAACCACACAATACCTGTGAACCACACAATACCCGTGAACCACACAATACTTGTGAACCACACAATACCTGTGAACCACACAATACTTGTGAACCACACAATACCTGTGAACCACACAATACCTGTGAACCACACAATACCTGTGAACCACACAATACCTGTGAACCACACAATACCTATAAACCACACAATACCTGTGAACCACACAATACCTGTGAACCACACAATACCTGTAAAGACCAATACTGTGAACAACAATACCTGTGAACCACACAATACCTGTGAACCACACAAACTGTGAACCACACAATACCTAGTGAACCACACAATACCTGTGAACCACACAATACCTGTGAACCACACAATACCTGTGAACCACACAATACCTGTGAACCACACAATACCTGTGAACCACACAATACCTGTGAACCACACAATACCTATGAACCACACAATACCTGTGAACCACACAATACCTGTGAACCACACAATACCTGTGAACCACACAATACCTGTGAACCACACAATACCTGTGAACACACAATACCTGTGAACCACCAATACCTATGAACCACACAATACCTGTGAACCACACAATACCTGTGAACCACACAATACATCTGTGAACCACACAATACCTTTGAACCACACAATACCTGTGAACCACACAATACCTATGAACCACAATACCTGCGAACCACACAATACCTATGAACCACAATACCTGTGAACCACACAGTACCTGTAAACCACACAATACCTGTGAACCACACAATACCTGTGAACCACACAATACCTGTGAACCACACAATACCTGTGAACCACACAATACCTGTGAACCACACAATACCTGTGAACCACACATACCTGTGAACCACACAATACCTGTGAACCCACACAATACCTATAAACCACACAATACCTGTGAACCACACAATACCTATGAACCACACAATACCTGTGAACCACACAATACCTATGAACCACAATACCTGTGAACCACACAATACCTATAAACCACACAATACCTGTGAACCACACAATACCTATGAACCACACAATACCTGTGAACCACACAATACCTATGAACCACACAATACCTGTGAACCACACATACCTGTGAAACCACACAATACCTGTGAACCACACAATACCTATGAACCACACAATACCTGTGAACCACACAATACCTATGAACCACACAATAGCCCAATACATCTAAATCTAATTTAAATTGATGCAAGCAACACATCAATTGCGATAGATTATGACAGAGCAATAGAGCGAGCTCTATTGCCTCGATATTAGATGCGGAATAGAGTAGCTGGAAATATTCGAGTACTTAGAGCATGTACTCTTGCGTACAAATAGGGGGTGTGTACAACAGACAGCCAGGGCTGTCATACAACAGACAGCCAGGGCTGTCATACAACAGACAGCCAGGGCTGTCATACAACAGACAGCCAGGGCTGTCATACAACAGACAGCCAGGGCTGTCATACAACAGACAGCCAGGGCTGACATACAACAGACAGCCAGGGCTGACATACAACAGACAGCCAGGGCTGTCATACAACAGTCAGCCAGGACTGCCATACAACAGCCAGGGCTGTCATACAACAACCAGGGCTGTCATACAACAGACAGGGCTGTCATACAACAGCTAGGGCTGTCATACAACAGACAGGGCTGTTATACAACAGACAGGGCTGTCATACAACAGACAGGGCTGTCATACAACAGACAGGGTTGTCATACAACAGTGTGATGTAGTTCAGCTGGGTTTGTGAGGTCTCTGGGGAGACCTACTTTAAGCAATTACGTGGTCACCTTGCTTTGGCAAATAGCTGTCAGAGACACGTCTTTTCGGCGTATGTATCAGCTACTTTGTTCGTCACTGGCGTCAGATCTCGGCGTCAGGTCGTAACAGTTGGTGCACACCCCATTGTGGAGGGTGCTTGGACCACCACATAAGCCCAAGGAACAGCATGATCGAGGGACTTCGAGCAGAGCTGCTGCTGTGTGCAAAGCTCTGAGCAGAGAGACTTCGAGCGGAGCTGCTGCTGTGTGCAGAGCTCTGAGCAGAGAGACTTCGAGCGGAGCTGCTGCTGTGTGCAGAGCTCTGAGCAGAGAGACTTCGAACGGAGCTGCTGCTGTGTGCAGAGCTCTGAGCAGAGAGACTTCGAGCGGAGCTGCTGCTGTGTGCAGAGCTCTGAGCAGAGAGACTTCGAGCGGAGCTGCTGCTGTGTGCAGAGCTCTGAGCAGAGAGACTTCGAGCGGAGCTGTCTCTGGGGTGCAGGGCTCGGAAGAAGGCTGCTGAAGTCTCTGGAGGAGACTGTTGGAGACATTGGGCAGAGTACTGGCTTGGCGCAGTACTCATGCTGTGTAGGTCTTGTGACTTGTGACTTAGTTCCTGTGATGAACTGTCCTCTGAACCACATTGCAAGTTACATTCTGCTTCGTCAAGTTGATTGTGTTCCCTGTCTCACTGCTTATACATACCATCCTATTTATCTAAACCCCAATAATGTTTTATTGTTCCCAAATATATTATTGTACAAGGACTTAATAATAAACTTGGAGTAGAATAGTAACATTCACTGTCCCAGTTATTGTATTTCTATTTATTATATTTTATTAAGTTTATATGTGAGTGAAGATTGTGCGAGGCATATGTTAGTGAGCAGTGTAGAGTTATGAGAGTGTCGTGGTGGTCACCACTGACCTGTCATACCTACCTACCTGAGTGTCGTGGTGGCCACCACTGACCTGTCATACCTACCTCCTGAGTGTCGTGGTGGCCACCACTGACCTGTCATACCTACCTACTGAGTCGTCGTGGTGTCACCACTGACTGTCATACTAACTCCTGGTGTCGTGTGGTCACCACTGACCTGTCATACCTACCTACCTGAGTGTCGTGGTGGCCACCACTGACCTGTCATACCTACCTACCTGAGTGTCGTGGTGGTCACCACTGACCTGTCATACCTACCTACCTGAGTGTCGTGGTGGTCACCACTGACCTGTCATACCTACCTACCTGAGTGTCGTGGTGGTCACCACTGACCTGTCATACTACCTACCTGAGTGTCGTGGTGGTCACCACTGGACCTGTCATACCTACTACCTGAGTGTCGTGGTGGTCACCATGACCTGTCATACCTACCTACCTGAGTGTCGTGGTGGTCACCACTGACCTGTCATACCTACCTACCTGAGTGTCGTGGTGGTCACCACTGACCTGCCATACCTACCTGAGTGTCGTGGTGGTCACCACTGACCTGTCATACCTACCTACCTGCCTCCTTCCTTCTCACTTCTGTCTCCCTCCTAATTACTCCCTCCCAAATACTCACCTTTACCCCCGGAACTCTCTCCATGTAAAACTCCACGTATTCTCCAATTATCCTTTTCGTTTCAATACCCCCTATATGACAACAGCCAGGGCTGTCATGCAACAGCCAGGGCTGTCATGCAACAGCCAGGGCTGTCATACAACAGCCAGGGCTGTCATACAACAGCCAGGGCTGTCATACAACAGCCAGGTCTGTCATACAACAGCAAAGGCTGTCATACAACAGCCAGGGCTGTCATACAACAGACAGCCAGGGCTGTCATACAACAGCCAGGGCTGTCATACAACAGCCAGGGCTGTCATACAACAGCCAGGGCTGTCATACAACAGCCAGGGCTGTCATACAACAGCCAGGGCTGTCATACAACAGCCAGGGCTGTCATACAACAGCCAGGGCTGTCATGCAACAGCCAGGGCTGTCATGCAACAGCCAGAGCTGTCATGCAACAGCCAGGGCTGTCATACAACAGACAGCCAGGGCTGTCATACAACAGCCAGGGCTGTCATGCAACAGCCAGGGCTGTCATGCAACAGCCAGGGCTGTCATACAACAGCCAGGGCTGTCATACAACAGCCAGGGCTGTCATGCAACAGCCAGGGCTGTCATACAACAGCCAGGGCTGTCATACAACAGCCAGGGCTGTCATACAACAGCCAGGGCTGTCATGCAACAGCCAGGGCTGTCATACAACAGCCAGGGCTGTCATGCAACAGCCAGGGCTGTCATGCAACAGCCAGGGCTGTCATGCAACGCCAGGGCTTCAGCACGCAGGGCTGTCATACAAACAGCCAGGGCTGTCATACAACAGCCAGGGCTGTCATGCAACAGCCAGGGCTGTCATGCAACAGCCAGGGCTGTCATACAACAGACAGCCAGGGCTGTCATACAACAGCCAGGGCTGTCATACAACAGCCAGGGCTGTCATACAACAGCCAGGGCTGTCATACAACAGCCAGGGCTGTCATACAACAGCCAGGGCTGTCATACAACAGCCAGGGCTGTCATACAACAGACAGCCAGGGCTGTCATACAACAGCCAGGGCTGTATACAACAGCCAGGGCTGTCATATCAACAGCCAGGGCTGTCATACAACAGCCACGGCTGTCATACAACAGCCAGGGCTGTCATACAACAGCCAGGGCTGTCATACAACAGACAGCCAGGGCTGTCATACAACAGCCAGGGCTGTCATACAACAGCCGGCTGTCATACAACAGCCAGGGCTGTCATACAACAGCCACGGCTGTCATACAACAGCCAGGGCTGTCATACAACAGCCAGGGCTGTCATGCAAACAGCCAGGGCTGTCATGCAACAGCCAGGGCTGTCATGCAACAGCCAGGGCTGTCATGCAATCAGCCAGAGCTGTCATACAACAGCCAGGGCTGTCATACAACAGCCAAGGGGCTGTCATACAACAGCCAGGGCTGTCATACAACAGCAAGGGCTGTCATACAACAGCCAGGGCTGTCATACAACAGCCGGGCTGTCATACAACAGCCAGGGCTGTCATGCAACAGCAGGGCTCTCATGCAACAGCCAGGGCTGTCATGCAACAGCCAGGGCTGTCATGCAACAGCCAGGGCTGTCATACAACAGCCAGGGCTGTCATACAACAGCCAGGGCTGTCATACAACAGCAGGGCTGTCTACAACAGCCAGGGCTGTCATGCAACAGCCAGGGCTGTCATGCGAACAGCCAGGGCTGTCATGCAACAGCCAGGGCTGTCATACAACAGACAGCCAGGGCTGTCATACAACAGCCAGGGCTGTCATACAACAGCCAGGACTGTCATACAACAGCCAGGGCTGTCATGCAACTGCCAGGGCTGTCATGCAACAGCCAGGGCTGTCATGCAACAGCCAGGGCTGTCATGCAACAGCCAGGGCTGTCATGCAACAGCCAGGGCAGTCATGCAACAGCCAGGGCTGTCACACAACAGCCAGGGCTGTCATGCAACAGCCAGGGCTGTCATGCAACAGCCAGGGCTGTCATGCAACAGCCAGGGCTGTCGTACAACAGCCAGGACTGTCATACAACAGACAGCCAGTGCTGTCATACAACAGCCATGGCTGTCATACAACAGCCAGGGCTGTCATACAACAGCCAGGGCTGTCATGCAACAGCCAGGGCTGTCATGCAACAGCCAGGGCTGTCATGCAACAGCCAGGGCTGTCATACAACAGACAACCAGGGCTGTCATACAACAGCCAGGGCTGTCATACAACAGCAAGGGCTGTCATACAACAGCCAGGGCTGTCATACAACAGCACAGGGCTGTCATACAACAGCCAGGGCTTTCATACAACAGCCAGGGCTGTCATACAACAGACAGCCAGGGCTTTCATACAACAGCCAGGGCTGTCATACAACAGCCAGGGCTGTCATACAACAGCCAGGGCTGTCATACAACAGCCAGGGCTGTCATACAACAGCCAGGGCTGTCATACAACAGCCAGGGCTTTCATACAACAGCCAGGACTGTCACACAACAGCCAGGACTGTCATACAACAGCCAGGGCTGTCATACAACAGCCAGGGCTGTCATACAACAGACAGGACTGTCATACAACAGCTAGGGCTGTCATACAACAGCCAGGGCTGTCATACAACAGCCAGGACTGTCATACAACAGCCAGGGCTGTCATACAACAGCCAGGACTGTCATACAACAGCCAGGGCTGTCATACAACAGCCAGGGTTGTCATACAACAGCCAGGACTGTCATACAACAGCCAGGGCTGTCATACAACAGCCAGGGCTGTCATGCAATAGCCAGGGCTGTCATGCAACAGCCAGGGCTGTCATGCAACAGCCAGGGCTGTCATGCAACAGCCAGGGCTGTCATGCAACAGCCAGTGCTGTCATACAACAGCCATGGCTGTCATACAACAGCCAGGACTGTCATACAACAGCCATGGCCGTCATACAACAGCCATGGCTGTCATACAACAGCCAGGGCTGTCATACAACAGCCAGGACTGTCATACAACAGCCAGGGCTGTCATACAACAGCCAGGGCTGTCATGCAACAGCCAGGGCTGTCATGCAACAGCCAGGGCTGTCATGCAACAGCCAGGGCTGTCATGCAACAGCCAGTGCTGTCATACAACAGCCATGGCTGTCATACAACAGCCAGGGCTGTCATACAACAGCCAGGACTGTCATACAACAGCCATGGCTGTCATACAACAGCCAGGGCTGTCATACAACAGCCAGGACTGTCATACAACAGCCATGGCTGTCATACAACAGCCAGGACTGTCATACAACAGCCATGGCTGTCATACAACAGCCAGGACTGTCATACAACAGCCAGGGCTGTCACACAACAGCCAGGACTGTCATACAACAACCATGGCTGTCATACAACAGCCAGGACTGTCATACAACAGCCAGGGCTGTCATACAACAGCCAGGACTGTCATACAACAGCCATGGCTGTCACACAACAGCCAGGACTGTCATACAACAGCCAGGGCTGTCATACAACAGACAACCAGGACTGTCATACAACAGCCATGGCTGTCACACAACAGCCAGGACTGTCATACAACAGCCAGGGCTGTCATACAACAGACAGGACTGTCATACAACAGCCATGGCTGTCATACAACAGCCAGGACTATCATACAACAGCCAGGGCTGTCATACAACAGCCAGGACTGTCATACAACAGCCAGGACTGTCATACAACAGCCAGGGCTGTCATACAACAGCCAGGGCTGTCATACTACAGCCAGGACTGTCATACAACAGCCAGGACTGTCATACAACAGCCAGGACTGTCATACAACAGCCAGGACTGTCATACAACAGCCAGGGCTGTCATACAACAGCCAGGACTGTCATGCAATAGCCAGGGCTGTCATGCAACAGCCAGGGCTGTCATGCAACAGCCAGGGCTGTCATGCAACAGCCAGGGCTGTCATGCAACAGCCAGTGCTGTCATACAACAGCCATGGCTGTCATACAACAGCCAGGACTATCGTACAACAGCCATGGCTGTCATACAACAGCCAGGGCTGTCATACAACAGCCAGGACTGTCATACATCAGCCAGGGCTGTAATTACAACAGCCAGGGCTGTCATGCAACAGCCAGGGCTGTCATGCAACAGCCAGGGCTGTCATGCAACAGCCAGGGCTGTCATGCAAACAGCCAGTGCTGTCATACATACAGCCATGGCTGTCATACAACAGCCAGGGCTGTCATACAACAGCCAGGACTGTCATACAACAGCCATGGCTGTCATACAACAGCCAGGGCTGTCATACAACAGCCAGGAACTGTCATACAACAGCCCATGGCTGTCATACAACAGCCAGGACTGTCATACAACAGCCATGGCTGTCATACAACAGCCCAGGACTGTCATACAACAGCCAGGGCTGTCACACAACAGCCAGGACTGTCATACAACAACCATGGCTGTCATACAACAGCCAGGACTGTCATACAACAGCCAGGGCTGTCATACAACAGCCAGGACTGTCATACAACAGCCATGGCTGTCACACAACAGCCAGGACTGTCATACAACAGCCAGGGCTGTCATACAACAGACAACCAGGACTGTCATACAACAGCCATGGCTGTCACACAACAGCCAGGACTGTCATACAACAGCCAGGGCTGTCATACAACAGCCAGGACTGTCATACAACAGCCATGGCTGTCATACAACAGCCAGGACTGTCATACAACAGCCAGGGCTGTCATACAACAGCCAGGACTGTCATACAACAGCCAGGACTGTCATACAACAGCCAGGGCTGTCATACAACAGCCAGGGCTGTCATACAACAGCCAGGACTGTCATACAACAGCCAGGACTGTCATACAACAGCCAGGACTGTCATACAACAGCCAGGGCTGTCATACAACAGCCAGGGCTGTCATATACAACAGCCATGGACTGTCATACAACAGCAGGGCTGTCATACAAACAGCCAGGACTGTCATACAACAGCCAGGGCTGTCATACAACAGCCAGGGCTGTCATACAACAGCCAGGGCTGTCATACAACAGCCAGGGCTGTCATACAACAGCCAGGACTGTCATACAACAGCCAGGGCTGTCATACAACTGCCAGGGCTGTCATACAACAGCCAGGGCTGTCATACAACAGCCAGGGCTGTCATACAACAGCCAGGACTGTCATTACAACAGCCAGGGCTGTCATACAACAGCCAGGGCTGTCATACAACAGCCAGGACTGTCATACAACAGCCAGGCTGTCATACAACAGCCAGGGCTGTCATACAACAGCCAGGACTGTCATACAACAGCCAGGGCTGTCATACAACAGCCAGGGCTGTCATACAACAGCCAGGGCTGTCATACAACAGCCAGGACTGTCATACAACAGCCAGGGCTGTCATACATGCAAACAGCCAGGGCTGTCATACAAACAGCCAGGGCTGTCATACAACAGCCAGGGCTGTCATACAACAGCCAGGGCTGTCATACAACAGCCTGGGTGTCATACAACAGCCAGGACTGTCATACAACAGCCAGGACTGTCATACAACAGCCAGGGCTGTCATACAACAGCCAGGGCTGTCATACAACAGCCAGGGCTGTCATACAACAGCCAGGGCTGTCATACAACAGCCAGGGCTGTCATACAACAGCCAGGGCTGTCATACAACAGCCAGGGCTGTCATACAACAGCCAGGGCTGTCATACAACAGCCAGGACTGTCATACAACAGCCATGGCTGTCATACAACAGCCAGGGCTGTCATAACAACAGCCAGGGCTGTCATACAACAGCCATGGCTGTCATACAACAGCCAGGGCTGTCATACAACAGCCAGGCTGTCATACAACAGCCAGGGCTGTCATACAACAGCCAGGGCTGTCATACAACAGCCAGGGCTGTCATCAACAGCCAGGACTGTCATACAAACAGCCAGGGCTGTCATACAACAGCCAGGGCTGTCATACAACAGCCAGGGCTGTCAATACAACAGACAACCAGGACTGATAAATAATTTATACAATAAATTATGCAGTTTGCAGCACCAGTGACTATGATAAATTATTCAATGTTGGTGGTGGTGCAACACCAGTGTAGCACCACCAGTGAAGCACCACCAGTGTAGCACCACCAGTGTAGCACCATCACCAGTGTAGCACCACCAGTGTAGCACCACCAGTGTAGCACCACCAGTATCATGTGGGAGTTCGAACACGTGGATTGGGTAAAGTAATACTCATGTAGGCTGGTTGTACGTATATTACAGATAATGTGGAGAGCGCCCTTACACCCGAAACCCTTTATCTCTCTGCTCACTCTCGTATAACTGACTGGCCCCCACAGTACCCATATGTGAGGGGGTCTTTGAATTACTGCTAGGTCAGCACAATAGAATAGACAGTGACCAGGCAGAGACGGTTGGGTAGCGAGTCAATACTGGTACTCTGGTTATGGAAAACTGGTTACTACTACTGAGAGCTCGGCGACGCTAAGTATGTCGTCCCGACTTCAACTAATACAAACTAGAGATGGCAGGTGTACGGCCTGGGCTGATTCTATACAATGTCAAAGTACACAACAATTAAACATTATAAATAATAAGTAGAACTTGGATGGAAGCTTACGAAACTGAAACTGTAATGCAATACAAGGTTATAATAAAAGCACAACTTAAAACTCAACGTTGAGATTACACAATAGAAGTGATAAAAAAAAAATTTGACCCGATCGTTTCTGTATTCATGTGATCTACGGATTCTGAGGGAGGAATATATACAAAGGAAGAGTGATTAACAGAAAGGCAGTTTCCCGGTCCCACTAAAATCTAGTTGTTAACTCTCGAATGCGGAGAAAAACATGAACACAAAAAAAAAAATTCTTGAATACTGAAAAGGGTTGATACTGTAATTATTCATCTATACAGGTTTTTTTACATTTAACCCAACCTATGCTAGGGTGAGATTGACATATGCAGAATGGGTGTCATCTTGGGAGGATAAAAACTCTGTAGCACTGGCTAAACTCATGCTGTTATTTGAGGCAAATCTGAATTGGAAGTTACAAATGATACTTGAGGATTTCTCAATACCTGTCGTGTATGTAGGGAATAACGACATTCTGGTTGTTTCGTCTGACTGGTATCAGAGGAAGAGGTACAGGATCAGGAGGATTGTTAGAGTCTGTCACATTAGTCTGGGTTGGAACATCATTTACATCACATACTAACTTCATATGATCTAAATGCGATTCTTTATACTGACCAGTGGTCAGTGCTATTTCTGCCCGGGGGGGAAACCCCATCCACTTCACTGGATCAATCTGTTCCACCAGTTGAGGAGAAAGACTTAGCTCCCATGACTTCCCAGATGAAGTCAAGCGTTTGTTGATTCTGTGAAACAAACGTCGTAAAGCCATTGCTTTTTCCAGGTGGGGAAGAGGGTATAACGAACTTATTGTCCCATCGTATTCCACTTTAACCTGGTACTAGACCTTCTACATACCTGCGTCAGAATGCCTCATTCACAGTTGCTGTCGCAGAAGAATTGATCAATCAAATACTTGATGATGGAGTTATTGCACCCAGCAATTCCCCTTGGAATGCACCCTTGATACTAGTACCTAAGAAGGATGGTACTTGGGCCCAGTGATTGACTTTAGGAAGTTTAAACGCGAAAACCATTCCAGATCGCTTTCCACTCCTTACTGGGTGATCTTTTACGTAACATCGGAGATTAACAAAGTCTTTTCAACCTAGATTTGTTTCAAGGGTTTTGGCAAGTCCTCTTCACGGGACGCCAAGAGCTAACTGCATTCTCCATCCTACAGGTCATTTACACTTCCTCCGTATGGCGTTTGGATTACGATTTTTCCCTATCACGTTCTCAAGGCTCATGACTAATATCTTTAGAGGTCTCATAGGTAAGCACTTATGGTGTACTAGATGACGTAATCGTCATGTCTAAAGACGTGGATACACACTTGAAAAGACTGATGTAGTACTTGGTAAGCTTAAAGAAGCCAAAATTTTAAAAAATCAAACTGTCTAAATGTCAATTTTTCAGATTTAGAAATTAAGGGTTTTTTGGTCTCGTAGTCACTCCTAGAAGGGTTACGGACTGACCAAAGTAAGTAACTGCAGTACTAAATTTTTCCAACTCCCAAACTGCTTTATGCGTAAGATCCTTTGTGGGCTTAGCAGGTTTTTTTTAGATCTTTCATTGCCAATTTTTTTTCATAGCTGCTCCTCTAAATGAGTTGCTTAAGAAAAATGCTCCTTTGTTTGGACCCTTTCCCTCAAGAAAGAGCATTCCAAACTCTTAAAAGGGAAAAACTAACATTGCTCCAATTTTGAAATTTCCAGATCTTTCTAAGCCCTTCTATCTGACAATGATGCTAGTTCAATTGGCATAGGTGCCGTACAAACTCAGAAGACCGATGGCAAGTACACGCAGGTTGCATTGCTAGCCGAGTCCTTACGAAAGCCTGAAAAGTAATTATACAGTAACTGAGCAAGAAGCTTTAGCAATAGTATGGTCTTTAAAGCACTTCCGAGACATTAAATTTTTCAGTACTCTGTTTTGTCTTGACAGACCCCTGCTCCACTGATACCCTTTTTTCCAGAACAAAACAACCTACTGGAAGGTTAGCCAGATGGACCTTGACTATCCAAGAGTTTTAATCCCACCTTTTAGCATTTTCCTGGCAAGTCAAATGTAGTCGCAGATGCCTTATCGCGACATGTTAGTATAGTAACTGCAGACCCTCCATTTAGTGCTGAAGATGTAAAGAATGCTCAACGAACAGAATCCCATGTGGTCTGGTGTGATTCGATTCCTGCTCCAGGAAGATCTTATTCTGACTGTGAAGCCACCAGCACCCATCAGTGACTTTGTCATGAACCAAGAATTACTGTATCGAACAGCCGAGTTGGGTACTCCTAGCAGAAGAGTATACCAGTTAGTAATTCCACAGTCACTAGTGAATGTAGCCTTACAGCTAGTTCACGATATACCAGGTGTTGCACACCCTGGTATGGATCGTTCAGTAAAACAAGCCAGATTGAAATACTTTTGGCCTCGTATGGCAACTGATATTTCTGAGTATGTTAAGAAATGTAGTGTCTGCATGCAACATAAAGGTAATGCTAATGGTCCTAATCCAATCCAAGTATATCCAACTACTAGCGAACCTTGGGAAAGAGTTGTGCTAGATTTGTTAACTAATTTCCAATGTTCCCTCCAAGGCAACAAACATCTGTGTGTTATGGTAGACCATTTCACCAGATATTGTGAGTTAGTTCTTATTGCAGATAAGACTGTCGAGACAGTAGCTAAAGCGTTTAAAGAACGCATTATCTGCAGGCATACCACCCCTAAGTCACTAGTAACAGATAATGGAGGTGAATTCTGTAATGAAATTCTTGAAAATTTGTGCACCTTGTACAAGATCTCTAAATCCACCATTGTTCCTCATCATCCTGCCAGCAATGGGTTAGCGGAACGAACCAATAAGAAAGTAACTTGATGTCTTGAGAGCCACTATCAATCCCAAACAGTGAAACTTGGGATGAAGTTATACCTGATGTGCAGTGTGCTATAAATTCTGCTTACAATGTTTCTATAGGTGACACTCCACATTATGCATTGTACGGTGTAGATAAACGTTTGCCTTATGAGTTGTTATATTCTAATCCGAAACCAAATTACAACCCTGATGATTTCATAGCAACTCGTACCAGCTTAGCTCAAAGTGTTTTTAGAAGAATCCGTGAAACACTTCATAAATCAACAGCAGAATTTGCAAGAGTCGCAAACACTCGAGCAAGCCATCCAAAATCAAAGTAGGTTCGAGAGTTATGCTGATTAACTTTAACAAAACGTCTGCAATGCCAAAGCTTGATCAAAAGTTTGTTGGTCCTTATCGAGTAGTTGAACATATCACTGGTAATAAGTATAAAAGGGTTTGAGAGATTAGTACTGACTGGCCGCCCACAGTACCCATATGTGAGGGGGTCTTTGAATACTGCTAGGTCAGCACAATATGAATAGACAGTGACTCAGGCAGAGACGGTTGGTAGCGAGTCAACTACTGGTACTCTGGTTACTGGTAACTGGTTACTACTACTGAGACCAGTGTAGCACCACCAGTGTAGCACCACCAGTGTAGCACCACCAGTGTAGCACCACCAGTGTAGCACCACCAGTGTAGCATCACCAGTTTAGCACCACCAGTGTAGCACCACCAGTGCAGCACCACCAGTGTAGCACCACCAGTGTAGCACCACCAGTGTAGCACCACCAGTGGTGCACCACCAGTGTAGCACCACCAGTGTACCACCACCAGTGTAGCACCATCACCAGTGTAGCACCATCACCAGTGTAGCACCACCAGTGTAGCACCACCAGTGTAGCACCACCAGTGTAGCACCACCAGTGTAGCACCATCACCAGTGTAACACCACCAGTGTAGCACCACCAATGTAGCACCACCAGTGTAGCACCACCAATGTAGCACCACCAGTGTAGCACCATCACCAGTGTAGCACCACCAGTGTAGCACCACCAGTGTAGCACCACCAGTGTAGCACCATCACCAGTGTAGCACCATCACCAGTGTAGCACCACCAGTGTAGTACCACCAGTGTAGCACCACCAGTGTAGCACCACCAGTGTAGCACCACCAGTGTAGCACCACCAGTGTAGCACCACCAGTGTAGCACCATCACCAGTGTAGCACCACCAGTGTAGCACCATCACCAGTGTAGCACCACCAGTGTAGCACCACCAGTGTAGCACACCAGGTAGCACCACCAGTGTAGCACCACCATGTACTCACCACCAGTGTAACACCACCAGTGTAGCACCACTAGTGTAACACCCCAGTGTAGACACCATCACCAGTGTAGCACCATCACCAGTGTAGCACCACCAGTGTAGCACCACCAGTGTAGCACCATCACCAGTGTAGCAACCATCACCAGTGTAGCACCACCAGTGTAGCACCACCAGTGTAGCACCACCAGTGTAGCACCATCACCAGTGTAGCACCACCAGTGTAGCACCACCAGTGTAGCACCACCAGTGTAGCACCATCACCAGTGTAGCACCACCAGTGTAGCACACCAGTGTAGCACCACCAGTGGTGCACCACCAGTGTAGCACCACAAGTGTAGCACCACCAGTGTAGCACCACCAGTGTATCACCACCAGTGTAGCACCACCAGTGTAGCACCATCACCAGTGTAGCACCATCACCAGTGTAGCACCACCAGTGTAGCACCATCACCAGTGTAGCACCACCAGTGTAGCACCACCAGTGTAGCACCACCAGTGTAGCACCACCAGTGTAGCACCACCAGTGTAGCACCACCAGTGTAGCACCACCAGTGTAACACCACCAGTGTAGCACCACCAGTGTAACACCACCAGTGTAGCACCATCACCAGTGTAGCACCATCACCAGTGTAGCACCACCAGTGTAGCACCACCAGTGTAGCACCATCACCAGTGTAGCACCACCAGTGTAGCACCATCACCAGTGTAGCACCACCAGTGTAGCACCACCAGTGTAGCACCACCAGTGTAGCACCACCAGTGTAGCACCACCAGTGTAGCACCACCAGTGTAACACCACCAGTGTAGCACCACCAGTGTAACACCACCAGTGTAGCACCATCACCAGTGTAGCACCATCACCAGTGTAGCACCACCAGTGTAGCACCACCAGTGTAGCACCATCACCAGTGTAGCACCATCACCAGTGTAGCACCACCAGTGTAGCACCACCAGTGTAGCACCACCAGTGTAGCACCATCACCAGTGTAGCACCACCAGTGTAGCACCACCAGTGTAGCACCACCAGTGTAGCACCACCAGTGTAGCACCATCACCAGTGTAGCACCACCAGTGTAGCACCACCAGTGTAGCACCACCAGTGGTGCACCACCAGTGTAGCACCACCAGTGTAGCACCACCAGTGTAGCACCACCAGTGTATCACCACCAGTGTAGCACCACCAGTGTAGCACCATCACCAGTGTAGCACCATCACCAGTGTAGCACCACCAGTGTAGCTCCACCAGTGTAGCACCACCAGTGTAGCACCACCAGTGTCGCACCACCAGTGTAGCACCACCAGTGTAGCACCACCAGTGTAGCACCACCAGTGTAGCACCATCACCAGTGTAGCACCACCAGTGTAGCACCACCAGTGTAGCACCACCAGTGGTGCACCACCAGTGTAGCACCACCAGTGTAGCACCACCAGTGGTGCACCACCAGTGTAGCACCACCAGTGTAGCACCACCAGTGGTGCACCACCAGTGTAGCACCACCAGTGTAGCACCACCAGTGTAGCACCACCAGTGTATCACCACCAGTGTAGCACCACCAGTGTAGCACCATCACCAGTGTAGCACCATCACCAGTGTAGCACCACCAGTGTAGCTCCACCAGTGTAGCACCACCAGTGTAGCACCACCAGTGTCGCACCACCAGTGTAGCACCACCAGTGTAGCACCACCAGTGTAGCACCACCAGTGTAGCACCACCAGTGTAGCACCATCACCAGTGTAGCACCACCAGTGTAGCACCACCAGTGTAGCACCACCAGTGGTGCACCACCAGTGTAGCACCACCAGTGTAGCACCACAAGTGGTGCACCACCAGTGTAGCACCACCAGTGTAGAACCACCAGTGGTGCACCACCAGTGTAGCACCACCAGTGTAGCACCACCAGTGTAGCACCATCACCAGTGTAGCACCACCAGTGTAGCACCACCAGTGTAGCACCACTAGTGGTGCACCACCAGTGTAGCACCAGCAGTGTAGCACCACCAGTGGTGCACCACCAGTGTAGTACCACCAGTGTAGCACCACAAGTGGTGCACCACCAGTGTAGCACCACCAGTGTAGCACCACCAGTGTTGCACCACCAGTGTAGCACCACCAGTGGTGCACCACCAGTGTAGCACCACCAGTGTAGCACCACCAGTGGTGCACCACCAGTGTAGCACCACCAGTGTAGCACCACCAGTGTAGCACCATCACCAGTGTAGCACCACCAGTGTAGCACCACCAGTGTAGCACCACTAGTGGTGCACCACCAGTGTAGCACCAGCAGTGTAGCACCACCAGTGGTGCACCACCAGTGTAGCACCACCAGTGTAGCACCACCAGTGGTGCACCACCAGTGTAGCACCACCATGTAGCACCACCAGTGTGCACCACCAGTGTAGCACCACCAGTGGTGCACCACCAGTGTAGCACCACCAGTGTAGCACCACCAGTGTAGCACCATCACCAGTGTAGCACCACCAGTGTAGCACCACCAGTGTAGCACCACCAGTGGTGCACCACCAGTGTAGCACCACCAGTGTAGCACCACCAGTGGTGCACCACCAGTGTAGCACCACCAGTGTAGCACCACCAGTGGTGCACCACCAGTGTAGCACCACCAGTGGTGCACCACCAGTGTAGCACCACCAGTGTAGCACCACCAGTGGTGCACCACCAGTGGTGCACCACCAGTGTAGCACCACCAGTGTAGCACCACCAGTGGTGCACCACCACCAGTGTTTCTTACAACACCTTCATATAACTCAGTAAGATCCATTAAACTCTGTGCTTTACGAGGCGGCTGTCAAATAACTAACATCAACAACACATAGAACACTGGAAAAATGTGCCAATAGACAGCCTATGTAACACACGGTGATGTATTGCTTGTATTGCTGTTGCAGTCCTGTTGTACTGATGTATTAGTATTGTAGTGCTATTGTATTGCTGATGTATTGGTATTGTAGTGCTGTCGTATTGGCATTGTATTGGTATTGTATTGGTATTGTATTGGTGTTGTATTGATATTATATTGGTGTTGTATTGGTATTTTATTGGTATTGTATTGGTATTGTATTGGTATTGTATTGGTATTGTATTGGTATTGTATTGGTATTGTATTGGGATTGTATTGGTATTGTATTGGTATTGTATTGGTATTGTATTGGTATTGTATTGTGATGTATTGGTGTTGTATTGGTATTGTATTGGTATTGTATTGGTATTGTATTGGTATTGTATTGGGATTGTATTGGTATTGTATTGGTATTGTATTGGTATTGTATTGGTATTGTATTGGTATTGTATTGGTATTGTATTGGTGTTGTATTGGTGTTGTATTGGTATTGTATTGGTATTGTATTGGTATTGTATTGGTATTGTATTGGTATTGTATTGGTATTGTATTGGTGTTGTATTGGTATTGTATTGGTCTTGTGTTGGTGTTGTATTGGTATTGTATTGGTATTGTATTGGTATTGTATTGGTGTTGTATGGTATTGTATTGGTATTGTATTGTTGTATTGGTATTGTATTGGTATTCTATTGGTATTGTATTGGTGTTGTAATTGGTATTGTATTGGTATTGTATTGGTGTTGTATTGGTATTGTATTGGTATTGTATTGGTATTGTATGGTGTTGTATTGGTGTTGTATTGGTATTGTTATTGGTAGTGTATTGGTGTTGTATTGGTGTTGCAATGGATTTGATAAGTTCGTTTAGCTTGAGTAACTTTGTTGTGATAGGTTAGGTTAAGTTAGTGTGCTGAACTTGGGTAAGTTAGGGTTCTTGTCTAGGTCACAGGGTTCCCCAAAGTGGTCAGAATGGACCACTTATAAGGTCGGTGGGACTATCACAGGGGTCGATAAATGACCGGGGGTCACAAGGGGGTCAGTAAATGTCTGGGAAAGTGCTTTATGTTGTGTATCTGTCACCTTCCAGTCTCCCTTTTGTCTCTCTCATCTCTCCTGCCCCTGGAAGGCTATACTTCCAGCCTCCCTTTTGTCTCTCTCATCTCTCCTGCCCAGGGAAGACTATACTTCCAGCCTCCCTTTTGTCTCTCTCATCTCTCCTGCCCAGGGAAGACTATACTTCCAGTCTCCCTTTTGTCTCCCCTTTAAACTCCCCCTGCCCCTGAAGGCCCATACTTCCCCCCCCTTTTCCCCTTTTTTTCTCTCATCTCACCGCCCCCCGGAAGGCTTCTTCCAAACCCCCCCTTTTTTTTCTCTCTCATCTCCCCCTGCCCAGGGGAAAACTATTTCTTCCACCTCCCTTTTTGGGCTCTCTCCCTCTCCCCCCGGGGAAAACTATTTCTTTTCCCCCTCCCTTTTTTTCCTCTCAACTCTCCTTCCCAGGGAAGACAATACTTCCCCGTCTCCCTTTTGTCCCCTCTCAACTCTCCCCGCCCCCGGAAGGGGTAACTTCCCCGCCTCCCTTTTGTCTCTCTCACCTCCTGCCCCCTGGAAGGCTATACTTCCAGCCCCCCCTTTTGTCTCTCTCATATCTCCTGCCCCTGGGAAAGGGATACTTCCAACCCCCCCTTTTGCTCCCTCAAACTCCCTGCCCCTGGAAAGGGTTTTACCCTTTCCCGCCTCCCCCCCTTTTCTCTCTCATTTTTTCTCCTGCCCCTGGAAGGGAAAACTTAAAAGGCCCCTTCCCCCCCCCCCCCCCCCCTTTTCTCTCCCCATCTCTCCGCCCCTGGAAGGCTATACCCTTTCCCGCCCCCCCCACTGGTGTTAGCCCTACAGATTCGGTTCAAACCAAAATTTAAAAGAGTGAACCGGGGAAAATCGTGGGGCACTCACCCTATAAATTTATCAGTTTTTCCCCGCCAAATAAATGGGGGTTGTTTACGGGGTCTCAGATTCATTCTTTCCCCCGAATGATATTTAAAATCCTTTCCAAATGGAATACGAAATGTTATATCTTATTATTTTCGGAATTTAAAAATTTCTAATTTTAAGGGAAATTGTTAGTTTTCCCTTTGTTTAAATTTGAAACCAACCTGGGCCCTGGGTCAAGGGGGCCCGACAACCAGGCCCGTTACGCTTTGGGCCCACGTAACCAAAAGTACGAACCACAGCCCAGCTGATCG
The DNA here is from genome assembly GCF_026875155.1 of Cherax quadricarinatus. NCBI lineage: Eukaryota > Metazoa > Arthropoda > Malacostraca > Decapoda > Parastacidae > Cherax > Cherax quadricarinatus. Next base: position 3,191,283 of record NC_069457.1, read on the forward strand.
GGACTGACTTTTGGGTTTTCTGTCCCCGCTCCCTCTTTAAGACATCAAAGGGTCTTTGGGGAATTCCCCCTTTGCCGGGTGTTGAACAGTCTTGGGGGCCCCCGACATTTATTGTGTTTTTCTTTTTAAATTACTAAAGGCGCCCTTCTATTTATTGGGGGGACTATGTGGCTAGTTTATTGTGTACCCCCATATCCCCCCCTGTGGATGGTATGGCTAGTTTTGTGTACCTCATAAACCATCCTTGGGTGGTAGTGGCTAGTTTTTTGGGTACCCCCATATCCCCCTCCTGTGGTTGGGGAGTGGCCCATTTATTGTGTACCTCATATCCCTCCTGTGGATAGTAGTGGTATTTTTTTGGTACCTCAATCCATCCCGTGGAGGTAGTGGGGTTTGTTTTTGGTACCCCAAATCCATCCGTGGATTTTAGTGGCTAGTTTATTTTTACCTCATATCCCTCCTGTGGGTGGGAGTTTTCCTAAATTTATTGTGTAACCCCAATTTTTCAATCCCGGGGGATTGGGAAAGGGAGTTTGTTTTTTTGTTTTACCTCATAAAAAACCCTCCTGGGGAATTTGGGAAATGGCCCATTTTTCCCGTTTACCCCCATATCCACCTGTGGAAGGGAGTGGGTTTGTTTACGTGTAAACCCCATATCCCCTCCTTTTGGGTGGGAGTGGGGTAGTTTACTGGGGGACCTCAATTTTTCCCTCCTGTGGAAAGGTAGGGCTAGTTTTTCCGTGTACCTCATATCCAACCTGTGGGTATGGCTTTTTTATTGTGTACCTCATAACCATCCTGTGGTGGGATGGCTAGTTTACTGTGTACCTCATATCCATCCCGTGGTGGAAATGGCTAGTTTATTTTGTACCTCATAAACCATCCTGTGGATGGTAATGGCTATTTATTGTTTTAAACCCCATATCCTCCTGTGGATGGTAGTGCTAGTTTATTGTGTACCTCCTATCCATCCTGTGGTGGTAAATGGCTAGTTTACTGTGTACCTCATATCCATCCCGTGGATGGTAGTGGCTAGTTTTTTTTTGTGGGACCTCATACCATCCTGTGGATGGTAGTGGCTAGTTTAAAGTGTACCTCATATCCATCCTGGGGTTTTTAGTAGCAAATTTTTATTGTTTTACCTCATATCCCTCCGGGATGGTATGGGCTAGTTTTAAATGTTTTACCTCAAATCCATCCTGTGGATGGTATGGGGAAATTTATTGTGTACCCATATCCACCTTGGATGGTAGTGGCAAATTTATTGTGTACCTCATATCCCCCTGTGGGGGGTAGTGGCTAGTTTATTTGTACCTCATTCCCAAACCTTGGATGGTAGTGGCTAGTTTTTTTGGGGTACCTCATATCCCTCCGTGATGGTTGTGCTAGTTTATTGGTTTCCCCCATATCCATCCGGGGGATGGGAGTGGGTAGTTTTTTTGTGTAAACCCCATATCCATCCTGTGGGTGGTAGTGGCAAGTTTTTTTTGTTACCTCATATCCATCCCCGTGGGGTGGTAGTGGGTAGTTTATTTTTGTCCTCTATCCACCTGTGGATGGTAGTGGCTAGTTTAAAGTTTTACCTCAAACCATCCTGTTATGGTAAATGGGTAGTTTATTTGTACCCCCATATCCAACCCGGGGGATTTGGGAGGCTAGTTTATTTGTACCTCATATCCCCTCCTTTTGGAATGTAGTGGCCCAGTTTTTTTGTTACCTCATATTCATAACCTGGGGGGATGGTATGGGCTAGTTTTTTTGTGTACCTCATATCCATCCTGTGGAAAGGTAGTGGCTATTTTTTTTGTTACCTCATATCCCTCCTGTGGATGGTAGTGGCTAGTTTATTGTGTACCTCATAACCTCCTGTGGATGGTAGTGGCTAATTTTTTGGGTACCCCAATCCCCTCCGTGGATGGGAGTGGCTATTTAATTTTGTAAACCCTTAAACCATTTCCCGTGGTGGAATGGCTATTTTTTTGTGTACCTCAAATCCCTCCGTGGATGGTAGTGGCTAGTTATTGTGTACCTCATATCCATCCTGTGGATGGTAGGGCTAGTTTATTGTGAAACCCCATAACCATTTCCGTTTGGGTGGAAGCACAAAAAACTATGGGTACACAATAAAGGGCCCGGAACTAGGCCCCCAAAAGGGTTTAAAAGGAGAACAACTGGGTTTAAAATCTACATTTACTTTTTGTTACAAAACAAATTTAGAAAATTTTCTTAATAATCTGGTACCTTATTTTCATTTAAAATCTTTACACATCACTAAGTTAAATTAAAACTGTTTCCCAAATTCCCCCAGTAAGTGGATAATTAAGCACATAGGTTTTTTAAATAGTGAAACCCAAAGGGCCCGGGCCCCACCAAAATAGGACCAAAAGGGCCCGGCCACACAAGATTGACCAGAGCCTGGCACACAAGATAGGACCCCTAGGCCTGGCCCACAAGATAGTGAACCCTGGCCTCGCCACACAAGAAAGTGGGCCATTCCGGCCCCCACAAATATTTACCAAGGCCTGGCCCCACAAAAGTGACCCTAAAGGGCCGGCCACACAAAAATGAAACCCTGGCCCGCCCACAAGATGGGGACCAAAGGCCTGGGGCCACACAAGAAAAGCGACCATAGGCCTGGGCACACAAGATAGCGAAACCCTAGGCCGGTCACCAAAATAGCGCCCTAGGGCCCGGTCACCCCCAAATAGCGAAACCAAAAGGCCCGCCCCCACAAGATAGGACCCCTTTGGCCGGCCACACAAGATAGTGACCCTAGGCCTCGCCACAAAAAGATTTGTGACCATTTGGCCCCGGCCCCCACAAGATAGGACCATAGGCCTGGCCACACCAAAATACGACCATAGGCCGGTCACACAAGATAGCGACCATAGGGCCCCCCCACAAAGAAAAGCGACCAAAGGGCCCGGTCACACAAGATAGCGGGCCATTTGGCCCCGGGCCAAAACAAGATACGACCATAAAAGGGCCGGTCACAAAAAGATTTGCGAAAAAATAAGGCCCCTTGGGACAAAAGAAGTGCCATAAAGGCCCGGTCACAACCCAAAATAGCGAAACCCTAGGCCCTTGGGCCCCACAAGATAAAACCATAGGCCTGGGCACACAAGTTTGTGACCCTAGGCCTGGCCACACAAGATAGTGACCAGAGGCCTGGTCACACAAAAGTGACCAAAGGCCCCCGCCACCAAGAAAAGTGACCATAGGGCCGGCCACACAAGATAAATGGGCCATAGGCCCCGAAAACAGAAGAAATACCATAGGCCTTGGGCCCCACAAGATAGTGACCATAGCCCCGGTCAAACAAGATAGGACCCATAGGGGCCCGATAAAAAGAAGATAGTGGCCATAGGCCTGGGCCCCACAAGATAAATACCATAGGGCCTTTCCAACAAAATAACCATAGGCCCGCCACACAAGATAGTTTTTCCATAGGCCCCGATAAAGAAGAAAAGTGGCCATAGGCCCGGCCACACAAGACAGTGACCATAGGCCTGATTGCAGAAATAGTGACCATAGGGCCCGGTTTAAAACAAGAAAAGTGAAACCCTAGGCCCCGGCCCCCACAAGGGTAGTGAAACCCAAAAGGGCCCGGCCACACAAGAAGGCCCCTGGCCCGCCCAAAAAAAAAAGGACCATAACCTAACCACAAAAAAGAAAAAGGGCCCTAGGCCTAGTCACACAAGAAAAATGACCAAGGGCCGGTCACACAAGATATTTACCATAGGCCTAGTCACACAAGATATGACCCCTAGGCCTGGGGCCCCAACAAGCAGTGGACCATAGCCTGACACAAAAGACATTGGGCCAAGGCCGGCCACCAAGATAGTGACCATAAAGGGCCGGCCCCACAAAACAGTGACCATAGGCCCCATACAGAAATAGTGGCCCCTAGGGCCCGGCCACACAAGACAGTGACCCCTAAAGGCCCGATTGCAGAAAAATAGGACCATTGCCTGCCACCCCAAGATATTGGCCCCTAGGCCTTCCACACAAGGTAGGTTTACCATAGGGGCCTACCACACAAGATATGATCAAAAAGGGCCGACCACACAAGATTCCCCACCCCTGCCTGACCACACAAGAAACCCCACCATAAAGGCCCCCGACCACACAAATATCGAAACCCTAGGCCTGACCACACAAAACCCCACCCTAAACCTGACCACACAAATACCGGGCCCCAAAAGGGCCCACCACCCCAAAACAGTGAAACCCTAGGGGGCCCGACCACACAAGATACCGACCACATGGGCCCGACCACACAAGATACCGACCTAGCCCCGACCAAAACAAATACCCACCATAGGCCTGACCACACGAATTTCCGACATAGGCCCCGACCCCACAAATAACGACCATGGGCCCGACCAAACAAGATACCGGGCCCTAGGCCTGACCACACAAAACATGACCAAAAAGGCCTGACCCCACAAATGGGCCCACCATAGGCCCCGACCACACAAGATCCCCCCAAAAAAGGCCTGACCACACAAGATACCGACCAAGGGCCCGACCACACAAAACAGTGACCATAGGGCCCACCACCCCAAAACAGTACCAAAGGCCCTTTAAATACACAAGTACCGACCATAGGCCCGACCACCAAAAGGGTACCGACCATAGGCCTGACCACAAAAGGATACCGCCAAAAAAAGGGCCCGAAACCCCACAAGATACCGACCATAGGCCGACCACCAAATAAACCGGAAACCCTAGGCCGACCACACAAGATACCGACCATAGGCCTGGGCCACACAAAAACCGACCAAAGGGCCCGACCACACAAGATACCGACCCCAGGCCTACCCCACAAAAAAAGGGGACCATAGGCCTGAAACCCCACAAGATACTGACCACATGCCCCGACCACCAAGATACCGGGGAAAAAAAAAAACCAAAAAGGGCCCGGGCCACACAAATAGGGAAAAAAAAAAAAAAAAAACCCCCCCTAGGCCTGAAACCCCACAAGAACCGACCATAGGCCTGACCACACAAGATAACCCCCAAACCCTAGGGCCCGACCACCAAGAAAACCGACCCCAGGGCCCGGGCCCACAAAACATGACCATAGGCCCGACCAAACAAGAAACCGACCACAAGCCTGAACCCAAAACAAGATACCGACCATAGGCCTGAACCACACAAGATACCGACCATAGGGCCCGACCACACGAATACCGATCATAAGGGCCCAAACCCCACAAGAAAATCGACCCCTTTTGGGGCCAAACCCCACAAGAAAAAACCGACCATAGGCCCCGACCCCCAAAAAAACATGACCAAAGGGGCCCGACCACACAAAATTGGGCCCACCCAAAGGCCCGACCAAACAAATACCGACCATAGGCCTACCACACAAGATACCGAAACCCTAGGCCGACCACAAAAAAACAGTGACCAAGGCCTTTACCACACAAAACAGTGACCATAAAGGGCCCAAACCCCAAAAAGATACCGACCATAGGCCCCGACCACACAGGATACCGACCATAGGGCCCGACCACACAGGATACCCACCATTAGGGCCCGACCCCCAAAAAGATACCGACCAAGGCCCCGACCACACAAGATAACCCACCATAGGGCCCACCCACAAGAACCGACCATAGGCCTACCACACAAAACCGACCATAGGCCTGACCCCACAAGTACCGACCACAGGGCCCACCCCACAAAACAGGGGACCCAAAACCTGACCACACCAAAAAAACGACCACATGCCGACCCAACAAGATACCGACCAAGGCCCCGACCACACAAAAACCGACCAATAGGGGCCACCACACAAATACCGACCCTAGGGGCCCACCCCACAAGATACCGACCATAGGCCGACCACAAAAACATAAACCCACCACAAGGGCCCGACCCACAAAACGTGGGCCATAGGGCCCCACACAAGATACCGACCACATGCTGACCCCCACAAAAACCGAAACCCAAAAACCTGACCAAAACAAATACCGACCAAAGGGCCCCGACCACAAAGAGATACGATCAAAAGGGCCCGACCACACAAAACCTGACCATAAACCCCGACCACACAAGATATCGACCCTTTGGCCCCGACCACACAAGATACCGACCCTAGGCCCCGGGCCACAAAAAACAGTGACCAAGGCCTTTACCCCACAAGACCGACCATAGGGCCGACCACACAAGATTTCCGACCAAAAAGGGCCCGCCACACAAGATACCGACCAAAAGGCCCCGACCACACAAAAAAGTACCATAAGGGTGACCACACAAAAAATGACCATAGGCCTTACCCCCACAAGATAACCCCCATAGGGCCCCCCGGGGCCACACGGATACCGACCAAAGGCCTGACCACACAGGAAAAACCGCCAAAGGGGCCCACCACACAAATACCGAAACCAAAAGGGCCCGACCACACAAGAAACCGACCAAAAGGGCCCGACCACACAAGATACCGACCAAAAGGCCTGACCACACAAAAATCCCACCAAGGGGCCCGACCACACAAGAACCGACCACAGGCCTGACCCCCACAAAAAATGAAACCCTAGGCCTGACCACAAAATACCGACCAAGGCCTGAAACCCCACAAATACCGACCATTTGGGCCCACCACACAAGATAAACCCACCAAGCCTGACCCCCACAAGATACCGACCAAAGGCCTGAACCCCACAAGAAACCGGGCAATAGGCCTGACCCAAAACAAATACCGACCAAAAGGCCTGACCGCCAAAATAACACCATAAAGGCCCGAAACCCCACAAGAAACCGACCATAGGCCTGACCACCAAGATACCGACCATAGGCCCGAACCCCACAAGTAACCGGGAAAAAAGGCCCGACCACACAAAAATAAACCGGGCCAAGGGCCCTTTCCAAACAAGATACCGACCATAGGCCTGACCACACAAGATACCGACCATAGGGCCGACCACACAAGATACTGACCATAGGCCTACCAAAACAAGATACCAACCATAGGGCCCGACCAAAAACAAAACAGGGCCATAGGCCCCGACCACACAAAATACCGAAACCCTAAACCGACCACACAAGATACCACCAAGGCCCCGACCACACAAGATTCCGACCATAACCTACCACACAAGATACCGACCATAGGCCCGACCACAAAATCCGACCAAAGGCCCGAAACCCCAAAATAAACCGTATAGGCCGACCACACAAATACCGACCATAGGGCCCTTTCCACACAAGATTACCCCCCATAGGCCTGACCACACAAAACAGTGGGCCATAGGCCTGACCACAAAGATAAACCCACCATGGCCTGACCACACAAGAAACCACCTAAAGGCCCCCGCCCCCACAAGAAACCGACCATAGCCTGGGCCCCCCACAAGAAACCGACCATAAGGGCCCGACCCCACAAGATACCCCAAAACCAAAAGGCCCAAACCCCACAAAATACCGAATAAAGGCCCCGAAACCCCACAAGAACCGACCATAGGGCCTTTTGCACACCCAAAATACCGACCATAGGCCGACCACACAAGATACCGACCATAGGCCTGGGCCACCAAGATAAAACCCACCATAGGCCTGACCACAAAAAGAAACCAATAAGGGCCCGACCACACCCAAAAATACCGACCCTAGGGCCCGACCAAAAAGAAACCGAATATAGGCCTGACCCCACAAGATACCCACCATAAAGGGCCCGACCACAAAAAGATCCCGACCAAGGCCCCACCAACAAATCCGAAAATAGGCCCGACCCCAAAAAGTACCGACCAAAAGGGGCCCTTTCCACCAAGATACCACCAAAGGGCCCGACCACACAAGATACCGACCATAGGCCTGACCCACAAAATACCGACCATAGGCCTACCCCCCCAAGATACCGACCAAAGGCCTGACCACACAAGATACCGAATATTTGGCCTGACCACACAAGAAACCCCACCATAGGCCTTTCCAAAACAAGATACCGACCAAACCTTACCACACAAGATTTCCGACCCTAGGCCGACCCAACAAGAAAAACCGACCAAAGGCCTGACCACACAAAACCGACCCCTAGGCCCGACCACAAAAAAACAGGACCATAAAGGCCCCACCACACAAAAATACCGACCAATAGGCCTACCCCCACAAGATACCGAAAAATAAAGGGTGCCACCCTGCTTAGGATGGATCAACTACGACAATTTAACAAAAAAAGGCGAAGTTTGTCGAAAATTTTTAAACCCCCTTTAAAAAAAACACAAAATGTCTTGGTTTCCCCCAATTTTTTTTTAAAAGAACAAACCTATATTTTTAACCAAGAAAAACTTATTTTTTTGCGGTAAATTATGTGACGTAAATCTTTGGAAAAAATATAAATTTTTGAAAAATATAAATTTCCCGAAAATACTTTATTTTTTTGTGGCTTTTGTGCCCCTTATGCACCTAATTAATACAGTTAGGGGGGGGTAGGGGGCGCGAAATACACAGCAGAAACCCAAAACATTGTCTTTTAGATGGTAACAGAAGGAGCTAGGGGCTAAAAATTTTAACACCGAATTCAAGGGAAAAAGATGAACATACATTCTGTGACATACTGGTGACAGGAAATGTTAGGGCAAAAATTTCGTACATTTAAAAAACCATCCCTCGAAACGAAAAAACCTTCCTGGAGAACTTAAACCCTTTTATATATAAAAATATATAAAATAAATATAAATATATATAAATATATAAATTAAAATATTTATAAAAATTTTATATATATATAAATAAAAAATATATATATAAATAAAGTCGTGCAGAATAGGTAAAAATTGGTCAATTTTTCAAGAACTCATTTAAAAAATTTAAATTTTTTCTGGATTTTTTTCTTATATTTTTTAAATAAATATTTTTTTCATTTTTGTTAATGTAAAGATTAAAATTTTGTTCCAAAAGAAAACCTTAAAAACTTACCTGACCTTTTTATAACAAGAACAATTTATTTTTGCCCAACCCAAATAAATATATTTTTTGATTTGTTTAAAAATAATTTAATACTAAACAAAAAACAGGGAAATAAAATTTTTTCGTTAAAGGGTTTAGAATGATTTTGGCGAAATTTTTTAAAATACACAAAATTTTCACTTTACTTAAATTTGGGAAGAAGGGGCGATGGGCCATTTAAGCCAAAATCGCAAAATTTTTTCCCCAAACCTTTTTCTCTCCCCTTTTTCTTCGTCCCTTTTTTACCCCCTTATATCTCCCCTTTTATTAACTTCCTTTTCCTCATTCCCCCTCACCTTCCATTAAAGTCTCACAGTGATGCTCCCTCTCTACCAAAAATAACATTAACACCTAGGTCAATTTTTAAAATTTCTCCTCTTTCCTCCTCCCCCCCCTCCTCCCCCTCTTTCCCCCTCCCCCTCTTCCTCCCCTCCCCTCTTCCTACCCTCCCACTTTCCTCCCCTCCCCCTTCCTCCTCTCCCCTTTTTCCCCCCCTCCCTTCTTTTCCCCCCCCCCCTTCCCCCTTCCCCTCTTCCCCCTCTCCCCTCTTCCTCCTCTCCCCTCTTTCCCCCTCTCCCCCTCTTTCCCCCCAATTTTTTCCTCCCTTTCCCCCCCCTTTCCCCTCCCCCTTTTTCCTCCTCTCCCTTCCCCCTTTTTCCCCCCCTTTCCCCCCCCCCCTCTTTTCCCCCTTCCCTTTCCCCCCTCCCCTTTTTCCCCTCTTTCCCCTCTTTCCCTCCCTTTTTCCCCCTCCCCTTTTTCCCCCCTCTCCCTTCTTCCTCCTCTCCCCCCCTTTTCCCCCTCTCCCCCCCCCTCCCCCCCTTCCTCCTCTCCCACCTTCCTTTCCCCCCCCTCCTTCCCCCTTTTCCCCTTCCTCCCTCCCCTTTTTCCTCCCTCCCCCCCTCTTCCCCCCTCTCCCCCTTCCTCCTCTCCCCTCTTCCTCCTCTCCCCTCTTCCCCCCCTCCCCTCTTCCTCCCTCCCCTTTTCCTCCTCTGGGGCCCCCCCTTTCCCCCCTCCCCTCTTCCCCCCTCCCCCCTTTCCCCCCCCCTCTTTCCCCCCTCCCCCCTTCCTCCTCTCCCCTCTTTTTCCTCTCCCCCTTCCTCCTCTCCCCCCTTTTCCCCCCTCTTCCCCCCCCCTCTTCCTCCTCTCCCTCTTCCCCCACTTTCCCCCTTCCTCCTCTCCCCTCTTCCTCCCTCCCCCTTTTCCTCCCCTCCCCCTTTCCTCCCCCCTTTCCCCTCTCCCCCCCCTCCCCCCCCTCTTCCCCCCTTCCCCCCCCTTTTTCCCCCTCCCCTCTTCCCCCTCTCCCCTTCCTCCCTCCCCTCTTCCTCCTTTTCCCCTTTTTTTCCCCCCCCTCCCCCCTCCCCCTTTTCCCCCCACTCCCCTCTTCCCCCGCTTTTACCCCCCCCCCCTTTTTCCTTTCCCCTCCCCTCTTTCCTCCACCCCCTCTTCCTTTTCCTTTTCTTCCCCCCCTTTTTCCCCCCTCCCCTCTTCCTCCCTCCCCCTCTTCCCCCTCCCCCCTTCCTCCCTTTTCCCCCTTCTCTCCCTCCCCTCTTCCCCTCCCTTTACCCTCTTCCTCCCCACCCCTCTTCCCCCTTTCCCCTCCCCCCTTCCCTTCCCCCTCCCCCCTCTTTCCCCCTCCCCCTCCCTTCCAACTCCCCTCTTCCCCCCCCCCTTCCCCCTTCCCCCTCTTTTCCTTTCCCCCCCCTCTTCCTCCTCTCCCCCTCTTCCTCCCTCCCCCCTTTCCTTCCCCCTTTCCCCTCTTCCCCTCCCCTTTTTCCTCCTCTCCCCTCTTCCTCCCTCCCCCCCTTCCCCCCTCTCCCCTCTTCCTCCCTCCCCTCTTCCTTCCCCTCCCCTCTTCCTCCCTCCCCTCTTTCCCTCCACTCACTCCCCCCCTTTTCCTTTCCCCTCCCCTCTTCCCCTCTCCCCTCTTCCCCCCCTCCCCTCTTCCCCCCTCCTTCCCCCCCCCCTCTTCCCCCCCCTCCTCCTTTTCCCCTTCCCCCCTCCCCCCTTTCCCCCTTTCCCGGGCCCCCACCCCCCCTCTTCCCCTCTCCCCCTCTTCCTCCCTCCCCCCCCTCTTCCTCCCCCCCTCTTTCCCCCCCACCCCTCTTTCCCCCCCTCACCCTTTTTCCTCCCCCCCCTTCCTCCTCTCCCCCTCCTTTTTCCCCCCTCTCCCCTTTTTCCCCCTCTCCCCCCCTTCCTCCCCTCCCCTCTTCCCCCCTCCCCTCTTCCTCCCTTCCCCCCTCCCCTTTCCCCCCTCCCCTCTTCCCCCCTTCCCCTCTTTTCCCCCTCCCCCACTCCTCCCTCCCCTCTTCCTTTTCCCCCCCCCTTCCCCTCTCCCTCTTCCCCTCCCCCCCCCCTCTTCCCCCCCTCCAAAAACCCCTCAATTTTTTCCCTTTTTTTTCTTTTTCCCCTTTTTCCTCTTTTCCCCCTCTTCCTTCTCCCCCCTTCCTCTTCCCCCCTTTTTCCTCCTTTCCCCTTTCCCTTTTCCCCTTTTTTTTTTCTTCCCCCTCTTTCCTCCTCTTCCCCCTCTTCCTCCTCCCCCCTTCCCCTCTCCCCTCCTTCCCCTCTTCCCCTCTTCCTCCTCCCCCCTCTTTCCCTTCCCCTCCCAATTTCCCCAAAAAAAAAACCCCTTTCCCTCCGTTTCCTTTTTTCCCTCTTTTCCCCTTCCCCTGTCCCTCCCCCTCTTCCCCTTTTCCCCCCTTCCTTCCCCTAACCCCTTTTGGCCTTGTGGGCCCCCAGAATTTACCAAAACCTTTTTTACTTTCCCTGGGTTCCTCCTCCCTCCCCCCCTCCCGGTTTTCCCCCTCCCTCCCCCTTTCCCTGGGGTTTTTTCCTCCCCCCCTCCTTTCCCCCATTCCTCCTCACCTCCCCCCTCCTTTCCCCCCGGGTTTTCCCCCTTCCCTCCCCCTTCTTTCCCCCTTTCCCCTCCCTCCCCCTCTTCCCCTTTTCCTCCTCCCCCCCCTCCTCCCTTTTCCCCCCTCCCCGCCCAAAACCTCCTTTTTCCCCACCCAACCCCAGGGCCAAACAAATCCTCGCCGGGTTTTTCCCCACATCACACTCAGCCACAAAACCCCCGCCTGGGTTCCTCACAACACACTCAGCCAGCAAGACTCCTCGCCTGAGTTCCTCACATCACACTCAGCCAGCAGATACTCGCCTGGGTTCCTCACATAACACTCAGCCAGCAAGACTCCTCGCCTGAGTTCCTCACATCACACTCAGCCAGCAAGACTACTCGCCTGGGTTCCTCACATAACACTCAGCCAGCAAGACTCCTCGCCTGGGTTCCTCACATCACACTCAGCCAGCAAGACTACTCGCTGGGTTCCTCACATCACACTCAGCCAGCAAGACTCCTCGCCTGGGTTCCTCACATCACACTCAGCCAGCAAGACTCCTCGCCTGGGTTCCTCACATCACACTCAGCCAGCAAGACTCTCGCCTGGGTTCCTCACATCACACTCAGCCAGCAAGACTCCTCGCCTGGGTTCCTCACATCACACTCAGCCAGCAAGACTCCTCGCCTGAGTTCCTCACATCACACTCAGCCAGCAAGACTACTCGCCTGGGTTCCTCACATCACACTCAGCCAGCAAGACTCCTCGCCTGGGTTCCTCACATCACACTCAGCCAGCAAGACTACTCGCCTGGGTTCCTCACATCACACTCAGCCAGCAAGACTCCTCACCTGGGTTCCTCACATCACACTCAGCCAGCAAGGCTCCTCGCCTGGGTTCCTCACATCACACTCAGCCAGCAAGACTACTCGCCTGGGTTCCTCACATCACACTCAGCCAGCAAGACTACTCGCCTGGGTTCCTCACATCACACTCAGCCAGCAAGACTCCTCGCCTGGGTTCCTCACATCACACTCAGCCAGCAAGACTACTCGCCTGGGTTCCTCACATCACACTCAGCCAGCAAGACTCCTCGCCTGGGTTCCTCACATCACACTCAGCCAGCAAGACTCCTCGCCTGGGTTCCTCACATCACACTCAGCCAGCAAGACTACTCGCCTGGGTTCCTCACATCACACTCAGCCAGCAAGACTCCTCACCTGGGTTCCTCACATCACACTCAGCCAGCAAGGCTCCTCGCCTGGGTTCCTCACATCACACTCAGCCAGCAAGACTGCTCGCCTGGGTTCCTCACATCACACTCAGCCAGCAAGACTACTCGCCTGGGTTCCTCACATCACACTCAGCCAGCAAGACTCCTCACCTGGGTTCCTCACATCACACTCAGCCAGCAAGACTCCTCGCCTGGGTTCCTCACATCACACTCAGCCAGCAAGACTACTCACCTGGGTTCCTCACATCACACTCAGCTAGCTAGGCTCCTCGCCTGGGTTCCTCACATCACACTCAGCCAGCAAGACTCCTCACCTGGGTTCCTCACATCACACTCAGCCAGCAAGGCTCCTCGCCTGGGTTCCTCACATCACACTCAGCTAGCTATTCTCCTCGCCTGGGTTCCTCACATCACACTCAGCTAGCTAGGCTCCTCGCCTGGGTTCCTCACATCACACTCAGCCAGCAAGGCTCCTCGCCTGGGTTCCTCACATCACACTCAGCTAGCTAGGCTCCTCGCCTGGGTTCCTCACATCACACTCAGCTAGCTAGGCTCCTCGCCTGGGTTCCTCACATCACACTCAGCCAGCAAGGCTCCTCGCCTGGGTTCCTCACATCACACTCAGCTAGCTAGGCTCCTCGCCTGGGTTCCTCACATCACACTCAGCCAGCAAGGCTCCTCGCCTGGGTTCCTCACATCACACTCAGCTAGCTAGGCTCCTCGCCTGGGTTCCTCACATGACACTCAGCCAGCAAGACTCCTCGCCTGGGTTCCTCACATCACACTCAGCTAGCTAGGCTCCTCGCCTGGTTTCCTCACATCACACTCAGCTAGCTAGGCTCCTCGCCTGGGTTCCTCACATCACACTCAGCCAGCAAGACTCCTCACCTGGGTTCCTCACATCACACTCAGCTAGCTAGGCTCCTCGCCTGGGTTCCTCACTTCACACTCAGCTAGCTAGGCTCCTCGCCTGGGTTCCTCACATCACACTCAGCCAGAAAGGCTCCTCGCCTGGGTTCCTCACATCACACTCAGCTAGCTAGGCTCCTCGCCTGGTTTCCTCACATCACACTCAGCTAGCTAGGCTCCTCGCCTGGGTTCCTCACATCACACTCAGCCAGCAAGACTCCTCACCTGGGTTCCTCACATCACACTCAGCTAGCTAGGCTCCTCGCCTGGGTTCCTCACTTCACACTCAGCTAGCTAGGCTCCTCGCCTGGGTTCCTCACATCACACTCAGCCAGCAAGGCTCCTCGCCTGGGTTCCTCACATCACACTCAGCTAGCTAGGCTCCTCGCCTGGGTTCCTCACATCACACTCAGCCAGCAAGGCTCCTCGCCTGGGTTCCTCACATCACACTCAGGAAGCTAGGCTCCTCGCCTGGGTTCCTCACATCACACTCAGCTAGCTAGGCTCCTCGCCTGTGTTTCTCACATCACACTCAGCCAGCAAGACTCCTCGCCTGGGTTCCTCACATCACACTCAGCTAGCTAGGCTCCTCGCCTGGGTTCCTCACATCACACTCAGCCAGCAAGGCTCTTCGCCTGGGTTCCTCACATCACACTCAGCTAGCTAGGCTCCTCACCTCGGTTCCTCACATCACACTCAGCCAGCAAGACTCCTCACCTGGGTTCCTCACATCACACTCAGCTAGCTAGGCTCCTCGCCTGGGTTCCTCACATCACACTCAGCTAGCTAGGCTCCTCGCCTTGGTTCCTCACATCACACTCAGCCAGCAAGACTCCTCACCTCGGTTCCTCACATCACACTCAGCTAGCTAGGCTCCTCGCCTGGGTTCCTCACATCACACTCAGCTAGCTAGGCTCCTCGCCTGGGTTCCTCACATCACACTCAGCCAGCAAGACTCCTCACCTGGGTTCCTCACATCACACTCAGCTAGCTAGGCTCCTCGCCTTGGTTCCTCACATCACACTCAGCCAGCAAGACTCCTCACCTGGGTTCCTCACATCACACTCAGCCAGCAAGACTCCTCACCTGGGTTCCTCACATCACACTCAGCCAGCAAGACTCCTCACCTCGGTTCCTCACATCACACTCAGCTAGCTAGGCTCCTCGCCTGGGTTCCTCACATCACACTCAGCCAGCAAGGCTCCTCGCCTGGGTTCCTCACATCACACTCAGCTAGCTAGGCTCCTCGGATGGGTTCCTCACATCACACTCAGCCAGCAAGACTCCTCACCTGGGTTCCTCACATCACACTCAGCCAGCAAGACTCCTCACCTGGGTTCCTCACATCACACTCAGCCAGCAAGACTCCTCACCTGGGTTCCTCACATCACACTCAGCCAGCAAGACTCCTCACCTCGGTTCCTCACATCACACTCAGCTAGCTAGGCTCCTCGCCTTGGTTCCTCACATCACAATCAGCCAGCAAGGCTCCTCGCCTGGGTTCCTCTCATCACACTCAGCTAGCTAGGCTCCTCGCCTGGGTTCCTCACATCACACTCAGCTAGCTAGGCTCCTCACCTGGGTTCCTCACATCACACTCAGCTAGCTAGGCTCCTCGCCTGGGTTCCTCACATCACACTCAGCTAGCTAGGCTCCTCGCCTGGGTTCCTCACATCACACTCAGCTAGCTAGGCTCCTCGCCTGGGTTCCTCATCACACTCAGCTAGCTAGGCTCCTCACCTAGGTTCCTCACATCACACTCAGCTAGCTAGGCTCCTCGCCTGGGTTCCTCACATCACACTCAGCTAGCTAGGCTCCTCGCCTGGTTCCTCACATCACACTCAGCTAGCTAGGCTCCTCACCTGGGTTCCTCACATCACACTCAGCTAGCTAGGCTCCTCACCTAGGTTCCTCACATCACACTCAGCTAGCTAGGCTCCTCGCCTGGGTTCCTCACATCACACTCAGCTAGCTAGGCTCCTCGCCTGGGTTCCTCACATCACACTCAGCTAGCTAGGCTCCTCGCCTGGGTTCCTCACATCACACTCAGCTAGCTAGGCTCCTCGCCTGGGTTCCTCACATCACACTCAGCTAGCTAGGCTCCTCACCTGGGTTCCTCACATCACACTCAGCTAGCTAGGCTCCTCACCTGGGTTCCTCACATCACACTCAGCTAGCTAGGCTCCTCGCCTGGGTTCCTCACATCACACTCAGCTAGCTAGGCTCCTCACCTGGGTTCCTCACATCACACTCAGCTAGCTAGGCTCCTCGCCTGGGTTCCTCACATCACACTCAGCTAGCTAGGCTCCTCGCCTGGGTTCCTCACATCACACTCAGCTAGCTAGGCTCCTCGCCTGGGTTCCTCACATCACACTCAGCTAGCAAGGCTCCTCGCCTGGGTTCCTCACATCACACTCAGCCAGCAAGACTCCTCGCCTGGGTTCCTCACATCACACTCAGCCAGCAAGACTCCTCGCCTGGGTTCCTCACATCACACTCAGCTAGCTAGGCTCCTCGCCTGGGTTCCTCACATCACACTCAGCTAGCTAGGCTCCTCGCCTGGGTTCCTCACATCACACTCAGCTAGCTAGGCTCCTCGCCTGGGTTCCTCACATCACACTCAGCTAGCTAGGCTCCTCGCCTGGGTTCCTCACATCACACTCAGCCAGCAAGACTCCTCGCCTGGGTTCCTCACATCACACTCAGCTAGCTAGGCTCCTCGCCTGGGTTCCTCACATCACACTCAGCTAGCTAGGCTCCTCGCCTGGGTTTCCTCACATCACCACTCAGCTAGCTAGGCTCCTCGCCTGGGTTCCTCACATCACACTCAACCAGCAAGACTCCTCGCCTGGGTTCCTCACATCACACTCAGCTAGCAAGGCTCCTCGCCTGGGTTCCTCACATCACACTCAGCTAGCTAGGCTCCTCGCCTGGGCTCACAAAAAAACCTAAACAACCCAACAAATCTCAAATTTGTCAGGACATTTTTTGGTCTCCGAGTCATTTGCAGAAATATATTGCTAAGGGATTTCTTGTTGCACCAACCACTCCCTGTGCATCCTCAGTCTAGGAAGGAGGGGGTCCTTATCCAAGGTATTTGGCTTATCCTTCACTTTCTTGTATGACCCTTGCGGATTTAGCGCTTCTTCTTGCATATAATTGTGTGTGTATATCTGTGTAGTCGATGTAAACAGAGCAAAATCTAGCATTAACAAAGTTGAAATTTCGGTATATTAAATCCTACCGCCTCTACTGTATCATAGCATCAAAATTAGCTGAGAAGCCGGTAATGGAAAATTGCTAGTGTGTGTGGATATTTATAATATATATATATATATATATATATATATATATATATTATATATATATTATATATATATATATATATATATTTAAAATATAGTGAAAATATTTAGATAATTAATAAAGTTTGAAAGGGTGACAGACAATAACTTTTGTAATTAATAATGCAAAATAACAAACTGAAATCGAGTGCTGAGATAACGAGATATCAGTAAGACCCTCAACATCTATCACTGTGACCACAATACTGCCAGCATCCTCATCTCCACTATCACTGTGACCACAACACTACCAGCATCCTCATCTCCACTATCACTGTGACCACAACACTACCAGCATCCTCATCTCCACTATCACTGTGACCACAACGCTGCCAGCATCCTCATCTCCACTATCACTGTGATCACAACACTGCCAGCATCCTCATCTCCACTATCACTGTGACCACAACACTTCCAGCATCCTCATCTCCACTATCACTGTCATCACAACACAGCCAGCATCCTTATCTCCACTACCACTGTCATCACAACACTGCCAGCATCATCTCCCCTACCACTGTCATCACAACTATTACAACCCAGGATTCCAAATGGCCTGTTATCCCGGGTGTAATGGGAGCAAAATAAACACAGCAGAAAAAGTTTAGACTTATATTATCCTTCACCAATTTAGAACAGCAATATGTACACTATGTACAGTGATAAGTATAGTGCACTCACGGTAAGCAAGGCAGAAATAGAAGCCACAAGATAGCAGACCGTGCTTCAACCAGCTCTTGAATGGGAATGACAAGGGTAGACAGGAGAGCGGTACCCACATAACCTCTGCGATTGCCAAAACCATCTTCTTATTGGCTAGAACCTGGTCACTAGTTGAACGACGGGGCCCCATCACCAACTCTCAGCAACCTGGTTCGCTGGTTGGGGGAGATAGCCTGTAAATGAGGGTGTGTACATGCGCCGAATAAAGGTTACGTACTCTTTGCATGCCACACCCCCACCCCGAGAAGGCTCAGGATTAGGCTGCCACCTCCCAGTGGTAACCGTGCCACCATCGCACAAAATAATGGGACCGCCTTTCCTCTCCACCATCCAACTCTTAGAGCTCAGCTTTTCTCGTGACCAAAAGCCAAACCCTAAACTTAGAGTGAGACAGCAGTCAGTCAGGCTAGCATAGGTCCAAGATACAGGCGGACGGTAGCCCGCATCCCCTCACTAAAAAAAAAACCCACACCAGGGGATAAAAAAAAAGAGCTTACAATGGGTTACAACAAATAACATCCTAACTTAAATAAATAAAAATATTAGACTCTAGATAAAGAGTCCGCCAACACATTTTCTTTGCCAGCAATATATTTAATTCTGAGTGAGTATGGTTGCAGTCTTAGCGTCCAGCGCATGAGCCTTGTGTTGTGGTTCTTCATGGCTTGGAGATATACTAGAGGATTGTGATCACTGTAGCCTGTGACCACCTGCGATATCTGGCCCACATAAACATCGAAATGCTCCAAAGCCAGTATCAGCGCGAGGGCTTCTTTTTCAATGGTAGAGTAAGCCCTCTGATGTGGCTGGAACTTGGCTGAAAAGTATGCTACAGGCTGCAACTCCTCATTCTCGTTTTGTAATAGTACTGCCCCAACCCCAGACTCACAAGCATCAACCTGTAATGAAAAAGGTTTGGAGAAGTCTGGAGACAAAAGATTGGGTGCAGTACACAATAATCTTTTTGCTTTATTAAAAGCAGTGTTACAGTCTGAGGTCCAATTAAAGGGAACTTTGTGACTGGTAAGAGAGGTAAGAGGGGCTACAATATCTGAGAAATTCTTACAGAACCTTCTGTAAAATCCTATCATGCCTAGGAAACGTTGAAGAGATTTCCTATCATGAGGAACTGGATAATCTTTAATAGCAAGAACTTTAGCAAGTTTAGGTGCAACTTTACCGCTACCTACTTCATGGCCTAGAAAAGTGACAGTGGCCTGGCCAAAGGAAGATTTAGGTAAATTAACTGTTAAATGGGAACTCTGAAAGGTCTCAAAAAGAGCCTTAAGTCTAAGTAGGTGTTGATCCCAAGTATCAGACACCACAACAATATCATCTAGGTACGCTGCCGTGCCTTCAAGTCCTTTAATAGCCTGATGGATAAGTTTCTGAAATGAAGAGGGGGAATTTTTCAATCCGAAGGGGATAACTGTGTATTGATAATGACCTCCTGGAATTACGAAGGCAGAGATTTCCTTCGCTTTATCCATCAAAGGTACCTGATAGTAACCTTTTAGGAGATCTAACTTGGACACAAAAGTAGCCTTACCCACAAAGTCAATTACGTCATCCAGACGAGGAAGAGGGTAAGCATCTGTAATTGTGACCTCATTCACCTTACGGTAGTCTGTACACATACGAAACCCTCCATCAGCCTTCTTCACAAGGATGCACGGTGAAGCCCATGGACTAGATGACTCCTCCACTAAACCATGCTTTAACAAAAATTCTACTTCCTGCTGAAGTAGCCTCTGCTTTTCAGGATTAGCTCTGTAGGGGGAGAGTTTAATTGGTTTAGAGTTTCCCACATCTACATCATGGTAACCTAACGTACATTTTTCGGCACATCCGAAAATTTATTAGGATATGACTGTAGAAGCTCCGTTAAATTTGTTGCTTGCGTTTCAGATAGTCCCTCCATTAAAGGGCTAGGATCCTTGAGGAGGACGGAATTTGAAAGTTAATATTAATTTCAGAGATAGAGTGCAAAGAGTCAGAGTCGTCCTCAGAGGTAGAGGACAGAGTCATTACTGGGACTTTATCTGGTGTATGGAAATACTTTAATTGATTAATGTGGTAAGTTTTAGTTTTTGAGGTCTTATCAATGGGAGCTACCACATAATTTATATCAGATAATCTACTTACAATCTGCATAGGTCCCGTAAATCTAACTTTCAAGGTGTGGCCAGGTATAAGTTCCTGCACCAACACCTTGTCTCCTGGATGGAAGGAGCGGAATTGTGCACTTCTGTCATACCTCTGTTTCATCTTACTTTGAGCTGTCTTTAGGTTAGCCTTGGCTAACTGACGTGCCACCTGCAACCTTGAAGACGGGTTGTAGAGTGTTGAACTAACGTCTTCTCCCATCCATCCTTCTTTGAGCACCCGAAGAGGACCTCGTACATTGTGCCCAAAGATCAGCTCAGACGGACTATACCCTGTAGACTCTTGCACCGTCTCTCGTACTGAGAACAGCAACAAAGGTAGTGATTCATCCCAGTCTGTAGGGAAGTGCATGCAAAAACTTCTCATCATAGTTTTTAACGTCTGATGGAATCTTTCCAAGGCGCCTTGGGACTGAGGATGATAGGCAGTGGATAAGTTGTGGATTATCCCTAACATAGTTAATACTTCCCTAAATGCTTTGGCAGTGAAGTTAGTACCTTGATCACTTTGAATAGTTTTAGGAATGCCAAAACAAGAAATGAATATGGTTAAAGCTTTGAGAATAGCTTTAGTATTAATACTACGCATGGGAATTGCTTCAGGATATCTGGTTACTTTATCCATAATCGTAAATAAATATTGATTTCCAGACTTTGACCTAGGTAGTGGACCTACACAATCTATAATTAAATCTGCAAAAGGTTCTCCATCACAAGGTATAGGTTGGAGAGGTGCAGGTTTAATGGAATGTCCAGGTTTCCCTACTTGCTGACATTCTCGGCAACACCTGGAGTTTACCTGGAGTTTACCTGGAGAGAGTTCCGGGGGTCAACGCCCCCGCGGCCCGGTCTGTGACCAGGCCTCCTGGTGGATCAGAGCCTGATCAACCAGGCTGTTGCTGCTGGCTGCACGCAAACCAACGTACGAGCCACAGCCCGGCTGATCAGGAACTGACTTTAGGTGCTTGTCCAGTGCCAGCTTGAAGACTGCCAGGGGTCTGTTGGTAATCCCCCTTATGTGTGCTGGGAGGCAGTTGAACAGTCTCGTGCCCCTGACACTTATTGTATGGTCTCTTAACGTGCTAGTGACACCCCTGCTTTTCATTGGGGGGATGGTGCATCGTTTGCCAAGTCTTTTGCTTTCGTAGTGAGTGATTTTCGTGTGCAAGTTCGGTACTAGTCCCTCTAGGATTTTCCAGGTGTATATAATCATGTATCTCTCCCGCCTGCGTTCCAGGGAATACAGGTTTAGGAACCTCAAGCACTCCCAGTAATTGAGGTGTTTTATCTCCGTTATGCGCGCCGTGAAAGTTCTCTGTACATTTTCTAGGTCGGCAATTTCACCTGCCTTGAAAGGTGCTGTTAGTGTGCAGCAATATTCCAGTCTAGATACAACAAGTGACCTGAAGAGTGTCATCATGGGCTTGGCCTCCCTAGATTCTTCACATCTTTCTTTAATTTTGGCCAATAAAATTCTTTTGTGATTCTATACAAGGTTTTTGTAATTCCTAAGTGAGCTCCTAATGACGTATTATGAGCTATATTTAATATTTGAGGTCTATACTTTGTTGGAACTACTAACCTGTTAAACAATTGCCGGCCCTCTATCTCCTTACCAGTCTCAGTGCAGATCAAATAATCGTTTTTAACTTCATACTTGACCGGATGACCCAAAGAGGATTTACCCATGGCTGCCTGAAAAGCGAATTTTAAAGAAGGGTCCTTTCGTTGTTCCTCCCGGAAGGACAGTCCCTCGGGCATGGAAACAGAGACATCTGGCAATCCTGCAACCTGGGAATAGGAAGGCTTGATCGGGGTCTGTTCACTTGATTTACGAGGCTCCGGCCGGTGTGCCTCATAAAACAACGTGGCTATTCCGAGATCGGAGTCCTCCAAGGATAGGTCAACATTCTCTCCAGACAACCCTTGGGATGTTGCCCGAGTTATGGCCAACACTGGAGAAGAATTACTCATTATAGGTTCAAGACACGCACTAACAGTAGTAATGTTATTACCCAGTAATAACATGGCATCTTTCATGGGGAATCCTTTTGAGACACCTACAGTCAAGTAGTGTAATATTTGCCCTGTACATAAATTTTATGCAAAGGACAGAATATATAGCTCCTCCAAATGCTTCCAATAAAACAGAGGAATTCAAGGAAGTGTTCTCTGAAAGGGGTAATATTCCTTCTCCTACAAGTGAGCAATATGCTCCAGTATCTCTAAAGGTCTTTACTTCAGTTGTTTATGAGTTTTCCTGAAGGGAAATAAGACTCTTGCAATAATAAGGGGCCATACATTTTTCTACTTCTCTAGGGGACATGTTACTAGGGATATTAGAGATTTTCCCAATGAGTTGGGGTTTATGGGGGCAGTTGGGACGGATGTGACCTACTTTATTACATAGGAAGCAGACGACAGGCTTGCCCTTTACTCCCTGCTGACGTTGCAAATGGTGTTCTGGCTGGTGTCTCTCTGGATACTGTTGTCGAGATGCACCATGAGTAGTTTGCCTCTCCGCAGGTGGACCATAAGTTGAGAAGCGTGGCTCACCAGGTGACTTAGCTGACGTAGACGTTCTCTCTCCGGCTGGCACTTCATTCTCCAAGGTTGAAGATCTATGCTCATGCCAGGCTGTTGAAAAGAGAGACGGGACCGCTCGGACATGGAGCGGTTAGTTTCGAAGGTATCAGCCAACCTGGCTGCCTCCAATGTGGGACCTCTGGTCCCACAGACTCCAGCAGGTTATCAATCAGAATAAGCTGTACCAGCTCCTCAAAGGTAGAGACCACTTGCTTTATACCAGCTGGTAAAAGCTTTGGTTTGCTGTCTCACAAAGTCCACTAGGGATTGACCAAGCTGTCATCTGCCCAGCTTAAATTTTTTTTTATATTTGGCTGGGATACATGTATATGCTCCCAACACTGTGGTCTTCACTACTTGATAATCAGAAAATTCAGCGTCATTTAATACTGACGTAAATTCCTGTGCCTTACCAAACAATGCTGTATGAACCAACGATGCCCAATGCTGTTCCGGCCACCTCAAGGCTCGAGCCTGATTTTCGAAGCTTTCGAAAAATTGCTCTGGTTCGGCCTCATTGAAGCGGGGAACAAGCTGTACTGCTTTTTGTAAACTAAAATCATTTACAGAATGCGAAAACTGCCTCCTTTCTCTTTCCCTAGCAAATTCTTCCCTTGCGAATGCTCTCTGTTCCCTAGTTTGCTCAAGATTGATTTTTGCCAGCTCAAGTGCCAACGACGCTGATTCACCTTGAGACAACCCAGCTGCACTATACTGACCATTTTGCTCCGTAGGTGTATCTTCCTCCTGCGAGAACATAGTAGTTTTTGCCCTAGCTCCCATAGAGGGAGGAGTCTGATGTGCCATCTCTTGTTCTATAAGTTTGTCGGCAATCAGTGAATGCAGTTGCGCAGCTGTGAGAGTGCGTTTGTATTTAATGCCAATGGAATGAGCATTTTTCCAACAACGCTGTAGGGACAATTTAGGCAGGTTATGCAAAGTATATGCCGACACTAGACGTCTGACTCGTCCAGGTGGTATAAGTTATTTGCTATGCACAGTACGATTGCAGAATACCCCAACGTAACACGTTAATTTGCAGAACACGCTGAGCTATGCACAGTATGATTGCAGAATACGCATACAAGCAAAGCTGACTGCAAAATTCTCCACACCGAACAGGCTAGTAATAACTGACACGCAAAATTTGTAAAGCAATGCCAGACAGCTACACTGTTCTAGAAGATTGACTGTAGCGAAGCGAGCACACCGAACAAGCTAGTAGCGAGCTGTTGAACGATTGCACAATAGCAAGGCTGACCATAACAAAGCAACTGACACGCAAAATTTGTAAAGCGTTGGCAAAGCTAATGCAATGCCAGACAGCAAGCTGCACAATGTTCCTGCTATGAGCTTCACCCTAAGCTCAACCGTTTCTCTAAGTCCAGCTCCAGCTCCCGGACAGGCCCCCATATTACAACCCAGGATTCCAAATGGCCTGTTATCCCGGGTGTAATGGGAGCAAAATAAACACAGCAGAAAAAGTTTAGACTTATATTATCCTTCACCAATTTAGAACAGAAATATGTACACTATGTACAGTGATAAGTATAGTGCACTCCACGATAAGCAAGGCAGAAATAGAAGCCACAAGATAGCAGACCGTGCTTCAACCAGCTCTAGAATGGGAATGACAAGGGCAGACAGGAGAGTGGTACCCACATAACCTCTGCGATTGTCAAAACCATCTTCTTATTGGCTAGAACCTGGTCACGGGGCCCCATCATCAACTCTTAGCAACCTGGTTCGCTGGTTGGGGGAGATAACCTGTAAATGAGGGTGTGTACATGCGCCGAATAAAGGTTACGTACTCTTTGCATGCCACAACAACACAGCCAGCATCCTTATCTCCACTTCCACTGTCATCACAACACTGCCAGCATCATCTCCTCTACCACTGTCATCACAACGCTCCCAGCATCCCCATCTCCACTACCACTGTCATCACAACACTGCCAGCATCCTCATCTCCCCTACCACTGTCATCACAACACTGCCAGCATCATCTCCACTACCACTGTCATCACAACACTGCCAGCATCCTCATCTCCACTACTACTGTCATCACAACGCTCCCAGCATCCTCATCTCCCCTACCACTGTCATCACAAGACTACCAGCATCATCTCCACTACCACTGTCATCACAACACTGCCAGCATCATCTCCACTATCACTGTCATCACAACACTGCCGAAATCATCCCCAAATACCATTTGTCATCAAAACCCACTGCCAGCATCATCTTCACTATCACTGTCATCACAACACTGCCAGCATCATCTCCAATACCACTGTCATCACAACACTGCCAGCATCATCTCCACTACCACTGTCATCACAACACTGCCAGCATCATCTTCAATACCACTGTCATCACAACACTGCCAGCATCATCTCCACTATCACTGTCATCACAGAGCACTTCCAAGCATCCAAACATGCACCCCCACTATAGTTTAGCATCATTTACTCACAAACAACTGTATTACAGCAATGCTGCACAGAACAGCACAAATCATATTCATTTCCAGCACAATTCACAGCAGTAATTTTGTATAAATCACGCGATATAGACTCAATTATGAATGTAAATTAAGGTACACAAAATCCTCATTAAGCTTAATGGATTTTTAGGTACATATTTTTTAATAGTAATTTTGTTCCAACTGTTCATACTGAACAATAACTGTTCATCACTTGGTGAACTGATGATTATGGTTAATGGGGTTTAAAGTCTACTACACGAGGGTCATTAAGCTTGGTTAAGGGGGTTTAAAGTCTATCTACTACACGAAGGTCATTAAGCTTGGTTAAGGGGGTTTAAAGTCTATCTACTACACGAAGGTCATTAAGCTTGGTTAATGGGGTTTAAAGCCTATCTACTACACGAGGGTCATTAAGCTTGGTTAATGGGGTTTAAAGCCTATCTACTACACGAGGGTCATTAAGCTTGGTTAAGGGGGTTTAAAGTCTATCTACTACACGAAGGTCATTAACCTTGGTTAATGGGGTTTAAAGCCTAATCTACACACAGGTCATTAAGCTTGGTTAAGGGGGTTTAAAGTCTATCTACTACACGAAGGTCATTAAGCTTGGTTAATGGGGTTTAAAGCCTATCTACTACACGAGGGTCATTAAGCTTGGTTAAGGGGGTTTAAAGTCTATCTACTACACGAAGGTCATTAAGCTTGGTTAATGGGGTTTAAAGCCTATCTACTACACGAAGGTCATTAAGCTTGATTAATGGGGTTTAAAGCCTATCTACTACACGAGGGTCATTAAGCTTGGTTAATGGGGTTTAAAGTCTATCTACTACACGAAGGTCATTAAGCTTGGTTAATGGGGTTTAAAGTCTATCTACTACACAAAGGGTTTCATTAAGCTTGGTTAATGGGTTTAAAGTCTATCTACACACGAAGGTCATTAGCTTGGTTAATGGGGTTTAAAGTCATCTACTACAAAAAAGGGTCAGTAAGCTTGGTTAATGGGTTTAAAGCCTATCTACTACACGAGGTCATTAAGCTTGGTTAATGGGGTTTAAAGCCAAATCTACTACACGAGGGTCATTAAGCTTGGTTAAGGGGGTTTTAAAGTCTATCTACCACACGAAGGTCATTAGTTTGGTTAATGGGGTTTTTAAACCCTATCTACTACACGAGGGTCATTAAGTTTGGGTTTTTAAGGGTTTAAAGTCTATCACTACACGAAGGTCTTTAAAGCTTGGTTTAAGGGGGTTTTAAAAGGGCCTATCTACTACACGAAGGTCATTAAGCTTGATTAGGGGGTTTAAAGCCTATCTACTACACGGGGGTCATTAAGCTTGGTTAATGGGGTTTTTAAAGTCTATCTACACACGAAGGTCATTAAGCTTGGTTAATGGGGTTTAAAGTCTATCTACTACACGAAGGTCATTAAGCTTGGTTAATGGGGTTTAAAGTCTATCTACTACACGAGGTCATTAAGCTTTGTTTAAAATGGGGTTTAAAGTCTATCTACTACACGAGGGGTCATTAAGCTTGTTTATGGGGTTTAAAGCCTATCTACTACACGAGGGTCATTAAGCTGATTAATGGGGTTTAAAGTCTATCTACTACACAAAGGGTCATTAAGCTTGGTTAATGGGGTTTTAAAGCCTATCTACTACCCGAAGTAAATTAAGCTTATTAATGGGGTTTAAAGCCTATCTACTACACGAGGGTCATTAAGCTTGATTAATGGGGTTTAAAGTCTATCTACTACACGAAGGTCATTAAGCTTGGTTAATGGGGTTTAAAGCCTATCTACTACACGAAGGTCATTAAGCTTGGTTAATGGGGTTTAAAGCCTATCTACTACACGAAGGTCATTAAGCTTGATTAATGGGGTTTAAAGCCTATCTACTACACGAGGGTCATTAAGCTTGATTAATGGGGTTTAAAGCCTATCTACTACACGAGGTCATTAAGCTTGATTAATGGGGTTTAAAAGCCTATCTACAAACACGAGGGCCCATAAAGCTTGGTTAATGGGGTTTAAAGTCTATCTACTACACGAGGGTCATTAAGCTTGGTTAATGGGGTTTAAAGTCTATCTACTACACGAGGGTCATTAAGCTTGATTAATGGGGTTTAAAGTCTATCTACTACACGAGGGTCATTAGGCTTGATTAATGGGGTTTAAAGTCTATCTACTACACGAAGGTCATTAAGCTTGATTAATGGGGTTTAAAGTCTATCTACTACACGAAGGTCATTAAGCTTGATTAACGGGGTTTAAAGCCTATCTACTACACGAGGGTCATTAAGCTTGATTAATGGGGTTTAAAGCCTATCTACTACATGAGGGTCATTAAGCTTGATTAAGGGGGTTTAAAGCCTATCTACTACACGAAGGTCATTAAGCTTGATTAATGGGGTTTAAAGCCTATCTACTACACAAGGGTCATTAAGCTTGATTAAGGGGGTTTAAAGCCTATCTATTACATGAGGGTCATTAAGCTTGATTAAGGGGGTTTAAAGCCTATCTACTACACGAAGGTCATTAAGCTTGATTAATGGGGTTTATAGCCTATCTACTACACGAAGGTCATTAAGCTTGGTTAACGGGTTTAAAGCCTATCTACTACACGAGGGTCATTAAGCTTGATTAAGGGGGTTTAAAGCCTATCTACTACACAAAGGTCATTAAGTTTGATTAATGGGGTTTAAAGCCTATCTACTAACGAAGGTCATTAAGCTTTGTTAACGGGTTTAAAGCCTATCTACTACACGAAGGTCATTAAGCTTGGTTAATGGGGTTTTAAGCCTATCTACTACACGAGGGTCATTAAGTTTGGTTAATGGGGTTTAAAGCCTATATACTACACGAAGGACATTAAGCTTGGTTAATGGGGTTTAAAGCCTATCCTACAAACATTCGAAGGTCATTTTACTGGGGTATAAGGTTTTTTTAATGTAAATCAACTACACAGGGTCATTAAGGTGGGTTGGTTAATGGGGTTTAAAGTCTATCTACTACACGAGGGTAATTAAGGTGGGTTGGTTAATGGGGTTTAAAGCCTATCTACTACACGAGGGTCATTAAGGCTGCAGGTCACCTGTACACCACCAGTCAAGAATACTTTAATACCTAAAATACTGATTAATGAAACTACTGTGTAATATCCCTCCATGAGATATACTTCACCTCTCAGTGTATATACACTGAGATATACACCTCTCAGTGTATATACACTGAGATATACACCTCTCAGTGTATATACACTGAGATATACACCTCTCAGTGTATATACACTGATGTACACCTAGAAGTTAGTAGACTTATTTGAATAGTTTACTAACCAGGACAAATAGAATGGGCAAGTCAGCTCTCATCTGCTGTCCCTGTTCACCTAACAGTAAGTAGGTACCTGGGTGATAGCACACTATTGTAGGAGGCATCCTGGGGGAGTGCTAGTATACAGCTCAGGGTACCTGAGTTCGGAAACTAAATTTAATCTGTAAACGTTTTGTCAATGTACAGTGATTGATAGTGTTGATAGTGAACCAGTAAGATAGTGTTGATAGTGAACCAGTAAGATAGTGTTGATAGTGAACCAGTAAGATAGTGTTGATAGTGAACCAGTAAGATAGTGTTGATAGTGAACCAGTAAGATAGTGTTGATAGTGTACCAGTAAGATAGGTTGATAGTTTCCAGTTGTGATAGTGGTTTGAATTGTAGAACATAAGTAGTGTTTGATAGTTTTACCAGTAAGATAGTGTTGATATGTACCCGTAAATAGTGTTGATAGTGTACCATTAAGATAGGTTGATAGTGAACCAGTTTAAGAAATAAGTGTTGATAGGAACCAGAAAAATAGTGTTTTATAGTGAACCAGTAAAAATAGTGTTGATAGTGTACCAGTAAGACAGTGTTGATAGTGTACCAGTAAGATAGTGTTGATAGTGTACCAGTAAGATAGTGTTGATAGTGAACCAGTAAGATAGTGTTGATAGTGTACCAGTAAGATAGTGTTGATAGTGTACCAGTAAGATAGTGTTGATAGTGAACCAGTAAGATAGTGTTGATATTGTACAGAAAGATCGTGTTTATAGTTGAACCAGTAGATAGTGTTATATAGTGTAACAGTAAGACAATGTTGATAGTGTAACAGTAAGATATGTTATATGTACCAGTAAGATAGTGTTGACAGTGTACCCAGTAAGATAGTGGTTTATAGGTGTAACAGTAAGATAGAGTTCACTAGTGTTACCAGTCTAGACACTGATGATATGTGGTGGAGGCGGGGGACAGTAAGATAGTGTTGATAGTGTACCAGTCATAAAGTGATGATATGTACCAGACAAGATAGTGTTGATAGTGAACCAAGTAAGAAAGTGTTGATAGTGAACCAGTAAGATAGTGTGATTAGTTACCAGTATTATAGTGTTGATAAGTGTTAACAGTAAGTGAGTGTTGATCGTGTACCATTAAGAATAGTGTTGATAGAGAACAGAAGATAGTTTGAATAGTGGTACCAGTAAGATAGTGTTGATAGTGTATCTATAAGATAGGTAGATAGTGTAACCAGTAAGCTGTTGGTTGATAGTGTACCAGTAAGATATGAGTTTGATAGTATAACCAGTACGATATTGTTGATAGTGTACCAGTAAGATAGTGTTGATAGTGTACCAGTAAGCTGGTGTTGATAGTGTACCAGTAAGATAGTGTTGATAGTGTACCAGTAAGATAGTGTTGATAGTGTACCAGTAAGATAGTGTTGATAGTGTACCAGTAAGATAGTGTTGATAGTGTACTAGTAAGATAGTGTTGATAGTGTACCAGTAAGATAGTGTTGATAGTGTACCAGTAAGATAGTGTTGATAGTGTACCAGTAAAATAGTGTTGATAGTGTACCAGTAAGATAGTGCTGATAGTGTACCAGTAAGATAGTGTTGATAGTGTAACAGCAGGATAGTGTTGATAGTGTACCAGTAAGATAGTGTTGATAGTGTAACAGTAAGATAGTGTTGATAGTGTACCAGTAAGATAGTGTTGATAGTGTAACAGCAGGATAGTGTTGTGATAGTGTAACCAGTAAGATAGTGGTTGATAGTGTAACAGCAGGATGGTGTTGATAGTGTACCAGTAAGATAGTGATGATAGTGTAACAGCAGGATAGTGTTGATAGTGTACCAGTAAGATAGTGTTGATAGTGTAACAGAGAGATAGTGTTGATAGTGTAAACCCGTAAGATAGTGTTGATAGTGTACCAGTAAGATAGTGTTGATAGTGTAACAGCAGGATGGTGTTGATAGTGTACCAGTAAGATAGTGTTGATAGTGTAACAGCAGGATGGTGTTGATAGTGTACCAGTAAGATAGTGTTGATAGTGTAACAGTAAGATAGTGTTGATAGTGTACCAGTAAGATAGTGTTGATAGTGTAACAGTAAGATAGTGTTGATAGTGTACCAGTAAGATAGTGTTGATAGTGTACCAGTAAGATAGTGTTGATAGTGTAACAGCAGGATGGTGTTGATAGTGTACCAGTAAGATAGTGTTGATAGTGTAACAGCAGGATGGTGTTGATAGTGTACCAGTAAGATAGTGTTTGAAATAGTGTAACAGTAAGATAGTGTTGATAGTGTACCAGTAAGATAGTGTTGATAGTGTAACAGTAAGATAGTGTTGATAGTGTACCAGTAAGATAGTGTTGATAGTGTAACAGCAGGATAGTGTTGATAGTGTACCAGTAAGATAGTGTTGATAGTGTAACAGCAGGATGGTGTTGATAGTGTACCAGTAAATAGTGTTGATATGTACAGTAGGATGTGTTGTAGTGTACCATAAGATAGGGTTGATAGTGTATCCAGTAAGGATGTGTTGATAAGTTTGTACCAGTAAGATGTGTTGATATGTTACAGTAAATAGTGTTATAGTGTACCAGTAAGATAGTGTTGATAGTGTAACAGCAGGATAGTGTTGATATGTACCATAAGATAGTGTTGATAGTGTAACACGAATAGTGTTGATAGGGTTTCCAGTAAATAGTGTTATAGTGTAACAGCAGGATAGTGGTTTAAAAGTGTAACAGCAGGATGGTGTTGATAGTGTACCAGTAAGATAGTGTTGATAGTGTAACAGTAAGATAGTGTTGATAGTGTACCAGTAAGATAGTGTTGATAGTGTAACAGCAGGATAGTGTTGATAGTGTACCAGTAAGATAGTGTTGATAGTGTAACAGCAGGATAGTGTTGATAGTGTACCAGAAAGATATTGTTTGAAGTGTAACAGCAGATAGTGTTGATAGTTAACCAGTAAGATAGTTTGATAGTGTAACAGCAGGATGGTGTTGAAGTGAAAACAGCAGGAATGGTGTTGATATGTAACACAGGATAGTGTTGAATAGTGTGCCAGTAAGATAGTGTAACAGCAGGATAATGTTGATAGTGTACCAGTAAGATAGTGTTGATAGTGTAACAGCAGGATAGTGTTGATAGTGTACCAGTAAGATAGTGTTGATAGTGTAACAGCAGGATGGTGTTGATAGTGTAACAGCAGGATGGTGTTGATAGTGTAACAGCAGGATAGTGTTGACAGTGTGCCAGTAAGATAGTGTAACAGCAGGATAATGTTGATAGTGTACCAGTAAGATAGTGTTGATAGTGTAACAGAAGGATAGTGCTGATAGTGTACCAGTAAGATAGTGTTGATAGTGTAACAGAAGGATAGTGTTGATAGTGTACCAGTAAGATAGTGTTGATAGTGTAACAGCAGGTGTGGCATGCAAAGAGTACGTAACCTTTATTCGGCGCATGTACACACCCTCATTTACAGGCTATCTCCCCCAACCAGCGAACCAGGTTGCTAAGAGTTGATGATGGGGCCCCGTCGTTCAACTAGTGACCAGGTTCTAGCCAATAAGAAGATGGTTTTGGCAATCGCAGAGGTTATGTGGGTACCACTCTCCTGTCTGCCCTCGTCATTCCCATTCTAGAGCTGGTTGAAGCACGGTCTGCTATCTTGTGGCTTCTGTTTCTGCCTTGCTTACCGTGGAGTGCACTATACTTATCACTGTACATAGTGTACATATTTCTGTTCTAAATTGGTGAAGGATAATATTAGTCTAAACTTTTCTCTGTGTTTATTTTGCTCCCAATTTTCAAACCCGGATAACAGGCCATTTGGAATCCTGGTTTTAATATGGGGGCCTGTCCGGGAGCTGGAGCTGGACTTAGAGAAAAAGGTTGAGCTTAGGGTGAAGCTCGTAGCAGGAACATTGTGCACTGCTGTCTGGCTTTTGCTTTAGCTTTGCCAAAACGCTTTACAAATTTTGCTGCAGTTACTTGTTAGGGGTCAGCCTTGCTATTGTGTGATCTTCAACAGTTTTCTACACCCTTTTTTTCGGTGCCGCTTCGCTACGGTCAGTCCTTCTAGAACAGTGTAGCTGTCGGCATTGTTTTACCAAAAATTTTCTGTCATTGTTACTAGCCTGTTCGGTGGGAGAATTTTTGCAGTCAGCTTTCTTGTATGCTTTTCTGCAATCGTACGTGCATACTAACGTTTCTGAAAATTTAACGTGTTCTTTTGGGGTATTCTGCAATCGTACTGTGCATGGGGCGAAAATTTAGCCCCAACGAGTCAGACGTCTGGGTCACATAACTTCAAACCACCTAAAATTGCCCACAGCTTGTTGCAAATTGCTCGTTCCTTTGGCTTTAAAATAAAAACGCACTCTCACAGCACGCAACTGCTTTCACTATTGCTAACAAACTTATGAAAAGAAAATAAAACTCCTCCCTTTACGGGAGCTAGGGAAAAAACCTATGTTCTCGCAGGAAAAGATTACCCCTACGGCAAAATGGTCAGTAAAGTGCAGCGGGTTGTCTCGTGAATCACGTCGTTGGCACTTGGCCGGCAAAAATCAATTTTCAAACAGGGAACAAGAACATTCGCAGGGAAGAATTTTATGGGGAAAGAGAAAGGGGGCATTTTTCCATTCTTAAATGTTTTTAGTTTAAAAAACAGTAAACTTGTTCCCCGCTTCAATGAGGCCGAACCAGAAAAATTTTTTCGAAAGCTTCGAAAATCAGGCTCGACCTTGGGGTGGCCGGGAACAGCATTGGCACGTTGGTTCATACACATTATTGGGTAAGGCACGGGAATTTACGTAAATTTTAAATACGCGAATTTTCTGTTTAAAATAGTGAAACTACAGTGTTGCGACATAACTTTAATCCCAGCCAAATATAAAAAGATTTCAAGCTGGGCAGACGACAGCTTGGTCAATCCATGCTTTGGACACAAACTTTTACCACGGGTAAAAGAAAGTGATTTCTACCTTCGAGGACGGTGAAACTTGTTTTGATTGATAACCTGCTGGAGCTGGGGGACCAGGGGTTTCGAGTCTTTCTGGGGGGTCGTGACTTAACCACTGCTTTGAGGCACCGGGGTTGGGCTGATCCCTTCGAAACCCGCCCCTTGTCCGGGGGTCCCCCCCTTTTTTTTTTCAACACCTGGCATGGCAAGATCAAAAACCCTTTGGGAGAATGAATCCAGCCGGGGGGGAGAACGCTATTTCAGCCAACTAAGTCACCGGGGTGACCACGCTTCTCAACTATGGTCCACCTCAGAGGCAAACTACTCTGGTGAAACTCGACAACAGATCCAGAAGACACCAACCAAACGACACCTTTTGAACGTCAGCAGGAAAAAGGGGAACCCTGTCGCTGCTTCCTGTGTAATAAAGTGGGTCAAAACCCGTCCTAAACCCCCCCCAAAAACCCCAACCCATTGGAAAAAAACTCAAATTTCCCCTAGTAACTTTTCCCCCCAAAAATAAAAAAAGGTAGGCCCCTTATTTTTTGCAAGAGTCTTTTTTCCCTTCAGGAAAACTCAGAAACAACTGAAGTAAAGCCCTTTAGAGAACTGGAGCATATTGCTCACTTTTAAGAGAAAAATATTACCCCTTTCAGAAAACCTTCCTTTGAATTCCTGTTTTAAAGGAAGCTTTTGGGAGGTGCATAATTCTGCCTTTGCTAAAATTATTACGGCAATTATTACACTGGGACTTAAAACTGTGGGTGCCCAAAAAGGGATTCCCCTGAAAGCCCCCATGTTAAAACTGGAAATAACATTAAACGTTAGGCGGTCCAAACCTAAAATAATTAATTCTTCTCCGGTTTTGGCCAAACTGGGGGCAACACCCAAAGGTTTCTGGAGGAATTTTAACCATCCGGGGACGACTCCGATCCGGAATAGCCACGTTTTTTTATAGGCCACCGGCCGAGCCCCGAAAACAAGTGAAAAACCCCCGATCCCTTCCTACCCGGGTTGCGGGATGCCAGATGTCTCCGTTTCCATCCCCCCGGGGGACCCCCTTTCCGGGGGGAAAAAACGAAAGGACCCTTCTTTAAAAATTCGCTTTTCAGGGAGCCAGGGTAAATCCCTTTGGGTCACCCTCAAGAGAAGTTAAAAACATTATTTGAACTCACTGAGACGGTAAGGAATGAGGGCCGGGCAATTGATACGTTAGGGTTCCAACCAAAGTTAGACCTCAAATTTTAAAATATACTCATAAACTTCATTAGGGGGTCACTTAGAATTTAAACAAAAACCTGTATAAATCAAAAAAAGAATTTTATTGGAAATTAAAAAAAATGTAAATCATTAGGTTTTGCCGAAAAAGCCCCAAGTAGGAAACCTGGACATTCCTTAAAACCTGCACCCTCCAAACCTATACCTGCTGAGGAAAAAACCTTTTTGCAGATTTAATTATAGATTGTGTAGGGTCCACTCCTAGGTAAAAGTCGGAAATCAAATTTTATTACGTTTAGGGATAAAGTAACCAATACCCTGAACAATTCCCATGCGTATATTAAACTAAACTTTTCTCAAAGTTTTAAACCAAATTCATTTCTTGTTTTGGCATTCCTAAAACTAAAAAGGAAAAAGGGTACTAACTTTACTCCCCAAGCTTTTTGGGGGAAGTATTAACGGTTAGGGATAATCCACAACTTTTCCCGCCTATCATCCTCAGCCCAAGGCGCCTTGGAAAGTTTTCCATCAACGTAAAAACTATGATGAAATTTTTGCATGCCATTTTCCGCCCGACGGGGGATAATCACAAACCTTTTGTTGCTGTTCTCAGTACAGAGAGGGTGCAAGAGTCAACGGGGTAAACCCCGTTTGAGCGACTTTTGGGCACAATGTACGAGGTCCTCTTCGGTGCTCAAAGAAGGATGGGGGGAGAAGACGTTAGCTCAACACTCTACAACCCGTCCTTAAAGGTTGCAGGTGGCAACGCCTTTCCCAAAGGGGGCTAACCTAAAACACCAAAGAAAATGAAACGAGGAATGACAGAAGGCAAAATTCCGCTCCTTCCATCCAGAGAAAAGGGTTTTGGGTGCGGAACCTATCCCGGGCCACCCCTAAAAGAAATTTTTAGGGGGACCAAGCAGATTTTAATAATTATCTGATGTAAAAATGTGGTACTCCTTTTGAAAAGACCCAAAACAAAAAACTCCCCTTAATCAATTAAAAAATTTTCCTACCCAATAAACCCCAGTAATGACTCGTCCCACCTCTGGGGACACTTGATTCTTTCACTCTATCTCTAAATTAAATTAATTTTCAAATTCTGTCCCCCAAAGGATCCAGCCCTTTATCGAAACGCAAGAAACAAATTTAAGGGAGCTTCTACGTCAATCCAATATTTTTTCGGATGTGCCAAAAAATTTTACGTTGGTTACCTGACTAAGGGTGGGAAACTCTAAACCAAATTAAACTCTCCCCCCTACAGAGCAACCCCAAAGCAAGCTACTTCAGAGAAGTAAATTTTTTTTGTTAAAGCGGGTTTAGGGAGGAGTCACTAGTCCTGGTTTTTCACCGCACCCTTGGGAAAGAAGGCTGATGGAGGTTTCGTATGTGTACAGATTCCCGAAAGGGAAAAGGTCAAAATTACAGATGTTTACCCTTTTCCTCTCTGGATGACGAAACTTGGGGGTAAGGTATTTTGTGTCCAATTTAGATCCCTTTTAAATTTTACATCGGGCCTTTGACGGATAAGGCGAAGGAAATCTCGCCTTCGAAATTCCAGGGGGGTCTTTATCAATACACATTCCCCCCTTCGTTTAAAAAATTCCCCCCTTCATTCCAGAAACTTTCCACAGGCAAAAAGGACTTGAAGGCAGGGCAGCGTACCAATGATATTGTTGTGGTGTCGTACGGGGATCAACACCACTTAGATTAAAGGGCTCTTTTTGAGACCTTTTAAGGGTTTTTCCCATTAACATTTATTTATCAAACTTTTTTTGGCCGGGCCACTGTCACTTTTCTAGGCCATGAAGTAGGTAGGGGAAAATTGCACTTAAATTTTGCTAAATTCTTCTATTAAAGATTACCACCCCTCATAAAGGGAAAATCTTTCCAACGTTTCCTAGGCGATAGATTTTAAGAATTTTCGTAAGAATTTCTCAATATTGTACCCCTCTTACCCTCTTACCAGCACAAAGTTCCCTTTAATTGGCCCCAAATTTGCTAACTTTTTTGACAAAGCAAAAAGAATATTGTGTACTGCAAACCCTTCTCTTTCCCAACTTCTCCAAACCTTTTTCATTACTTAGCTTTGAGTCGGGGTTGGGGCATACTTTTAAAAAATGGGGAACAAGGGAGCGCGCCTGTACATACTTTCCACCAAAGTTCCACCACAAAAGGAGGCTTACCCTCCCCTTGAAAAAGAACCCTCGCGCGGGAACTGGCTTGGAGCATTTCAAATTTTTATGGGGGCCGACATCGCAGGTGGTCCCAGTCTACAGTACACAATCCCTATATACCCAACCATGAAAACCACACACAAGGCTCTGCGCGGACGCAAGCTGCAACCATACTCACTCAAATTAAATATATTGCCGGCAAAAAAATGTTTTGGGCGGACTTTTTTCTAAGTCAAAATTTTTTTTATTTATTTGGGTTGGGGAGGGTTTTGTGGTAACCCCTTGAAAAGCTCTTTTTTTTTATCCCCTGGTGTGGGGTTTTTTTAGTGAGGGATGGGGGCTACACCCCGTATCTTGGACCTATGCTACCGACTGACTGCTGTCCACCAGTTTAGGTTTGGCTTTTGGTCACGAGAAAAGATTAGCTCTATCAAAGATTGGAGGGGGAGAGGAAAGGCGGTCCCATTATTTTTTTGCCATGGGGACGGTTACCCCTGGGGGGGGCACCTAAACCACCCCTTTTCGGGTGGGGGGTGGCATGCAAAAGTAGTAACCTTTTTTTTTTCGGCGCAGACACACCCCATTTACAGGGTATCCCCCCAACCACGAACCAGGGCAAAGTTGATGATGGGCCCCGTCGTTCAACTATGACCAGGTTCTAGCCAATAAAAGAGGTTTTGGCAAACGCAGAGGTTTTGTGGGACCACTCTCCTGTCGCCCTTTCATTCCCATTTTAAGTGGTTAAGCACGGTCTCTATCTTGTGCTTTTGTTTCTGCCTTTCTTTCCGTGGAGTGCACTAAACTTATCACTGTACATATGTACATATTC
The DNA here is from genome assembly GCF_026875155.1 of Cherax quadricarinatus. NCBI lineage: Eukaryota > Metazoa > Arthropoda > Malacostraca > Decapoda > Parastacidae > Cherax > Cherax quadricarinatus. The sequence continues at coordinate 3,229,037 of NC_069457.1, forward strand.
TTTCTAAAATTTGGGAAGGATAATATAATCTAAACTTTTTTCCCCGTGTTTTTTTATTTTGCTCCCTTTAAACCCCAATAACAGGCCATTTGGAAATCCTGGGTTTGTTAAAAGCAGGATAGTGTTGTGTTAAACCCTAAGATAGTTTGAATGTACCAGAGATATGTTTTACATATACCCGTAAAAGTGTTTTAAGGCACTAGTAAACAGTGTTGAAGGTACTAGTAAGATATGTTTTATGTTCCTAAGAATGTTTATAGGGAAATAGTAAGATAGGTTGATAGGTACTAGTAAGAAAGTGGGAAAAATGTTTAATAAATGTTTTTTAGGTACTAAAGAAGTGTTAAGTGTACCATTTAAGATAGTGTTGATAGTGTACTATAAATTGTTATATTTTACTATAAGACAGTGTTTAAAGTGACTATAAGAAAGTGTTTTATATGACCATAAATAGTGTTGAAGTTACTAGTAAGAAAGTGTTGTAGTACAGTAAATAGTGTTATAGGTACTATAAATAGTGTTGATAGGTACTATAAGAATGTTAAAAATACTAGTAAATAGTGTTTTATAGTGACCTTAGATAGTGTTGATAGTCTAGAAAAAGTGTTGAATGACCAGTAAGATAGTGTTGAAGTGTCAGTAAGATAGTGTTTATAGTGACTAGTAAAAGTGTTTGATAGTGTACTATAAGTAGTGTTATAGTGTAAACCCGTAAAATAGTGTTGATATGTGCCAGTAAATAGGTTGATAGTGTTCCGAAAAATGTTGAAAGAAACCAAAGTTTTTTGAAAGTGTACCAGTAAAAGTTTTGACAGTAAAAAACCAGAAAATGTGTTGATAGTGACAGTAAGATAGTGTTTATATTTACCATAAAATGGTTGACAGGTACCTAAATATGTTGATAGGTACCCTAAGATATTTTTGAATTTTCCCCGGGTAGTTTTTAAAAAGGACCCGAGGATAGTGTTGATAGTTATCATAAGAAAGGTTGAAAAGTGTACCATAACATATGTTGATAGTGAAAAAAAAAAAATCGTGTTGAAGTTACAGTAAGAATGTTGAAGTGTAAAACAGTAAAAAATGTTGATAGTGTACCTTTGGAAAGTGTTGAAATGAACCCGAAAAAAAAGTGTTGATAGGTTCCCCTAAGAAGTGTTGCAGTATACCAAAGATAGGTTTAAAACTATAAGATAGTGGAAGTTTACCATTAAATATGTTTACGGTAACAGCAGGGAAATGTTTTGATAAGGTAAACCCAAATAGTTTATTGATCTGTAAATAGTTTATGTGTACCCTAAGTATGTTTTATAGTTACATTAAGATAGTTGTAGTGACTAGTAAGAAAGGGTTTATAGTGACCAGTAAATAGTGTTGAAGTGTGCCCTAAGATGTGTTTTAGTGTAACAGCAGAAATGTTGATATGTACCATAGGATAGTGTTGAAGTGTATCATAATGGTGGGTAGGTACCAGTAAGAAGTTAAGGAACTATTAAAACGTGTTGATTGACTATAAATAGGGTTTAAAGTGTACCCCTAAGAAAGTGTTGAAAAGTGCCCGTAGAAAGTTTGAAGTGTACCGAAGATAGCTTGATAGTACACCAGAAAATGTGTTTATGGTACTAGTAAGAATGTTAAGGACCGGGAAGATAGGCGAAAGTGTAACAGCAGGAAGTTTGGGGTATGTACCATTAAGATAGTGTTTATAGTGTGCCAAAAGATAGTGTTGATAGTGTACTATAAGAAGGTTTATATGACTAGTAAGAAAGTGTTGAAGTGTACCAGTAAAAGTGCTGATATTACCGCAGGGTAGTGTTGATATGTACCATAAATCGTGTTGATATGGACCCGAAATCGTTTTGATAGTGTACCGTAAGATAGGTTGATAGGTTTCCAGAAAAAAGTGCTCATAAAGACAGTACTGCAGACCAGCAGGACAGTACTGCTTTCAAGCAGCGCAGTATGACATACCGAAGGACGTACTACATACCACAGGGCAAACGACAGTACCGAAGGACATTTCGACAGTAAACCCCAGGGTATATGACAGTACCCCCAGAACAGTACCCGACAATACCACAGGATATACTGCAAATACCCCCAGGCAGACTTTACAGTACCCAGGACAGACGACTCCGCAGGGCACACGACAGTACCCGCGACAGTACTCCAGCACCAGCAAGAATAAATGACATACCAGCAAGATAGACTGACATACCAGCAGGGGTATACTGACATACCCCAGGGCAAAACCGCAAACCATAGGATGTACGACATACCAGCGATAGTACTGACAGTACCACAGGAAGTACTGACAACCACAGGACAGTACGACAGAAACCCGAGACATACTGACATTCCCCCCAGGGCAGAAAAGACATACCCCGGACAGACGACGTACCACCAGGGCAACGGGCAGTACCCCCAGGGCAGTACAAAATACCACCAGGACAGTACGACAGAAAACCAGGAAAAATACTACAGTACCACCAGACTACTACATACCCACCCCGGGCAGTCGACATACCACCAAAGGGACAGTACGACATACCCCCAAAACAGAAAACTGCAGAACCCCGGACAGTACGACAGACCACCAGGACAGACTGAATACCACCAGAATACGACAGTACCACCCGGCAGTACTGACAGTACCACCAGGCAGACTGACGTACCACCAGACGTACTGACATAACCCCCCAGGGAATACTACGTACCCCGGACAGTACTGACAAAAACCACCAGGACATACGACAGTACCACCAACAGTACGACAGTACCACCCCCGGGCAATACGACATTTTCCACCAGACAGACCGACAGTACCACCCAAGGGCATACTACATACCCCAGACAGTACCGACAGTACCACCAGGACAGTACTGACAGTACCACCAGGACAGTATACAGTAAACCCCAGGACAGTACTGACATACCATCAGGCGTACTGAAGACCCCCCAGGACGTACTGACGTACCACCAGACAGTACGAAATACCACCAGGACGAAAGACAGACCACCAGGGCAGTACCGACTTTTCCACCAGGCATTACCGACAGTACCACCAGGACAGTATGACATACCACCAGGCATTTTCCGACAGACCACCAGGACAGACTGACGACCCCAACAAACCGACTACCACCGGACAGAAAGACAGTACCCCCAACATACTACAGTCCTCAGGGCAGTACTGACAGTACCACCAGGCAGTAAATACGTACCAAACCCGGGCAGTACGACATACCACCAGGACAGACTGACATACCCCAGGACAGTACGACAGTACCACCCCGGACAAACTGACATACCACCAGGACAGTACGACAGTACCCCAGGAAAAATAAAAACAGAAACCACCAGGGCAGTACGCAGTACCACCGGGCATACTGGACATACCAAACAAAAGAAAAAAAAAAAAAAAAAACATACTGACAGTACCCCAGGAAGAAAGCCCCGTACCACCAGACATCTACAGTACCACCGGACAGCAAAAGACCCCCAAAGTACCAAACCCCCGGGGGAAAATAACTGCAGTACCACCAAAAAATGCAGTAACCGAAAAGACGAAACCACCAGGGCAGTACTGCAGACCACCAGGACAGTACTGCAGTAAAAAACCAGACAGAAAAAATCATCGATGTTATTGCGAAATTTATAAAATTACTAAAAAAAGTTATTTTAAAAGATACTGAGTTATTAAAAAAATATAAGGAGTAGAAAAAAGGATGGTATTGAGCTTTAGGAAACCTAATGTCCTTGTGTGAGAAAGGGGAAAAGAAGCCAACAAACGGTTTTTGCAAACCCGGAGGTGACGAAATTTGCCACAAACATAGAATATTGGCCCCACACACACAACAACACCAACACAACACAACCACACACACACACACCACCCCCAAAAAACCACCAAAAAGCCTATTTAACGACATGTGCCAGGACAAAAGGTAACTAACCTCACACACCACAGGATCCATACACTTTTTAAAAAGAGGAAAAGATAAAGCCACAGACACGTAGATAATACAAAACAAAGAATACGGCAGGGCCCGCGGGGCCCTTTCCCTCTACCTTCTTCGTAAGACAGAAATTGGGAAACCGTGGGGGTCCAAAATCGGTGCTACCCACTCGAGAAAGGGGCCCGACTAAAGGGTTACAGGGCTTGAACGATTTCCCCACTGAGGTATCGGAAAAACCTATTTGTAAATGTGTATGATGTAGGGTACCACCTAATTGTGGTTTGGGGTCGAGACTCAGCTCTTGGCCCCGCCTCTTCACTGATGGCTACTAGGTCCTCTTTCTCTCTCTGCTTTCTATGTGTGTGTGTGTGTGTGTGTGTGTGTGTTTGTGTGTATGTGTGTTTGTGTGTATGTGTGTGTGTGTGTGAGGTGTGTGTGTGTGTGTGTGTGTGTGTGTGTGTGTAGGTGTGTGTGTGTGAGGTGTGTGTGTGTGAGGTGTGTGTGTGTGAGGTGTGTGTGTGTGAGGTGTGTGTGTGTGAGGTGTGTGTGTGTGAGGTGTGTGTGTGAGGTGTGTGTGTGTGAGGTGTGTGTGTGTGAGGTGTGTGTGTGTGAGGTGTGTGTGTGTGAGGTGTGTGTGTGTGAGGTGTGTGTGTGTGAGGTGTGTGTGTGTGAGGTGTGTGTGTGTGAGGTGTGTGTGTGTGAGGTGTGTGTGTGTGAGGTGTGGTGTGGTGGGTGTGTGTGAGGTGTGTGTGTGTGGGTGTGTGTGTGAGGTGTGTGTGTGAGGTGTGTGTGTGTGTGTGTATGTGTGTGTGTGTGTGTATGTGTGTGTTGTGTGTGTATGTGTGTGTGTGTGTGTGTGTGTGTGTGTGTGTGTGTGTGTGTGTGTGTGTGTGTGTGTGTGTGTGGTGTGTGTGCGCTGGCGCGCGCGCGCGCGCACGTGTGTCTCAAACGGTAAAAATTATTCACAATCATCCTCTCTCAGTTCACAACAAGATTCGAACCTGAACACTACAAAACTGATGTGCAAGAAAAATACCACATGACCTGAACATGATGTGAAGGTGATTCCGTCATGATCCCTGGCGACACACATCAATATTACCCTGGCTAATATAACTCAGATATTAGCTAAAATACTCTGCAATATTCGTTAAAATGTAACTACAAGGACGGCGGTTCGAGTCTCCATCCATTGTTCTATTTAAATATAGGTTAATTACAATATTTATCTAATTTAATTACCATTTATGGCCAGTCATTTCCTTACAGAGTTAATTATCACTTTAATTACGTGATCAACACTTAAAATATAATTGGCTAATTAACTTTGTTAATTACTTAGGAATTCTTAATGTAAAGTAATTAGTGATCACTTGAGGGAGATATGTTGTTAGTGTTAATTATATTCGTTAATTACATTAGTTAATTAGTGGGTTAATTAAATTATTATATGTACACTTTCACTGCTGTTTTACTGTTTTATAACCATATGAACAGTAGCAACTTTTCAACTCGCCTATACGTGGCTTCTTCAGTCGAATATCAGATAACTAGGCAGACTAGAGAGTAAACATAATCATCCCACACCTTAAACGTAGATGGTGTCAGTCCTCGCCTTCAGTCTAGTCAGAACTATTAATTCCACTGGAACGAATTCTAGCGAGGATGACACCACTCACTTTAGGATGATGATTACATGTCTTAACTCATGTCACTACTCGTATCACTGAGAACACTGTGTACAACTTGTAAGTGTAGTGCATATGTCTTACCTACAACCTGTCCGGTATGTACACTGTGATGTCATGTTTCATGTTCATACGGTTCACATGATAAATCCACTGTTGGGACGGGCTACACCATACACCGAGTACCCTAACTGTCCATACACACTGACACACTGAGTACACTGTGTGAGGGGCTACACCTCCCGTCCCTACACTGTATCACCTGGTACACTGAGTACACTGTGGAGGGGCTACACCTCCCGTCCCTACACTGTATCACCTGGTACACTGAGTACACTGTGTGAGGGGCTACACCTCCCGTCCCTACACTGTATCACCTGGTACACTGAGTACACTGTGTGAGGGGCTACACCTCCCGTCCCTACACTGTATCACCTGGTACACTGAGTACACTGTGTGAGGGGCTACACCTCCCGTCCCTACACTGTATCACCTGGTACACTGAGTACACTGTGTGAGGGGCTACACCTCCCGTCCCTACACTGTATCACCTGGCCCGCCTAACTAGCTGTATAAGGTGTAAACAGACAATTTAAGGCTAGTTTAAGTGCTCTGACTAATGATAAATTCCTAAAACGCTTTCAACGCTTATTTCTGCATAAACTTACCCATATATTAACATGATACACTAACTTGACCCATATATTAACATGATACACTAACTCCACCCATATATTAACATGATACACTAACTTGACCCATATATTAACATGATACACTAACTTGACCCATATATTAACATGATACACTAACTTGACCCATATATTAACATGATACACTAACTTGACCCATATATTAACATGATACACTAACTTCACCCATATATTAACATGATACACTAACTTGACCCATATATTAACATGATACACTAACTTGACCCATATATTAACATGATACACTAACTTGACCCATATATTAACATGATACACTAACTTCACCCATATATTAACATGATACACTAACTCCACCCATATATTAACATGATACACTAACTTGACCCATATATTAACATGATACACTAACTCCACCCATATATTAACATGATACACTAACTCCACCCATATATTAACATGATACACTAACTTCACCCATATATTAACATGATACACTAACTTGACCCATATATTAACATGATACACTAACTTCACCCATACATTAACATCAAAATAACATGATACATAAACTCCACCCATATATTAACATCAGAATAACATCGAACATTAACCTCACCCATATATTTAACACAGAGTAGAGAATAAATTCGTACATAAATTCCCGTAGTGTTAATCTGAGAAGTTAACAGTGTTAATTAGTGTATTAAGTTCAGTATTAATGGGTCAGTTTAAGCAGGTGGGTGAATTAAGAGGTATCGATGTGAGAGCAACTTGGCTGGTAAGTTGGCCTGTGTGTCACACTTGTTAAGTGATTTAAGTTACGAACTTTGTTAGGGAATAAATAATGGAAGGTGTGTTGTGTTGCAGGTGTGTTGTGGCAGGTGTGTTGTGTTGCAGGTGTGTTGTGGCAGGTGTGTTGTGTTACAGGTGTGTTGTGTTGCAGGTGTGTTGTGACAGGTGTGTTGTGTTGCAGGTGTGTTGTGGCAGGTGTGTTGTGTTACAGGTGTGTTGTGTTGCAGGTGTGTTGTTACAGGTGTGTTGTGTTGCAGGTGTGTTGTTACAGGTGTGAAAGTTAAGACACATGTGCAACATCTGGATATCTTTATTGTAGTAGACGTTTCGCCATCCAGTGGCTTTATCAATACAGATTCTAGGACATAATAGGAAGACAGTAGAACTATATACAAAAGATGAGGTAATCAGTCCCTCGGCCTTGGAGTTAGTGTTCACGGTATTTTATACCTTTCTTGCACAACTTGTCAGACACTGCAACATCATGGAATCTTGGTTCAGAGGACATCTACAAGACCTTCTTCACGGCTGCTGCAACTAACCCATCTCTTTGGGAAGGACCTACTTCCACTGGGGAATCCCGCCTACCAGTGACTGCCCTCGTCTGCTGCCCGTCCCATTCACTGACGCCTATAAAAAGCGCCAGTCTTCTTGCCTTTGCTCCAGACTCTCCTCCACCACGATGCTGTGAACACTAACTCCAAGGCCGAGGGACTGATTACCTCATCTTTTGTATATAGTTCTACTGTCTTCCTATTATGTCCTAGAATCTGTATTGATAAAGCCACTGGATGGCGAAACGTCTACTACAATAAAGATATCCAGATGTTGCACATGTGTCTTAACTTTCATATTGTCGGTATTTTATACCTTTCTTGTTAGAGGTGTGTTGTGTTGCAGGAGTGTTGTGACAGGTGTGTTGTGTTGCAGGTGTGTTGTGTTGCAGGTGTGTTGTGACAGGTGTGTTGTGTTACAGGTGTGTTGTGTTGCAGGTGTGTTGTTACAGGTGTGTTGTGATAGGTCCTGGAGCAGGTCCTTGGAGAGGCCCTGAGACAGGTCCTGAGACAGGTCCTGAGACAGGTCCTGAGACAGGTCCTGAGACAGGCCCTGAGACAGGTCCTGAGACAGGTCCTGAGACAGGCCCTGAGACAGGCCCTGAGACAGGTCCTGAGACAGGCCCTGAGACAGGTCCTGAGACAGGTCCTGAGACAGGTCCTGAGACAGGTCCTGAGACAGGCCCTGAGACAGGTCCTGAGACAGGCCCTGAGACAGGTCTGAGACAGGTCCTGAGACAGGTCCTGAGACAGGCCCTGAGACAGGCCCTGAGACAGGTCCTGAGACAGGTCCTGAGACAGGTTCTGAGACAGGTTCTGAGACAGGCCCTGAGACAGGCCCTGAGACAGGTCCTGAGACAGGTCCTGAGACAGGCCCTGAGACAGGCCCTGAGACAGGTCCTGAGACAGGGCCTGAGACAGGCCCTGAGACAGGTCCTGAGACAGGTCCTGAGACAGGTCCTGAGACAGGTCCTGAGACAGGTCCTGAGACAGGCCCTGAGACAGGTCCTGAGACAGGTCCTGAGACAGGCCCTGAGACAGGCCCTGAGACAGGTCCTGAGACAGGTCCTGAGACAGACCCTGAGACAGGTCCTGAGACAGGCCCTGAGACAGGTCCTAAGACAGGCCCTGAGACAGGTCCTGAGACAGACCCTGAGACAGGTCCTGAGACAGGCCCTGAGACAGGTCCTGAGACAGGTCCTGAGACAGGCCCTGAGACAGGTCCTGAGACAGGTCCTGAGACAGGTCCTGAGACAGGCCCTGAGACAGGCCCTGAGACAGGTCCTGAGACAGACCCTGAGACAGGTCCTGAGACAGGCCCTGAGACAGGTCCTGAGACAGACCCTGAGACAGGTCCTGAGACAGGCCCTGAGGCAGGTCCTGAGACAGGCCCTGAGACAGGTCCTGAGACAGGTCCTGAGACAGGTCCTGAGACAGGTCCTGAGACAGGCCATGAGACAGACCCTGAGACAGGTCCTGAGACAGGCCCTGAGACAGGCCCTGAGACAGGCCCTGAGACAGGCCCTGAGACAGGTCCTGAGACAGGTCCTGAGACAGGTCCTGAGACAGGTCCTGAGACAGGTCTTGAGACAGGGCACAAGCGTGCCGTCAATAGCACTCCCGATACCAACTATGGCCAGAAACCTGCGGGAAAGACTATTTGGAACAATTTGGTGTCATAAGAACATAAGAATGTAGGAACACTGCAGAAGGCCTACTGGCCCATACGAGGCAGGTCCTTATCAAAACGACATCTACCTAAAGCTACTCAAGAAACAACTCCCGCACCCCCCAACACCAATCAAACCCAGCCCCTCCCACTCATATATTTGTCCAGTCTCTTCTTAAAGCTACCCAAGATCCTAGCCTCTATCACCCCACTGGGAAGACTGTTCCACGCATCTACAACTCTGTTAGAAAACCAGTACTTACCTATGTCCTTTCTAAATCTAAATTTATCCAACTTAAATCATCCACCTGGAAGGGTTGGCATAATTGTTCCCTTCCTTCACCCTTCACACCCTCCCTTCATCTCTCTCTCGTGTACTTAGCTTGAGTGGTGACGTGTACTTAGCTCTGTGAAGACCTGTTTGTGTGCTCTTGAGTGGTGACCTGTACTTTGAGTGCTGACCTGTACTTAACTCTGTGAAGAAGTGTCTTGTTTGCTCCCGTGGACTGAACCAAGATGCCCTCCATCGAGCAACTTTACCAGCAAGTTAAGGAAGAATTGAAGGCAGCGAAGATGGAGATACGGCGATTGACCGAGGAAAACAAGAGGATTCGTAGTAGTCCTCCTGTTTCGAGTCCTCAGGTCAAGAAGGGATCGTGGTCAGTGGCTGGACAGCAGGGGACGACGAAGTTGACGATCAAGAAGACGAATGGAAAGCCAGAAACGATGAAGAAGAAAGAGACTGCTGTGGAAACTCCCGTGGAAACCTCCAACGCATTCTCGGTGCTTCCCGACGAATGTGAGTCTACTACTGGGATCGTCACGACGAACGACAAGGAAGGTAAGAATATTGTTGTTGTTGGGGATAGCCAGGTTAGATACATGGATAGGGCATTCTGCTTGAAGGACAGGAGTAGGAGACAAAGGGTATGCTTTCCTGGGGCTGGGATGGAGGACATTGTTAGCGGCTTGACAACATCATGAACGGTAATGGGATCAATCCTATTATTTGCCTCAGTGCTGGAGGCAATGATGTAGGCAAGCGTAGAAGTGAGGATTTAGTTAGAAAGTTCAGGACAGCTATAGACATGATTAGGAAGAAGGGGGGGCGCCCTGTTATATGTGGCATTTTGCCAAGAAGAGGTGTTGGTAATGAATGGTTGTCCAGAGCAATTGGTGTCAATTGCTGGCTGGACAAATACTGTAAGGAAAATGCGGTGACATTCATTGACAACTGGGACCTCTTCTATGGCAGAAATGACATGTATGCCAGGGATGGGGTTCACTTATCTAGGTGTGGGGTGGGAGCACTGGCCAACGCAGTGGAGGGAGCTGTTAGGTCTTTAAACTAGGAATAGTTAGTGGTATGGGTTTCTGCGGGAAAACTGTGAAGTCTCAGGGTAGTAATATGAGTACAGGAGAACTAGTAATAGGCAAAATGAGGTGGATATCGGAAAGCCAGTGGCCACTAATTGACAAGGACAGTAATAGGTTTAGTAGAAAAACAGAAAGGAGCAGGAATGATAAAGAGAAAGGAGGGTCCTTAAGTATATATTACACAAATAGTCGCAGTGCTAGGAATAAGATGGACGAGTTGAGACTAGTTGCTAGTGCAGGTAACATAGATGTATTTGCCATTACTGAGACGTGGTTTAATTCAAAAAGTCGGGACATGCCTGCAGAATGTCACATTCAGGGTTTCAAATTGTTCCAAGTAGATAGAAGTATCGGGAAGGGGGGTGGGGGTCGCATTGTATGTCCGAGATCGCTTGAACTGTTGCATTAAAACGGGTATTAAGTCTGAAGTAACACATACAGAGTCTGTTTGGATAGAATTCTCAGAGGGGCATGAAAAATTAACTTTAGGTGTGATATACCGTCCCCCAAATTTAGATAGGGACCAGGGAAGACTACTATGGGAGGAAATTGTTAGGGCCACAAGGCACGATAATGTAGTAATTCTAGGAGACTTTAACTTTAGTCATATTGATTGGAATTTCTTGACTGGGAATTTAGAATCATACGACTTCTTGAAGTAGTTCAGGATTGTTTTCTGAAGCAGTTTGTGACAGAACCTACAAGGGGTAATAACCTGCTTGACTTAGTTCTGGCAAACAATGAATCCCTTGAAAGTTAAGACACATGTGCAACATCTGGATATCTTTATTGTAGTAGACGTTTCGCCATCCAGTGGCTTTATCAATACAGATTCTAGGACATAATAGGAAGACAGTAGAACTATATACAAAAGATGAGGTAATCAGTCCCTCGGCCTTGGAGTTAGTGTTCACAGCATCGTGGTGGAGGAGAGTCTGGAGCAAAGGCAAGAAGACTGGCGCTTTTTATAGGCGTCAGTGAATGGGACGGGCAGCAGACGAGGTCAGTCACTGACCCGTGACTGACCTCGTCTGCTGCCCGTCCCATTCACTGACGCCTATAAAAAGCGCCAGTCTTCTTGCCTTTGCTCCAGACTCTCCTCCACCACGATGCTGTGAACACTAACTCCAAGGCCGAGGGACTGATTACCTCATCTTTTGTATATAGTTCTACTGTCTTCCTATTATGTCCTAGAATCTGTATTGATAAAGCCACTGGATGGCGAAACGTCTACTACAATAAAGATATCCAGATGTTGCACATGTGTCTTAACTTTCATATTGTCGGTATTTTATACCTTTCTTTGCACAATGAATCCCTTGTTAATAATTTAGAAGTTTCAGAAGAACTGGGTGCTAGCGACCACAAATCAATTACATTTAGAATTGAATGGAAGTATGATAGTAGGGATAACTCAGTAACAGTCCCAGATTTTCGCTTAGCAGATTACGATGGGCTTAGAGAACACTTATCATCTGTTGACTGGGGTAACGAAGAGAGCTATCAATATGACAGTTTTCTGAACACAATACATGCTGCTCAAAGAACATTTATCCCTTATAAAGAAATTAGATCAAATAGAAATGACCCAAAATGGATGAATAATAGGCTGAAATATCTACTAGGGCATAAGAAAGGAATTTATAGGCGTATCAAAGAGGCGAGGGTCATCTTATGAATCAGTATATTGACATTAAGAGGGACATTAAAAGGGATAAGAAAAGCTAAAAGGGACTATGAAATTAAAGTTGCTAGGGATTCTAAAACTAACCCAAAAAGTTTTTTCCAGGTATATAGAACAAAAGTCAGAGATAAGATAGGTCCCCTTAAAAATAACTATGGGCATCTTACTGACAAAGAGAATGAAATGTGCTCGATTTTAAATAATTATTTTCTCTCGGTTTTTACACAGGAAGACACTAATAATATTCCGGTAATTAATTTTTATAGTGGATCAGAAGAAGATAAATTATGTAACATCACAGTCACTAGTGAAATGGTTGTGAAGCAGATAGACAGACTGAAGCAAAATAAGTCACCGGGTCCTGATGAGGTTTTTTCAAGGGTTCTAAAGGAATGCAAAATGGAAGTCTGTGAACCATTAACTAATATTTTTAATTTATCTCTTCAAACAGGTGCAGTGTCTGATATGTGGAAGATGGCTAATGTAATTCCTATTTTTAAAACAGGGGACAAGTCGTTACCGTCAAATTACCGCCCAATAAGCCTGACCTCAATTGTAGGCAAATTACTAGAGTCAATTATAGCTGAGATTATAAGAAGCCATCTCGATAAGCATAGCTTGATTAATGATACTCAGCATGGATTCACAAGAGGCCGGTCTTGTCTAACTAATTTATTAACTTTCTTCAGTAAAGCTTTTGAGGCTGTTGACCACGACAAAGAATTTGATATTATTTACTTAGATTTTAGTAAGGCATTTGACAGAGTTCCGCACCAAAGACTGTTGAAGAAAGTAGCAGCTCATGGCATTGGGGGAAGGGTGCTCTCGTGGATCGAATCATGGCTCACAGACAGGAAGCAAAGAGTGTCCATAAATGGGGTTAAATCCGAGTGGGGATCAGTAACAAGTGGCGTTCCACAGGGATCAGTCTTGGGCCCGTTGTTGTTTATAATATTATATCAATGATCTTGATGAAGGAATTACTAGTGATATGAGCAAATTCGCCGATGACACGAAGATAGGTAGGATAATTGATTCAAACGTAGATGTTAGGGAACTTCAGGAGGATTTAGACAAACTCTACTCTTGGTCAGAAAAGTGGCAGATGCAGTTCAATGTAGATAAATGCAAGGTTCTGAAGCTCGGGAGTGTCCATAACCCTAGCACTTATAAGTTAAATAATGTAGAACTTAACCATACAGATTGCGAAAAGGACTTGGGGGTTATGGTAAGCAGCAACCTTAAACCAAGACAGCAATGCCTAAGCGTACGTAATAAGGCAAATAGATTACTGGGATTTATATCAAGAAGTGTAAGCAACAGAAGTCCAGAGGTCATACTGCAGCTTTATACATCATTAGTAAGGCCTCACATAGATTATGCAGCTCAATTCTGGTCTCCATATTACAGAATGGACATAAATTCGTTAGAAAACATTCAGCGTAGGATGACTAAATTAATACATAGCATTAGAAATCTTCCTTATGAAGAAAGATTGAAGACTCTTAAGTTACATTCACTTGTTAGACGAAGAATGAGGGGAGACCTGATCGAAGTGTATAAATGGAAGATAGGTGTTAATAAAGGGGATATTAACAAGGTCTTGAGGATATCTCTCCAAGAGAGAACCCACAGTAATGGATTTAAATTAGATAAGTTTAGATTTAGAAAGGACATAGGCAAGTATTGGTTTGGAAATAGGGTAGTTGATGAGTGGAACAGTCTACCTAGTTGGGTTATTGAGGCTAGGACTTTGGGTAGTTTCAAATTTAGGTTGGATAAGTACATGAGTGGGAGGGGTTGGATTTGAGTGGGACTTGCACATCAGAGCTTATTTCTTGGGTAGCATTGAAAATTGGGTGGGTCAAATGTTTGTTAGTGGGATGAATTGTAAAGGACCTGCCTAGTATGGGTCAACAGGCCTGCTGCAGTGTTCCTCCTTTCTTATGTTCTTATGTTCTCTCTCTCTCTCTCTCTCTCTCTCTCTCTCTCTCTCTCTCTCTCTCTCTCTCTCACTCCCTCACCCACCTACCATCCTTCCGTCTGCCTGCCTGTCCGCCTGGCCACCGCCAGACAGCGTTATGACAGATTAACATGGCATCCCAATATATATTTTCTCTGCACAAGTGAAGGAATGTTTGAGGAAGGGAAATGTTACTTTACTGATGTCGGTTCCTTTGTCTGTCCAGAAATTGGTTTTTTTTAAAAAAGACACGGACCGGGTGGGATTTGAACCCATGGCGAGTGAGTCGTGAAACTCCAGGCCAGTGCGTAAGCCATGGGTTCTAACCCCACCCGTTCGTGGTTTGTTTATAATCATGTTATTACGATTTCGTTAGTCAATAAGTTAAGGAACTAACATAAGAACATAAGAATGTAGGAACACTGCAGAAGGCCTACTGGCCCATACGAGGCAGGTCCTTATCAAAACGACATCTACCTAAAGCTACTCAAGAAACAACTCCCGCACCCCCCAACACCAATCAAACCCAGCCCCTCCCACTCATATATTTGTCCAGTCTCTTCTTAAAGCTACCCAAGGTCCTAGCCTCTATCACCCCACTGGGAAGACTGTTCCACGCATCCACAACTCTGTTAGAAAACCAGTACTTACCTATGTCCTTTCTAAATCTAAATTTATCCAACTTAAATCCATTATTCCTGGTTCTTACCTGGTTCGACACCCTCAGTACTTTATTAATGTCTCCCTTGTTTATGCCCGTCATCCACTTATACACTTCAATGATATCTCCCCTCATTCTACGCCTCTCCAGAGAGTGGAGATTTAAGGCTTTAAGTCTATCTTCATACGGGAGGTTCCTTACACAGTAAATCATTTTAGTCATTCTTCTCTGTATGTTCTCTAATGAGTCTATGTCCATCCTGTAGTAAGGGGACCAAAACTGAGCAGCATAATCTAAATGAGGCCTCACTAGTGATGTATAGAGCTGTAAAATAACTTTTGGACTTCTGTTACTTACACCTCTTGAGACAAATCCAAGCAATCTGTTGGCCTTGTTGCGCACACTGAGGCACTGCTGTCTTGGCTTTAGATTTCTGCTTACCATGACTCCCAAGTCCCTTTCACATTCTGTATGACCAAGCTCTACTTCACCTAGATTATAGCTTCGAGGGTTATTTTCATTACCAAGGGCAAGTACCTTACACTTATCCACATTAAACTTCATCTGCCATTTCTCAGACCAAGACATTTTTTTGTTCAATCGTCCTGGAGTTCATTTACATCCTCCTCAGAGTGAATTTTTACGGCCTATCTTTGTATCATCAGCAAACTTACTCATGTCACTAGTAATCCCCTTTATCAAGGTCATTAATGTAAATTATGAACAAGAGAGGGCCTAAAACTGATCCTTGTGGAACGCCACTAGTGGGCTAATCCCCATTCAGATTTCACTCCATTAATGGTAACTCTCTGCTTTTTATTGGTAAGCCATGCCTCAATCCATGCTAGAACTTTACCTCCTATACCATGAGCTACCCCTTTTCTTAAGAGTCTCTTGTGAGGTACTCTGTCGAAGGGGTTTACTAAAATCCAAAAAAAACAATATCATATTCCTTTCACTGTCAACTGCCTCAAATGTTCTATTGAAGAACGTCCCGTAAGTTTGTCAGGCAGGAACGACCTCCGTGAATCCATGCTGAGATTCATTTATCAAGTTATGCTCTTCAAGGTGACATCTGATAATGTCAGCTATAATTGATTCTAATAACTTGCCCACTATAGATGTCAGGCTTATTGGACGGTAATTTGAAGGAGTGGACTTATCCCCTGATTTGAATATAGGAAACACATTAGCCATCTTCCACATCTCTGGCACAACACTGGTAAGGATGGACGCATTGAATACACTCGTTAATGGCTGACTAAGCTCCATCTTGCATTCCTTAAGTACCCTTGAAACAAACTCATCGGGTCCCGGGGACTTATTTTGTTTCAGTTTGTCTATCTGTTTAATAACCATGTCCCTCGTGACAGTAATTTTATTTAAAATTTAAAATTCATCGGGAACTAAATAATTGTTAATTACGGGAATTTCTCATTTACATCTTCCTGTGTAAAAACTGAAAAAAATAGTCATTAAATAAGGAACACATTTCCAGTTCATTATCCGTCAGCTGTCCATTCCCAGATTTCAGAGGTCCTACTTTTTCCTTCACCTTCGTCCAAATACACTTGAAAGAACCCCTTTGGTTTAGTCTTTGATTCATTAGCGACTCTAATTTCATAGTCACGTTTAGCCTTTCTAATCGCCTTTTTTACTTCTCTTTAAGCTGAACATATTGGTCTAAGGTTAACCTCTCCTCTTCTGATGCGCCTATAAATTCCCCTTTTCTCCCCTAATAGATGCTTTAACCTCCTGTTAACCCATTTGGGATCGTTATTATTAGACCTAATTTCTCTCTGGGAATGTATATACTCTGGGCACTGTGTACCTTTTTAAAGAAAACAATCATAAAAGCAGATCCCTTCATATCATAAGTATGATTATCGTCAATAAATCATTAGCTAGAAAACCCCAATCAAAAATTAGACAGATGTTCCCTAAGTCCATTATAATCGGCAAAAACGAAAATCGGGGATTTTTACTGTATTATCATTATTCTTGCATTCCCAATTAATGCTAAAGGTGATGGATTTGTGATCACTTGGCGCCAAGCTCTTCAGTGATCTCCGATTATTCACTAGTGTTTCATTATTTGACAAGACTAGGTCTAGCAAATTATTACCCCTGGTAGGTTCATTTTACACTCTTTTTCAGAAAACAGTCCTGAACTGTTTCATGAAGTCACGGGACTCTAGATTACCTGTCAAAGAATTCCAGTCAATTTGGCTAAAGTTAAAATCCCCTACTATGACTACGTTACTGTGTCCAGAAGCCTAACATTTCGTCCCAAAGAAGTCTCCCTCTATCGTGATCCAAGCCTGGAGGTCGGTATATTACACCTAGAATTAGTTTTTCTTGACCCTCCACGAACTCTACCCAAACAGACTCTGTTACTGCTCCATCTATTTTTATACCTTTTTTTATGCAAAATTAATATTTTCTCGAACATACAATGCAACTCCTCCCCCCCTTCCATTACATCTATCCACATTGAATAACTTAAATCCCTGAATATTACACTCAGCATCAATCCCGACTCTTTAAATCATACCACGTTTCAGTTAATGCAATGATATCAAAGTTCCCAGCACATGCTACCAAACGTAGTTCATTAATTTTATTTCTTGCACTTCGACTGTTAGCATAAAATACCATCATTGTTTTTTCTTCTGCACATTTTTTTCCCAATCATCTTTGTTTTTACACAATTTCTGAAATTATCATTACCCAAGTTACTCCATGACAGTTACTATTAAGATTCTTAATATCAGAGCATAAGTCAATAATCCATACTCTTATTAATCATTTCTAAACCCATACCCCTAACTAATCCAGTTTAAGTCCTAACACCCCCTCAAATGAGTTAGCAAGAAAACCCACACCTGCCCTGGATAAGTGAACCCCATCCCTGGGATACATGTCATTTCGGCCATAGAAGTTGTCCCAGTTGTCAAGAATGGGACTGCATTATCCTTACAGTGTTTTCCAGCCAACAATTAATACCAATTGCTCTGGACAACCATTCATTACCAACACCTCTTTTTGGCAAAAAAGCCACATATAACAGGGCGCCCCCCCTTCTTCCTAATCATTCTATAGCTGTCCTGAACTTTCTAACTAAATCCTCACTTCTACGCTTGCCCACATCATTGCCTCCGCACTGAGGCAAATAATAGGATTGATCCCATTACCGTTCATGATGTTGTCAAGCCGGCTAACAATGTCCTCCATCCCAGCCCCAGGAAAGCATACCTTTGTCTCCTACTCCTGTCCTTTAAGCAGAATGCCCTATCCATTTTCTAACCCGGCTATCCCCAACAACAACCCAAAATTCTTACCTTTCCCTTTTCGTTCGTCGTGACGATCCCCGTAGTAGACTCACATTCGTCGGGTAGCACCGAGAATGCGTTGGAGGTTTCCACGGGAGTTTTCCACAGCAGTTTTCTTTCTTCTTCATCGTTTCTTGGCTTTCCATTCGTCTTCTTGATCGTCAACTTCGTCGTCCCCTGCTGTCCAGCCACTGACCACGATCCCTTCTTGACCTGAGGACTCGAAACAGGAGGACTACTACGAATCCTCTTGTTTTCCTCGGTCAATCGCCGTATCTCCATCTTCGCTGCCCTCAATTCTTCCTTAAGTTGCTGGTAAAGTTGCTCGATGGAGGGCATCTTGGTTCAGTCCACGGGAGCAAACAAGACACTTCTTCACAGAGTTAAGTACAGGTCACCACTACCATCGCTTGCGAAAGCGCTTGGATTTCACTTTTTTCACAGTGGTTGTTTTGCATATTATCATATCACCTGTTTAATGTGACCTTATTGCATAGTAGCATATATACAAAGTACCTACGTAACATATATACAAAGTACCTACGTAACATATATACAAAGTACCTACGTAACATATATACAAAGTACCTACGTAACATATATACAAAGTACCTACGTAACATATATACAAAGTACCTACGTAACATATATACAAAGTACCTACGTAACATATATACAAAGTACCTACGTAACATATATACAAAGTACCTACGTAACATATAATACTACAATGTACCTACGTAACATATATACTAAAGTAACATACGTAACTACTATATACAAAGTACCTACGTAACATATATACAAAGTACCTACGTAACATATATACAAAGTACCTACGTAACATATATACAAAGTACCTACGTAACATATATACAAAGTACCTACGTAACATATATACAAAGTACCTACGATAACCCAAATAAACCCTTCGTATCGTTCCTCTCTTCTTTTTCCTCTTCAAGTGTACGAGCAAGATGATACATGAGATAGGTTTACATAGGAAGAGGAGGAATAAACCATACCACGGGCGGGGCTTGAACCCGCGATCAGAGAGTCTCAAAACTGGAGTTTTGAGACTCTCTGATCGCGGGTTCAGGCCCCGCCCGTGGTATAGTTTGTTTGCAATCGTGTCATTACGATTTCGTGAGTCATGTTAAAGAGAAGGATAATGAGTATGTGAAACAAGCAGCAGACTTGTGTCATGTCTGTGTCTGTGAAACAAGCAGCAGACATGTGTCATGTCTGTGTCTGTGAAACAAGGAGCAGACACGTGTCATGTCTGTGTGTCCGTGAAACAAGGAGCAGACACGCCTCATCATGTCTGTCTGTGAAACAAGCAACAGACACGTCTCTTCTTGTAATAATGTTGGTAGATTTACCGACAGAGATGATGACGCTGCTTTAAAGACATCATCTCTAGAGTGGGTGTGGGTGGGTGTGAGTTGGACCTGACTAGCTTGTGCTGCTGGGTCTGGTACAGTGCTCCATCCTTGAGTGGAGATGATCAGACTGGGTGGGTCATTGGTCTAATCCGGGGGGGGGGGGACATGGACCTGCTCCGCATGGGTCAGTAGGCCTGTTGCAGTGTTCCTTCTTTCTTATGTTTTTATCTCTAAGAGTTCTCTCCAACACAAGTCAATGTGACCTGACCTGACTAGGTTGGGTGCATTGGCTTAAGCCGGTAGGAGACTTGGACCTGCCTCGCATGGGGCAGTAGGCCTGCTGCAGTGTTCCTTCGTTCTTATGTTCTTATGTTCTTAACTCCGCCATCACATAGGTGCTACAACTCCTACTAATTCTACTACTGCAAGTATTACTACTACCTACAATGATTACATGTTTTGCGCCTCACTGTACCTATATATACCTTTCTTTGTTCGTGTATTGTCTGTACCGGCTTGACAAAGCTCCTGGAGACTGACCGCTTGATTGATTCTCCAGGAACTGCGTCCTGACACGGGTCTTAATCCTACGATGACCCATCTGAGGATCTCGCAGATGTCAATAGAATTCAGTTGTTCTGTGGCCACAATCAGGGTCTTACTGTAGTCAATCTGAGTTCAGAATTTATTACACAGTCTGACTGAGCCATAGACCCAGCGCATCTTTGTTTCTGGATCCTGTGATTGACGGTCCGAGATGTCAAAGAATCATTGTCTGTGCCCATCAGGGTTACTGTATCAACGAGGTTCCACAATAGTTATAAATATCACTGTTTGCTTTGAGTCCATCAGATCGCATTTTTGTTGTGAACTAGTGATAGTCGATACATTTGACAAATAATCACATGGCTACGTGTCCTTCTGTATATGTTAGGGTTTTACAATAGTATAAAATACGCTTGGTTTTTAGGTAAGACATATATGTGCAAACAGTTAGTGTATCTTTATTCGAAACGTTTGCCTACAGCTTAGGTGCTTCTCAGTCGAGTACATAAAATGAGAATAAAATACCGACAGTGTGGATAAGACACTTATGCACATTAGGATCTTTATTCGAAACGTTTCGCCACACAGTGGCTTTCATCAGTACAAAAGGAAGTAATGGTGAAACGACAGTTAGGAGTTGAGACACTTATGCAGCATATGGGAATTCTTTATTCAGGAAACGTTTCGCCACACAGTGGCTTCATCATCCAATACAAGAGGAAAGCGCTACGGGAGGAGAATGAGGTAATCAGTCCCTCAACCTGGAGTCGACTGTTTCAGTCCATCAATCTTGTAGAATGTACTCGTCGGTTTTTCAAACCACTCATCACAACTGTCAGACACTGCAGCTCACTGGGATCTTGTTACAAAGAAATTCTTCAACACTTGTTCAACCTTGGACAGACCTACTTCGACTAGTGGATGGTACCACTATGACCCCGCCTCCGCCTGCTTCACCTCACCTCAATACAGTATATAAGCCACGTCTACGGCCCTATGCTGTACATTCTACAAGATTGATGGATTGAACACATCGACTCCAGGTTGAGGGACTGATTACCTCATTCTCCTCCTCTCCTTACGCCTTCCTCTTTGTATTGGACTGATGAAGCCACTGTGTGGCGAAACGTTTCCTGAATAAAGATTCCCATATGCTGCATAAGTGTCTCAATCTCCAACCGAGTACAGAAAAGTTGATAGAAGCAGAAGATACTTGAAGACGATGTAATCAGTCCATCACCCTTAAAGTTTTGAGGTGGTCAGTCCCTCAGTCTGGAGAAGAGCATTGTTCCATAGTATGAAACAATATGGAGACGAAGTGACAGGATGGAGCTTTTTATAGCGCCAAGAGGTGAGACGTAGGCCACTAGGAGAGGTAAGAACTCAGATGTTGGGACTGACCACCTCAAAACTTTAAGGGTGATGGACTGATTACATCGTCTTCAAGTATCTTCTGCTTCTATCAACTTTTCTGTACTCGACTGAAGAAGCCTACTGTGTAGGCGAAACGTTTCGAAATAAAGATACCTAACTGTTGCATATGTGTCTTACCTAACAACGACTGATGCTAGGGTTGACGAGTTCACTGTAGACCGTTCCTGCTGCATGGGGTGGCCTGCTGGCTGCTGTTGTCAGGTGTGAGTTTGAGCAGGAGAATGGGATGTCCGTGGAGCAAGGGCGCGACCCCATCACTGATGTTTCTTCGGCTTCCTTCGTCGCTGTGGCCGGGGAAGTTGCACTGGATTCTGTGTTACTGTAGTCTCCTCTGGACGAGGCTGCTGCTCTTTTTGGCATTCTATACTGGAAAACTGGAGTTTTCCATGATGCCTTGACCTGGGGGAGCCTCTCCGGGCAGTGTAGGTTCCAGGCATGATGCTTCTTGCCGTAGTTCGGACACCGAGGTTTCATACCCTCTCCTCTTTTAGTTATCCAAACAGTCCTTAGCCGGGTGAGACCCGCTACAGATGCCGCAGACTTCTTTAAACTGGCATTGGGCGCTGATGGGGTTATACCTGTGGTGCCTAAAGCACCTCAAAGGTTCTGGGTTGTACGTCCTAACCTGGTCTTTTCCCCAGTAACCGAGATCCAGTTGAGCCGGGAGAAGTCCTTTTTATTGGATCAAGACCCGCCTCGTGGGTACATTGCAGTCCTTCTTGACTCAGAGTTCCTCAGCTTCAGGACGCTTTTGTTACTGTAGATTGCATCAAGAGACATGTCTAGTGGATAGTGCATTAATACTCCTTTTATCACTCGCTCCAGGGATTTTAGTTTTGTTGGAACAAGTGGTGATTCGAGGTCATTCACCTGCAGTGCCTCATAGGATTATGTTTTAGGCAGTGAGAATAAACTCCCCTTTCAGATTTGGGGACACTGATATCTTCAGGCCGTATTTTCTCTCGAGGTAAAATTTAGCAGCATACGGGGGGTTTATGGTGTCCTTTGTTGACGAGTCCGAATGTGATTCTGTTGGGTGGGTTTGCTTGGGGGGCTGGGCACAAAGATTTCACTGTGTTACCCCTTGGGCTTCGAAGATCATACTTTTCCCCCAAACCCTTTGCCCTGTGGTTTTTTCTGTGGTTTTTTATGGCCCTTTCTACATCCACACTGGGCCCGGGGTAGACTCGCTTGCTTCGCGGGCCCAAGCATCCAGGATCCAAACGGTGGTCTGGGGCTTCGCCAGAACTGCCCACAAAATTTCCAAAAAACAGTCCCCCGGTTTTGAGTCCTTGGAAATCGTAACCTCTTCCTTCCCCCCCCAAAAACCCCAAGTTCCGGGGGTCTTGGGCTCGTGATGAATGGTCCAGGGCGAAACCATTGCCAAATAAAATTCGCATTGTTGCACTTGTCCCCGTTACCCCCACGTCTCTTCTTGTCTGTATTGTCTGTGATAAAAAAAACAGAAAGTTCATCATGTTTTTATGTGTCTTTGTTAAACCCCGCAACATACTTATCATGTCTGTGTGTATCTGTGGGTAAACACAGCAGACATTTCTTTCGGGTTTGTCTGAAAAGGAGTAGACAGGTCTCAAACAGTCTGCGTGGTCTGGTCATGAAGGGGGGCCCCCTTTTAGCTCTAAATAAAAAATTTTCCTTACTGTCTGCTTTAATGCCAACTGAAATGACTTACTGGGCAAATGAGAGAGAGCTTCGCTACTTTGGTCAGTTTTCCCGACTGGTTGACTGAGGTCGGGCCCGGGAAACTGATTTCACCCAAAGGTTGAATGAATGGTTTTTACAGATGGGTGACGATTTCCTTGTTGACGGGTGACTGACTGGGAGACCCGGGTGACCCCATACCACTGCAGTCAAATCGCGGAGTGACCACCAGGCCCGGGGGCGGAATCTTAAAATTAAATCAACCTTAAAGTCTTCCTCAAACAATCAGTCTTCAACACCGGGTCAATACAGTCTCAACACTCAAATCAATATATTTTCAAAAACCAAATCAAACGGTCTCCAAAAGCTTAGATTTAAAACATTTTTAACACTTTAGTCCCAACACTCAGATCAAAACAGCCCCAAACTCAGTTTAATTTCAAATCTCCAACACTCAGATCAATACAGTCTCCAACACTCAGATCAATACAGTCTCCAACACTCAGATCATACAGTCTCCAACACTCAGATCAATACAGTCTCCAACACTCAGATCAATTACAGTCTCCAACACTCAGATCAATACATTTTCCCCACTCAGGGTATATACAGTCTCCAACACTCAAACAATAAGTCCCCCCAAACTCAGATCAAAAAGTCCCAATACTTTAGATCAATTTTAGTCCCCCCAAAACTCAATATATACGTCCCCCAACCTCAGATCAATGTCTCCAACACCCCAGATCAAACAGTCCCCCAAAACTCAGATCAAAACAGTCCCAACACTCAATTTAATCGTCTCCAACCTCAATCAAAAAGTCTCCCCTCAGATCAATAAAGTCTCCAACCCTCAGACCCAAAACAGTCCCCCCAACCTCAGATATATACAGTCTCCCAAAACCCCAGTTCAATTTCTCCAACACTCAATCAATATAGTCTCCCAAAACCCCAGTCCCCTTTCAGTCCCCCAAAAACTCAGATATATACAGTTCCACACTCAGTTTAAATACAGCTCCAAAAAATCGATCAAAACAGGGCCCCCAAAACTCAGTTTAAAATTTTCTTTCCAAAAATTTAGATCAATACAGTCTCCCCCCTCAGATATATACAGTCTCCAAAACCAATCAAAACAGTCTCCAAAACTCAGATATATACAGTCTCCAACACTCAGATAAAAATAGTCTCCCAAAACTCCCGATCAGTACAGTCCCCCAACACTCAATCAATTTTAGCTCCCAAAACTCAGATCAACGTCTCCAACACTCAGATCAAAAACAGTCTCCAAAAAATAAAATCAACAGAGGCCCTTATTTCCCCAGTTTCCACCTTCTTCTTCTACCCAAATTTGTGATGTTTAGTGACGTTTTCGGGAAATTGTTACTGAGAAAACGAAAATAAAATATTTAAGGATAAACCTTTTAATTTTTATTTACCATAGGGTAAGATAAGATAAAATTAAAAAATAATAATAATAAAAAATAATAATAAATAATAATTAATAATAAAAATTTTAAAAATAATAATAATAATATCTTTATTTTTTTCCAGTACATGTACAAAAAAATACCCCGTAAAATGTACAAGGTATACAAATTTTCATGTACAAAGGGATACCAAATTTCATTACAAGGAATTTCCAATACAAAGTACAAAAGGAAACCAGTACAGTACAAGGTTTTACAAGAAAATTTTCAAGGGATACAAAAACATGAAAAAGGTATACAAGTACAATTTCCCGGAAAACAATTTCATGTAAAGGAAAACAAATACATGTACAAGGTAACAATTACAGTACAAAGGGAAACCAAATACATGTAAAGGTATACAAGTACATGTACAAGGTTTTACAAAATACATGTTTAAGGGAAAACAAGTAAAAAGTAAAAAGGGGTAAAAACATGTACAAGGTATACAAGTACATGTAAAGGATACCAAAAAAAATTACAAGGGATACCAAATACATGTTTCAAGGTTTTACCAATACAAGTACAAGGTATACCCAAATACAATTTCAAGGTTTTACAAGTCATGTCAAGGTTTTACAAGTACCCTTTTACAAGGGATTCCAAAAACTTTTACACAAAAGGGATTTCAAGTACATGTACAAGGTTTTTTACAAAAAAACCTTGGGACAAGGTATACCAATACATGTACAAGGGAAACCGAAAATGTACAAGGTAACAAATACATGTAAAAAGGTTTTCAAAATACATGTTCAAGTATACCAAAAACATGTACAAGGTAACAAAATTTCAAGTACAAGGGGATACAAGTACATGTTCCCCGGTTAAAAACAAGTACAATTTTAAAATGGGGGGATAAAAAAAGTTTGGGTTGTTTTGGGGGGTTGTTGGGGGGGGGGGTTGGGGGGGTTGTTTTTTTTTGGGGGGGGGGGGGGGGGGGGGGGGGGGTTTTTTTTGTTGGTTTTGTTTTTTGGTTTTTAAAAAATGTTTAAAAATATGGGAATTTTTAAAGGGGATTTTAAGTTTATTTTTAAAGGAATTATTTTTTAAAGTAAGGGATTTTTAAAGGGGGTTATACAAGTTCATGTACAAAGGTAACAAGTACTGGAAAAGTATCAATACAGCAAGAAATAACCCTACATGTACAAGGTTTTACAAGGCCCCCCTACATGTACAAGGTTTTACCCGTACATGTACAAAGGAAAAAAAGAAAATGTACAAGGTATACAAGTACTTTTACAAGGTTATAACCAAAGGTTTTCATGTACAAGGTATACGTACAAGTACAAGGTATACAATTTCATGTACAAGGTAAAACAAGTACAAAGTACCCGGTTACAATACATGTACAAAAGGGATACAAGTAAACTGTTTTTCAAGGGATCCAAATTTAAAAGTACAAGGTATACAAGTACATGTACAAGGGTTTTCAATACATGTACAAGGGGATACAAGTACATGTAAAAGGAATACAAGTCAAAAAGGTTTCAAGGGAATTTCAAGAAAATACATGTACAAGGGGGGGTTTTCAAAATACATGTACAAGGTATACCAGTTTCATGTTTAAAAAGGAAAACAATACATGTCAAGGTATCAAGTTCTGTACAAGGGATACAATACATGTTAAAAGGTATACAAGTACATGTACAAGGGTTTTCCAAATACATGTACAAAGGGATACAAAATACCTGTACAAGGTAAACAAGTCCCGGGACAAGTATACAAGACATGTACAAGGTATACAAGGACATTTTACAAGGTTTTACATGTCAAAGTACAAGGATACAAGTACTTTTACAAGGTTACCCCAAAAATGTACCCAAAGGGATACAATTTAAAAAGTACAAGGTATACAAAATACATTACAAAGGGATTCCCTACATGTACAAGGTATACAAGTACATTCCAAAGGGATACAAGTACATGTACAAAATTACAAGTACATGTACAAGGTATACCATACTGTACCCCCAAAGGTTTTACAAACATGTACTTAAAGTCCCGGGCCAAAAATTTAAAAAGGCAAAATAAAAAAATAAAAAAATATACAACAGACAATGCCCAGCCTTTCAAAATTAAAAAACATGCCCCAAATTACAAATACAACAAGGGTTTCCATTAACCCCCTTGGGGGGGGGCAGACCGGAACAAAACTTTCAAAGGCCTGGGGGAAGGGGTTTTCCCTAAAATGGGAAAAGGCAAAAATTTGTGGTTCCCTCCCTGGGGGGGAAAGGGATCAACATCCGGGAAAAGGGAAGCCCAAAGGCCAAGGACCCCTTGGAAAAGGCCGGGCCGGGGGAATTAAAAAGGGGGTCTCTTAAATAACAATAATTAAAATAACAAGGCTGAAAAAGGATGTTGGACCCAAAAAACCAAACCACTTAAAAACCGGGGCCCAAAAACCGGGTAATAAAAAAAAAAATGTTTACCCCACACCAAAGCCCAACCCCAGGATGGGGAAAACCCACAAGCACCAAAAACCGGGTTTCCCCCAAAAACCCCAGGGACTAAAAAAAGGATTTTGGCCCCCCCCAGTTTCCCCAAGGGTGAACACCGTCCCCCCCCCAGGGGAATTGCCCAACCAATTTCCCTAAAAGGGGATGGCCCCACCCCAAAATCCAAAAACCCCAAAAAATAAAAAATAATAAAAAACCCAGGGGGTGACCCACCCCCAGGGCCACTAACACCCGGATTTAAACCCCCACCAGTCCACTAAACCCCAATTTTGACCCACACCAGCCATTTAAAAACCCAAGGATGTGACCCACACCCGTCCACTAACACCCAGGATGTACCCACCCCGCCACTAACACCCGGATGGACCAACCAGTCCACTAACACCCAGGATGTGACCCACACCAGTCCACTAACACCCAGGATGTAACCCACACCAGTCCACTAACACCCAGGATGTGACCCACACCAGTCACTAACACCCAGGTTTGTGACCCACACCAGTCCACTAACACCCAGGATGCCACCCACACCAGTCCACTAACACCCAGGATGCCACCCACACCAGTCCATAAACACCCAGGATGCGACCCACACCAGTCCACTAACACCCAGGATGCGACCCACACCAGTCCACTAACACCCAGGATGTGACCCACACCAGTCCACTAACACCCAGGATGTGACCCACACCAGTCCACTAACACCCAGGATGCCACCCACACCAGTCCACTAACACCCAGGATGCCAGCCACACCAGTCCACTAACACCCAGGATGTGACCCACACCGTCCACTAACACCAGGATGTGACCCACACCAGTCCACTAACACCCAGGATGTGACCCACACCAGTCCACTAACACCCAGGATGTGACCCACACCAGTCCACTAACACCCAGGATGTGACCACACCAGTCCACTAACACCCAGGATGTGACCCACACCAGTCCACTAACACCCAGGATGCCACCCACACCAGTCCACTAACACCCAGGATGCCAGCCACACCAGTCCACTAACACCCAGGATGCCACCCACACCAGTCCACTAACACCAAGGATGCGACCCACACCAGTCCACTAACACCCAGGATGTGACCCACACCAGTCCACTAACACCCAGGATGTGACCCACACCAGTCCACTAACACCCAGGATGCTACCCACACCAGTCCACTAACACCCAGGTATCTATTTTTCTGATGTGTGAATATGGACAGCAGGTGTAAGGAAACACGCCCAATGTTTCCACCCTTGTCGAGAATCGAACCCGGTAAAGCGAGAGCACTGCCTTCCAGGCCACGGGCCACCCTGAGTTGAGTGCGCTACCAGTCGAAATACAAGACATCTTAGTTACACTGACCCTCAAACTGCGTATGTAAATTGCTTTGACAAATAAATTTTGGAGTCCAGTTCCTCGACCCATTATTGGTAATGTTATGGGGCTTCGTGGCTAACAACTCTGGGACCTAGTTTAGATTCCGGCACAAGTGGGAATGTTAGGTGTTTTCTTTACACCTGCTGCCCTTGTTCACTTAGAAGCAGGAACCTAAGTTTTAGTCACCTTAGACCTGCTGTCACTGTTCACCTAGCAGTAAGTAGGTACCTGGGTGCTAGTCGACTGGTATGGGTGGCATCCTGGGTGACAAGATTGAAGGCCCACAATGGAAATAAGACAGTCCTCGATGACGCACTGACTTCTTGGGACATCCTGAGTGCCTAACCTTCTCTACCCTGGATTTCCAAAGCACAATCCTTCTTGCCCGATCAGTCACGTTCAGAAACATTGCGTTTGGTTAGTACTTAATTGGGTGACCACCTTGGAGCACCAAATGCTACTGTTAGAATCGATATGGCGAACTTCTACTACCATACACACACCATACATACCATACACACCATACAGCACCATACACACACACACACCAACCCGGGAGTAGTGACACGACTTTCTTCTTCTAGTTCTCAGTATATCTAACAATATTTTCGTCATGGTAGGTTGGTTCTGAAGACTGAGACACCTGTGCACATTTCACCAGCCAGTGGTTTCTTCAGTGAATTACAGAGAGGAATGGTAGAGGATAGGAATTTGAAGGTAATCAGTCCCTCAGCCTGGAGTCGATATGTCCAGTCCATCAGTCTTGAGAAAGTGTCCGATTGTGTTAATCTACCGGGACAAAATACCCTTAGTGTACTATACTGGATACTATAATAACACACGACCCATGATGCATATATTCTGTCAACAGTTGTACAGAAAAACGTTTCCTGGGTCGACGTTTCGCTCTGTGAAGAGCTTTATATAAAGACTTAATAAAGCTCTAGAGAGTTTATTTTAATGACTGTAAACAGCGAGTTATTTTTTTATAGGCATCACACGACAGTAGTATAATAACAAGAATTTCCAGAAATAATTTCTGTGTGGACCAGGTGTTTACTGTGAAACACATATGTGAACAGTATTTAGATAAGGCTCAAGAGGTCTTTGTGGCATTTATGTATTTGGAAAAGGCGTATGACAGGGTGGATAGGGGGGCAATGTGGCAGATGTTGCAGGTGTATGGTGTAGGAGGTAGGTTACTGAAAGCAGTGAAGAGTTTTTACGAGGATAGTGAGGCTCAAGTTAGAGTACATAGGAAAGAGGGAAATTATTTCCCAGTAAAAGTAGGCCTTAGACAAGGATGTGTGATGTCACCGTGGTTGTTTAATATATTTATAGATGGGGTTGTAAGAGAAGTAAATGCGAGGGTCTTGACAAGAGGCGTGGAGTTAAAAGATAAAGAATCACACATAAAGTGGGAGTTGTCACAGCTGCTCTTTGCTGATGACACTGTGCTCTTGGCAGATTCTGAAGAGAAGTTGCAGAGGTTAGTGGATGAATTTGGTAGGGTGTGCAAAAGAAGAAAATTAAAGGTGAATACAGGAAGAGTAAGGTTATGAGGATAACAAAAAGATTAGGTGATGAAAGATTGAATATCAGATTGGAGGGAGAGAGTATGGAGGAGGTGAATGTATTCAGATATTTGGGAGTGGACGTGTCAGCAGATGGGTCTATGAAAGATGAG
Source organism: Cherax quadricarinatus (assembly GCF_026875155.1). Taxonomy (NCBI): domain Eukaryota; kingdom Metazoa; phylum Arthropoda; class Malacostraca; order Decapoda; family Parastacidae; genus Cherax; species Cherax quadricarinatus. Next base: position 3,259,397 of record NC_069457.1, read on the forward strand.
GTGAATCATAGAATTGATGAGGGGAAAAGAGTGAGTGGTGCACTTAGGAGTCTGTGGAGACAAAGAGGGGAATGTATGAGAGTATAGTTTTACCAACGCTCTTATATGGGTGTGAAGCATGGGTGATGAATGTTGCAGCGAGGAGAAGGCTGGAGGCAGTGGAGATGTCATGTCTGAGAGCAATGTGTGGTTGTGAATATAATGCAGAGAATTGTAGTTTGGAAGTTAGGAGGAGGTGCGGGATTACCAAAACTGTTGTCCAGAGGGCTGAGGAAGGGTTGTTGAGGTGGTTCGGACATGTAGAGAGAATGGAGCGAAACAGAATGACTTCAAGAGTGTATCAGTCTGTAGTGGAGGAAGGCAGGGTAGGGGTCGGCCTAGGAAAGGTTGGAGAGAGGGGGGTAAGGAGGTTTTGTGTGCGAGGGGCTTGGACTTCCAGCAGGCATGCGTTGAGCGTGTTTGATGGAGTGAATGGAGACAAATGGTTTTTAATACTTGACGTGCTGTTGGAGTGTGAGCAAAGTAACATTTATGAAGGGGTTCAGGGAAACCGGCAGGCCGGACTTGAGTCCTGGAGATGGGAAGTACAGTGCCTGCACTCTGAAGGAGGGGTGTTAATGTTGCAGTTTAAAAACTGTAGTGTAAAGCACCCTTCTGGCAAGACAGTGATGGAGTGAATGATGGTGAAAGTTTTTCTTTTTCGGGCCACCCTGCCTTGGTGGGAATCCGCCAGTGTGATAATAAAAAAAAAATAATTTCTTTGGACTGCCATACCTATGGATATTTGTCACCTATGCATTTTGACCCATCTTGGAGATCGTAGATACCATTGTAGATACCTATTTCCATAAATAATCCCTATCAAACTTAACTGGATATTGTAATCTGTACAGAACATGTTGACATATATTGATGTCAGGTGATGACATGTATTGGCACTATACCTTCTTTGCTGTCACTGTTGTTGTGAGTACACTGGAGGCACAGGTGAGTTGTTGTGAGTACATTGGAGGCACAGGTGAGTTGTTGTGAGTACATTGGAGGCACAGGTGAGTTGTTGTGAGTACATTGGAGGCACAGGTGAGTTGTTGTGAGTACATTGGAGGCACAGGTGAGTTGTTGTGAGTACACTGGAGGCACAGGTGAGTTGTTGTGAGTACACTAGAGGCACAGGTGAGTTGTGAGTACACTGGAGGCACAGGTGAGTTGTTGTGAGTACATTGGAGGCACAGGTGAGTTGTTATAAGTACACTGGAGGCACAGGTGAGTTGTTGTGAGTACACTGGAGGCACAGGTGAGTTGTTGTGAGTACATTGGAGGCACAGGTGAGTTGTTATAAGTACACTGGAGGCACAGGTGAGTTGTTGTGAGTACACTGGAGGCACAGGTGAGTTGTTGTGAGTACATTGGAGGCACAGGTGAGTTGTTATAAGTACACTGAGGCACAGGTGAGTTGTTTGTGAGTACACTGGAGGCACAGGTGAGTTGTTGTGAGTACATTGGAGGCACAGGTGAGTTGTTATAAGTACACTGGTGGCACAGGTGACTTGATGTGAGTACACTGGAGGCACAGGTGAGTTGTTGTGAGTACATTGGAGGCACAGGTGAGTTGTTATAAGTACACTGGAGGCACAGGTGAGTTGTTGTGAGTACACTGGAGGCACAGGTGAGTTGTTGTGAGTACATTGGAGGCACAGGTGAGTTGTTATAAGTACACTGGAGGCACAGGTGAGTTGTTGTGAGTACACTGGAGGCACAGGTGAGTTGTTGTGAGTACACTGGAGGCACAGGTGAGTTGTTGTGAGTACATTGGAGGCACAGGTGAGTTGTGAGAACAATAAAAACACAGGTGAGGACGTGATTTACAGACTGTGTGATTCCTCTAGAGAGCAGCATTTCTCTGTTGCGAGAGATGCTATACACTTTTGTCCACCTGAAGACAATTCTCTGGATTGTACTTTTGTAAGTGTATTGAGTACAATTATCACACATAATAACATGTGTAAATTACCAAGGATAACCCACAAATGTCAAAGTGACTTGTGTCAACTGGGGTCTTTTAGTCTCCCACATATCACTGCTGTTCACTAATGATATGAAGATAATTATCTTTCAGTGTTTAAGATAGTGTTTAGGCACAGTCGCGGGCACCTTTCCTCGGCCTCTTCAAACACTGTTTCACTATGAAGAATGTTTCTGTTTGCAGTTATAGGGCAGCACAGCATATACCGTATTCTTTCCCCGTCTTCTTGTTGGGGGTTTATAGGGCTACTGAGAGCTTACGCCGTACCGAGCCGTGCCTTCCAGAGGGTGACTACCCAGGTACCTAGGGTGTAGGGTGACTACCCAGGTACCTAGGGTGTAGGGTGACTAACACCCAGGTACCTACTTACTGCTAGGTAAACAGGAGCCAACAGTAAACATGCCCAACCTTACCAGTCTTGCCGGATCGAACCCCTGTCTCTCAGTATGAGAACTGAGGTCCCAACCAACCAACTCACGAGCCATATTTCAAAATACAAACAAAAATAAACACTATGTCAGAGATACACAGTGACGACTCGGAAGTTCTCAGCCAACATTCCCTAACCTTTCCTTCAGGAACTCCGGGTATACCTTCAGCAAAAAAGCGGTGATTTTGCGCCTACTGAGGTATACTGAAGCATATCTCCACATTTCCCTAAGAGGTATACTTCTAGAAATAGCCATGTGTTATACCTGGGTATGCTGTACCCGGGTATAACTTGAGGACAAATGTTAAAACAATCATTTAGCCTGGTGGCTAAAGCTCCCGCTTCACACACGGAGGGCCCGGGTTCGATTCCCGGCGGGTGGAAACATTTCGACACGTTTCCTTACACCTGTTGTCCTGTTCACCTAGCAGCAAATAGGTACCTGGGTGTTAGTCGACTGGTGTGGGTGGCATCCTGGGGGACAAGATTAAGGACCACAATGGAAATAAGTTAGACAGTCCTCGATGACGCACTGACTTTCTTGGGTTATCCTGGGTGGCTAACCCTCCGGGGTTAAAAATCCGAACGAAATCTTATCTTATCTTATCTTATCTTAATTTCTGTAGTACACAGGTTAGGTAGTTTACATAACCCGTTTACTGCCACCACATGCCATGTATTTCAGGTATATTAAGGAATATATGCAAAGTAACAATCACAGAGGTGTATGAATTATTATTATCAAAAAGAAGCGCTAAACCACAAGGGTTATACAGCAGAGGTGTATGAAGATCACAAATTCTGTCACCAGCCACACCGGTGGAGACGTCACTGGTGTGGCTGGTGCCGGGACGGTACAAAGGTACATCTTATACAGTCCTAGCTGTCATCAGTGACGGTACGTACAAAGGTACACCTTATACAGTCCTAGCTGTCATCAGTGACGGTACGTACAAAGGTGCATCTTATACAGTCCTAGCTGTCATCAGTGACGGTACGTACAAAGGTACATCTTATACAGTCCTAGCTGTCATCAGTGACGGTACGTACAAAGGTACACCTTATACAGTCCTAGCTGTCATCAGTGACGGTACGTACAAAGGTACACCTTATACAGTCCTAGCTGTCATCAGTGACGGTACGTACAAAGGTACATCTTATACAGTCCTAGCTGTCATCAGTGACGGTACGTACAAAGGTGCATCTTATACAGTCCTAGCTGTCATCAGTGACGGTACGTACAAAGGTACATCTTATACAGTCCTAGCTGTCATCAGTGACGGTACGTACAAAGGTACATCTTATACAGTCCTAGCTGTCATCAATGACGGTACGTACAAAGGTACATCTTATACAGTCCTAGCTGTCATCAATGACGGTACGTACAAAGGTACATCTTATACAGTCCTAGCTGTCATCAGTGACGGTACGTACAAAGGTGCATCTTATACAGTCCTAGCTGTCATGAGTGACGGTACGTACAAAGGTACATCTTATACAGTCCTAGCTGTCATCAATGACGGTACGTACAAAGGTACATCTTATACAGTCCTAGCTGTCATCAGTGACGGTACGTACAAAGGTACATCTTATACAGTCCTAGCTGTCATCAGTGACGGTACGTACAAAGGTACATCTTATACAGTCCTAGCTGTCATGAGTGACGGTACGTACAAAGGTACATCTTATACAGTCCTAGCTGTCATGAGTGACGGTACGTACAAAGGTACATCTTATACAGTCCTAGCTGTCATGAGTGACGGTACGTACAAAGGTACATCTTATACAGTCCTAGCTGTCATCAATGACGGTACGTACAAAGGTGCATCTTATACAGTCCTAGCTGTCATGAGTGACGGTACGTACAAAGGTGCATCTTATACAGTCCTAGCTGTCATCAGTGACGGTACGTACAAAGGTGCATCTTATACAGTCCTAGCTGTCATGAGTGACGGTACGTACAAAGGTACATCTTATACAGTCCTAGCTGTCATCAATGACGGTCCGTACAAAGGTGCATCTTATACAATGGATATCATCGTATCTTAGTTACGTATTTATTGTACCTGGAACAAACTTTAGTCGACAGCCCAAAAAAAGGCAGGAAAACACAAGAACTGTGGAGAAAAAAGTTCCTAGGAAGAAATTCGGCTTGTTCATAGATTTCTGGTAACAAGAATGAAAGCATGAGAGCAGAATATAGCCAAAGAAGGAAGTTTGGTGAAACGTTGACTGAAGAAGATTGTCCCACTGGCGAAACGTTTATAAAAAAATCTTTCTTTCCTTTTGTTGACTTTAAGTCACATTTCTCCAGGCAGGGAGCCTGTAGAGAGCTGCTTGAAGGTGTTACCAAGTACCGTGAAAGACTAAGATGGACCGGGCGGGGGGGGGGGCGTTGACCCCCGGAATACCCTCTAGGTGTTCCAAGGTGCTCCGGGGGCGTTGACCCCTGCAACACTCTCTAGGTGTTTCGAGGTGTTCCGGGGGCGTTGACCCCCGGAATGCCCTCTAGGTGTTCCAAGGTGCTCCGGGGACGTTGACCCCCGGAATACCCTCTAGGTGCTCCAAGGTGCTCCGGGGGTGTTGACCCCTGCAACACTCTCTAGATGTTCTGAGGTGTTCCGGGGTCGTTGACCCCCGGAACACTCTAGATGTTCTAAGGTGTTCCGGGGGCGTTGACCCCCGGAATGCCCTCTAGGTGTTCCAAGGTGCTCCGGGGACGTTGACCCCCGGAATACCCTCTAGGTGCTCCAAGGTGCTCCGGGGGTGTTGATCCCTGCAACACTCTCTAGATGTTCTGAGGTGTTCCGGGGTCGTTGACCCCCGGAACACTCTAGATATTCTAAGGTGTTCCGGGGGCGTTGACCCCTGGAACACTCTCTAGATATTCCGAGGTGTTCCGGGGTCGTTGACCCCCGGAACACTCTCCAGATATACACTGTATGCCCTTGTTCCTGGTATCATGAAGACAATCGGTTATTGACCTTGAAAACCCATAAGTTACACAAGGGTCATAAAGGCCTCATGGACACCACGAGTCACGAATACTTAATACCTAAATTAGTGATTAATGTAAATTATTTGTGTATATACACTGAGAAACATGTACCTTTCAGTGTATATACTCTGAGATATATACACCTCTCAGTGTATATACTCTGAGAGATATGCTCCTCCAAGTGTATATACTCAGAGATATGCTCCTCCCAGTGTATATACTCTGAGAGATATGCTCCTCCCAGTGTATATACTCTGAGAGATATGCTCCTCTCAGTGTATATACTCTGATAGATATGCTCCTCTCAGTGTATATACTCTGAGAGACATGCTCCTCCCAGTGTATATACTCTGAGAGACATGCTCCTCTCAGTAGGCAGGTATAATGTTGGTCAGGAAGCAGGGCAAGTATTTCCTGACTCTGGTCTTAGTCACATAACCCACACACTGCTGGAGCTTTTAGTCATCTGACGGAGGACTTCCGCTGGCTTCCCAGTCCACCACTTTTTTTTTTTTTTTTTTTTTATTCGCCGGTACTCTCCCGGCTCGGGTCTTTCCCAAGTAGTGGTGACCCGGCCTTGGCTCCCTATCTGGGGAGTGTCTCGAGACTTAAGTCTCCCATGGGAGGAGGTACAAGTACCCCCTCATCTTTGGGGCCAACTGTCCCCAGGCCTAGCCACATTCCCCGCCCTCACGGGGCTCGCAGGGAGAAGGTAGGCCTCTGGTCTGCCATCTGCCCAGCCCCAAAGGGGCTCGTGGGGATGGCAGTCTTGTGAGCTGCAGGTGGTAGCAAGCTCAGGCTTTTCCACTTTTTTTTTTTTTTTTTATTCGCCGGTACTCTCCCGGTCCGGGTCTTTTCCAAGTAGTGGTGACCCGGCCCGGGTCTTTTCCAAGTAGTGGTGACCCGGCCCGGGTCTTTCCCAAGTAGTGGTGACCCGGCCTTGACTCCCTATCTGGGGAGTATTTCGAGACTTAAGTCTTCCACTTTTACAAACTATATTTATAATTATAAGCAGTGATGACTGACTACATTCCCAGTTTAATTCAAAAGGGACACAAAGACCATAAGAAAAATGCAGTATATTTACTAACAGTAAACACAGATTTCAGTGCTGATATTCCCTTGTAGCACTGACATTATGTTACAGTGTAGCACTTACAGTGTTACAGTGTAATACTGACAGTGTAACATTTACAGTATATAGATAAATGGTTCAGAGAACCGACAAGTTGATAAATTAGACACATGGTCAACACTTGGGTGTCTTTATTGTAGAGACGTTTCGCCCACCAGTGACTTTGTCAGTACAAAACAGAGGAAGCCACTGGTGGGAGAAACGTCTATACAATAAAGATACCCAAGTGTCTTGTTCATCAACTTACAGTGTGGTACAGTGTAACACTTACAGTGTGGTACAGTGTAACACTTACAGTGTGGTACAGTGTAACACTTACAGTGTGGTACAGTGTAACACTTACAGTGTGGTACAGTGTAACACTTACAGTGTGGTACAGTATAACACAGTGTGGTACAGTGTAACAGTTTTAAACTGTAACACTTAGTGTGGTACAGTGTAACACTGACTGTTTTACACTGTAACACAGTGTGGTACTGTGTAACACTTAGTGTAGTACAGTATAACACTGTCTTACACTGTAACACTTACAGTGTGGTACAGTGTAACAGCATACCACAGTGTCATACAGTGTTCCTCTGATATAACTAAGAATTCCATTACATTTACTACAATAATTATAATTACATTCAGTGTAATTCACTCTATCATTATCATCATCATCATTATCATCATTATCATCATTATCATTATCATCATCATCATTATCATCATTATCATCATTATCATCATCATTATCATTATTATTATCATCATCATCATTATCATTATCATTATCATCATTATCATCATCATTATCATCATTATCATCATCATTATCATTATCATTATCATCATTATAATTATCATTATCATTATCATCATTATCATTATCATCATTATCATTATCATCATTATCATTATCATTATCATCATCATCATTATCATTATCATTATCATCATTATCATTATCATTATCATTATCATTATCATCATTATCATCATCATTATCATTATCATTATCATCATTATCATCATTATCATCATTATCATCATTATCATCATTATCATTATCATCATTATCATCATCATCATTATCATCATTATCATCATTATCATTATCATTATCATCATCATCATTATCATTATCATCATCATTATCATTATTATTATCATCACTATCATCATTATCATCATTATCATTATCATCATCATCATCATTATCATCATTATCATTCCAACAAATCTTTGATAAGTTGTAAATATACCTAACTTATAACTAACTTATACCTAACTTATAACTAACTTATAACTAACTTATACCTAACTTATAACTAACTTATAACTAACTTATAACTTCTATATTAATACAAAAACACATTAAAATAAGTGATAATTGTATTGTTTATGTAAATGATGTAGCCAGTGTTGTGTCTTAATGTTTGTAACACAATTTGGAACACAATTTGGAACACAATTTGCAGCACAATTTGCAACACAATTTGGAACACAATTTGCAGCACAATTTG
>NC_069457.1:3272490-3509582 GCF_026875155.1 Cherax quadricarinatus
CACTAACAGAAAGGAGAGGAGTCAGTATATATGGGCCAGCTGGCAGGAACGAGACAAGAGTGGCGAGAGTAGTAGTACTAGTAGTAGTAGAGATAAGGTAGGTAGTGGAAGTAGTAGTAGTGGCAGTGTAAAGTAGGGATGAGAACAGAGAGAGGGAGAGAAAAAGAATGCAAAGACAGCAGGAGAGGAAGTAGTGATGGGGTCAGCCAAAGGCCAAGAAAGAGGAGCTCTGCAGGAGAGATAGGGGTCTACAAGGGGTAAGACCAAAAACACAGGTAGACGGGGGAGAAAGGAAACCCAAAGCAAGAAAAAGGAAAATAGGAAAGGATCAGAGGTAGAAGGAGGAGGAGAACAACAGAATCAGGTTAAGTCACGGGTGTTCTGAGGTTTGGAGTATTTTACAGTGTAGTGGGAGAGGAAGGCATCTACAGAGACGAAGCCAGGGCTAAGGTTCATACAAGGAAAGTTGTGTATTAGGGAGGATTCAACTAGACAGCGACTGTTAAAGTTGGAAGTAGGTAAGACAGTTTTAGCAGAAGATCAGTCTATAGGATGGCTGTGATCTCTGACGTGACAGAACAGAGCATTGTTAGTGTCGGCAAGCCTAACACTATTTTTGTGCTCCCTAAGTCTGTCAGAAAGAGATCGACCAGTTTCTCCAAAGTATTGAAGAGGACAGGAGGAGCAAGAAAAAAGAGTAGACACCAGGAGCATCTGTAGAGGGAGGAGAGGTATGAACGAGATTAGTGCGAAGAGTGTTAGTCTGGCGGAAAGTAAGCTTGATGTCTAAGGGACGGAGAGAATTGAACATTAAAATGGTATAAAATACCGACAGGTTGTTAGGTAAGACACATATGCAACAGTTAGGTATCTTTATTATGAAACGTTTCGCCTACACAGTAGGCTTCTTCAGTCAAGTACAGAAAAGTTGACAGAAGCAGAAGATACTTGAAGACGATGTAATCAGTCCATCACCCTTAAAGTTTTGAGGTGGTCAGTCCCTTAGTCTGGAGAAGAGCATTGTTCCATAGTATGAAACAATATGGAGAAGAAGTGACAGGATGGAGCTTTTTATAGCGCCAAGAGATGAGACGTAGGCCACTAGGAGAGGTAAGAACTCAGATGTTGAGAGGTCAGGTCCCTCTCAAATCCAGCCCCTCTCACTAGTGGAAGTTGTCAAAGTTGATTGCAGGTCTGTACCAAGATACCCTTGTGTTGCAGTGTCTGACAGATTGAACATTAAAATGGTATAAAATACCGACAGGTTGTTAGGTAAGACACATATGTGTCAGACACTGCAACACAAGGGTATCTTGGTACAGACCTGCAATCAACTTTGACAACTTCCACTAGTGAGAGGGGCTGGATTTGAGAGGGACCTGACCTCTCAACATCTGAGTTCTTACCTCTCCTAGTGGCCTACGTCTCATCTCTTGGCGCTATAAAAAGCTCCATCCTGTCACTTCTTCTCCATATTGTTTCATACTATGGAACAATGCTCTTCTCCAGACTGAGGGACTGACCACCTCAAAACTTTAAGGGTGATGGACTGATTACATCGTCTTCAAGTATCTTCTGCTTCTATCAACTTTTCTGTACTTGACTGAAGAAGCCTACTGTGTAGGCGAAACGTTTCATAATAAAGATAGCTAACTGTTGCATATGTGTCTTACCTAACACGGAGAGAATTGTTGAGATTAGAAAGACCGGAAATGTAGGGAAGGCAGAGGACAGAAGAGTTCCCAGGAGTAGAGAGTTTGGGAGAGAAGAAATTACGTTTAGCACGTGAGAAGGCAGAGTCTATGAAATGGGAAGGGTAGCCAAGACGGGAAAACGAATTATGAAGAGTGGAAATTTCCGATTCAAAGAAATGAGAGTCAGAAATGCAGAGAACACTTCTCTACTTTCTCACGTGCTAAACTGATTTTCTTCTCTCCCAAAGGCTGGGTTTGGCTAGTACCTGATGTGTTGAAGGTATTCTTGGGTGAGTTTGGGAAAAGGCTGGACAAACAGGTGTATGGGACTCAAGAAATCGTAATGACACGATTGCAAATAAACCATACCCCCGGCCGGGATTGAACCCGCGTCATAGAGTCTCAAAACTCCAGCCCGTCGCGTTAGCCACTAGACCAGCTAGCTGGTCTAGTGGCTAACGCGACGGGCTGGAGTTTTGAGACTCTATGACCGCGGGTTCAATCCCGGCCGGGGGTATGGTTTAGGTGTATGGGAAGGAGTGGTTTTGAAAAAGACCTGCCTTGTATGAGCCAGTAGGCCTACTGCGGTGTTCCTCCATTCTTATCTTCTTATGAAAGAGAGAGACAGAGGAACTTCTACACAGATGGATAAAAACTGTGACATAATTAAAAAGAGACTACGCCACATAGAGTAACATACATAAGAACTTAAGAATAAAGAACACTACAGCAGACCTACTGGCCCATACTAGGCACGTCTTACTCAAATCCAAACTCATTAAACAAAAATATACAATGTACAACAGAATAACACAATCACAAGACAAATCTCGTTTAATAATCAGATATTTTAAACAGAATTTCGTCCATTTTACGAAATCTTACAAAATTTATCTTCGACTGAAATATTTCAATATACGAAAAATATTACGAAATGGCCAGTGGCAAAAAATACCTGAAGATCTGTTAATTCTCCCACCACAGCAGACAACCACAGCCACCAGCAGCACAGCAAGAACCTTCATCTTGGTCCTCTGGTTGACAACTGACACAGTGGCGAGGACAACACTGGTTTATATAGAGTGAGATAGGTTGCCTAACCTCGCCTGTTCTAACATCCACGTCACGGGATGTATACATACCCAGAGATGTATATCTCTCGGTGTATATACACCGAGAAGTGTATGTCTCTAAATTTAAATACATTGAGAGATTACTTCACCATTATTTTAGGGTGTTGCCTGGGTGTTGCCTGGGTGTTGTCTGGGTGTTGCCTGGGTGTTGCCTGGGTGTTGTCTGGGTGTTGCCTGGGTGTTGCCTGGGTGTTGTCTGGGTGTTGTCTGGATGTTGCCTGGGTGTTGCCTGGGTGTGTCCTGGGTGTGTCCTGGGTGTTGCCTGGGTGTGTATTGGGTGTTGCCAGGGTGTTGCCAGGGTGTTGCCAGGGTGTTGCCAGGGTGTTGCCAGGGTGTTGCCTGGGTGTTGCCAGGGTGTTGCCTGGGTGTTGTCTGGATGTTGCCTGGGTGTTGCCTGGGTGTGTCCTGGGAGTGTCCTGGGTGTTGCCTGGGTGTGTATTGGGTGTTACCAGGGTGTTGCCAAGGTGTTGCCAGGGTGTTGCCTGGTGTTGCCTGGGTGTTGCCAGGGTACTGTCAGGGTGTTGCCTGGGTGTTGCCTGGGTGTGTCCTGGGTGTTGCCTGGGTGTTTCCAGGGTGTTGCCTGGTGTTGCCTGGGTGTTGCCAGGGTGTTGCCTGGGTGTTGTCTGGATGTTGCCTGGGTGTTGCCTGGGTGTGTCCTGGGTGTTGCCAGGGTGTTGCCTGGGTGTTTCCAGGGTGTTGCCTGGTGTTGCCTGGGTGTTGCCAGGGTGTTGCCTGGGTGTTGTCTGGATGTTGCCTGGGTGTTGCCTGGGTGTTGCCTGGGTGTGTCCTGGGCGTGTCCTGGGTGTTGCCTGGGTGTTGCCTGGGTGTGTATTGGGTGTTGCCAGGGTGTTGCCAGGGTGTTGCCAAGGTGTTGCCAGGGTGTTGCCTGGTGTTGCCTGGGTGTTGCCAGGGTATTGTCAGGGTGTTGCCTTGGCGTTGCCTGGGTGTGTCCTGGGTGTTGCTTGGGTGTTGCCTGGGTGTTGCCAGGGTGTTGCATGTTGTTGCCTGGGTGTTGCCTGGGTGTTGCCTGGGTGTTGCCAGTGTATTGTTTGGATGTTGCCTGCGTGTTGCCTGCGTGTTGCCTGTGTGTTGCCAGGGTGTTGCCAGGGTGTTTCCTGGGTGTTGTCTGGGTGTTGCCTGGGTGTTGCCTGGGTGTTGCATGGGTGTTGCCAGGGTGTTGCCAGGGTGTTGCCTGGGCGTTGCCTGTGTGTTGCCTGTGTATTGACTGTGTGTTGTCTGGGTGTTGCTTGGGTGCTGCCTGGTGTTGCCTGGGTGTTTCCTGGGTGTTGCTGGGCGTTGCCTGCGTGTTGCCTGGGTGTTGTCTGGGTGTTGCCTGGGTGCTGCCTGTGTGTTGCCAGGGTGTTGCCTGGGTGTTGTCTGGGTGTTGCCTGGGTGTTGCCTGGGTGTTGCCTGTGTGTTGCCTGTGTGTTGCCTGTGTATTGACTGTGTGTTGTCTGGGTGTTGCTTGGGTGCTGCCTGGTGTTGCCTGGGTGTTTCCTGGGTGTTGCTGGGCGTTGCCTGCGTGTTGCCTGTGTGTTGTCTGGGTGTTCCTTGGGTGCAGCCTGTGTGTTGCCAGGGTGTTGCCAGGGTGTTGCCAGGGTGTTGCCTGGGTGCTGCCAGGGTGCTGCCAGGGTGCTGCCAGGATGCTGCCAGGGTGGTGCCAGGATGCTGCCAGGGTGCTGCCAGGGTGCTGCCAGGGTGCTGCCAGGGTGATGCCAGGATGCTGCCAGGGTGATGCCAGGGTGCTGCCAGGGTGCTGCCAGGGTGCTGCCAGGGTGCTGCCAGGGTGCTGCCAGGATGCTGCCAGGGTGCTTCCAGGATGCTGCTAGGGTGCTGCCAGGGTGCTGCCAGGATGCTGCCAGGGTGCTACCAGGGTGCTGCCAGGGTGCTGTCAGGGTGCTGCCAGGATGCTACCAGGGTGGTGCCAGGGTGGTGCCAGGTTTGTGCCAGGGTGGTGCCAGGGTGGTGCCAGGGTGGTGCCAGGGTGGTGCCAGGGTGGTGCCAGGATGCTGCCAGAGTGCTGCCAGGGTGATGCCAGGGTGCTGCCAGGGTGATGCCAGGATGCTGCCAGGGTGCTGCCAGGGTGCTGCCAGGATGCTGCCAGGGTGCTACCAGGGTGCTGCCAGGATGCTGCCAGGGTGCTACCAGGGTGCTGCCAGGGTGCTGTCAGGGTGCTGCCAGGATGCTACCAGGGTGGTGTCAGGGTGGTGCCAGGGTGGTGCCAGGGTGGTGCCAGGGTGGTGCCAGGGTGGTGCCAGGGTGGTGCCAGGGTGCTGCCAGGATGCTGCCAGGGTGCTGCCAGGGTGATGCCAGGGTGCTGCCAGGGTGCTGCCAGGATGCTGCCAGGGTGCTGCCAGGATGCTGCCAGGGTGCTACCAGGGTGCTGCCAGGATGCTGCCAGGGTGCTACCAGGGTGCTGCCAGGGTGCTGCCAGGATGCTGCCAGGGTGCTGCCAGGGTGATGCCAGGGTGCTGCCAGGGTGCTGCCAGGATGCTGCCAGGGTGCTACCAGGGTGCTGCCAGGATGCTGCCAGGGTGCTACCAGGGTGCTGCCAGGGTGCTGCCAGGGTGCTGCCAGGATGCTACCAGGGTGGTGTCAGGGTGGTGCCAGGGTGGTGCCAGGGTGCTGCCAGGGTGCTGCCAGGGTGCTGCCAGGGTGCTGCCAGGATGCTGCCAGGGTGCTGCCAGGGTGATGCCAGGGTGCTGCCAGGGTGCTGCCAGGATGCTGCCAGGGTGCTACCAGGGTGCTGCCAGGGTGCTGCCAGGATGCTGTCAGGGTGCTGCCAGGGTGCTGCCAGGGTGCTACCAGGGTGCTGTCAGGGTGCTGCCAGGGTGCTGCCAGGGTGCTGCCAGGGTGCTGCGATATCTGGTCACGTGTTAGCGCATCCTGAAGATTGCACTATAAGGAAAAATGTCCCGTGATAACTCTATCGTTAAACTGCGTATGTTCTGGCGGGATGAGATCTAGGAAAATACTCTTACTATTCTTGTTACAACCAGTACTTTTTAACCCTCCTGTAATACCCTAGGCAGATTTTGGATAAGAAAAGACAATAATAATAATAATAATAATAATAATAATAATAATAATAATAATATTTATTTCTACCAGTACTTGATACAACTTATACATACCATAGCTGACACCTATGACAGACTATATAGAAAGTTCCTGGTTATGAGCATTTCCTGCAACTTAGGTTAATTTTGTCCCCAGGATGCCACCCACAACAGTCGCCTAACACTCAGGTACCTACTTACTGCTAGGTGACCAGGGACAGCAGGTGTCTTAAGGAAACACACTCAAATATTTCTACCCGTACCGGGAATCGAACCACGGACCTCAATGTGTAAGCCGAGTGCGCTACCAACCAAACTACGGAACACCAAATGAAAACGGAAGATAAGACCATTGTCCCGTGACCTAAAATATAACAGACCTGAAATATGAAATCTGTCCCTATTAAGGTTTTCAAGGTGACTATACCCTAGCCAGCTTGTCCCTAAGGTTTAGGGTTCGGTGGCAAACCCTTGTCCTACAGAATCACTTGTAAATAAGACATATCGAGGTGTCCAGTGGCTCAATCGCTAGCGCACTCAGCTCACACACTGAGATCCGGAGTTCGAATCCCTGGTACGGATGGATAACATTAGGGAAGTAATTCCATAAGACACCTGTTGTCCATGTTCACCCATCAGTATAAAATAGGTATCTGGGTGTTAGTGGACTGTTGTGGGTCACATCCTGGGTGTTAGTGGACTGGTGTGGGTCACATCCAGGTGTTGTGGCGGGTGTGGTCGCATCCGGGGGGGTTTTGTGGATGGTGTGAGTCACATCCTGGGTGTAGGGACTGGTGTGGGTCGCATCTGGGTGTTATGACGGTGTGGTCGGAGGGGTGAGTGGACTGTGGGGTTGCTCTGGGTGTTAGAGGGCGGTTTGGGTCCATCCTGGTGTTTTAGTGACTGGTGGGGTTCCATCCTGGGTGTAGTGGCTGGTGGGGGGTCAACCCTGTGTTTAGTGGACTGGTAGTGTGGTCACTTTGGGTGTTAAGTGCTGGTTTTTTCGATCCTGATTTATGGATTGTGTCGCACCCTGTTTAGACTCGTGGGTCGATCCTGGTGTTGTGACTGGTGTGGGGTCGCTCCTGGGTTTAGTGGACTGATGTGGGTCGCATCCTGGTTGTTAGTGGACTGGTTGGGGTCGCATCCTGGGTGTTAGTGGACTGGTGTGGTCACATTCTGGGTGTTATGTGGACTGGTGGGGGTCGCATCCTGGGTGTTAGTGGACTGGTTTGGGTAAACATCCTGGGTGTTAGTGGACTGGTGTGGGCCATACCTGATGTTAGTGGACTGGTTGGTCCCATCCTGGGTGTTAGTGGACGGTGTGGGTCACATCCTGGGTGTTATGGACTGGTGTGGGTCACATCCTGGTGTTAGTGGACGGTGTGGGTCACATCCTGGGTGTTAGTGGACTGGTGTGGGCACATCCTGGTGTTAGGGACTGTGTGGGTTTCGCTTTCCGGGGTGTTAGGGACTGGTGTGGTCGCATCCTGGTGTTAGTGGACTGGTGTGGTCACATCGGGGTTTGTTAGTGGACTGGTGGGTCCATCCTGGGTGTAGTAAACTGGTGGGGAAAACATCCGGGGTTTAGTGGACTAGTGGGGGTAAACATCTGGGTTTTTGTTTAGTGACTGGTGTGGTCACTCCGGGTGTTAGTGACTGTGTGGGTTGCATCCTGGGTTTTTAGTGGACTGTGTGGGTCGCACCCGGGGTGTTAGTGGATGGTGTGGGTCGCATCCTGGTGTAGTGGACTGGTGTGGTCGCATCGGGGTTTAGTGGATGTTGGGTCGCATCCTGGTGTTAGTGGACTGGTGGGTCGCATCCTGGTGTTATGACTGTGTGGTCGCATCCGGGTGTTTATGACTGGGTGGGTCGCATCTGGGTGTTATTGGACTGGTGTGGGTCCATCCTGGTGTTAGTGGATTGGTTTGGGCCACATCCTGAGGTTAGTGGACTGTGTGGGTCGCATCCGGGGTGTTAGTGGACGGGTGTGGGTCACACCCTGGGTGTTAGTGGATTGGTTTTGGGCCCACATCCTGATGTTAGTGGACTGTTGGTCGCATCCTGGGTGTTAGTGGACTGGTGGGGTCGCATCCTGGGTGTTAGTGGACTGGTGTGGTCGCATCCTGGGTTTTATGGACTGGTGGGTCGCATCCTGGTGTTAGTGGACTGGTGTGGGTCACATCCTGGGTGTTAGTGGATGGTTTGGGTCACATCCCGGTGTTTAGTGGACTGTGTGGCCACATCCTGAGTGTTAGTGGACTGGTGTGGGTCGCATCCTGGGTGTTAGTGGACTGGTGTGGGTCACATCCTGGGTGTTAGTGGACTGGTGTGAGTCACATCCTGGGTGTTAGTGACTGGTTGGGGGTCACATCCTGGGTGTTAGTGGACTGTGTGGGGGTCACATTCCTGAGCATTAGTGGACTGTGTGGGTCACATCTGAGGTGTTAGTGGACTGGTGTGGGTCGCACCCGGGGGTGTTAGTGGGACTGGTGTGGGTCACACCCGGGGTGTTTGTGGACTGGTGTGGGTCACATCCTGGGTGTTAGTGGACTGTGTGGGTCACATTCTGGGTGTTGTGGACTGGTGTGGGGCACATCCTGAGTGTAGTGACTGGTGTGGGCCCAACATCCTGAGTGTTAGGGGAACTGGTGTGGGTCACTTTCATGAGCGTTAGTGGATGGTTGGGTCACATCCTGAGTGTTAGTGGACTGGTGTGGGTCACATCCTGGGTGTTAGTGGACTGGTGTGGGTCACATTTTGGGGTGTTAGTGGAACTGGTGTGGGTCAAAACCTGGGTGTTAGTGGACTGGTGTGGGTCAAAACCTGGGTGTTAGTGGACGGGTGGGTCCCCATCCTGGGACAAAACGGGACCTAATTTGCGGGAAATGCCAGCATAAAAGCGGCTTTCTATATAGTATTTTAATGTCACTGATGTCAGCTATATCTGTATACCTTGAAATGTACTGGTTATACCTGTACATGTACTTGTATCCCTTTGTACATGTACTTGTATACTTGTACATGTACTTGTATGCCTTGTACATGTACTTTTTATACCTTGTACATGTACTTGTATACCTTGTACTTTGTACTTGTAGCCTTGTACATGTACTTGTATACCTTGTAACATGTACTTGTATACCTTGTACATGTACTTGTATCCCTTTGTACATGTACTGATTTTACCTTGTACATGTACTTGTACCCCTGTACTGTTTTACCTGTGCCAGGCCTCCTGGTGGATCAGAGCCTGATCAACCAGGCTGTTTACTGCTGCTGCACGCAATCCAACGTACAAAGCCACAGCCCGGCTGATCAGGAACCGACTTTAGTGCTTGTCCAGTGCCAGCTTGAAGACTGCCAGGGGTCTGTTGGTAATCCCCCTTATGTATGCTGGGAGGCAGTTGAACAGTCTCGGGCCCCTGACACTTATTGTATGGTCTCTTAACGTGCTAGTGACACCCCTGCTTTTCATTGGGGGGATGTTGCATCGTCTGCCAAGTCTTTTGCTTTCGTAGTGAGTGATTTTCGTGTGCAAGTTCGGTACTAGTCCCTCTAGGATTTTCCAGGTGTATATAATCATGTATCTCTCCCTCCTGCGTTCCAGGGAATACAGGTTTAGGAACCTCAAGCGCTCCCAGTAATTGAGGTGTTTTATCTCCGTTATGCGCGCCGTGAAGGTTCTCTGTACATTTTCTGAAGTGCTGTTGGAGTGAAAGCACCGTAACTTTTATGAAGGATTTCAGAGAAACCAGTTAGCCAGACTTGAGTCCTGGCGGTGCGAAACACAATATCTCCACTCTGAAGGAGTTGAGATATTATTGCAGTAAAAGGTAAGGGTACATAACCGAGCCTTGACTACAGAGTTCTTCTGGTAAGAGGATATATCATCCTGTGCTGAACTTGCTGTCTCTCTGGTACAAACTCCTTCCTAACATTCTGATAACATGTTAGCATGGACAAGTATACATTAGCAGGATATACCATGATAACGATTATTCTTTATATAAATACGTGTATATATATATATGTCGTGCCGAATAGGCAGAACTTGCGATCTTGGCTTAAATATCAACGTTCATCTTGCCATATAGGACAAGTGAAAATTTGTGTATGCAATAATTTCGCCAAAATCATTCTGAACCTAACGAAAAAAATATATTTCACTGTGTTTGTTTAGTATTAAATTATTGTAAACAAATCTAAAATATATGTAGTTGGGTTAGGCTAAAATAAATTGTTCTTGTTATAATAAGGTTAGGTAAGTTTTCTAACATTCTTTTGGAGCAAAATTAATAATTTTTACATTAACATTAATGAAAAAAATATATCTTTAAACGTATAAAAAAAAAATTTTAGAAAGGACTAAATTTAAAATGAGTTCTTGCTAATGTGACCAGTTTTACATATTCGGCACGACATATATATATATAATATATTTATATATATATATATATATATATAACTATATATATATATATTATAATATATATATATAATATATATTTTTTATATATATAATATATATATATATATATAATTATTATTTTTTATTATATCACACCGGCCGATTCCCACCAAGGCAGGGTGGCCCGAAAAAAGAAAACTTTCACCATCATTCACTCCATCACTGTCTTGCCAGAAGGGTGCTTTACACGACAGTTTTTAAACTGAAAACATTAACACCCCTCCTTCAGAGTGCAGGCACTGTACTTCCCATCTCCAGGACTCAAGTCCGGCCTGCCGGTTTCCCTGAATCCCTTCATAAATGTTACTTTGCTCACACTCCAACAGCACGTCAAGTATTAAAAACCATTTGTCTCCATTCACTCCTATCAAACACCTCACGCATTGCCTGCTGGAAGTCCAACCCCCTCGCACAAAAACCCCCTTTTAACCCCATCCCTCCAACCCTTCCTAGGCCGACCCCTAACCCCGCCTTCCTTCCACTACAGACTGATACACTCTTGAAGTCATCTGTTTCGCTCCATTCTCTCTACATGTCCGAACCACCTCAACAACCCCTTCCTCAGCCCTCTGGACAAACAGTTTTGGTAATCCCGCACCTCCTCCTAACTTCCAAACTACGAATTCTCTGCAAATTTTAATTCACACCACACATTGCCCTCAGACATGACATCTCCACTGCCTCCAGCCTTCTCCTCGCTGCAACATTCATCACCCATGCTTCACACCATATAAGAGCGTTGGTAAAACTATACTCTCATACATTCCCTCTTTGCCTCCAAGGACAAAGGTCTTTTTTCTCCACAGACTCCTAAGTGCACCACTCACTCTTTTTCCTCATCAATATATATATAATAAAATATATATATATATATATATATATATATATATATATTTATATATATATATATATATATATAATTATATATATATATATTATATATATAATATATAAATATATATAATATATATATTAATATATATATATATATATATATATATAACAAATAACAACAATGCACTAGCAAAGGACTCGAACCCATGCTGTACTGCCGCCTTCTGGTGAGAGAGAACCACATGACGCCTTAATCCACCAAATCCTACTGGATTGGTGGATTTGGTGGTCCTGTGGGTTAAGGCATCGTGTGGTTCTCTCACCAGAAGGCCGGCCAGTACAACATGGGTTCGAGTCCTTGGCTAGTGCAATGTTATTGATCAATATCACTCGTTCGTGGTTACACTAATATATACAAGACAAGCCAAGGGGAGTGGAAATATTTAACTAAAGCACTTTCACACTGCACAGTGCGTCATCAGGAGCTATGCAATGTTGCACGGCAGCAACTGAAGGAGTGAGGGGAAGTTGTCTCAGACAGTAGAGCAGTAAGCTTGATCAACAAGACAGTAGAGCAGTAAGCTTGACCAACAAGACAGTAGAGCAGTAAGCTTGACCAACAAGACAGTAGAGCAGTAAGCTTGACCAACAATGGACAGTAGAGCAGTAACTTGACAACAAGACAGTAGAGCATTAAGCTTGACGCAACAAAAGACAGTAGAGCAGTAAGCTTCACACAACAAGAGTAGAGCAGTAAGCTTCCACCAATAAACGTAGAGCAGAAAGTGTGACCAACAAGACAGTAGGAGCAGTAAGCTTTGACCAACAAGAACAGTAGACAGTAAGCTGAACCAACAAGACAGCAAGGGCAGTAAGCTTTGACCAACAAGACAGTAGAGCAGTAAGCTTCGACCAACAAGACAGTAGAGCAGTAAGCTTGACCAACAAGACAGTAGAGCAGTAAGCTTGACCAACAAGACAGTAGAGCAGTAAGCTTGACCAACAAGACAGTAGAGCAGTAAGCTTGACCAACAAGACAGCAGAGCAGTAAGCTTGACCAACATGACAGTAGAGCATAACCCTTGACATGACCAAACTAGACAGTAGAGCATAACTTGACCCAACAAGACAGTAGAGCAGTAAGATTGACCAACAAGACAGCAGAGCAGTAAGCTTGACCAACATGACAGTAGAGCAGTAAGCTTAACCAACAAGACAGTAGAGCAGTAAGCTTGACCAACAAGACAGTAGAGCAGTAAGCTTGACCAACAAGACAGTAGAGCAGTAAGCTTGACCAACAAGACAGTAGAGCAGTAAGCTTGACCAACAAGACATTAAAGAAGCAGTATAACATGACCAACAAGAACAGTAGAGCAATAAGCTTGACCAACAAGACAGTAGAGCAGTAAGCTTGACCAACAAGAGAGAAGAGCAGTAAGCTTGACTAATAAGACAGTAGAGCAGTAAGTTTGACCAACAAGACAGTAGAGCAGTTAGCTTGACCCAACAAGACAGTAGAGCATAAGCTTGACCAACAAGATAGTATGAGGCATAAGACTTGACTAACAAGACAGTAAGCAGTAACTTGGACCCATAAGACAGAAAGCAGTAAACTTGACCAACAAGATAGTAGAGCAGTAAGCTTGACCAACAAGACAGTAGAGCAGTAAGCTTGACCAACAAGATAGTAGAGCAGTAAGCTTGACCAACAAGACAGTAGAGCAGTAAGCTTGATCGCAAAGCAGCAGAGCAGTAATGCTTGACTCAAAGGCCAGCAGAGGCAGTTAGCTTGAACCTAGGCAGTAGAGCATAAGCTTGACAAGAGAGTAGAGCAGTAAGCTTGACCAAGGCAGCAGAGCAGCATGCTTGACCATACCTAAGCAGCAGAGCAGTAAGCTTGACCAACAAGGCAGCAGAGCAGTAAGCTTGACCAACACAGCAGAGCAGTAAGCTTGACCAACACAGCAGAGCAGTAAGCTTGACCAAGGCAGCAGAGCAGTAAGCTTGACCAAGGCAGTCAGAGCAGTAAGCTTGACCAACACAGCAGAGCAGTAAGCTTGACCAACACAGCAGAGCAGTAAGTTTGACCAAGGCAGCAGAGCAGTAAGCTTGATCAAGGCAGTAGAGCAGTCAGCTTAACCAAGGCAGCAGAGCAGCAAGCTTGACCAAGGTAGTATAGCGGCAAGCTTGACCAAGGCAGTAGAGAAGTAAGCTTGACCAAGGCAGCAGAACAGTAAGCTTGACCACAATTCAGCATTGGCAGTAAGTTTGAACCAACACGAGCAGAGCAGTAAAGCTTGACCAAGGCTGCAGAACAGTAAGCTTGATCAAGACAGTAGAGCAGTAAGCTTGACCAAAGCAGCAGAGCAGTAAGCTTGACCAAGGCAGCAGAGCAGTAAGCTTGACCAAGGCAGCAGGGCAGTAAGCTTGACCAACACAGCAGAGCAGTAAGCTTGACAAACACAGCAGAGCAGTAAGCTTGACCAACACAGCAGAGCAGTAAGCTTGACCAACACAGCAGAGCAGTAAGCTTGACCAAGGCAGCAGAGCAGAAAGCTTGACCAACACAGCAAAGCAGTAAGCTTGACCAAGGCAGCAGAGCAGTAAGCTTGACCAAGACAGTAGAGCAGTAACCTTGATCAAGGCAGCAGAGCAGTAAGCTTGACCAAGACAGTAGAGCAGTAAGCTTGACCAAGGCAGCAGAGCAGTAAACTCACGCTGACCAAGGCAGCAGAGCAGTAAGCTTGACCAAGACAGTAGAGCAGTAAGCTTGACCAAGACAGCAGAGCAGTAAGCTTGACCAAGGCAGCAGATCGGTAAGCTTGACCAAGACTGTAGAGCAGTAAGCTTGACCAAGGCAGCAGAGCAGTAAGCTTGACCAAGGCAGCAGAGCAGTAAGCTTGACCAAGGCAGCAGAGCAGGAGGCTTGACCAAGGCAGCAGAGCAGTAAGCTTGACCAAGGCAGCAGAGCGGTAAGCTTGACCAAGGCAGCAGAGCATTGCATAAGCCTTACCAAGAAGCAGAGCATAAGTTGACCGAGGCAGCAGAGCATTAAGCTTGACCAAGGCAGCAGAGCAGTCAGCTTGACCAAGGCAGCAGAGCAATAAGCTTGACCAAGGCAGCAGAGCAGCAAGCTTGACCAAGGCAGCAGAGCAGTAAGCTTGACCAAGCAGCAGAGCAGTCATGCTGACCAAGGCAGCAGAGCATAAGCTTGACCAAGGCAGCAGAGCAGCAACTTGACCAATGCAGCAAGCAGTAAGCTTGTCTCAAGGCAGCAGAGCATAAGTAAGCCTTGTCCAGGCAGAAAGCAGAGCAGTACAAGCATGACCAAGGCAGCAGAGCAGAAGCTTGACCAGGCAGAAGAAGATAAGCTTGGACCAAGGCACAGAGCATAACTTGACCAAGGGGGCCGCAGAGCAGTAAGCTTGACCAAGGCAGCAGAGCAGTAAGCTTGACCAAGGCAGCAGAGCAGTAAGCTTGACCAAGGCAGCAGAGCAGTAAGCTTGACCAAGGCAGCAGAGCAGTAAGCTTGACCGAAGGCAGCAGAGGAAGTCACTTGAACCAGGCAGCAGAGCATAAGCTTACCAAGGCAGCAGAGCAGTCAGCTTGACCCAAGGCAGCAGAGCAGTAAAGCTTGACCAGGCAGCAAGCAGTTAAGCTTGACCAAGGCAGCAGAGCAGTAAGCTTGACCAAGGCAGCAGAGCAGTCAGCTTGACCAAGGCAGCAGAGCAGTAAGCTTGACCAAGGCAGCAGAGCAGTAAGCTTGACCAAGGCAGCAGAGCAGTAAGCTTGACCAAGGCAGCAGAGCAGTAAGCTTGACAAAGACAGCAGAGCAGTAAGCTTGAAAAAGGCAGCAGAGTAGTAAGCTTGACCAAGGCAGCAGAGCAGTAAGCTTGACCAAGGCAGCAGAGCAGTCAGCTTGACCAAGGCAGCAGAGCAGTAAGCTTGACCAAGGCAGCAGAGCAGTAAGCTTGACCAAGGCAGCAGAGCAGTAAGCTTGACAAAGACAGCAGAGCAGTAAGCTTGACAAAGACAACAGAGCAGTAAGCTTGAAAAAGGCAGCAGAGTAGTAAGCTTGACCAAGGCAGCAGAGCAGTAAGCTTGACCAAGGCAGCAGAGCAGTCAGCTTGACCAAGGCAGCAGAGCAGTAAGCTTGACCAAGGCAGCAAGCAGAAGCATGAACCAAGCTGCAGAGAGCATAAGCTTGACCAAGGCAGCAGAGCAGTAAGCTTGACCAACACAGCAGAGCAGTAAGCTTGACCAACACAGCAGAGCAGTAAGCTTGACCAAACAGCAGACATAACTTGCCCAAAGGGCAGCAAGCAGTAACCCTTGACCAAGGCCAGAGCAGTAAGCTTGACCAACACAGCAGAGCATAAGCTTGACCAAGGCAGCAGAGGCAGAAAAATTGACCAAGGCAGCGAGCTAAGCTTGACAAACCAGCAGACAGTCATTGAAAAAACCACAAGCAGAAAGCTTGCCCAAAGGCAGCAGAGCAGTCAGCTTGACCAACACAGCAGAGCAGAAAACTTGAAAACACAGCGAGCAAAAGCTTGCCAACACAGCAAGCAGTAAGCTGACCAACACAGCAGAGCATAAGCTTGACCAACACACAGACAGTAAGCTTGACCAACACAGCAAAGCAGTAAGTTACCAACACAGCAGAGCATAAGCTTGCCCAAACACAGCAGAGAGTAACTTGACCAACACAAAAGGCAGTAAGCTTGACCAACACGCAGAGAAAGAAGCTTGACCAACACAGCAAGCAGTAAGCTTGACCAACACAGCAGAGCAAAAGCTTGACCAACCAAAACAAGCATAAGCTGACAAACCAGCAGAGCAGTAAGCTTGACCAAGGCGCAGAGCAAAGGACAAGGGGGCAGCAAGCAGAAAGCTGCCCAAGGCAGCAGAGCAAAAGCTGACCAAGGCAGCAGAGCAGTAAGCTTGACCAACACAGAGAGCAGTAAGTTTGACCAAACAGCAGGGGCATAAAGTTTAAACCCAACACAGCAGAGCAGTAACTTGACCAAAACCAGAGCAGTAAGTTGCCAACACAGCAGGATAAGCTTGACCAACACACAAGCAGAAAGCTTGCCCAAACACAGCGAGCAGTAAGTTTGACCAAAAAAAGGAGCAAAAAGTTTGACCAACACGCAACAGTCGCACTGCCCCAGGTAATATAAAAATTTAACACGTGTTCCAAAAACAACTTCCCTTTCTTTTCCCGTTACTCGACTCTGTTTTTGTTTAAGTTTTTCTAATTTTTCATTTTGTTTGTTTTTTTTTTAAAATCCAAGTCCCGAAAATACACAGAAGTATTTTTATCTTTAAGGCAGAGAAAGCCGCTTCTTTATAAAATTATATAATAAATATTAATATATATATATATATATATATTATATAATATATATATATATATATATATTATATATTATATATAATATATATATATATATATTAATAAAAACAAGCTGCGCTAGCCAAGGTTCGAACCCAGGCACTTTATTTCCTCCCCCCGGACTGTAACACCCTCAACCCTTTAAATGCAGGCCTTTACTTCCCCCTCCAGGACTGTAACTCCCACTCATCCTTCAGAGTGCAGGACTTTACTTCCCCTCCTCCGGGGACTGAAAACCATCCTCACTCTCCTTCAGGTGCGGGTACTGTTTTCCCACCTCCGGGACGTAAAATCCTCACTCACCCTCAGAGTGCGGGTACTGTATTCCCACCCAACTGAACACCTCATCATCCTTCAATGCTGGTCTGTACTTCCCACCCCCAGGACGTAACTCCTCACTCACCCTTCAAGTAAAGGTACTGTATTTCCCCCACCCCCAGCACTGAAACACCTCACCTCCCTTCAGAGTACGGGGTACTGTCTTCCCACCCCAGCACTGTAACTCCCACTCACCCCTTCAAGTACAGGTCCTGTATTTCCCCACCTCCAGCACGAAAACATCCTCACTCATCCTTCAGAGTACAGGTTCTGTACTTCCCACCTTCCAGCATGTAACATCCCTCCCCATCCTTCAGAGTACGGTACTGTATTTCCCCCTCCGCACGGGTAACACCCTCACTCATCCTTCAGAGTGGGGTACTGTACTTCCCACCTCCCACTGTAACATCCTCATCACCTTCAGAGTGCTGGCACATTTTCTTCCCCCCTCCACACTGTAACATCCTCACTCATCCTTTCAGATACAGGTACTTATTTTTCCCCCTCCACACTTTAACATCCTCACTCATCCTTCAGAGTACAGGTACTGTACTCCCACCCCCGGGACTGTAACACCCACCATCCTTCAGAGTGCAGGACTGTTTCCCCCCCTCCAGGACTGAACCCTCCTCCTCACCCTTTCAGATGCGGGCATTTTATTCCCTCCCCCCACCCACTGTAAACCTCACTCAACCTTCGGGTGCGGGTACTGTACTTCCCACCCCCGGGACTGAAAACATCCTCACTCATCCTTAGAGTCGGGCACTTTACTTCCCCCCTCCGGGACTGTAACATCCTCACTACCCTTTCAGAGTACAGGTACTGTTTTCCCACCCCCGGGACTGAACATCCTCATTCATCCTTCAGAGTACAGGTACTGACTTCCCCCCTCCAGGACTGTAAATCCTCATCCCCTTTCAGAGTGCAGGCATTTTACTTCCTCCTCCAGGACTGTAACATCCCACCAAACCCTTCGAGTGCTGTACTTTTCTTCCCCCCCCAGCACTGAAACATCCTCACTCATCCTTCGGTGCAGGTATGACTTCCCACCCAACTGTCACCTCACCACCCTTCAGAGTGCGGGTTTTAATGTACCCCACCTCCGGGACTAAACATCCCACTCATCCTTCAAGTGCATACTGTACTTCCCCCCTCCAGCACTGTAACATCCTCACTCATCCTTCAGAGTACAGGTACTGTACCCCCACCTCCAGCACTGTAACATCCCCTCATCCTTCAAGTGCAGGACTGTACTTCCCACCTCCAGGACAAAATAAATCCTCACCATCTTCAGGTACAGGTACTGTAGTTCCCAACTCCACATTAACTCCTCCTCATCCTTCAGAGTAAGGTACTGTACTTCCCACCCCCACACGTAACACCTCCTCATCTTCAGAGTGCGGGAAACTGTTTTCCCACCTCCAGGACTATAACATCCTCACTCACCCTTCGAGTACGGGTACTGTTTCCCAACTCCAGCACTGTAACATCCTCATCATCCTTAGAGTGGGGACTGTACTTCCCACCCCCACATGTAAATCCTCCTCATCCTCAGAGTGCGGGTACTGTACTTCCCACCCCCCAGGACAAAACCCTCACTCACCCTTCAGGTACAGGCCCTGTAGTTCCCAACTCCACACTGTAACATCCCACTACCCTTCAGATACAGGTACTGTACTTCCCACCTCCGGGACGTAAATCCCACCATCCTTCAAGTGCGGGTACTGTATTTCCCCACCTCCAGATTATAAATCCTCACTCATCCTTCAAGTGCGGGGCACTGTCCCACCCCAGAACTGTAAACATCCCATCATCTTCAGAGTGGGGCAAGTTCTTCCCACCTCCGGGACTGTAACATCCTCACTCACCCTTCAGAGTACAGTACTTACTTCCCACCTCCGGGACTGAAACTCCTACTCATCCTTCAGAGTGCAGGTACGTATTTCCCCCACCTCCGGGACTGTAACACCTCATCACCTTAGGTGCTGGAAAAGTATTTCCCATCCAGGACTGTACATCCTCACTCATCCTTCAAGTGCAGGAAAGAAATTTCCCCACCCCCAAGACGTAACACCCTCACTCATCCTTTAGAGTACAGGTATGTACTTCCCACCCCACACTGTAACCCCCCTCATTTTCCCTTTCAGAGTGCAGGACTGTACTTCCCACCTCCAGGACTGTAACATCCTCATTTCCCCTTAAGTCGGTACTGTCTTTCCCACCCCCAGGACTGTAACATCCTCACCCACCCTTTCAGAGATCAGGTACTGTACTTCCCACTCCAGCACTGTAACATCCCACTCATCCTTCAAGTACAGGTTACTGTACTTCCCCCCCCAGGACTGTAACATCCTCCCCTTCACCCTTCAGAGATCAGGTACTGTACTTCCCACCCCCCAGCACTGTAACACCCTCACTCACCCTTTCAAGTACAGGTCTTATTCCCCACCCCCAGGACTGTAACACCCTCACTCACCCTTAGAGATCGGGTACTTACTTTTTCCCACCCCCAGGACTGTAACACCTCACCACCCTTCAGATACGGACTGTACTTCCCCCTCCAGCACTGTAACATCCTCACTCATCCTTCAGAGTACGTACGTACTTCCCACCTCCACACTGTAACATCCCCCTCCCCCCTTAGGTGCTGGTACTGTATTTTCCCCCTCCGGGACGTAACTCCTCACTCATCCTTCAGAGTACAGGCACTGTACCCCCACCCCCAGGACTTAACATCCTCACTCTCCTTCAGAGTGAGGGTAGTGACTTCCCCCCCCACACTGTAACATCCCACCATCCTCAATAAGGTACTGTACTCCCCCCCTCGGGCTGTAAATCCTCACTCACCCTTCAGAGTGCTGGTACTGTACTTCCCACCTCCACCTGTAACACCCTCACTCATCCTTCAGAGTAAGGTACTGTACTTCCCACCTGCAGGCTGTAACCCCTCACTCACCCTTCGAGGGCTGGTACGTCTTCCCACCTCCAGCACTGAACATCCTCACTATCCCAGAGTACAGGCACTGTATTTCCCCCCACCCCAGGACGTAAACCTCACTCACCCTTTAGGTAAAGTACTATATTCCCTCCTCCGGGGACTGTAAATCCTACTCATCCTTCAGAGGCTGGTACTGCTTCCCACCTCCAGCATGTAACATCCTCACTCATCCTTCAGGTCGGGTACTGTACTTCCCACCTCCGGAGTAACACCCTCACCATCCTTTAGGTACAGGTACTGTATTCCCCCACCTCCAGGACTGTAACATCCCACTCATCCTTCGAGTACAGGTACGTCTTCCCCCTCCAGGACTTAACCCCCTCATCATCCTTCAGAGTACGGGGCATGTATTTCCCCAAACCTCCAGGACTGTAACATCCTCCTCACCCTTCAGTGTACATACTGTACTTCCCACCTCCAGGACTGTAACATCCTCACCATCCTTAAGTACAGGCACTGTATTTCCCCACCTCCAGATCAAGCCCTTCCCAACCAGTTTCCACTAACCTTCGTAAATGTAATTCCCGTCACACTTCAAAACTAACTTTTTATTCTTTACGTTTAAGAAAAAAAAAAACGAACTTGAGAATACAAATGACTCATTCTGTTTAAAGGCTTTGGGTCGCCTCTAAACTCTTTTTGACTTAAGTATACCATTCTGGTAATATTGTCTGCTTAGTTTAGCATGGGTCTTGCACCAAAATAATGCTGGACGAGATCAGCCGAGGGGATCAAAAAACCTTGATCGTAGGAGATTTAAAACAGTTTAAACATTTGTGATCTTTTTTTGGGCACGTATCACCTCTAATGATTTTTTCAGCATTAATGTGACGACCCCAAAAGGTCACAATACCTTTACGCAACATTTAAAACCCCCCCTAGGGGAGAGGAGCTAACGACAGCGTTTCTTTCCTGTGTTAATAATAAAATAATAATTTAATAAAATAATAATAAAAATAATAATAAAAATAATAATATCTTTTATTTACTACCAGTACATGTACAAGGTATACAATACATGTACAAGGTTAAAACCCGTACATGACAAGGTAACAAGACATTACAAAGGTAACCAGTACGTACAAGGTATACAAGTACATGTACAAGGTATACAAGTACATGACAATATACAAGTAATGTACAAGGTAACCAGTACATTACAAGGTTTAAAAAGTACATGTCAAGGTATCGACATTTCTTTTAGGTATACAAGTACATGTACAAGGAACAAGTAATGTAAAGGATACCAGTACATGTACAAAGTTAATCATTTACAAAATATACAAGTACATGTCAGGTATACAAGTACATTTACAAGGAACAAGTACATGACAAGGTATACAATACATTACAAGGGATACCAGTCATGACAATGTAACAAGTACTTTTTCAAGGTATAAAGTACATGTACAAGGTATACAATACATGTACAAAGGGAACAAGTACATGTACAAGGTTTAAAAATCATAGTGACATCAGTGACATACATATATAAAAACCCTTTTTTATGCTGAGCATTTTCCGTAAAATTAGGTCAGTTTTGTCCCAGATGTGCCCACACCAGTCCCCTAACACCCAGGTGTGCCCACACCATCCCCAACACCCAGGATGTGACCCACACCAAATCCACTAAACACTCAGGATGTGACCCTCACCAGTCCCACTAACATCCAGGATGTGACCCACACCAGTCCACTAACACCCAGGATTGTGACCCACACCAGTCCACTAACACCCAGGTGTTACCCATCACACAGTCCACTACCACGCCAGGATGTGACCCCACCAGTCAACTAACACCCAGGATTGAACCCACACCAGTACCACTAACACCCCAGGATGTGACCCACACCAGTCCACTAACACACAGGATGTTGACCCACACCATACACTAACACCCAGGATGAGACCCATCACCAGTCCACTACACCCAGGGATGCGACCCACACCATTCCACTAACACCCCAGATTTGACCCATCACCAGTCCACTAACACCCAGTGATGTGACCCACAACCAGTCCACTAACACCCGGATGTGACCCACAACCAGTCCACTAAACACCCAGATGTACCCACACAGTCCACTAACACCCAGGAAGTGACCCACACCATTTCCACTAACACCGCGGAATGTGACCCACTTCAACATCCAAACTAACAACCCAGGATGTGACCCACTACCAGTCCACTAACACGGAGGATTGAACCCCACAACCAGTCCCACTAAACACCCAGGATTTATACCCCCACCATCCTACTAACACCAGATGTGAACCCACACCAGTCCCACTAACTCCCAGGATGTGAACCCCAACCAGTCCACTAACACCCAGGATGTGACCCACACCAGTCCCTAACACCCAGGATGATACCTCACCATCCACACTAACATCCAGGATGTGACCCACACCAGTCCACTAACACCCAGGATGTGGCCCCACACCATCCACAAAACACCCAGGATGTGACCCACACACCAGTCCACTAACACCCAGGATTGTACCACCCACACACTCATTCACACTAACACCCAGGATGTGACCCCCACCATTCACTAACACCCAGGGGATTGACCCACACCATCCACTAACACTCAGGATGCTACCCACACCAGTCCACAACACCCCAGGTACCTATTTTACTATGGTGAACATGACAGCAGGTGTCTTACGAAACACGGTCTAAATATTATTGCCAACCATAACAAGGGAACAAACCCTGGATCTCAGTGAGAGGGCGGAGTGCGCTAACGAGCGATTTACCGGACCATCCAACAAGAAAACGAACTTGTGAATGTCATCAGCTGCTCTACGATGTTGTTTGAAAGAAATATTTGAATACTGTTTGAGCAGCTACAAGTCTGTCCATATACTACAAAGTTGTAGCAGTACCACATGAACGCCTTCGATAAGCGCAAGACCACTGGCAACATTCTGGATGGCGCTCGTGACATGGAGTAAATCTGCCGGGGACTGATACATACCCTTTCGAGAAGGCCTCTTCATTTATCACTATCAAAACTGTGGGTACCTTGTGCTTCACCTATCAAAACAGAAGACTAGTTCTTAGAGTGGCCGTAAGCTCTTGGTCCCGTATTTTGCTTGTTGTAATCCTGCAGAAACTTTATGTGAGTTGTGCTGGATCGTACACCCCTACACACCAGCTCGTTAGGTTAGTTAACGGTTCGTGCAGAAAACAGGAACTGGACGATTTTTTCCGCGTTGGTCTTGTGAAGGCTTGTGAAGGCTTGGTGGCCCGGTGCCGGTGGGTAAAGCTCCCGCTTCACACGCGGAGGGCCCGGTTCGATTCCCGTCGGGTGGAAATTCCGACACGTTTTCCTTACACCTGTTGTCCTGTTCACCTAGTCAGCAAATAGGTACCATGGGTGTTAGACGACTGTGTGGGTGGCATCCTGGTGACAAGATTAAGGACCACAATGGAAATAAGTTTATACATTCCTCGATGACCGCACTGACTTTTCTTGGGTTATTCCCTGGTGGGCCTAACCTCCGGGTTAAATATCCGAACGAGAAATCTTATCTTATCTTATCTTACCAGCCTGTAAACAACCTTCAGTCAGTATTACCATAGGCTGGCTCCTCCTCAGGAAAATTAATGAATAAAAAATAATAAAAACTGACAAATATAAACACTTTATTAATTAGAATATAAAATATAAAACAGGTAAACATGAAATATTGATCCTACATTAAAGAAAATGAAAAAATGAAAAATATAAATGATATCTGAATTCAACGCTAATATATATAAAACTTGGGTGTCTGGTGTTGCGACACTGAGTGTGTTTGAAATCGTAAGCCGTGTATTGATGGGGTGGGGGGTGTCGCAGGTGTTGGTGACAACCCACCGGCTCGTTCTTCAGAGTATGCCAGTGAATAATCTCTCCCGATGACAGGAAAGCAGGTTTTTTCGATTTGTAAATAATTTATTGATATTGGAGACGTCTTTTTACAGGAGGAGAGAGTTGAAACTGTGGACCAGAGTCTACTACCTTGAGTCTACCTGCAGTCCTACCTGGAGTCTACCTGGAGTCTAACTTGTGAGTCTACATGGATTCT
Source organism: Cherax quadricarinatus (assembly GCF_026875155.1). Classification (NCBI taxonomy): domain Eukaryota; kingdom Metazoa; phylum Arthropoda; class Malacostraca; order Decapoda; family Parastacidae; genus Cherax; species Cherax quadricarinatus. The sequence goes on from NC_069457.1 coordinate 3,296,476, forward strand.
AGCCAGGATTCGGCCTGGAGTCTACCTGGCGACGCCTGGCGTCTACCTGGAGTCTACTTTGAGTCTACCTGGAGACAACCTGTAGTCTGCCTGGAGCCTGCCTGATTCGTACACTGGAGTCCTACTGAGTCTACATGGAGACTACCTGTATCTGCCTGGAGTCTACTGGAGTCTACTTGGAGTCTACCTGGAGTCTACCTGGAGTCTGCCTGAGTCTACCTGGTTCTACCTGGAGTCTACCTGGAGTCTACCTTGGAGTCTACTTAGAAGACTACCTGAAGTCTACCTGGAGTCTATATGGAGTCCTACTGGAGACTGTCCTAAGAGCCAACCTGAGTCTACCTGTAGGACATCCTGGAGTCTACCTTGAGTCAACCTTGTGTCTACTTGTAGTCTCTACCTGATTCACCTGAGGTCTACCTGTAATCTACCTGAGTCTACCTAGATTCCTACCTGTAGTTCAACTTGAAATCTATCTCTACCTTGGAGTCTACCTGGAATCTGCTTGAAGTCTACCCGGAGTCTACCTGGAGTTCTACCTGAGTCTACTTGAAGTCTACCTGAAGTCTAACCTGGAGTTCTATATAGAGTCCTACCTGGAGTCTACCTGAACATCCTGAGTCTACCTGGAGTCTACCTGGAGACTTCCTGGAGTCTACCTTGTGTCTACCTGTATCTACCTGAGGTCCTAACCTGAGTTCTACCTGGTATCTACCTGAGTCTAATCTGGATCTACCCTGTAGTCTACTTGAAATCTACCTGGAGTCTATCTGGAGTCTACCTGAGTCTACCGGAGTCTTACTTAGAAACCTACCTGTAGATCTACCTGCAGGTGTTCAGGGACACGCCCCCGCGGCAGGTCCAGAAACCAGTCCCAGAGAAACAGAAAATACAAACTGGAAAAAATAATCACTGTTACATACAAAGAACGTGTTCTTCCAGGTAACTGAGAAGCAAAGAAAAAACAAGTAACACAAGACAGTGACTGACGAAGCTATACTGTGTGGGCGAAACGTTCCCGCAGCAAAGATAACCCAGGTCGCACATGTGGTCTACTCATCAATTGCCTGTTTATTATTACCATTATCAAGAGATCTGTCTGCCAATCTGACAACGCCACAGTGTGGGCGAAACGTTGTCAGTAAAGAATAGCATAATACTTGCATCTAGTTTCCCTCCACTGTAACGTATATAATAGTATTGCCAACGTAATGGTGGCTGGGTTGTCAAAATTAGTGACGGGTCACCCACTTAAGTTTATCTATTGTTGATATTATGTGGTAGATATTGTAAAGAATAAGCTAGTTTCAGCTAGTAGACCATACCACGGTGGGTTAGAACTCACGGTCAGTCAAAAAACTCCAGAACCGACGCGTCCGGTCTGGAGTTTTGAGCCTCACTGACCGCGGTTCTATCCCCTCCCGTGGTATGTTTTTTGTTTACAATCGTGTCATTAACGATTTCGTGAGTCAACCGCTAATGTGAGAGTAATCCACCGCTTGCGTGAGAGAAGTCACCGCTTGCGTGAGAGAAGTTCACCGCTGGGTGAGAGAACGTCACCGCTTGCGTGTGAGAGTCACCGCATGGGTGACTCCCCTCGGGAAATTAATGTATAGAAAAAATAATAAAAAACTGACAAACAAAAACCCTTTATTAATTAAAATTAAAAATAAAAACAAATAAACATGAAATCTGACCCAAATTAAAAGAAATGAAAAATGAAAAATAAAATGATATCTGAATTCAAAGCTAATATATATAAAACTTGGTGTCTGGTGTTGGCGACACTGAGTGTTTGTTAGAAATCGTAGCCGTTGCTGATGATGGGGGGGTCGCAGGTGTTGTTGACAACCACCGGCTCGTTCTTCACGAAATGCCAGTGAATAATCTCTCCCGATGCCAGGAAAGCGGTTCTTTCCCGCTGCAATGATAGGGTTACCTCCTGCAACTTCATACAGGTGCACAGGAAAAGTATGCTATATCAGGGGACGTCTCAGGAAGTTAGTCCGTCTCCTTCATTTCTACTTTTTGGGTTTGGGCAGGTGACCCTCTCTGTCATCCAAGCGGGAAAAGATAGACGGGTTTTACCCACTACTTAAGAAATCACTCCCCAAATGATAAGTACAATACCTAAAGATTGGTGATTATTACCAACAGTCAACCTAGAGTAAGACTGAAAGGACTAAGTTTATTATTGGTCAAAGTGAAGCTTTCAACCAAAAAATCCACTAGAATACAAGGCAGCATGTACTTACAGTAGTGCTGGGAGCTGTGAGTCTAGTGATTACTGTTTGGCCCGGAGCCCAACACGTCACCTTTCGGGGGGGGGGGAAAAGGAGGGAATGGATAGCGGAGCTAACTGACACTACCTTAACAAGCAGCCGGCAGTCAAACTATCACTTTGGGAGTGGGGAAAAAAGGCGGGAATAGCGGGAGCTTGACTTACCCTACCTTAACAAGTAGCCGGCAATCAAACTATTGTTACTATATACTCCCTCTCTACTCCTATCTATTGAACTTTTCCCTCACAGTCTTAGTTACTATGTGATGGTAAGATTCGTCAGGAAACAGGAACAGGACAAGTGTTTCCTGACACTGGTCTTAGTTATATGATGGTAAGATTGGTCAGGAAACAGTACAAGTGTTTCCTGACGCTGGTCTTAGTTATATGATGGTAAGATTGGTCAGGAAACAGGACAAGTGTTTCCTGACGCTGGTCTTAACCATGTGATTACCCGCCACTGGAGCTTCTGGTCATCTGACAGAGACCTTCCACTGGCTTACCACTCTACCACTTCAAAATTATAGTTATGATTACATCCGTTAGATTTTGAACAAATATCTGAGGAAAGTGTTGAAACTGTTCATGGAGCAGGGAGAGAGAGGACCTAGTAGCGACCAGTGAAGAGATGGGGTCAGGAGTTAGGAATCGACCCCTGCAACCCCAATTAAGTGAGTACAGCCACGCTAGTGTGGGATTCATCTGTAAAAACCTGCATTTATGGTCACAGTGGTGGCCCATGCTAACTTCCCTATGGAGTATAGAAAAACACCTAGTTGGATGAATCTTATTGCAACCAACTGGCCTAGTGGTTAACGCACTGGCCTATGGGTCCTCCGACTCCCTTGCCATGGGTTCTAACTCCACCCGTTCCGTGGCTTGTTTTCAATCGTGTAATTACGATTTCGTGAGTCATCACAGTAGTCCACCAAAAATGCAGAAAGACCTTTAAAACCTCCCGCAAAAGGGATCAAAATCGTCAACATCTTACCTGATCACAGAATTCAACACTGGAGACGTGAACGAATCTGACGCTTACGCTATATTTGCGTATCTTTATTCTGTAGTAATAACGATGTGTATATGTTGCAAGTATCTTTATTCTGTCTCAGTTATATATCGATTTGTGAATAATTTATTGATATTGGAGACGTCTTTTTACAGGAGGAGAGAGTTGAAACTGTGGACCAGTAGCTACTACCTGGAGTCTACCTGGAGTCTACCTGGAGTCTACTTGGAGTCTACTTGGAGTCTACCTGGAGTCTGCCTGGAGTCTACCTGGAGTCTGCCTGGAGTCTACCTGGAGTCTACTTGAAGTTTACCTGGATTCTACCTGGAGTCTGCCTGGAGTCTACCTGGAGTCTACTTGAAGTTTACCTGGATTCTACCTGGAGTCTGCCTGATCTACCTGGAGTCTACTTGAAGTTTACCTGGATTCTACCTGGAGTCTGCCTGGAGTCTGCCTGGAGTCTACCTGGAGTCTACCTGGAGTCTACCTGCAGGGTGTTCAGGGGTCAACGCCCCCGCGGCCAGGTCCAGAACCAGGCCTAGAGAAACAGAAAATACTAACGGGAAAAATAATCTACGTTACATACAAAGAACTGTTCTTCCAGGTAACTGAGAAGCAAAGAACAACAGACACAAGACAGTGACTGACGAAGCTTACTGTGTGGGCGAAACGTTCCGTCAGCAAAGATACCCAGGTGTCGCACATGTGTCTTAATCATCAAGTTGCCTGTATTTTTTACCATTATCAAGAGATCTGTCTGCCATCTGATAACGGTCACAGTGTGGGCGAAACGTTGTCAGTAAAGAATAGCATAATACTGCATCTGTTTCCTCCACTGTATCGGTATATAATATATTGCCAGAAATGTGGCTGGGTTGGTCAAAATTAGTGACTGGGTCACCCACTAAGTTTATCTATTTTGATATTATGTGTAGATCGTAAAGAATATGCTAGTTACCGCTAGTAAACCATACCACGGGTGGGGTTAGAACTCACGGTCAGTCATAAAACTCCAGACCGACGCGTCGGTCTGGAGTTTTGAGACTCTCTGACCGCGGGTTCTATCCCCACCCGTGGTATGGTTTGTTTACAATCGTGTCATTACGATTTCGTGAGTCACCGCTAATGTGAGAGAAGTCACCGCTTGCGTGAGAGAAGTCACCGCTTGCGTGAGAGAAGTCACCGCTTGGGTGAGAGAAGTCACCGCTTGCGTGAGAGAAGTCACCGCTTGGGTGAGAGAAGTCACCGCTTGCGTGAGAGAAGTCACCGCTTGGGTGAGAGAATCACCCTTGGGGGAGAGAAGTCACCGCTTGCGTGAGAGAAGTCACCGCTTGCATGAGAGAAGTCACCGCTTGCGTGAGAGAAGTCACCGCTTGCATGAGAGAAGTCACCGCTTGGGTGAGAGAAGTCACCGCTTGCGTGAGAGAAGTCACCGCTTGGGTGAGAGAAGTCACCGCTTGCGTGAGAGAAGTCACCGCTTGGGTGAGAGAAGTCACCGCTTGCGTGAGAGAAGTCACCGCTTGGGTGAGAGAAGTCACCCCTTGGGTGAGAGAAGTCACCGCTTGCGTGAGAGAAGTCACCGCTTGCATGAGAGAAGTCACCGCTTGCATGAGAGAAGTCACCGCTTGCGTGAGAGAAGTCACCGCTTGGGTGAGAGAAGTCACCGCTTGCGTGAGAGAAGTCACCGCTTGCATGAGAGAAGTCACCGCTTGCATGAGAGAAGTCACCGCTTGCATGAGAGAAGTCACCGCTTGCATGAAAGAAGTCACCGCTTGCGTGAGAGAAGTCACCGCTTGCATGAGAGAAGTCACCGCTTGCGTGAGAGAAGTCACCGCTTGCGTGAGAGAAGTCACTGCTTGCGTGAGAGAAGTCACCGCTTGCATGAGAGAAGTCACCGCTTGCGTGAGAGAAGTCACCGCTTGCGTGAGAGAAGTCACCGCTTGCGTGAGAGAAGTCACCGCTTGCGTGAGAGAAGTCACCGCTTGCGTGAGAGAAGTCACCGCTTGCGTGAGAGACATCAGACATCATCACCTGGCCACCACCAACTGCTGATTGCACACATCACATCTAATCGTGAACTGATTTCGGAGCTGACGGAACTATTTTGAGATTCATATCTGTGCTAGCACAGCACAGATTTATTCTGCCAGGAAAGAATATTTTCCTAGACGTTATAGAAACCTTATCAATACTACTACTACTACTACTAACTACTACTACTACTAATAATAATAATAAATAATAATAATCTTAATTTCTACCAGTACAAGATACAACTTATACAGACCATAGCTCACACCAATGACATACTATATAGAAAGTTCCTGGTTATGAGCATTTCCCGCAACTTAGGTTAATTTTGTTCCTAGGATGCGACCTGTACCAGTCACCTAACACCCAGGTACCTACTTACTGCTAGGTGAACAATGACAGCAGGTGTGAGGTGAGTAACACCCAGGTACCTACTTACTGCTAGGTGAACAATGACAGCAGGTGTGAGGTGAGTAACACCCAGGTACCTACTTACTGCTAGGTGAACAATGACAGCAGGTGTGAGGTGAGTAACACCCAGGTACCTACTTACTGCTAGGTGAACAATAGCAGCAGGTGAGGTGAGTAACACCCAGGTACCTACTTACTGCTAGGTGAACAGTGACACTAGGAGTATTTACATGTCTTCCGTCATTTATAGGCTTGACCTTACTCTATCTATAGCAAATATCATACACAATTTACAATCTAGTAGGCCTATAGCTGACTCTACTCTCTTTGTTGTATGCCACTCAAGGAAGGTTCCTTGATGTTGGTGAGGGGCTCTTGATTTAGGGAATTGGATCTGTGCTCCAGTTCCCTGAATTAAGCCTGAATGCCTTCCACATCCCCCCCAGGCGCTGTATAATCCTCCGGGTTTAGCGCTTCCCCCTTGATTATAATAATCTTTGTTATATGTTGATGAAGTAGGCACATGTGCAACTCCTGGGTATACCTTGAGTCTACCTGGAGTATACCTAGGTGTTCCAATCCCAAGAAATGCTCTACATAACCAGGAACTTTCTATATAGTCTGTCATAGGTGTGAGCAATGGTCTGTATAAGTTGTATCAAGTACTGGTAGAAATAAACATTATTATTATTATTATTAGTAGTAGTAGTAGTAGTAGTAGTAGTAGTATTGTAAATGAAACCTCAGGTGTTTGGAAGCCCAGTTCTGGGGGCTTCTCCTGCAAATTGGTGCTCACATTCCCACGTCTACATCATACTCGTCAAACTCCCCATTCATCTCCCTGATTCTTGTTACGGCAGAGACAAGCTTTTACCTCGTCAGTCTGGTCGGAATTACGATCATAAACATCTAAAAAAATTTTCCTTTTGTTTTTTTCCATTCACTATGCTTCTTTTTTTATTTTTATTGGTGACTTTCACTGAGCACGTCGATCACACAGATCACTCGGCTAAATAACTCGGGTTCGATCCCTGGTTGGTTTCAGTATGTTTTAAAACCACCTGAACTTCCTACTCATTTCTGCAACATTGCAAGCTCCTGAAGATATCTTAATTGCAAAACGAAAGGCCTACAGCTATAATTCAACTTCCCCTGTGGTTGCTTTGCATATATATATATATATATATATATATATATATATATATATATATATATATATATATATATATATTGAAAGCAATGATTCACAAGAGTCAGAAGAAACTCCTAAAAGTTCTCCGAGGTCCCTGCAGGTCTCCTGCATCAGTAGTGTTTCCCACAATGACTTACCATCTAACTGGCCTCACCTCGATTATGGACAAATTAATGAAAATACACAAATGCAATGGTCTTATTTATAGCACGTTTCATCCATGCTTCAGCTTCATATTGTTCCAGACCATGGTGCTGAACTCTTCTCCAGGCTGAGGGACTGACCACCTTGTTCCAGACCATGGTGCTGAACCCCTTTTCCAGGCTGAGGACTGACCACCTTGTTCCAGACCATGGTGCTGAACTCTTCTCCAGGCTGAGGGACTGACCACCTTGTTCCAGACCATGGTGCTGAACTCTTCTCCAGGCTGAGGGACTGACCACCTTGTTCCAGACCATGGTGCTGAACTCTTCTCCAGGCTGAGGGACTGACCACCTTGTTCCAGACCATGGTGCTGAACTCTTCTCCAGACTGAGGACTGACCACCTTGTTCCAGACCATGGTGCTGAACTCTTCTCCAGACTGAGGGACTGACCACCTTGTTCCAGACTATGGTACTGAACTCTTCTCCAGACTGAGGGACTGACCACCTTGTTCCAGACTATGGTACTGAACTCTTCTCCAGACTGAGGGACTGACCACCTTGTTCCAGACCATGGTGCTGAACTCTTCTCCAGACTGAGGGACTGACCACCTTGTTCCAGACCATGGTGCTGAACTCTTCTCCAGACTGAGGGACTGACCACCTTGTTCCAGACCATGGTGCTGAACTCTTCTCCAGACTGAGGGACTGACCACCTTGTTCCAGACTATGGTACTGAACTCTTCTCCAGACTGAGGGACTGACCACCTTGTTCCAGACCATGGTGCTGAACTCTTCTCCAGACTGAGGGACTGACCACCTTGTTCCAGACCATGGTGCTGAACTCTTCTCCAGGCTGAGGGACTGACCACCTTGTTCCAGACCATGGTGCTGGACTCTTCTCCAGACTGAGGGACTGACCACCTTGTTCCAGACTATGGTACTGAACTCTTCTCCAGACTGAGGGACTGACCACCTTGTTCCAGACCATAGTGCTGAACTCTTCTCCAGGCTGAGGGACTGACCACCTTGTTCCAGACCATGGTGCTGAACTCTTCTCCAGGCTGAGGACTGACCACCTTGTTCCAGACCATGGAGCTGAACTCTTCTCCAGGCTGAGGGACTGACCACCTTGTTCCAGACCATGGAGCTGAACTCTTCTCCAGGCTGAGGGACTGACCACCTTGTTCCAGACTATGGTACTGAACTCTTCTCCAGACTGAGGGACTGACCACCTTGTTCCAGACCATAGTGCTGAACTCTTCTCCAGGCTGAGGGACTGACCACCTTGTTCCAGACCATGGTGCTGAACTCTTCTCCAGGCTGAGGGACTGACCACCTTGTTCCAGACCATGGAGCTGAACTCTTCTCCAGGCTGAGGGACTGACCACCTTGTTCCAGACCATGGAGCTGAACTCTTCTCCAGGCTGAGGGACTGACCACCTTGTTCCAGACCATGGTGCTGAACTCTTCTCCAGACTGAGGGACTGACCACCTTGTTCCAGACCATGGTGCTGGACTCTTCTCCAGGTTGAGGGACTGACCACCTTGTTCCAGACCATGGTGCTGAACTCTTCTCCAGGCTGAGGGACTGACCACCTTGTTCCAGACCATGGTGCTGAACTCTTCTCCAGGTTGAGGGACTGACCACCTTGTTCCAGACCATGGTGCTGAACTCTTCTCCAGGCTGAGGGCCTGACTACCTTGTTCCAGACCATGGTGCTGGACTCTTCTCCAGGCTGAGGGACTGACCACCTTGTTCCAGACCATGGTGCTGAACTCTTCTCCAGGCTGAGGGACTGACCACCTCAAATACTTCTTCTCCAAGGTTGACGGACTAATTACATTATCTTTTTTTCTCTACTGCTGCCTTTGTACTCGACTGAAGAAGACTACTGTGTGGGCGAAACGTTTCATGAACGAAGGGCTCCACTTGCTTCTTCACCAGCCGTCGTCTTCCCATCATCTACAATTATCAGTTTATTAGAAACATTAACAGCCGATACAATCAAACATTACCACAATCAACAGTTTGATGAACAACTCACAGTGAACACTCACAAGTCAGGCTTCATTAAATTACCTTTTCTCTTCATTAAATTACCTTCTCTCATTAATTACCTTCTCTCATCATTAAATTACCTTTTCTCATTAATTACCTTCTCTCATCATTAAATTACCTTCTCTCATTAAATTACCTTCTCTCTTCATCAGGGTAAATTACCTTCTGTCTTCATTAATTACCTTCTCTCATCATTAAATTACCTTCTCTCATTAAATTACCTTCTCTCTTCATCAGGGTAAATTACCTTCTGTCTTCATTAATTACCTTCTCTCATCATTAAATTACCTTCTCTCTTCATCAGGGTAAATTACCTTCTGTCTTCATTAATTACCTTCTCTCATCATTAAATTACCTTCTCTCATTAAATTACCTTTTCTCTTTCATCAGGGTAAATTACCTTCTGTCTTCATTAATTACCTTCTCTCATCATTAAATTACCTTCTCTCATTAAATTACCTTCTCTCTTCATCAGGGTAAATTACCTTCTGTCTTCATTAATTACCTTCTCTCATCATTAAATTACCTTCTCTCATTAAATTACCTTCTCTCTTCATCAGGGTAAATTACCTTCTGTCTTCATTAATTACCTTCTCTCATCATTAAATTACCTTCTCTCATTAAATTACCTTCTCTCTTCATCAGGGTAAATTACCTTCTGTCTTCATTAATTACCTTCTCTCATCATTAAATTACCTTCTCTCATTAAATTACCTTCTCTCTTCATCAGGGTAAATTACCTTCTGTCTTCATTAATTACCTTCTCTCATCATTAAATTACCTTCTCTCATTAAATTACCTTCTCTCTTCATCAGGGTAAATTACCTTCTGTCTTCATTAATTACCTTCTCTCATCATTAAATTACCTTCTCTCATTAAATTACCTTCTCTCTTCATCAGGGTAAATTACCTTCTGTCTTCATTAATTACCTTCTCTCATCATTAAATTACCTTCTCTCATTAAATTACCTTCTCTCTTCATCAGGGTAAATTACCTTCTGTCTTCATTAATTACCTTCTCTCATCATTAAATTACCTTCTCTCATTAAATTACCTTCTCTCTTCATCAGGGTAAATTACCTTCTGTCTTCATTAATTACCTTCTCTCATCATTAAATTACCTTCTCTCATTAAATTACCTTCTCTCATTAAATTACCTTCTCTCATTAAATTACCTTCTCTCTTCATCAGGGTAAATTACCTTCTACCTTCATTAAATTACCTTCTCTCTCTCTCTGGTCATTAAATTACCTTCTCTCTCTCTCTCTCTGGTCATTAAATTACATTCTCTCTCTCTCTCTCTCTCTGGTCATTAAATTACCTTCTCTCTCTCTCTCTCTGGTCATTAAATTACCTTCTCTCTCTCTCTCTGGTCATTAAATTACCTTCTCTCTCTCTCTCTGGTCATTAAATTACCTTCTCTCTCTCTCTCTCTGGTCATTAAATTACCTTCTCTCTCTCTCTCTCTGGTCATTAAATTACCTTCTCTCTCTCTCTCTCTGGTCATTAAATTACCTTCTCTCTCTCTCTCTCTGGTCATTAAATTACCTTCTCTCTCTCTCTCTCTGGTCATTAAATTACCTTCTCTCTCTCTCTCTCTCTGGTCATTAAATTACCTTCTCTCTCTCTCTCTCTGGTCATTAAATTACCTTCTCTCTCTCTCTCTCTCTGGTCATTAAATTACCTTCTCTCTCTCTCTCTCTCTGGTCATTAAATTACCTTCTCTCTCTCTCTCTCTCTGGTCATTAAATTACCTTCTCTCTCTCTCTCTTCTGGTCATTAAATTACCTTCTCTCTCTCTCTCTCTCTGGTCATTAAATTACCTTCTCTCTCTCTCTCTCTGGTCATTAAATTACCTTCTCTCTCTCTCTCTCTGGTCATTAAATTACCTTCTCTCTCTCTCTCTCTGGTCATTAAATTACCTTCTCTCTCTCTCTCTCTGGTCATTAAATTACCTTCTCTCTCTCTCTCTCTGGTCATTAAATTACCTTCTCTCTCTCTCTCTGGTCATTAAATTACCTTCTCTCTCTCTCTCTGGTCATTAAATACCTTCTCTCTCTCTCTCTGGTCATTAAATTACCTTCTCTCTCTCTCTCTCTCTCTGGTCATTAAATTACCTTCTCTCTCTCTCTCTGGTCATTAAATTACCTTCTCTCTCTCTCTCTCTCTGGTCATTAAATTACCTTCTCTCTCTCTCTCTCTGGTCATTAAATTACCTTCTCTCTCTCTCTCTCTGGTCATTAAATTACCTTCTCTCTCTCTCTCTCTCTCTCTCTGGTCATTAAATTACCTTCTCTCTCTCTCTCTCTGGTCATTAAATTACCTTCTCTCTCTCTCTCTCTCTGGTCATTAAATTACCTTCTCTCTCTCTCTCTGGTCATTAAATTACCTTCTCTCTCTCTCTCTCTCTTGGTCATTAAATTACATTCTCTCTCTCTCTCTGGTCATTAAATTACCTTCTCTCTCTCTCTCTCTGGTCATTAAATTACCTTCTCTCTCTCTCTCTCTCTGGTCATTAAATTACCTTCTCTCTCTCTCTCTCTGGTCATTAAATTACCTTCTCTCTCTCTCTCTCTGGTCATTAAATTACCTTCTCTCTCTCTCTCTGGTCATTAAATTACCTTCTCTCTCTCTCTCTGGTCATTAAATTACCTTCTCTCTCTCTCTCTGGTCATTAAATTACCTTCTCTCTCTCTCTCTCTCTCTGGTCATTAAATTACCTTCTCTCTCTCTCTCTGGTCATTAAATTACCTTCTCTCTCTCTCTCTCTCTGGTCATTAAATTACCTTCTCTCTCTCTCTCTCTGGTCATTAAATTACCTTCTCTCTCTCTCTCTCTCTGGTCATTAAATTACCTTCTCTCTCTCTCTCTGGTCATTAAATTACCTTCTCTCTCTCTCTCTGGTCATTAAATTACCTTCTCTCTCTCTCTCTCTGGTCATTAAATTACCTTCTCTCTCTCTCTCTCTCTGGTCATTAAATTACCTTCTCTCTCTCTCTCTGGTCATTAAATTACCTTCTCCCTCTCTCTCTCTCTGGTCATTAAATTAGCTTCCGTCTTTAATAAGATATAAGGCGGTGAACAAGGTAGAGACGGCAGTGTTAACCTAGACATCAGTAAATCTTTTAATAAGATATAAGGCGGTGAACAAGGTAGAGACGGCAGTGTTAACCTAGACATCAGTAAATCTTTTGATAAGAATTTCACCAGGTAGAAAGTTGCAACACACGGAAGTAAATACATCTCATTTATCAAGGTGTTCGTAATAGGCAACAGAGCGCTGGCATAAATGGGGTGAAATAAGAATGGGGACCAGTGACAAGTGGCGTTCCTCATGGGTTAGTTTTAGGTCCCTTAATATTTTTATTCTACGTTAATTATGGGATAGTGACAGGAGTAAATTTCCTGGTGATGTTGTAGGTAACTGGTCTGTAGATAACTGGTCTGTAGATAACTGGTCTGTAGGTAACTGGTTTGTAGGTAACTGGTCTGTAGATAACTGGTCTGTAGATAACTGGTCTGTAGATAACTGGTCTGTAGGTAACTGGTCTGTAGGTAACTGGTCTGTAGATAACTGGTCTGTAGATAACTGGTCTGTAGGTAACTGGTTTGTAGGTAACTGGTCTGTAGATAACTGGTCTGTAGATAACTGGTCTGTAGGTAACTGGTTTGTAGGTAACTGGTTTGTAGATAACTGGTCTGTAGATAACTGGTCTGTAGATAACTGGTCTGTAGATAACTGGTTTGTAGATAACTGGTCTGTAGATAACTGGTCTGTAGATAACTGGTTTGTAGATAACTGGTCTGTAGATAACTGGTCTGTAGATAACTGGTCTGTAGATAACTGGTCTGTAGATAAGTGGTTTGTAGATAACTGGTTTGTAGATAACTGGTTTGTAGATAACTGGTCTGTAGATAACTGGTCTGTAGATAACTGGTCTGTAGATAACTGGTTTGTAGATAACTGGTCTGTAGATAACTGGTCTGTAAATAACTGGTTTGAAGATAACTGGTCTGTAGATAACTGGTCTGTAGATAACTGGTTTGAAGATTACTGGTCTGTAGATAACTGGTCTGTAGATAACTGGTCTGTAGATAACTGGTCTGTAGATAACTGGTCTGTAGGTAACTGGTTTGTAGATAACTGGTCTGTAGATAACTGGTCTGTAGATAACTGGTCTGTAGATAACTGGTCTGTAGATAACTGGTCTGTAGATAACTGGTCTGTAGATAACTGGTCTGTAGATAATTGGTCTGTAGATAACTGGTCTGTAGATAACTGGTTCAAAGAACCGACGGGTTGATGAATTAAACACTCGTGCAACACTTGGGTATCTTACTGAGGAAACGTTTCGCCACACAGTGACTTCATCAGTCCAATACAGAAAAGACTGGTTAAAGATCAGAAGGTCTCTGAGGTAATCAGTCCCTCACCTGCGGTCGATGTGTTCACATATATTGCAGTCTGAGGGACTGATAACCTCAAAGACCTTCTGATTTTCAACCATTCTCCTCAGAAATTGATAATTCCGACTGTCGAAAGGAGTTGATAGTTTTAATGGGGTTGAAATCTAAATTCTAGACAGCAGTATTTTAGTGGTTGTAATATGACTGCTTAGAATTAATAGAATTTAAACGTTATATAACAACTTTGTACATTATTGGTGATTATGATTGGTCATTAAATAGATCACTGGATTACTTAGTTGCATGTAACACCGACATAGGTACTGAACACCTGTTAAGACGCAGGTACTCAACACCTGTTAAGACACGGGTACTCAACACCTGTTAAGACGTAGGTACTCAACACCTGTTAAGACACAGGTACTCAACACCTGTTAAGACGCAGGTACTGAACACCTGTCAAGACACAGGTACTCAACACCTGTTAAAACACAGGTACTGGACACCTTCAAGACACAGGTACTGAACACCTATCAGGACACACGTACCGAACACCTGTCAAGACACAGGTACTGAACATCTGTCAGGACACAGGTACTGAACACCTGTCAAGACACAGGTACTGAACACTTTCTACCAAGGCTTAGGTACTGAACATATCAAGAAACAGGTACTCAGCACCTATCAAGACACAGGTACTGAACAGCTGCCAAGACACAGGTACTGAACACTTTCCATCAAGGCTTAGGTACTGAACACCTATCAAGATACAGGTACTGTCAAGGCTGAGGGACTGACCACCTTCTCTATATATCCTCGTTTATCAAATATCTCTGTATTAGGACTGAAGATGTCATTTGTGGCGAAACGTTTCTCAGAATATATGTCTTTACCATACCTTGCAGCTATCAGCATACTGTCCACTGTCAGCTCTAACAGCCACTTTCACTCGCCGTTAGTTGAAAGCCTCACTGGATATGGATTCAGGCCGGTCTATTTATCGTAACCAGGTGGATGATATTTCTCTCGCCTTTGTTTAGTTTCTGTCATCCAAATCCATGAGAAAACTTCCGACATCCGAAAATCATTTACGGTGTCCTGTTGCTGGGTTGGTAGCGCACTCAGCTCACTCACTGAGGTCCGTGGTTCGATTCCCGGTACGGGTGGAAATATCTGGGCGTGTTTCCTTTAGATACCTGCTCTCACTGGTTACCTAGCAGCAAGTAGGTACCTGAGTGTTACCTTACACCTGCTGTCCCTGTTCATCTAGCAGTAAATAGGTGCTTAGGTGTTAGTCACCTTATACCTGCTGTCCATGTTCACCTAGCAGTACCTGGGTGTTAGGTGACTGGTGTGGGTGGCATCCTGGGGACAAAGTTAACCTAAGATGCAGGAAATACTCTACATAACCAGGAACTTTCTATATAGTATGTCATTGGTGTCAGCTATGGTATGTATAAGTTATATCAAGTACTGGTAGAAATAAACGTTATTATTATTACTACGCTGTATTGTTATTTAATTACACTGACCCCCGAAGACTGAATTGATTAGCAGACTTAATAAAGACCTTTCAACTCGCTAGCCAATCTTGGATGATTTCTGTACTGAATTTAAGAGAGCTGACAGTATAAAATTCCGTTACCTGGCTTTGTTTTACATGGGTCAACGCTCCCCGC
The DNA here is from genome assembly GCF_026875155.1 of Cherax quadricarinatus. Classification (NCBI taxonomy): domain Eukaryota; kingdom Metazoa; phylum Arthropoda; class Malacostraca; order Decapoda; family Parastacidae; genus Cherax; species Cherax quadricarinatus. The sequence continues at coordinate 3,311,690 of NC_069457.1, forward strand.
GGCCAGGTCTAGGGTCGGTCTACTGGAGGCCGTGGTCTGTTACCCCTTACGTGTGCAGAACAGAGGGCGTCTGTGGGTTCTGACTGGTTAGGTTAGTAATCCGTGTCCAGTCATGTGTGGAATCCAGACTAGGAACCTGTCACCCGGTTCCTAGTTAGCTGAATTAGTTTACGTACCTCTGTCACACATGGCAGTGTGTGCTGACAGCTGCACAGCAGATCTCTGGTGGAGGTAAGTGACCACACCCCTTGCACACACGTAGACCCAAGGTACAAGAATGACCACACCCCTTGCACACATGTAGACCCAAGGTACAAGAATGACCACTCAATATACTCACGTGAAGGGTGATAGGATAAGTCGTGGTCACCTGAGAGTACCTGTATGAGTCAGTGTATCCGCCTAGTACACTACCAGATAGCTCTTATCACGGTAAACTGTATCTAATTCGCGTCGTAAAGTGTTGTCGATTATTAGAGGTCTACACTACACGACTTCGGGATAAGTCGTCCTGTGCTCACTAGTCGTGTGTAACTGAGGGTCGGGGCAGCCGGCTGGCTAGTCAGGACACTCAAACTGGTATACTAGCAAGTCTTACAAAGATGTGGTATTGCTTAGTAGGTATACGTGGGGTCTGCTATATATGCTAGGCTAGATACTATATAACCTAACACATACTAGGCATATATATATATATATATATATATATATATATATATATATATATATATATATATATATATATATATATATATATATATATATATATATATATATGCAAGGAATTCGCGAGAGCATGCGAAATATACACAAACACTGATCTCTGGCTGAAGGAGAATCGAACCTACGAACCTTAGGACAAGGTACGCAGTGCTTTACCAATCTACCCACACTGGACCAATACCTTGGCGTGTAGCATGAGCTACACGTTTGATCCAAGGCAGCCAGCTTTCAGGGAGAAGGCTTACAGCTTTTCATCTCATCCCCTCATTATATATATATAATATATATATATATATATATATATATATATATATATATATATATATATATATATGTTGTAACTTCTATAACGGTGTTTATTTTGCGTTGCCGTTAACAGTGCAAGCAACGGGTGATCAATAACCTACCGTTAATTAAGGCTGCAATATCCAGTCGTTATCTCTCTTCCTCTCTCTTTTACACAGGGTTCTTGACTTTATTTACAAGCTAAGTGCTGGTGCATACGCCTCTCTCTCTCTCTCTCTCTCTCTCTCTCTCTCCTCTCTCTCTCTCTCTCTCTCTCTCTCAAACAGCAGCAGGTAGAGAGGCAGGGAAAGTGCAGCCAAGGAAAGTGAAAATTACTAACACTCGTGCCAGCCCGGCCATAGTCCACAGTGGTGTTGGTTGGTCAGTGAGAAGCGCACACGGCGCAGCGCACTCCTGGAGCACTGAACATAGTCACAGTGGAGCACATTCCAGGAGCACTAGACGAAGACACGGCGCAGTGCGCTCCTGGCGCACTGAACGAAGACGCAGTGCAGTGCACTTGTGGAGCACTAGATGAAGTCACAGTGCAGCGCACTCCTGAAACCATAGACAAAGTCGCAGCGGAGCACATTTCTGGAGCACTAGACGAAGACACAGCGCAGCGCGCTCCTGGAGCACTAGACGAAGTCGCACCGCACTGCACTGCTGGAGCACTAGACGAAGTCGCACCGCACTGCACTCCTGGAGCACTAGACGAAGTCGCACCGCACTGCACTCCTGGAGCACTAGACGAAGTCGCAGCGAGGCGCGACTCCTGGAGCCTTACAAGTCGAGGATTTGATTCAGATTATTCCAGAGGTGTTAGTAATCCAGTTTAACCCATCAAAGCCACTGTCTTTAGTCTGGCTTATTTCCATTGTACTCCTTATTATCAAGACACTGAAGATTCTTCGGGTTAACCCAAGATAAGCCAAGACAAGCCAAGTTAGCCAAGACAAGCCAAGCCAATCATTGTACCCTCGTTACGTGTTGAGTGAGAAGCAATTGATCAGTCTGATGTTCTTCAGTTGTTTACATATATATTTTTAATTACCCCAAGATTTTCATAAAAAAAACAGAAAAATTAATCGTCCCACCGGTGAGACAGCTGTGAGACAGCTGTGAGACAGCTGTGAGACAGCTGTGAGACAGCTGTGAGTCAGAGCTGTGAGACAGAGAGCTGTGAGACAGAGAGCTGTGAGACAGAGAGCTGTGAGACAGCTGTGAGACAGAGCTGTGAGACAGAGAGCTGTGAGACAGAGAGCTGTGAGACAGCTGTGAGACAGACAGCTGTGAGACAGCTGTGAGGAATGATCATAGCAGCAGGTGGAACAGCGGCTGTACCGACGCTGACAGTGCTTCAATAGTGGAACATTGTATACATGGGAACCCACCACTACTAGCCAACTACTAGCCCACCACTACTAGCATACTACTAGCCAGCCACTACTAGCATACTACTAGCCCACCACCACTAGCATACTACTAGCCCGCCACTACTAGCATACTACTAGCCCACCACTACTAGCATACTACTAGCCCGCCACTACTAGCAAACTACTAGCCCACTACTACTAGCAAACTACTACTAGCCCACCACTACTAGCCCACTACTAGCAAACTACTACTAGCAAACTACTAGCCCACCACTACTAGCCCACTACTACTAGCAAACTACTACTAGCCCACCACTACTAGCCCACTACTAGCAAACTACTACTAGCCCACCACTACTAGCCCACTACTACTAGCAAACTACTACTAGTCCACCACCACTAGCAAACTGCTACCAGCCCATTACTACTAGCAAACTACTAGTAAACCACCACTACTAGCAAACTACTACTAGCCCAGCACAACCCACCCACGCCCGGACCAACCATGACTCCATACGGGTAAGTTGCATGTCACGTTGATGTGTAAGTCACACGTGCAACACCTGGGTCTCTGTTGGTGATCTAAACGTTTCGCCCACAGAGCAGGCTTCTTCAGTCGAATGCCTGCGGTGTAGGCGAAACGTTTCGCTCGCCAATAAAGACACCCAGGTGTTGTTCATTTATCTGTACATAATTATTAATTTTTACATTAACATAAATGAAAAAAATATATCTTTAAACCTATAAGAGAAATATTTAGAAAGGACTTAATTTTAAATGAGTTCTTGATAATTGACCAATTTTACCTATTCAGCACTATATATATATATATATATATAATATATTATATATATATATATATATATATATATATATATATATATATATATATTATATATATATATATATATTATCACCTCATCCTCAGAGAAGACAATAAACGTACCTCAGGGAAAACTCAAGGTTCTCCCTGGAGTTGTTTGAATATTTTCTTCTCCTACCACCTCCTATATTTTATATTCTATGTGAACATTTATTAATAAACAGAATACATTTACAGAAAACACAAACATGAATACAATGGTACAATGTATTAAAGATCATGAATTTCCTCCAGCTCCTCCGAGGCTGGATGCGAGCCAAGTATGCAGCAAGCATTTCCCCTCTGGATGGCCACGCTGAGGTGCTGGAACATGAAAGTGGCTGCCCTTGGGTCCCTGGTGGTGTCGATGAGTCTGGAACTCAGTTCTTTAAGGAAACGTGTGGCATTTTTTCCCCATGATCCCAAGGTCTCTGATCCCACTGGGACAAACTGATACTGTTGGCTTATGTCCCTGTACTTGCTGATCTTGTACTCCTCCCTATGGTCAGCAGCTCCTCCCTGTCGCCCCACACTGTGATGGATATAGGTGTCAGCCAGTGTGGACACACAGGTATAGTTCCATGCTAAGAGCTTGCCATTCTTCCAAGGATAGATGGTGATCCCGTCGGGGCGGTTTGCTGGGTTGTGGGTATTGTTGGCTGCTAGTGATCGGGGCTCCCTCTCGGCCGGGCATCCAGCTGTAGCAAGGGTTCTCTTAACGATGTCCTCATTGTGTCTTGCATGCCAGCCCTTGGTTTTGGAACAGTTAAGACCATGTAGACCATATTTGTCTGCTTGTGCTTCGCCGCAAATACACACATATTCTGTGTGAATTGGGGCAGCAAGGCGCAGAGCCACTGCAATACGAAGGGTCTTAGGGTCGAGTCGCGTTCCCATTGCCGATATGGAAACTGTCTGAAGTCCCCGGAGTGATGTGCGCTCACAGCCTGGAGACGGGCAATCTCCCTATATGATGTTGCAGCCCTGAGCATGTTGGCAAGAACCTTTTCAGCGATCGGGCCATCCCAGCTTTCCATCTTTCCCATCTTTCCCTTGAAGATGGACAATGGTTGCAAGCCTCACTTCCGGTCAGGCTTGGGGGCTGGGAGTATACCAGCTTTCCTATCCTCTTCCATAGCATCAAACGAGTTGATAAGACAAATTCTTCCTGATCACCTCAGCGACTCAGCAGGAATACAGGACCCTAGCTATGCTAGTGCCATCACGGAATGGGAGACTCTTGCTGCTCCAGCACCAAACCCTAGTGCAACACTGGCTCACTGTCAAGCTGGGATGGCCCAGTCACTGAAAAGGTGCTTGCCAACATGCTCAGGGCTGCAACATCAGATAGGGAGACTGCCCATCTCCAGGCTGTGAGCACAACTCACTCCGGGGACTTCCTCCAAACAGTTTCCATGTCGGCAATGGGAACGCGACTCGACCCTAAGACCCTTCGTATTGCAGTGGCTCTGCACCTTGCTACCCCAATTCACACAGAATATATGTGTATTTGCGGCGAAGCGCAAGCAGACCAATACGGTCCACATGGTCTTAACTGTTCAAAAACCAAGGGCTGGCATGCAAGACACAATGAGGTCAACGACATCATAAAGAGAACCCTTTGCTACAGCTGGATGCCCAGCCGAGAGGGAGCCCCGATCACTAGCAGCCAACAATACCCACAACCCAGCAAACCGCCCCGACAGGATCACCATCTATCCTTGGAAGAATGGCAAGCTCTTAGCATGGGACTATACCTGTGTGTCCACACTGGCTGACACCTATATCCATCACAGTGTGGGGCGACAGGGAGGAGCTGCTGACCACAGGGAGGAGAACAAGATCAGCAAGTACAGGGACATAAGCCAACAGTATCAATTTAACCCAGTGGGATCAAAGACCTTGGGACTATGGGAAAAAAATGCCACACGTTTCCTTAAAGAACTGAGATCCAGACTCATCGACACCACCAGGGAGCCAAGGGCAGCCACTTTCATGTTCCAGCGCCTCAACGTCGCCATCCAGAGGGGAAATGCTTGCTGCATACTTGGCTCACGTCCAGCCTCGCAGGAGCTGGAGGAAATTCATGATCTTTAATACATTGTACCATTGTATTCATGTTTGTGTTTTCTGTAAATGTATTCTGTTTATTAGTAAATGTTCACATAGAATATAAAGTATAGGAGGTGGTAGGAGAAGAAAATATTCAAACAGCTCCGGGGAGAACCTTGAGTTTTCCCTGAGGTACGTTTATTGTCTTCTCTGAGGATGAGGATATATATATATATATATATATATATATATTATATATATATATATATATATATATATATATATACATATATATCGTGGATTCGAGATTTGTATACGATACTGTCGGTATGAGTGTGTATGACTAGACACCTGACTGACAGCTCTTGTACATATTAAAATGGTATAAAATACCGACAGGTTGTTAGGTAAGACACATATGCAACATGAAAGTTAAGACACATGTGCAACATCTGGATATCTTTATTGTAGTAGACGTTTCGCCATCCAGTGGCTTTATCAATACAGATTCTAGGACATAATAGGAAGACAGTAGAACTATATACAAAAGATGAGGTAATCAGTCCCTCGGCCTTGGAGTTAGTGTTCACAGCATCGTGGTGGAGGAGAGTCTGGAGCAAAGGCAAGAAGACTGGCGCTTTTTATAGGCGTCAGTGAATGGGACGGGCAGCAGACGAGGGCAGTCACTGGTAGGCGGGATTCCCCAGTGGAAGTAGGTCCTTCCCAAAGAGATGGGTTAGTTGCAGCAGCCGTGAAGAAGGTCTTGTAGATGTCCTCTGAACCAAGATTCCATGATGTTGCAGTGTCTGACAAGTTGTGCAAGAAAGGTATAAAATACCGACAATATGAAAGTTAAGACACATGTGCAACATCTGGATATCTTTATTGTAGTAGATGTTTCGCCATCCAGTGGCTTTATCAATACAGATTCTAGGACATAATAGGAAGACAGTAGAACTATATACAAAAGATGAGGTAATCAGTCCCTCGGCCTTGGAGTTAGTGTTCACAGCATCGTGGTGGAGGAGAGTCTGGAGCAAAGGCAAGAAGACTGGCGCTTTTTATAGGCGTCAGTGAATGGGACGGGCAGCAGACGAGGGCAGTCACTGGTAGGCGGATTCCCCAGTGGAAGTAGGTCCTTCCCAAAGAGATGGGTTAGTTGCAGCAGCCGTGAAAGGTCTTGTAGATGTCCTCTGAACCAAGATTCTCATGATGTTGCAGTGTCTGACAAGTTGTGCAAGAAAGGTATAAAATACCGACAATATGAAAGTTAAGACACATGTGCAACATCTGGATATCTTTATTGTAGTAGACGTTTCGCCATCCAGTGGCTTTATCAATACAGATTCTAGGACATAATAGGAAGACAGTAGAACTATATACAAAAGATGAGGTAATCAGTCCCTCGGCCTTGGAGTTAGTGTTCACAGCATCGTGGTGGAGGAGAGTCTGGAGCAAAGGCAAGAAGACTGGCGCTTTTTATAGGCGTCAGTGAATGGGACGGGCAGCAGACGAGGGCAGTCACTGGTAGGCGGGATTCCCCAGTGGAAGTAGGTCCTTCCCAAAGAGATGGGTTAGTTGCAGCAGCCGTGAAGGTCTTGTAGATGTCCTCTGAACCAAGATTCCATGATGTTGCAGTGTCTGACAAGTTGTGCAAGAAAGGTATAAAATACCGACAATATGAAAGTTAAGACACATGTGCAACATCTGGATATCTTTATTGTAGTAGACGTTTCGCCATCCAGTGGCTTTATCAATACAGATTCTAGGACATAATAGGAAGACAGTAGAACTATATACAAAAGATGAGGTAATCAGTCCCTCGGCCTTGGAGTTAGTGTTCACAGCATCGTGGTGGAGGAGAGTCTGGAGCAAAGGCAAGAAGACTGGCGCTTTTTATAGGCGTCAGTGAATGGGACGGGCAGCAGACGAGGGCAGTCACTGGTAGGCGGGATTCCCCAGTGGAAGTAGGTCCTTCCCAAAGAGATGGGTTAGTTGCAGCAGCCGTGAAGAAGGTCTTGTAGATGTCCTCTGAACCAAGATTCCATGATGTTGCAGTGTCTGACAAGTTGTGCAAGAAAGGTATAAAATACCGACAATATGAAAGTTAAGACACATGTGCAACATCTGGATATCTTTATTGTAGTAGACGTTTCGCCATCCAGTGGCTTTATCAATACAGATTCTAGGACATAATAGGAAGACAGTAGAACTATATACAAAAGATGAGGTAATCAGTCCCTCGGCCTTGGAGTTAGTGTTCACAGCATCGTGGTGGAGGAGAGTCTGGAGCAAAGGCAAGAAGACTGGCGCTTTTTATAGGCGTCAGTGAATGGGACGGGCAGCAGACGAGGGCAGTCACTGGTAGGCGGGATTCCCCAGTGGAAGTAGGTCCTTCCCAAAGAGATGGGTTAGTTGCAGCAGCCGTGAAGAAGGTCTTGTAGATGTCCTCTGAACCAAGATTCCATGATGTTGCAGTGTCTGACAAGTTGTGCAAGAAAGGTATAAAATACCGACAATATGAAAGTTAAGACACATGTGCAACATCTGGATATCTTTATTGTAGTAGACGTTTCGCCATCCAGTGGCTTTATCAATACAGATTCTAGGACATAATAGGAAGACAGTAGAACTATATACAAAAGATGAGGTAATCAGTCCCTCGGCCTTGGAGTTAGTGTTCACAGCATCGTGGTGGAGGAGAGTCTGGAGCAAAGGCAAGAAGACTGGCGCTTTTTATAGGCGTCAGTGAATGGGACGGGCAGCAGACGAGGGCAGTCACTGGTAGGCGGGATTCCCAGTGGAAGTAGGTCCTTCCCAAAGAGATGGGTTAGTTGCAGCAGCCGTGAAGAAGGTCTTGTAGATGTCCTCTGAACCAAGATTCCATGATGTTGCAGTGTCTGACAACCAGTGACTGCCCTCGTCTGCTGCCCGTCCCATTCACTGACGCCTATAAAAAGCGCCAGTCTTCTTGCCTTTGCTCCAGACTCTCCTCCACCACGATGCTGTGAACACTAACTCCAAGGCCGAGGGACTGATTACCTCATCTTTTGTATATAGTTCTACTGTCTTCCTATTATGTCCTAGAATCTGTATTGATAAAGCCACTGGATGGCGAAACGTCTACTACAATAAAGATATCCAGATGTTGCACATGTGTCTTAACTTTCATATTGTCGGTATTTTATACCTTTCTTGCACAACTTGTCAGACACTGCAACATCATGGAATCTTGGTTCAGAGGACATCTACAAGACCTTCTTCACGGCTGCTGCAACTAACCCATCTCTTTGGGAAGGACCTACTTCCACTGGGGAATCCCGCCTACCAGTGACTGCCCTCGTCTGCTGCCCGTCCCATTCACTGACGCCTATAAAAAGCGCCAGTCTTCTTGCCTTTGCTCCAGACTCTCCTCCACCACGATGCTGTGAACACTAACTCCAAGGCCGAGGGACTGATTACCTCATCTTTTGTATATAGTTCTACTGTCTTCCTATTATGTCCTAGAATCTGTATTGATAAAGCCACTGGATGGCGAAACGTCTACTACAATAAAGATATCCAGATGTTGCACATGTGTCTTAACTTTCATATTGTCGGTATTTTATACCTTTCTTGCACAACTTGTCAGACACTGCAACATCATGGAATCTTGGTTCAGAGGACATCTACAAGACCTTCTTCACGGCTGCTGCAACTAACCCATCTCTTTGGGAAGGACCTACTTCCACTGGGGAATCCCGCCTACCAGTGACTGCCCTCGTCTGCTGCCCGTCCCATTCACTGACGCCTATAAAAAGCGCCAGTCTTCTTGCCTTTGCTCCAGACTCTCCTCCACCACGATGCTGTGAACACTAACTCCAAGGCCGAGGGACTGATTACCTCATCTTTTGTATATAGTTCTACTGTCTTCCTATTATGTCCTAGAATCTGTATTGATAAAGCCACTGGATGGCGAAACGTCTACTACAATAAAGATATCCAGATGTTGCACATGTGTCTTAACTTTCATATTGTCGGTATTTTATACCTTTCTTTCACAACTTGTCAGACACTGCAACATCATGGAATCTTGGTTCAGAGGACATCTACAAGACCTTCTTCACGGCTGCTGCAACAAAACCCATCTCTTTGGGAAGGACCTACTTCCACTGGGGAATCCCGCCTACCAGTGACTGCCCTCGTCTGCTGCCCGTCCCATTCACTGACGCCTATAAAAAGCGCCAGTCTTCTTGCCTTTGCTCCAGACTCTCCTCCACCACGATGCTGTGAACACTAACTCCAAGGCCGAGGGACTGATTACCTCATCTTTTGTATATAGTTCTACTGTCTTCCTATTATGTCCTAGAATCTGTATTGATAAAGCCACTGGATGGCGAAACGTCTACTACAATAAAGATATCCAGATGTTGCACATGTGTCTTAACTTTCATATTGTCGGTATTTTATACCTTTCTTGCACAACACATATGCAACAGTTAGGTATCTTTATTTCGAAACGTTTCGCCTACACAGTAGGCTTCTTCAGTCGAGTACAGAAAAGTTGATAGAAGCAGAAGATACTTGAAGACGATGTAATCAGTCCATCACCCTTGAAGTTTTGAGGTGGTCAGTCCCTCAGTCTGGAGAAGAGCATTGTTCCATAGTCTGAAACAATATGGAGTAGAAGTGACAGGATGGAGCCTTATATAGCGCCAGGAGGTGAGACGTAGGTCACTAGTAGAGGTAAGAATGTTGTCGTTGGAAGGTCAGGTCCCTCTCAAATCCAGCCATTCTCACTAGTAGAAGTTGACAAAGTTGATTTCAGGTCTGTACCAAGATACCCTTGTGTTGCAGAGTGAACTTTGAAAAGGTATAAAATACCGACAGGCTGTTAGGTAAGACTTAAGAAGCCTACTGTGTAGGCGAAACGTTTCGAAATAAAGATACCTAACTGTTGCATATGTGTCTTACCTAACAAGCTATTGCACAAGGATAACTAACTGGCCTATCACACTCTGATAGCATAAGATAGTATGCGATAGTACACGACTGAATATAACAATATAAGACAGTGTATGACAGTATAGGATAGTATATGACAGTATATGACATTACATGACACTATAGGACAGTATTTGACAGTATAGGATAGTATATGACAGTATATAACAGTATATGACAGTATTCGACAGTGTAGGATAGTATAGGACAGTTCCATCCAGCCATCACAGGGAAGAAAGTTCCAGTTATCACAGGGAAGAAAGTTCCAGTTATCACAGGGAAGAAAGTTCCAGTTATCACAGGGAAGAAAGTTCCAGTTATCACAGGGACGAAAGTTCCAGCTGTCTGTCACAGGGAAGAAAGTTCCAGTTATCACAGGGAAGAAAGTTCCAGTTATCACAGGGAAGAAAGTTCCAGCCATCACAGGGAAGAAAGTTCCAGCCATCACAGGGAAGAAAGTTCCAGCCATCACAGGCAAGAAAGTTCCAGTTATCACAGGGAAGAAAGTTCCAATTATTACACGGAAGAAAGTTCCAGTTATCACAGGGACGAAAGTTCCAGCTGTCTGTCACAGGGAAGAAAGTTCCAGTTATCACAGGGAAGAAAGTTCCAGTTATCACAGGGAAGAAAGTTCCAGCCATCACAGGGAAGAAAGTTCCAGCCATCACAGGGAAGAAAGTTCCAGCCATCACAGGCAAGAAAGTTCCAGTTATCACAGGGAAGAAAGTTCCAGCCATCACAGGCAAGAAAGTTCGTTATCACAGGGAAAAAAGTTCCAGTTATCACAGGGAAGAAAGTTCCAGTTATCACAGGGACGAAAGTTCCAGCTGTCTGTCACAGGGAAGAAAGCTCCAGTTACCACAGGCAAGAAAGTTCCAGCCATCACAGGGAAGAAAGTTCCAGCTGTCTGTCACAGGGAAGAAAGTTCCAGTTATCACAGGGAAGAAAGTTCCAGTTATCACAGGGAAGAAAGTTCCAGTTATTACAGGCAAGAAAGTTCCAGTTATCACAGGGAAGAAAGTTCCAGTTATCACAGGGAAGAAAGTTCCAGTTATCACAGGGAAGAAAGTTCCAGATATCACAGGGAAGAAAGTTCCAGTTACGACAGGGAAGAAAGTTCCAGTTATCACAGGGACGAAAGTTCCAGTTATCACAGGGACGAAAGTTCCAGCTATCTGTCACAGGGAAGAAAGTTCCAGTTACCACAGGGAAGAAAGTTCCAGTTACGACAAGGAAGAAAGTTCCAGTTATCACAGGGACGAAAGTTCCAGCTGTCTGTCACAGGGAAGAAAGCTCCAGTTACCACAGGCAAGAAAGTTCCAGCCATCACAGGGAAGAAAGTTCCAGCTGTCTGTCACAGGGAAGAAAGTTCCAGTTATCACAGGGAAGAAAGTTCCAGTTATCACAGGGAAGAAAATTCCAGTTATCACAGGGAAGAAAGTTCCAGCCATCACAGGGAAGAAAGTTCCAGCCATCACAGTGAAGAAAGTTCCAGCCATCACAGGCAAGAAAGTTCCAGTTATCACAGGGAAGAAAGTTCCAGTTATCACAGGGAAGAAAGTTCCAGTTATCACAGGGAAGAAAGTTTGTCATCACAGGGAAGAAAGTTCCAGTTACCACAGGGAAGAAAGTTCCAGTCATCACAGGGAAGAAAGTTCCAGCCATTACAGGCAAGAAAGTTCCAGTTATCACAGGGAAGAAAGTTCCAGTTATCACAGAGAAGAAAGTTCCAGTTATCACAGGGAAGAAAGTTCCAGTTATCACAGGCAAGAAAGTTCCAGTTATCACAGAGAAGAAAGTTCCAGTTATCAAAGGGAAGAAAGTTCCAGTTATCACAGGGAAGAAAGTTCCAGTTACCACAGGCAAGAAAGTTCCAGTTATCACAGAGAAGAAAGTTCCAGTTATCACAGGGAAGAAAGTTTCAGTTATCACAGGCAAGAAAGTTCCAGTTATCACAGAGAAGAAAGTTCCAGTTATCACAGGGAAGAAAGTTCCAGTTATCACAGGGAAGAAAGTTCCAGTTATCACAGGGAAGAAAGTTCCAGTTACCACAGGCAAGAAAGTTCCAGTTATCACAGGCAAGAAAGTTCCAGTTACCACAGGCAAGAAAGTTCCAGTTATCACAGGGAAGAAAGTTCCAATTATCACAGGGAAGAAAGTTCCAGTTATCACAAGGAAGAAAGTTCCAGTTATCACAGGCAAGAAAGTTCCAGTTATCACATTCAAGAAAGTTCCAGTTACCACAGGGAAGAAAGTTCCAGTTATCACAGGGAAGAAAGTTCCAATTATCACAGGGAAGAAAGTTCCAGTTATCACAAGGAAGAAAGTTCCAATTATCACAGGCAAGAAAGTTCCACTTACCACAGGGAAGAAAGTTCCAGTTACCAAAGGGAAGAAAGTTCCAGTTATCACAGGGAAGAAAGTTCCAGTTATCACATGGAAGAAAGTTCCAGTTACCACAGGGAAGAAAGTTCCAGTTACCACAGGGAAGAAAGTTCCAGTTATCACAGGAAAGAAAGTTCCAGTTACCACAGGGAAGAAAGTTCCAGTTAGCACAGGGAAGAAAGTTCCAGTTATCACAGGCAAGAAAGTTCCAGTTACCACGGGGAAGAAAGTTCCAGTTATCACAGGCAAGAAAGTTCCAGTTATCACGGGGAAGAAAGTTCCAGTTATCACAGGGAAGAAAGTTCCAGTTACCACAGGGAAGAAAGTTCCAGTTATCACAGGGAAGAAAGTTCCAGTTATCACAGGGAAGAAAGTTCCAGTTATCACAGGGAAGAAAGTTCCAGTTATCACAGGGAAGAAAGTTCCAGTTATCACATGGAAGAAAGTTCCAGCCATCACAGGGAAGAAATTTCCAGTTATCACAGGGAAGAAAGTTCCAGTTATCACAGGGAAGAAAGTTCCAGTTGTCACTGGGAAGAAAGTTCCAGTTATCACAGGGAAGAAAGTTCCAATTTTCACAGGGAAGAAAGTTCCAGTTATCACAGGGAAGAAAGTTCCAGCCATCACAGGGAAGAAAGTTCCAACCATCACAGGGAAGAAAGTTCCAGTGGAATATGTTGGTGAAGAGAGAGAAAGTGGTCTTGTGGGTGAAGATAATGTTAACGAAGTTGGAGATAAGGGTGAGGTGCAGATGGCTAATGAGTGGTAAAAGGAACCTTACTGCTGCTCTCCTCAGGGCTCACCTCTGATAGAGAAAGTTGTCGACTCCTGTGTGGAATGACGCACACACCGACGTAAACACCGACGTACACGCATGCAGAGACATAAACACCGACCCACACAACAACGTGGTTATGTGCAGCGACGTACACAGGTGTAACACACACACACACACACCACACACACACACACACACACACACACAGTGAAGAGGCGGGGCCAGGCTCTATGACTCGACCCCTGCAACCACAAATAGGTGAGTACACACCACACACACACACAACACACACACACACACACACACACACACACACACACACAACACACAAACACACACACAAACACACACAAACACACACACACACACACAAACACACACACACACACACAAACACACACACAAACACACACACACAACACACACACACACACACACACACACACACACACACACACACACCACACACACACACACACACACACACACACACACACACACACACCACACAACACACACACACACACACACACACACACACACACACACATACACACACACACACACACACACACACACACACACACACACACCACACACACACACACACACATACACACACACACACATACACACACACACACACACCACACACACACACACACACACACACACACACACACACATACACACACACACACACATACACACACACACATCAGGAGGAAAACAACAGTCAAGGACCAGGTAATCAGACTGAGGAAGGGTGATGGGGAATTCACAAGAAACGACCAAGAGGTATGTCAGGAGCTCAACACGAGATTTAAAGAAGTATTTACAGTGGAAACCAGTAGGACTCCAGGAAATCAGAACAGGGGGGTACACCAGCAAGTGCTGGATGAGGTACATATAACCAAGGAGGAAGTGAAGAAGCTGCTATGCGAACTTGACACCTCAAAGGCGGTGGGACCAGACAACATCTCTCCGTGGGTCCTTAAAGAGGGAGCAGAGATACTGTGTGTGCCATTAACAAAGATCTTCAACACATCATTTGAAACTGGGCAACTCCCTGAGGTATGGAAGATGGCAAATGTAGTCCCAATTTTTAAAAAGGGAGACAGACATGAGGCACTAAACTACAGACCTGTATCACTAACGTGTATAGTATGCAAGGTCATGGAGAAGATCATCAGGAGGAGAGTGGTGGAGCACCTGGAAAGAAACAAGTGTATAATTGACAACCAGCATGGTTTCAGGGAAGGAAAATCCTGTGTCACAAACCTACTAGAGTTTTATGACAAGGTGACAGAAGTAAGACAAGAGAGAGAGGGGTGGATCGACTGCATTTTTTTGGACTGCAAAAAGGCCTTCGACACAGTTCCTCACAAGAGGTTACTGAAAAAGCTAGAGGATCAGGCACACATAACAGAAAGGCACTGCAATGGATCAGAGAATACCTGACAGGGAGGCAACAACGAGTCATGGTACGTGACGAGGTGTCAGAGTGGGCGCTTGTGACAAGCGGGGTTCCACAGGGGTCAGTCCTAGGACCTGTGCTGTTCTTGGTATATGTGAACGACATAACGGAAGGGATAGACTCAGAAGTGTCCTTGTTTGCAGATGATGTGAAGTTAATGAGAAGAATCAAATCGGATGAGGATCAGGCAGGACTACAAAGAGACCTGGACAGGCTACAAGCCTGGTCCAGAAACTGGCTCCTTGAGTTTAACCCTGCCAAATGCAAAGTCATGAAGATTGGGGAAGGGCAAAGAAGACCGCAGACACAATATAGTTTAGATGGCCAAAGACTGCAAACCTCACTCAAGGAAAAAGATCTGGGGGTGAGTATAACACCGAGCATATCTCCTGAGGCGCACATAAATCAGATAACTGCTGCAGCATACGGGCGCCTGGCAAACCTACGGATAGCGTTCCGATACCTCAATAAGGAGTCGTTCAAGACACTGTATACCATTTACGTCAGGCCCGTACTGGAGTATGCAGCACCAGTTTGGAATCCACACCTAGTCAAGCACGTCAAGAAATTAGAGAAAGTGCAAAGGTTTGCAACAAGACTAGTCGAGAGTAAGACACATGTGCAACATCTGGGTATCTTTATTGTAGACGTTTCGCCATCCAGTGGCTTTATCAATACAAATTCTAGGACATAACTTGAAGACAGTAGAACTATGTACAGAAGATGAGGTAATCAGTCCCTCAACCTAGGAGTAGGTGCGAACAGCACCATAGTCGTGGAGATTCTGAAGCAGAAGAAAGAATCCTGGCGCTTATATAGTAACGTCAGGTGAAGCAGACGAGGGCAAATTCACTGGTGGGCGGGATTCCCCAGTGGAAGTAGGTCCTTCCCAAAGAGATGGGTTAGTTGTAGTAGTAGTTGTCGTAGTCGTGAAGGTTATGTACATGTCCTCAGAATTAAGATTCCATGATGTTGCAGTGTCTGACAAGTTGTGTACGAATGGTATATAATACCGACAAGATGAGAGTAAGACACATGTGCAACATCTGGGTATCTTTATTGTAGACGTTTCGCCATCCAGTGGCTTTATCAATACAAATTCTAGGTTGAGGGACTGATTACCTCATCTTCTGTACATAGTTCTACTGTCTTCAAGTTATGTCCTAGAATTTGTATTGATAAAGCCACTGGATGGCGAAACGTCTACAATAAAGATACCCAGATGTTGCACATGTGTCTTACTCTCATCTTGTCGGTATTATATACCATTCGTACACAACAAGACTAGTCCCAGAGCTACGGGGATTGTCCTACGAAGAAAGGTTGAGGGAAATCGGCCTGACGACACTGGAGGCCAGGAGGGTCAGGGGAGACATGATAACGACATATAAAATACTGCGCAGAATAGACACGGTGGACAAAGACAGGATGTTCCAGAGAAGGGACACAGACACAAGAGGTCACAATTGGAAGTTGAAGACTCAGATGAATCAAAGGGATGTTAGGAAGTATTTTTTCAGTCATAGAGTAGTCAAGTCGTGGAATAGTCTAGAAAGTGAAGTAGTGGAGGCGGGAACCATACATAGTTTTAAGGCGAGGTATGATAAAGCTCATGGAGCAGGGAGAGAGAGGACCTAGTAGCAATCAGTGAAGAGGCGGGGCCAGGAGCTATGACTCGACCCCTGCAACCACAAATAGGTGAGTACACACACACACACACACACACACACACACACACACACACACACAAACACACACACACACACAAACACACACACACACACACACACACACACACACACACACACACACACACACACACACACACACACACACACACACACACACACACACTGGCTACTCCTCACCATAGATAACAGTAAACTTCTGTTATTACTTACTAACACCTATAATTTCCCTTCTCAATGACAGGGTTTCCAGAGGTGTTGTGGTTAGTCACGCTACATCTCAACTCTTAACAGGTCCCTTAACATGATCGACATGCGTGGTAACGTGTGTTTTTCTACACCGTATAATTTACACGCTAGTAGTTTTTATCCCGTGGCTTGTTCGGTAACGCACTCGCCTCATTGAGTGTCCGGGGTTCAATCCCCGGCACGAGTGGAAACGTTAGGCACGAGTCTTTATACCTGTTGTCACTGTTCACCTATCAGTAAGTACATACATGGTTTGGCAATAGAGTTGTGGATAAGTGGAACAAACTCCCGAGTACAGTTATAGAAGCTAAAACGTTGTGTAGTTTTAAAATTGATAAATACATGAGTGGGTGTGAGTTGGACCTGACTAGCTTGTGCTACTAGGTCGGATGCACTGCTCCTCCCTTAAGTGACGTGTCTGACCTCACTAGGTCAAGGCTTTGGCATAAGCCGGTGGGAGAATTGGACATGCCTCGCATAGGCCAGTAGGCCTGTTGCAGTGTTGCTTCTTTCTTATGTTCTTATGCTAATCGACTGGTGTGGGTGGCATCCTGGGGGTTCATTAATAATGTCTAGTCCGACCATGATGTTCCATTTACTAGTAGTGAATAAACTGTGTATATGTGTGATGAATGGTTTGAAAAACCGACAAGTTGAAGATTGAGACACTTATGCAACATATGGGGATCTTTATTCAGGAAACGTTTCGCCACACAGTGGCTTCATCAGTCCAATACAAAGAGGAAGGCGTAAGGAGAGGAGGAGAATGAGGTAATCAGTCCCTCAACCTGGAGTCGATGTGTTCAGTCCATCAATCTTGTAGAATGTACAGCATAGGGCCGTAGACGTGGCTTATATACTGTAGTGAGGTGACGTGAAGCAGATGGAGGCGGGGTCATAGTGGTACCATCCACTAGTCGAAGTAGTGAGGTGAGGTGAAGCAGGCGGAGGCAGGGTCATAGTGGTACCATCCACTAGTCGAAGTAGTGAGGTGAGGTGAAGCAGGCGGAGGCAGGGTCATAGTGGTACCATCCACTAGTCGAAGTAGTGAGGTGAGGTGAAGCAG
Source organism: Cherax quadricarinatus (assembly GCF_026875155.1). NCBI lineage: Eukaryota > Metazoa > Arthropoda > Malacostraca > Decapoda > Parastacidae > Cherax > Cherax quadricarinatus. Next base: position 3,329,614 of record NC_069457.1, read on the forward strand.
GCGGAGGCGGGGTCATAGTGGTACCATCCACTAGTCGAAGTAGGTCTTCGTCCAAAGGTTGAACAAGCGTTGAAGAATTCTTTGTAACAAGATCCCATGATGCTGCAGTGTCTGACAGTTGTGATGAATGGTTTGAAAAACCGACAAGTTCTGCACATTCTACAAGATTGATGGACTGAACACATCGACTCCAGGTTGAGGGACTGATTACCTCATTCTCCTCCTCTCCTTACGCCTTCTTCTTTGTATTGGACTGATGAAGCCACTGTGTGGCGAAACGTTTCCTGAATAAAGATTCCCATATGCTGCATAAGTGTCTCAATCTTCAACTTGTCGGTTTTTCAAACCATTCATCACAACTGTCAGACACTGCAGCATCATGGGATCTTGTTACAAAGAATTCTTCAACACTTGTTCAACCTTTGGACGAAGACCTACTTCGACTAGTGGATGGTACCACTATGACCCCGCCTCCACCTGCTTCACCTCACCTCACTACTTCGACTAGTGGATGGTACCACTATGACCCCGCCTCCGCCTGCTTCACCTCACCTCACTACTTCGACTAGTGGATGGTACCACTATGACCCCGCCTCCGTCTGCTTCACCTCACCTCACTACTTCGACTAGTGGATGGTACCACTATGACCCCGCCTCCATCTGCTTCACGTCACCTCACTACAGTATATAAGCCACGTCTACGGCCCTATGCTGTACATTCTACAAGATTGATGGACTGAACACATCGACTCCAGGTTGAGGGACTGATTACCTCATTCTCCTCCTCTCCTTACGCCTTCCTCTTTGTATTGGACTGATGAAGCCACTGTGTGGCGAAACGTTTCCTGAATAAAGATTCCCATATGCTGCATAAGTGTCTCAAACTTCAAACTGTGTATACCTGGAGTATACCTGGAGAATATTTCGGGGGTCAGCGCCCCCGTGGCCCGCTCCAGGACCAGGCCTCCACTATCATCATAATAATAATAATAATAATAATAATGATAATAATAATAATAATAATAATAATAATAATAATAATAATAATAATAATAATAATAATCTCTATTTACTGCCAGTACATGTACAAGGTATACAAGTACATGTACAAGGTATACAAGTACATGTACAAGGTATACAAGTATATGTACAAGGTATAAAAGTACATGTACAAGGTATACAAGTACATGTACAAGGTATACAAGTACATGTACAAGGTATACAAGTACATGTACAAGATATACAAGTACATGTACAAGGTATACCAGTACATGTACAAGGTATACAAGTACATGTACAAGGTATACAAGTACATGTACAAGGTATACAAGTACATGTAACAAGGTATACAAGTACATGTACAAGTATACAAGTACATGTACAAGATATACAAGTACATGTACAAGGTATACCAGTACATGTACAAGGTATACAAGTACATGTAGAAGATATACAAGTACATGTACAAGGTATACAAGTACATGTACAAGGTATACAAGTACATGTACAAGGTATACAAGTACATGTACAAGGTATACAAGTACATGTACAAGGTATACAAGTACATGTACAAGGTATACAAGTACATGTACAAGGTATACAAGTACATGTACAAGGTATACAAGTACATATACAATGTATACAAGTACATGTACAAGGTATACAAATACATGTACAAGGTATACAAGTACATGTACAAGGTATACAAGTACATGTACAAGGTATACAAGTACATGTACAAGGTATACAAGTACATGTACAAGGTATACAAGTACATGCAAAAGATACACAAGTACATGCACAAGGTATACAAGTACATGTACAAGGTATACAAGTACATGTACAAGGCATATAAGTACATGTACAAGGTATACCAGTACATGAACAAGGTATACAAGTACATGTACAAGGTGTACAAGAACATGTACAAGGTATACAAGTACATGTACAAGGTATACAAGTACATGTACAAGGTATACAAGTACATGTACAAGGTATACAAGTACATGTACAAAGTATACAAGTACATGTACAAGGTATACAAGTACATGTACAAGGTATACAAATACATGTACAAGGTATACAAGTACATGTACAAGGTATACAAGTACATGTACAAGGTATACAAGTACATGTACAAGGTATACAAGTGCATGTACAAGGTATACAACTACATGTACAAGGTATATAAGTACATGTACAAGGTATACAAGTACATGTACAAGGTATACAAGTACATGTACAAGTTATACAAGTACCCCAGTACCAACAATACCACCAGTCCGATAACATTCTTCTTTGCAAATATACAGGGTCTAAAGCCAGCTACAAACAACAAAATACCTTTCATCCGTGGACTGCTTGCAGAGGCAAAGGCAATGTTCGCGCTTTCACTGAGACCCACATAAAGGATCACTTGGACAACGAAGTATGGATCCCAGGTTACAACCTATACAGATGTGACAGAGTGAACAGGCAAAAGGGGGGGGTTGGCCTGTACATTGCAGAGTCACTTGTTTGCACAGAACTGCTTAATGCCTCAAATGACGTAGTGGAAGTTTTAGCAGTAAAGGTCGAGAACCAAAACCTAGTCATTGTGTAGTCTACAAGCCTCCGGATGCAACATCCCAGCAATTCCAGGAACAGCTGTTAAAAATTGACCACTGTCTGGAAAATCTTCCAGCTCCTGCACCCAACATCTTGCTCCTGGGGATTTCAACTTAAGGCACCTAAAATGGAGGAAATATAGCAAATAATATGTTGCAGAAAAAACACCAGGAGGCAGCTCTGATGAAAACTCACACTCACACGAGCTTTTAAATCTCTGCACAAAATTCAATTTAAACCAGCAAATAATAGAGCCTACAAGACTGGAGAATACACTAGACCTCATCTTCACTAACAATGATGATCTGATAAGAAATGTCACCATATCAAAAACAATATACTCAGATCACAACATAATTGAGGTTCAGACATGTATGCATGGAGCCCCAGACCGACAAAATGAGACTAGTCATGAGGGAGCATTCACCAAATTCAACTTCAATAACAAAAACATAAAGTGGGACCAATAAACCAAGTCCTAACCGATATAAGCTGGGAAGATATACTAAGCAACACAGACCCAAACTTATGCCTAGAACAGATTAACTCGGTGGCACTCGATGTATGCACAAGGCTTATTCCTCTAAGAAAAAGGAGGAGTAGATGTAAAATAGAAAGAGACAAGGCGCTCCCTTTACAGGCGACGGAAAAGAATAACAGAGCGGCTAAAAGAGGTCAATATATCTGAAATGCGCAGGGAGACACTGGTCAGAGAAATAGCAAGCATCGAACTTAAGCTAAAAGAATCCTTTAGAGTCAGGAATCGCGGGAAGAACTAAAAGCCATAAATGAAATCGAAAGAAACCCAAAGTATTTCTTCTCCTATGCCAAATCAAAATCGAGAACAACGTCCAGTATTGGGCCCCTACTTAAACAAGATGGGTCCTACACAGATGACAGCAAGGAAATAGTGAGCTACTCAAGCCCCAATATGACTCAGTTTTTAGCAAGCCGCTAACCAGACTGAGAGTCGAAGACCAAAATGAATTTTTTATGAGAGAGCCACAAAATTTGACTAACACAAGCCTATCCGATGTTATCCTGACGCCAAATGACTTCGAACAGGCGATAAATGACATGCCCATGCACTCTGCCCCAGGGCCAGACTCATGGAACTCTGTGTTCATCAAGAACTGCAAGAAGCCCCTATCACGAGCCTTTTCCATCCTATGGAGAGGGAGCATGGACACGGGGTCGTCCCTCAGTTACTAAAACAACAGACATAGCCCCACTCCAAAGGGGCAGTAAAGCAACAGCAAAGAAACTACAGACCAATAGCACTAACATCCCATATCATAAAATCTTTGAAAGGGTCCTAAGAAGCAAGATCACCACCCATCTAGAAACCCATCAGTTACACAACCCAGGGCAACATGGGTTTAGAACAGGTCGCTCCTGTCTGTCTCAACTACTGGATCACTACGACAAGGTCCTAAATGCACTAGAAAAACAAAAAGAATGCAGATGTAATATATACAACTTTGCAAAAGCCTTCGACAAGTGTGACCATGGCGTAATAGCGCACAAAATGCGCGCTAAAGGAATAACAGGAAAAGTCGGTCGATGGATCTATAATTTCCTCACTAACAGAACACAGAGAGTAGTCGTCAACAGAGTAAAGTCCGAGGCAGCTACGGTGAAAAGCTCTGTCCCACAAGGCACAGTACTAGCTCCCATCTTGTTCCTCATCCTCATATCCGACATAGACAAGGATGTCAGCCACAGCACCGTGTCTTCCTTTGCAGATGACACCCGAATCTGCATGACAGTGTCTTCCATTGCAGACACTGCAAGGCTCCAGGCGGACATCAACCAAATCTTTCAGTGGGCTGCAGAAAACAATATGAAGTTCAACGATGAGAAATTTCAATTACTCAGATATGGTAAACATGAGGAAATTAAATCTTCATCAGAGTACAAAAAAAATTTTGGCCACAAAATAGAGCGAAACACCAACGTCAAAGACCTAGGAGTGATTATGTCGGAGGATCTCACCTTCAAGGACCATAACATTGTATCAATCGCATCTGCTAGAAAAATGACAGGATGGATAATGAGAACCTTCAAAAAATAGGGAGGCCAAGCCCATGATGACACTCTTCAGTCACTTGTTCTATCTAGGCTGGAATATTGCTGCACTCTAACAGCACCTTTCAAGGCAGGTGAAATTGCCGACCTAGAAAATGTACAGAGAACTTTCACGGCGCGCATAACGGAGATAAAACACCTCAATTACTGGGAGCGCTTGAGGTTTCTAAACCTGTATTCCCTGGAACGCAGGAGGAGAGATACATGATTATATACACCTGGAAAATCCTAGAGGGACTAGTACCAAACTTGCACACGAAAATCATCACTACGAAAGCAAAAGACTTGGCAGACGATGCACCATCCCCCCAATGAAAAGCAGGGGTGTCACTAGCACGTTAAGAGACCATACAATAAGTGTCAGGGGCCCGAGACTGTTCAACTGCCTCCCAGCACACATAAGGGGGATTACCAACAGACCCCTGGCAGTCTTCAAGCTGGCACTGGACAAGCACCTAAAGTCAGTTCCTGATCAGCCGGGCTGTGGCTCGTACGTTGGTTTGCGTGCAGCCAGCAGCAACAGCCTGGTTGATCAGGCGCTGATCCACCAGGAGGCCTGGTCACAGACCGGGCCGCGGGGGCGTTGACCCCCGGAACTCTCTCCAGGTAAACTCCAGGTAAACATGTACAAGGTATACAAGTACATGTACAAGGTATACAAGTACATGTACAAGGTATACAAGTACATGTACAAGGTATACAAGTACATGTACAAGGTATACAAGTACATGTACAAGGTATACAAGTACATGTGCAAGGTATACAAGTACATGTACAAGGTATACAAGTACATGTACAAGGTATACCAGTACATGTACAAGGTATACAAGTACATGTACAAGGTATACAAGTACATGTACAAGGTATACAAGTACATGTACAAGGTATACAAGTACATGTACAAGGTATACAAGTACATGTACAAGGTATACAAGTACATGTACAAGTTATACAAGTACATGTACAAGGTATACAAGTACATGTACAAGGTATACCAGTACATGTACAAGGTATACCAGTACATGTACAAGGTATACAAGTACATGTAAAAGGTATACAAGTACATGCACAAGGTATACAAGTACATGTAAAAGGTATACAAGTACATGTACAAGGTATACAAGTACATGCACAAGGTATACCAGTACATGTACAAGGTATACAAGTACATGTACAAGGTATACAAGTACATGTACAAGGTATACCAGTACATGTACAAGGTATACAAGTACATGTACAAGATATACAAGTACATGTACAAGGTATACAAGTACATGTACAAGGTATACAAGTACATGTACAAGGTATACAAGTATATGTACAAGGTATACAAGTACATGTACAAGGTATACAAGTACATGTACAAGGTATACAAGTACATGTACAAGGTATACAAGTACATGTACAAGGTATACAAGTACATGTACAAGGTATACAAGTACATGTACAAGGTATACAAGTACATGTACAAGGTATACAAGTACATGTACAAGGTATACCAGTACATGCACAAGGTATACAAGTATATGTACAAGGTATACAAGTACATGTACAAGGTATACAAGTACATGTACAAGGTATACAAGTACATGTACATGGTATACAAGTACATGTACAAGGTATACAAGTACATGTACAAGGTATACAAGTACATGTACAAGGTATACAAGTACATGTACAAGGTATACAAGTACAGGTACAAGGTATACAAGTACATGTACAAGGTATACACATACATGTACAAGGTATACCAGTACATGTACAAGGTATACAAGTACATGTACAAGGTATACAAGTACATGTACAAGGTATACAAGTACATGTACAAGGTATACACGTACATGTACAAGGTATACCAGTACATGTACAAGGTATACAAGTACATGTACAAGGTATACAAGTACATGTACAAGGTATACAAGTACATGTACAAGGTATACACGTACATGTACAAGGTATACAAGTACATGTACAAGGTATACAAGTACATGTACAAGGTATACAAGTACATGTACAAGGTATACAGACCATAGCTGACATCAGTGACATACTACTATATAGAAAGCCGCTTGTTATGCTGAGCATTTCCCGCAAATTAGGTCAGTTTTGTCCCAGGATGTGACCCACACCAGTCCACTAACACCCAGGATGTGACCCACACCAGTCCACTAACACCCAGGATGTGACCCACACCAGTCCACTAACACCCAGGATGTGACCCACACCAGTCCACTAACACCCAGGATGTGACACACACCAGTCCACTAGCATCCAGGATGTGACCCACACCAGTCCAATAACACCCAGGATGTGACCCACATCAGTCCACTAACACCCAGGATGTGACCCACACCAGTCCACTAACACCCAGGATGTGACCCACACCAGTCCACTAACATCCAGGATGTGACCCACACCAGTCCACTAACACCCAGGATGTGACCCACACCAGTCCACTAACACCCAGGATGCGACCCACACCAGTCCACTAACACCCAGCATGTGAACCACACCAGTCCACTAACGCCCATTATGTGACCCACACCAGTCCACTAACACCCATTATGCGACCCACACAAGTCCAGTAACACCCAGGATGTGACCCACACCAGTCCACTAACACCCAGGATGTGACCCACACCAGTCCACTAACACCCAGGATGTGACCAACACCAGTCCACTAACACCCAGGATGTGACCTACACCAGTCCACTAACACCCAGGATGTGACCCACACCAGTCCACTAACACCCAGAATGTGACCCACACCAGTCCACTAACGCCCATTATGTGACCCACACCAGTCTACTAACACCCATTATGCGACCCACACCAGTCCACTAACACCCAGGATGTGACCCACACCAGTCCACTAACACCCAGGATGCGACCCAAACCAGTCCACTAACGATCAGGATGTGACCCACACCAGTCCACTAACACTCAGGATGTGACCCACACCAGTCCACTAACACTCAGGATGTGACCCACACCAGTCCACTAACACCCAGGATGTGACCCACACCAGTCCACTAACACCCAGGATGTGAACTACACCAGTCCACTAACGCCCATTATGTGACCCACACCAGTCCACTAACACCCATTATGCGACCCACACCAGTCCACTAACACCCAGGATGCGACCCACACCAGCCCACTAACATCCAGGATGTGACCCACACCAGTCCACTAACACCCAGGATGTGACCCACACCAGTCCACTAACACCCAGGATGTGACCCACACCAGTCCACTAACACCCAGGATGTGACCCACACCAGTCCACTAACACCCAGGATGTGACCCACACCAGTCCACTAACACCCAGGATGTGACCCACACCAGTCCACTAACACCCAGGATGTGACCCACACCAGTCCACTAACACCCAGGATGCGACCCACACCAGTCCACTAACACTCAGGTACCTATTATACTGATACGTGAACAGGGACAGCAGGTATTTTAAGGTAATATATCCTAATATGTTTCCAGCCGTACCGGGGATCGACCCCCGGACCACAAGTGTGTGCGCTGAGTGCGCTACCAACCAAGTTACCGGGTCTTCTCTAGACTATGCTTCCACTCTCTTTTCACTAGTAATTGCAGATCTCAGAAATGATTTATCGTGGGCGTGTTTCCTTACACCTACTGTCCGCTTTCACCTAACAAGCAAGTAGGTACCTGGGTGTTAGTTACCCTACACTTGCTGTCCCGTTCATCTGTCAAGCAAGTAGGTACCTGGGTGTTAGTTACCCTACACTTGCTGCCCCGTTCATCTGTCAAGCAAGTAGGTACCTGGGTGTTAGTTACCCTACACTTACTGTCCCGTTCATCTGTCAAGCAAGTAGGTACCTGGGTGTTAGTTACCCTACACTTACTGTCCCGTTCATCTGTCAAGCAAGTAGGTACCTGGGTGTTAGTTACCCTACACTTACTGTCCCGTTCATCTGTCAAGCAAGTAGGTACCTGGGTGTTAGTTACCCTACACTTACTGTCCCGTTCATCTGTCAAGCAAGTAGGTACCTGGGTGTTAGTTACCCTACACTTACTGTCCCGTTCATCTGTCAAGCAAGTAGGTACCTGGGTGTTAGTTGACTGGTGTGGGTGGCATCCTGGAGGACAAGACTGAAATAAGACACTCCTCGATGACGCACTGACTTTCTTGAGTTATTCTAGGTGGCTAACCCCCCTGGGTTAAAAATCCGAACAAAAATCTTGTCTTATCTCTTGTCTAACCAGCTGGAAATCAGTCTTGCAGAAATCAAAGCTGAACTTTGCATAGTTGCAAAAAAATTCGCATAAATCTTCTTGTCGTACATACAACGTTATATCTTATAAATAACTCGCACATGAGAGAAACGTACGTGGCGATGTTTTGCTCCCACTTGGACCATTAACTAGTCAATAGTCCAAGTGGGAGCGAAACATCGTCATAAGTTCTATGTACGGATTATTTGCACCTTGTTCCAGTTATGGTATTGTTTAAGATAAGATAAGATATAAGATAAGATAAGATTTCGTTCGGATTTTTAACCCCGGAGGGTTAGCCACCCAGGATAACCCAAGAAAGTCAGTGCGTCATCGAGGACTGTCTAACTTATTTCCATTGGGGTCCTTATTCTTGTCCCCCAGGATGCGACCCACACCAGTCGACTAACACCCAGGTACCTATTTGCTGCTAGGTGAACAGGACAACAGGTGTAAGGAAACGTGTCGAAATGTTTCCACCCGCCGGGAATCGAACCCGGGCCCTCCGTGTGTGAAGCGGGAGCTTTAGCCACCAGGCCACCGGGCCACCGGGGGCCACCGGGCCACCCCAGTTCTCACATTACAGTCAAAGAAGTTAATGAATAAGACATCAACATTTCGTCAGGAAATGTTGAAAACGTCACCCATACGTCAACATTTACAACACCTGACGACAGTACATAAGCGCTAGTGATGTATCGGATATCAGCATCCGTATCCGCATCCGCGGAACATCTGCACGATTTCTTACATCTGCATCCGCATTTTACTGTAAACAGATATCCGCATATGCATCCGCACCCGAATCCGCAGAACATCCACACAAATTCTTACATCCGCATCAACATCCACAGAACATCCACACAATTTCTTACATCCGCATCAACATCCACAGAACATCCACACAACTTCTTACATCTGGATCTGCATCCGCATCTGTAAAATAAGACATCCTCACATACATCCGCTTCTGTGGATATCTAAATTTTCACATCCTGTGCTCTCTCATGTCCCTGCCAATCAATCAGTACTCTGCCGCTCAACAACTCATAAACCACTATCTGCCTAGCAACTGGGTTAAGCCCTGGTGCTATTCCTTCCACTGATGAATCTTCCTCTCACCAGCCTAGTCTTCCACTATACCCACTTTCCCACTCACCCCACAAGGGTCATACTTACTCTCTTTAGTTAACCTGTGCTCCAGAATCTTCACGACTACGGTGATCTTCACGTCAACTCCAAGACTGAGGGACTGATTACCTCATCTTTTGTATATGGTTCTACAGTCTTCACATTATGTCCTTGTATTTGTATTGATAAAGCCACTGGAGGGCGAAACGTCTACAGTAAAGATACCCAGATTTTGCACATGTGCCTAATTTTCAATACCTGTCGTCTACACAATAACACTCATGACCACCTCATTAACTGGAACAAATCAACACTTATCTTTAAGGAAGAAAACTGAAGTAGACTCCATTTTCTTTACGTGTCCAGCAATGTGTCTTAGCAATACATTAGCCTAGAAAGTGTCTATATCTGCAAAAGTTTAGATATGTTGTTTTTACGTCACCAAAACGCAGATGTTAGGTGATGTCAATGAAAGGCAGTACAATGCAATAGTTTGTTGACATTATTTCTCCCACACAGTGGCCTTTATTAAGTCACAAACAGATCTGTTTGCAGCGGGATAAAGACCACTGTGTGGGGCGAAACGTTGTCAGTAAAAGATCGCATTATACTGCCGTTGTCTGTATCCACCTTTCGCATTTTTATACTATAATTTTTCCTCTAGAAACGTTGTAAAACACCAGTTTACAATTAAATTCAATTTAATTCAAGTTTATTCTCTATAAGGGTTACAATGTGGGGTTTACAGGTTTTGGGTATTGTGTGGTTTACATGTTATAAAATACTAATTACAGAGGGGGCCACTAGGACACCTAGCATGGCTAGGCATTACAGAGGGGGCCACTAGGACACCTAGCATGGCTAGGCATTACAGAGGGGGCCACTAGGACACCTAGCATGGCTAGGCATTTCCAGCAGACTTAGATTAATTCTTAACATTAAATCCTTACAGATTATGGTATTAAGGCTGAGTGACTACATTATAATTTGTGAGTTTAGCAATGTGAATGTTTTTGTTTTAGCACAATACAAAGTGTCTATATTGGAGTATCATAGGCAAACTTATGACTAGTTAGGATTTATTATTTTAAGATTAAGATTAGTATTTCTGGGTTTATAGTCAGTGGGTGAGTGAAAGTGTGAACCACCAGGTGGTTATCATGTAGTTAGTTAACGGGGTGTATCAGGGAGATAAGATGTTTTCTAACTGTAGTTTTGAAGGTGATGAATGTGTCTGCAGTTCTAGAGTTTTCAGGTAGGGTGTTCCAGATTTTAGGTCCTTTGACATATATTGAATTTTTGTAAAGGTTTAGTCGAACACGGGGAATGTCATAGAGATGTTTGTGTCTGGTGTTATGCCTGTGGATCCTGTCACAACTATCAAGAAAGCGTTTTAGGTCAAGGTTAATATTGGAATTTAAGGTCCTGTAGATGTAGATTGCACAGTAGTAAGTGTGGATGTTCTGAACAGGGAGTAAGTTTAGATCTATGAAGAGTGGGGGGGGGGGGTTGCCAGGGATGGGATTTAGTGATTATTCTTACTGCAGCTTTTTGTTGGGTTATTATTGGCTTTATGTGTTGCGATTTATCCCCGCAAATAGCATAGGTGAAGTAGGGGATAAAGGTGGTTTTGTGTGAGAGGGCGTTTTTTCGGTACATAGTATCTTTTCTTGGAGTTGGTCCCCACCTTTTGGTACTTTTTTTATGTTGGATTTGGGGGCTGAAAAATTTAGGGGTTGTCGAGGTAAGGGCCAAGGAATTTTCCCTCATTAGTCTGGCAATTAGGTGTTTTCGATCTTAATGTTAAGTTCGCACTCTCTCTGTACCAAACATAAACAGTAGGTTTTGCAGTGTTAAGTGTAGTTTTTTGGCTGTCATCCCAAGTCGATTTTGGCAGTCCCCCGTTAAAAAATGGGGTTTGGGGTGGCAAATTAGGGTGAGAGATGAATAAGTCGTGTCGTAGCAAAAAAGAATGGATTTAGGTGTTGGGGGTATGTTTGGAAAATCTTGATGAAAGGGGGAAGAGCAAGGGTTCAAAGGGCCTTCCCCGGGAACTTTCCCGTATCAAGTGGCCTATTTAGGGCTGTGTCTTTAAAGGTGACTTTGACACCTATTGTAAGGTGGATTTAAAATATGCAAGCGCATGGCCTCTTATACCATAGTGGTCAAGTTTGTGGAGTAGGATGTCGTGGTCTACTGTGTCAAAAGCTTTTCTTAGGTCAATAAAAATTCCTAGTGGATATTCCTTATTTTCCAATGCTGTGTAAAGCAGGTCTAGCATTTTTATAATTGCATCATTAGTGCTTTTATTTTTCCTGAATCCAAATTGGCAGGGGTTGAGTATGTTTTGTGACGTTATAAATGAATATAGTCTCCTGTGCACGAGTTTCTCGAAGATTTTGGATAGCAATGGTAAGTTTGATATTGGCCTATAGTTGTTTACGTCTGTAGGGTCACCACCTTTATGTATTGGTAATAAGTCAGTTTATCTGACTTTTCTGGGAGTTAACCTGGGTAATTTAACACACATGTTACTTTTTAAATAAGATCACAGTAAACAGGTGATATCACAATATGCAAAACAACCACTGTGAAAAAAAATAGTGAAAGTCCAAGCGCTTTCGTGATTTCTCACATTATCAAGAACCTATGTCAGAAATCAAGTGCTTGGAACTCCACTATCTTTTCACAGTGATTGTTTTGCATATGTTACTATGTATGATAATTGTATCTATTGGAAATGTGCCTAAATAAGCATACCGAGATTTCTTCCAAAGTTTTATCTTGCAGGATTTGTCATCTGCTAATGTTGATGGTGGTGATCGTGCCAGCGCTTCCTCAACTGGCCATTCCACGCGATGCTGGTGGCCATGGTGGCGGCCATGGTGGTGGCCATGGTGGAGGCTATGGTGGTGGCCATGGTGGCGGCCATGGTGGAGGCTATGGTGGTGGTGGAGGATATCATCCTTCTCCATGCCATCCTCAGACCATTACGAAGTATAACACCGTATACAAGGACCGTAAAGCAGATGTGGTGAATAATGTAAGTCGAGGTGACTCAGGAAATCGTAGTGACACGATTGCAAACCATACCACGGGTGGCTCTGAGGGGACTTGAGCTAGAGTTCGTCACGGCCATGCTAGCTGGAGATTCGTCTGTAAAAACTTGCATTTGTAACCTTCCTATGGTGTAAAAATATACCTAGTTGGATGAATCTTATTGTAGCCAGCTGGTCCAGTGGCTAAAGCGTCGGTCTGGAGTTTTATGACTCTCTGACCGTGGGTTCTATCCCCACCCATGTTATGGTTTAATGTAAGTTAAGATTACAGATTTCATTGCGATCTGTTTAATGCAATACCATTTATATGTTGAAGAAAGGGACACTTGTGCAACGTTTCGGAATCTTTGTTGTGGAAACGTTTCGCCAGCCAGTGGCTTCTTCAGTCAGAAACAGAGAACGGTGGAAGACGAGAAGGAGGCTGCGGTAATCAGTCCCTCAGTCGATGTATTCATTCCAAGACTGATGGACTGGCACATGGACTCCAGGTTGAGGGACTGATTACCTCAAACTTCATATTCACCGTTCTTCCCTGTATTGGACTGATGAAGCCACTGTGTGGCGAAACGTTTCCTCAATAAAGATACCTAAATGTTGTACAAGTATATGTCAACTTACGTGTTTTTTTCTAAGTATTTACGTCACCACTTATATGTATGTACTTATATGTAGTTTCAGAAATAACTAAAAAAGTCACAATATCGTGACTGGAACGATACACTAATAACCCGCACATAAAAGAGAGGAGCTTACGACGACGTTTCGGTCCGACTTGGACCATTTACAAAGTCACCCTTTGTAAATGGTGCAAGTCGGACCGAAACGTCGTCGTAAGCTTCTCTCTTTTATGTGCGGGTTATTTGTGTATGTAGTTTCAGTGGTGGAGTCTCAGCTCCTGGCCCCGCCTCTTCACTGGTCGCTACTAGGTCCACTCTCTCCCTCCTCCAAGAGCTTTAGCATACATCTTAAAGCTATGTATGGATCCTGCCTCCACTATGTCACTTGCCAAACTATTCCACTTCCTGACAACTCTATGACTGAAGAAATACTTCCTAACATCCCTGTAACTCATCTGAATCTTCAACTTCCACTTGTGACACCTTGTTGCTGTGTCACATCTCTGGAACATCCTGTCTCTGTCCACCTTGTCGATTCCTCTCAATATTTATATGTCGAGTCACAGCTCCTGGACCCGAGTGTGTGCGTGTGTGGTGTGTGTTTACTGAAAATACTATAATGTTTAAAATCCCTCACTTAAATCTGTCTGATAATAAAAAAAAACATTACATCCACAGATGGAGGTACGTAAGCCAAAGCCACATATTAAGAAGATCGTTGAAACCCGGTACACCACACTGAGATACCCTGTGTTTATTACCCAGGTGATCAAGCCATTACTAACCCAAGTGGAGACCAAGGTACAGCCGGTGTTCCTCACCAAGACCATTGATCGCTACACCACCGTTAAATTTACCGTCACTGGCATCGGCCAGGTCACCATCACCACCGTCAGATTTGAGAAGGAGTACATTACTCGCTGCATGAAAAAGGGCTATGGACATCATCGCGAGAATTCTGATGGCCCCGAAGTCCGTGAAAGTGGAGATGCTGAAGTCACCTCTGTCCCCACCCACGCCACTCAGATACCAACGCCGCCAGCTGGCGTTCCCTGGGGTTCACCCGTAGAACCTCCTGGCAAGGAAATCACGCCTTCGGCAGCATATAATGCGCAAGAAACAAGACTTCATCGTCCGAACTCTCCTCTGGACACTAATGGCAGGTTTGGTCCGCCATACCGGAAAGTGAGAACACAGAGACCATTATCACCGCGACCTGTGGGTCCACCTGGGACATTTGGGAGGTTCGGTGCTGTGGTTCAATATGATAGAACCCTCGCAGGATCTAAACGCGATTTTTCGGAAGAAGCGGTCCTGTCTCACCCGCCGCTACGCCGACCTCCAGTGGCCGTCATTGGCTGACTGAACCACTGTACTCATCAAGTTGTACTCACCTAGTTGTACTCACCTAATTGTACTCACCTAGTTGTACTCACCTAGTTGTACTCACCTAGTTGTACTCACCTAGTTGTACTCACTAAGTTGTACTCACTTGTAGTCACCTAGCTGTGTTTGCGGGGTGAAGATAGCTCCTGGCCCCGCCTCCTAGACTATTTTCATTGGCATCCCCTTTTAGGTCTTACCATATCTATTCTTGAAGCTGTGTATTGAGTTTGCCTCCAGCACTGCCTCATCCAAGTCATTCCAGTTTTCGACCATCCTGAGACTAAAGAAATACTTCCTAACATCACTATGACTGATCTGTGTGTTCAGTTTCCACCTGTGTCACCTAGTTCCTGGTCCTCTTAATTAAAGAGACCGAACTGCCCTATAAATTTCTCTAAATATTTTGTATGTCGTAATCATGTCTCCTCATGTCCTTCTCTCCTCTGAGGTGGTCAGGGTCAGTTCCTTCAACTTCTCCTAGTAGTACATCCCTCTCAGTTCCGGTACTAGTCTGGTTGCTAACCTTTGGATCTAGTTTCTTCAGGTGCTTGACCAGGTGTGGGCTCCATGCTGGGGCTGTGTACTCAGTGACTGGCTTAACGGATGTCGTGTATAAGGATTCTTTATTCGAGTTCCTGAACGTTATCCTGAAGTTTGGCAATATAAACACAAATGCAGTATAATGTGATCCTTTATTGACTACGTTTCGCCCACACAGTAGGCTTTTTCAAGTCACAAACAGAACTACCTGGGGTGGAAGGAACGCGAGTATTTATAGTCCGGCTGAGGTCAGGTGAAGAATGCTGCATCTGATGATGTACCGAGTTGGGTTGTAGAGTCTAAAAACTTGGGTAGCTTGGAAAGGTGACTGGACAAGTTTGTGAGCAGACCTTCTACAGTGTTCTTATGTGGGATAGCGATGAAGAAGTTTCTTGGCAAGTGGTTCAGCTATGTTATAGAAGCCACTATTCTGGTTGAAGTTGTCGGATATAGAACATCATCAGATGCAGCATTCTTCACCTGACCTCAGCCGGTCTATAAATACTCGCGTTCCTTCCACCCCAGGTAGTTCTGTTTGTGACTTGAAAAAGCCCACTGTGTGGGCGAAACGTAGTCAATAAAGGATCACATTATACTGCATTTGTGTTTATATTGCCATTGTGTCGGTATTTTATACCATTTATTTCCATCCTGAAGTTTGTTAATCTTACACAAGCGGTTGCTATTATACGTGTTAAATGTATTTCTGGCGATATTCTTGGTGCTATATTTGACCCAGGTTTATTTTTGCTACCACAATTTCAGTTTCTCTTCATCCATGCTGTACTCTGTGTCCGGTCTTCCCTTATCTTCCCCATTTTTGCATGTCCTTGCATTTGCTTGGGTTCAAATTGCGAAGCCATTTGTTAGATTACATCACTAGTCTCTTGATGTCTGCCTGATGTATATCACTGTCCTCTCCTGGTTTTATTCTCCTTATTGTTACATCATCTGCAAACAGTAACACTCAATCCCCTCTGATAGTTCACGTATATTAGGAACTGTAGTGGTCATAGTACTGATCCTTGTGGAACACCATCCGTGGTCCCAGTACTGATCCTTGTGGAACACCATCCGTGGTCCCAGTACTGATCCTTGTGGAACACCATCCGTGGTCCCAGTACTGATCCTTGTGGAACCTCTCTCCGGTTGTCCAGTATGTATCCTGTGGAACACACCATACCTCTATAGTACTGATATTGTGAACCTTCGTGGTCATAGTACTGATCCTTGTGGAACCTCATCCGTAGTCCCAGTACTGATCCTTGTGGAACCTCATCCGTAGTCCCAGTACTGATCCTTGTGGAACACCATCCGTGGTCCCAGTACTGATCCTTGTGGAACATCATCCATGGACCCAGTACTGATCCTTGTGGAACACCATCCATGGACCCAGTACTGATCCTTGTGGAACCTCATCCGTAGTCCCAGTACTGATCCTTGTAGAACCCCATCCGTAGTCCCAATACTGATCCTTGTGGAACCTCATCCGTAGTCCCAGTACTGATCCTTGTGTAACCCCATCGTAGTCCCAATACCGATCCTTGTAGAACCTCATCCGTAGTCCCAGTACTGATCCTTGTGGAACACCATCTGTAGTCCCAGTACTGATCCTTGTGGAACCCCATCTGTAGTCCCAATACCGATCCTTGTAGAACCTCATCCGTAGTCCCAGTACTGATCCTTGTGGAACCCCATCTGTAGTCCCAGTACTGATCCTTGTGGAACACCGTTCGTTACTCATCCATTCTGATGTCTCAACCCTTACTATCACTCACTACCTTCTGTTATTCAGGTACTCTCCGTTCCACTGTGAATTAACACTGCCTTAAACCCTCTTATCCTTCTGTTTTGCAAACTAAAATCCACGCAGTACTGTACTCAACTAAGAGGTTTAGATACTACCCCGATATATTAGATCCTCTAATAATTCTAGGCATCAGTATTTGAATTAGAAAACATTTCTAGGCCAGTTAGCTTCTTTCTGGCCACATGAAGTTGATTTCCAGCTTCTGAACAGATTCCTACGAATGGTTTCTCCAGTCCTAATAATGAGGTAACTAAAGAGTACATAAAGTGGCATGAATGTAGGTAAATATGTAAAAACTTAGTACCTAAGCCTTGTCTGAAAATATTCATTCCAGTTAGCCTTGACAGGTGTTCAGTCCCTAGCCCTAACAGGAATTAGGTGGTAAGTTGCGAGAGGATGGTAGTAGTAGTAGTAGTAGTAGTAGTAGTAGTAGTAGTAGTAGTAGTAGTAGTAGTAGTAGTAGTAGTAGTCGTAGTACGACTGTGGTAAGATACGTTGGGCTTGACAACGACCTGTCAACTCCAATTTAAAACTGGTTCCCAGAATGGGGAATATCCTATTGATCACCTATTTGCATATAGTGTAACTTTTAAATTTTTGATGGCCAGTGTTATGTTTTCAGAAAAATTTGCCTCGTATAGGCCAATAGGCCTATTGCACTGTTCCTCCATTATTATGTTCCTATTTTCTTATGTTCTAAAGTACAGGAATAACTCGTTGCTACATAATTACGTAGATAAATCCTACATAAGAGAGTTGATGGATCAACTCGGCCAGGATGAAGACGACTGTCAGCTTTGGTTGATGATAGATACTCGGTGTAGATTTTACCTCTGGTTTTGATATGTTGCTCTGTTTAGAGCTCTGTAGCTCTAGGATCATTGATGTAGCGATATCTAAACATGATGTAGAGTGCTGGCGTTCTATTTCCGAGCTCTAGACGCCATTGATGTAGTGTGTTGGTGCTCTGTTTGTGAGTTCTGAACGCTGTCATAGCATGCTGGTGTTCTGTGATCTGAACACTGCCATAGCATGCTGGTGTTCTGTGCTCTGAACACTGCCATAGCATGCTGGTGTTCTGAACACTGTCATAGCATGCTGGTGTTCTGAACACTGTCATAGCATGCTGGTGTTCTGAACACTGTCATAGCATGCTGGTGTTCTGAACACTGTCATAGCATGCTGGTGTTCTGAACACTGTCATAGCATGCTGGTGTTCTGAACGCTGTCATAGCATGCTGGTGTTCTGAACGCTGTCATAGCATGCTGGTGTTCTGAACAATGTCATAGCATGCTGGTGTTCTGAACACTGTCATAGCATGCTGGTGTTCTGAACACTACCATAGCATGCTGATGTTCTGAACAATGTCATAGCATGCTGGTGTTCTGAACACTACCATAGCATGCTGGTGTTCTGAACACCGTTATAGCATGCTGGTGTTCTGAACACTGTCATAGCATGCTGGTGTTCTGAACGCCGTCATAGCATGCTAGAGTTCTGAACACTGTCATAGTATGCTGGTGTTCTGAACACCGTCATAGCATGCTGGTGTTCTGAACACTACCATAGCATGCTGGTGTTCTGAACACTGTCATAACATGCTGGTGTTCTGAACACCGTCATAGCATGCTGGTGTTCTGAACACTACCATAGCATGCTGGTGTTCTGAACACTACCATAGCATGCTGGTGTTCTGAACACTACCATAGCATGCTGGTGTTCTGAACACTGTCACAGCATGCTGGTGTTCTGAACACTGTCATAGCATGCTGGTGTTCTGAACACTGTCATAGCATGCTGGTGTTCTGAACGCAGTCATAGCATGCTGGTGTTCTGAACACTACCATAGCATGTTGGTGTTCTGAACACTGTCATAGCATGTTGGTGTTCTGAACACTGTCATAGCATGCTAGTGTTCTGAACACTGTCATAGCATGTTGGTGTTCTGAACACTGTCATAGCATGCTGGTGTTCTGAACACTGTCATAGCATGCTGGTGTTCTGAACACTGTCATAGCATGTTGGTGTTCTGAACACTACCATAGCATGCTAGTGTTCTGAACACTACCATAGCGTGCTAGTGTTCTGAACACTGTCATAGCATGTTGGTGTTCTGAACACTACCATAGCATGCTGGTGTTCTGAACACTACCATAGCATGCTAGTGTTCTGAACACTACCATAGCATGTTGGTGTTCTGAACACTACCATAGCATGCTAGTGTTCTGAACACTGCCATAGCATGCTAGTGTTCTGAACACTGTCATAGCATGCTGGTGTTCTGAACACTGTCATAGCATGCTAGTGTTCTGAACACTGTCATAGCATGCTAGTGTTCTGAACACTACCATAGCATGCTGGTGTTCTGAACACTACCATAGCATGCTGTGTTCTGAACACTACCACAGCATGCTGGTGTTCTGAACACTGTCATAGCATGCTAGTGTTCTAAACACTACCATAGCATGCTAGTGTTCTGAACACTACCATAGCATGCTGGTGTTCTGAACACTGTCATAGCATGCTGGTGTTCTGAACACTGTCATAGCATGCTGGTGTTCTGAACACTGTCATAGCATGCTGGTGTTCTGAACACTGTCATAGCATGCTAGTGTTCTGAACACTGTCATAGCATGCTGGTGTTCTGAACACTGTCATAGCATGCTGGTGTTCTGAACACTGTCATAGCATGTTGGTGTTCTGAACACTGTCATAGCATGTTGGTGTTCTGAACACTGTCATAGCATGCTGGTGTTCTGAACACTGCCACAGCATGCTGGTGTTCTGAACACTGTCATAGCATGCTGGTGCTCAGTAAGCTCTGAACACTGCCACAGAGCACCGTCGTGCTCTACGCTCTGTTACTCAGCACTGTGATATTAATTATATCTAAATATTTTATATACAATAAAGTTATCAGAAAATATGTTTTTATTATCTTCCTTTAATACGTTATTATTATTATTATTATTATTATTATTATTATTATTATTATTATTAATATATTGTGGGTGTTAGTGGACTGGTGTGGGTCACATCCTGGGTGTTAGTGGACTGGTGTGGGTCACATCCTGGGTGTTAGTGGACTGGTGTGGGTCACATCCTGGGTGTTAGTGGACTGGTGTGGGTCACATCCTGGGTGTTAGTGGACTGGTGTGGGTCACATCCTGGGTGTTAGTGGACTGGTGTGGTCACATCCTGGGTGTTAGTGGACTGGTGTGGGTCACATCCTGGGTGTTAGTGGACTGGTGTGGGTCACATCCTGGGTGTTAGTGGACTGGTGTGGGTCGCCTCCTGGGTGTTAGTGGACTGGTGTGGGTCACATCCTGGGTGTTAGTGGACTGGTGTGGGTCGCATCCTGGGTGTTTAGTGGACTGGTGTGGGTCACATCCTGGGTGTTAGTGGACTGGTGTGGGTCACATCCTGGGTGTTAGTGGACTAGTGTGGGTCACATCCTGGGACAAAACTGACCTAATTTGCGGGAAATGCTCAGCATAACAAGCGGCTTTCTATATAGTAGTATGTCACTGATGTCAGCTATGGTCTGTATACCTTGTACATGTACTTGTATACCGTGTACATGTACTTGTATACCTTGTACATGTACTTGTATACCTTGTACATGTACTTGTATACCTTGTACATGTACTTGTATACCTTGTACATGTACTTGTATACCTTGTACATGTACTTGTATACCAGTTCTTAGAAGACTTTTCCAGAGTCTTGTCCGGAGTTGAAAACAATTGCGAGACAATAATACTGGGCGACTTCAATATCTGTTTTCAGCAGCAAAATAAAGGGCTATGCAAAAGGTATAAGCAAATTCTAGGATTAAATAGTTACACTCAACTAATTAATAAACCAACCCGGGTCACACAGTTCTCAGCCACCCTAATTGACCACATACTTTGTAACCGCTCTGAGAACATTAGTCAGTCAGGCGTCATTACCACAGGTCTTAGTGATCATTTCATCATTTACTGCACCAGGAAAATCACTAGGGATAGGATAGGCCTACACAGGACAATAAAAATGAGGTCAACTAGAAACTACAGTAAAGAAACACTGGTAAATAGGCTACACAATTGTGACTGGACAGAGATAAGTTGCATGGACGTAAACGATGCCTGGGAAAAATTCAAAACAATGTTCACTACCATTCTTAATAATATTGCACCAGTTAAAGAGGTTAGGATTAAACGAAGAACTGAACCCTGGATAAATACTGAGATATTAGATAATATGAAATTCAGAGACCAGCTGCTAAAAAGATTTAAAGCAAACAGACAGGATATTGCAGCACTAAATGAATTCCAAAGGGTGAGGAACAGAGTACAGAGGCTTATAAAAGGAGCAAAGGCAAAGCACTATTGCTCAAAAATTGAAGAGTATAAGCATAACCCCAGAAAGCTCTGGCAACAACTAAAACAGTTGGGGTATAGCCATAAGCCAGTAGATAGGTCTAACATAGTACTCACTATCGATAATGAGGTATGCCACGAAACATCTAAGGTGGCAAATTGCTTTAATTCCTAGTACACATCTGTTGCATCAACACTAGTAAGTAAACTACCAGCTGCATCAAATACCTTTAACACAGACTCTGATAAGTTTCAAACATACTATACCAATAAAGGGGTAACCCCAAACAGTTGTCAACTAGTAAGTGTATCTCATGACTTTATTCAAAAAGAACTAAGCAGGTTAAACCCAACTAAGAGCACAGGCCCTGATAACATCCCGTCTAAGTTCCTAAAAGATGGTGCTTCTGAACTGTCAATCCTTATTGCTCACATAATAAATCTATCAATCACCGCTAATACCGTACCGGAGGGGTTCAAGGAGGCCAGAGTTACTCCTATCAAGAAAAATAGTAGGTCTGATGTCAGCAACTATAGACCTGTTAGTATACTCAGTATAATATCTAAAATTCTAGAGAGAGCGGTGTACTCTCAAGTAGTTAAGTACCTTAATGACAACAACATTCTCCATAGCTATCAATCAGGCTTTAGAAGATCTTGCTCAACCGACAACTCCCTAATTAATCTGATGGATTACATGAGAACTGAAATGTCAAAAGAGAACCTCATAGGTATGGTAAGCTTAGACCTGCAAAAGGCCTTCGATACTGTCAACCACAATATATTATGTAAGAAACTTCAAGCTATCGGTATAGGTTCTGTAGACTGGTTTAAGTCCTACCTTAGCAACAGGAGACAAATTGTCAAAATCAACAAAACAGAATCAGAACCCCTGCCGATAACATGTGGAGTTCCCCAAGGTAGTATTCTGGGTCCCTTATTATTCTTATGTTATGTCAATGATATGCCTATCAGTGTCAAGTGCAAACTCCTACTGTATGCAGATGACAGTGCTCTGTTAGTGACAGGTAAAGACCCACAAGATATTGCTAATGTTTTAAACACTGGAACTGGAGTCCTGCAGCAAATGGTTAGTAGACAACAAACTATCATTACAACCTCGGGAAAACTGAAGCCATTCTCTTTGGCACGAAACATAAACTGAGAAAGGTAAATAATTTTAATGTTCAGTGTAATGGGGAGTCCATCACTTTGGTTTCATCAGTAAAATATCTGGGAATCCCCTTTGACCCATGCATGTCAGGAGAATTGATAGGGAACAATGTAGTAAAGAAAGCGAATGCCAGACTGAAGTTCCTGTATAGACAAGCACAGTGTCTACCTACTGAGGCACAGTGTCTACCTACTGAGGCACAGTGTCTACCTACTGAGGCACAGTGTCTACCTACTGAGGCTCGCAGGACCCTATGTCTAGCCCTTATACAATGCCATATGGATTACGCTTGCTCTTCATGGTACTCTGCCTTGACAAAAAAACTGAAAGATAGACTGCAAATCACCCAGAACAAAATCGTAAGATTCATCCTGGGGCTGGGACCAAGAGAACATGTAGGCCAGGATGAATTACAGCAGTTGGATATGCTGAATGTTGAAGACAGAGTAAAACAACTGAAGTTAAATCATGTTTATAAAATTGCTCACAAACAGTGTCCAGAATATCTTTGCTGTCAATTTTGTCAAGGTCGGGAACCAAAGCAATCATAATACCAGGGGGAGAGAGCACAACTTTGTAGTACCCACAGTCATTGGCCAGGCTTCAAACACCTTTTATTGTACAGCAATAAAGGAATGGAACAGACTGCCTGCACATGTCAAGGCCAGTCATACCATGAACCAGTTCAAGAAGAGTGCCAAAAGGTGTCTGATGAATGTAGCTACAGAAAGGGAGGGGAATGATTTTCTATTTTTTAGCTAAAATACGTGTAAATTTTACCTTATTCCTAGTAATGACCCTCGTATGGTAGATAGTCTTAATGACCCTCGTGTAGTAGATAGTCTTAATGACCCTCGTGTAGTAGATAGTCTTAATGACCCTCGTGTAGTAGATAGTCATTTTAGTATGATAATAAGATGTTATCTTCATTGTAGAATAATAAGAAAATATTATAACCTTTATATTATAATAATAAGGTAAAAGGACCCCAATGGAAATAAGTCACTCTGACAGACTTTTTTGGGTTATCCCAGGTTCTCTACACATATGCTGCTATGTATGATAATTCTATGTAACTGTATTTGTGTATACCTGAATAAACTTACTTACTTACTTACCTTGTACATGTACTTGTATACCTTGTACATGTACTTGTATACCTTGTACATATACTTGTATATCTTGTACATGTACTTGTATACCTTGTACATGTACTTGTATACCTTGTATATGTACTTGTATGCCTTGTACATGTACTTGTATACCTTGTACATGTACTTGTATACCTTGTCCATGTACTGGTATACCTTGTACATGTACTTGTATACCTTGTACATGTACTTGTATACCTTGTACATGTACTTGTATACCTTGTACATGTACTTGTATACCTTGTACATGTACTTGTATACCTTGTACATGTACTTGTATACCTTGTACATGTACTGGTATACCTTGTACATGTACTTGTATACCTTGTACATGTACTTGTATACCTTGTACATGTACTGGTATACCTTGTACATGTACTTGTATACCTTGTACATGTACTTGTATACCTTGTACATGTACTTGTATACCTTGTACATGTACTTGTATACCTTGTACATATACTTGTATATCTTGTACATGTACTTGTATACCTTGTACATGTACTTGTATACCTTGTACATGTACTTGTATACCTTGTACATGTACTTGTATACCTTGTACATGTACTTGTATACCTTGTACATATACTTGTATATCTTGTACATGTACTTGTATACCTTGTACATGTACTTGTATACCTTGTACATGTACTTGTATACCTTGTACATGTACTTGTATACCTTGTACATGTACTTGTATACCTTGTACATGTACTTGTATACCTTGTACATGTACTTGTATACCTTGTACATGTACTTGTATACCTTGTACATGTACTGGTATATCTTGTACATGTACTTGTATACCTTGTACATGTACTTGTATACCTTGTACATGTACTGGTAGTAAATGAAGATATTATTATTATTATTATTATTATTATTATTATTATTATTTGGCCGTCTTAACAAGAACAGTTCGCCAAATGGGTGAACTACTGACGGTGTTGTTTGCCATAGACAACATCACTAACATCCCGGCCTCCTAACAGTCACCATCACACTGTTGCTATAACAAACGGGTGACTGACACACGATAAACAGTGATTATCAACGTCGATAACAGCGGGTAGCAATCAAATGTAATTTTGACTGATTTCGCGTATATATTTGCAGTAAACACGGAAGAGTCAGACAAGGTGCCCAGATAACATTAATCTTACGACGTTTTGCCCCATAGTGGACCACTGTTGAGACAAACAGGTCAAGACAACGGGGATGAGTTATGAACAGGTTAATTTCCATTATAATCTACAACGTTTTGGGAAGTCACTTACCTGGTTCTGCCTTGGAAGTCTGGTCCAGCAACTAGGGTGAGTCTGGTCCAGCAACTAGGGTGAGGCTGGTCCAGCAACTAGGGTGAGTCTGGTCCAGCAACTAGGTTGAGTCTGGTCCAGCAACTAGGGTGAGTCTGGTCCAGCAACTAGAGTCTGGTCACGTTATATTAGTAGCGTGAACCTGGTTCCGCCTACCAGGTCCCCGGACCACCTCCACACTCGACACAGTCACATAAGACTGGAGAGAGAGAGAGAGAGAGAGAGAGAGAGAGAGAGAGAGAGAGAGAGAGAGAGAGAGAGAGAGAGAGAGAGAGAGAGAGAGAGAGAGACAGAGTGATGTAGTGGAGGCAGGATCCATACATACCTTTAAGAAGAGGTATGATAAAGCTCATGGAGCTGGAAAAGTGACCTAGTAGCGGCCAGTGAAGAGGCGGGGCCAGGAGCTGTGACTCGACCCCTGCAACCACAACGAGGTGAGTACACACACACACATTACCACCCACTCCATGGCTGTTATAATCGGTGAATAAAGCATAATGTATACAGTACTACACGCAAATAAAACGTTTACAAGCCAATACTAAATTATAATAACCCGGCCACGTCCGTGACCGGGTCTCAGGGTGGATCCGGGCATGGTCAGCCAAGCTGTTGCACTGGTCGCAAGAAAACTGACGTATGAACCACAGCCCGGCTGGTCAAGTACTGATTTTAGGTGCCTCTCCAGCTCCTCCTTGAAGACAGCCAGGGGTGTTGAAGGCAGCCAGAGGTCTTGAAGACAGCCAGGAGTCTTGAAGACAATCAGGGGTCTTGAAGACAACCAGGGGTCTTGAAGACAACCAGGGGTCTTGAAGACAACCAGGGGTCTTGAAGACAACCAGGGGTCTTGAAGACAGCCAGGAGTCTTGAAGACAACCAGGGGTCTTGAAGACAGCCAGGAGTCTTGAAGACAACCAGGGGTCTTGAAGACAGCCAAGGATCTTGAAGGAAACCAGGGGTCTTGAAGACAACCAGGGGTCTTGAAGACAGCCAGGAGTCTTGAAGACAACCAGGGGTCTTGAAGACAGCCAGGGGTCTTGAAGACAGCCAGGGATCTTGAAGACAACCAGGGGTCTTGAAGACAACCAGGGGTCTTGAAGACAGCCAAGGATCTTGAAGGAAACCAGGGGTCTTGAAGACAACCAGGGGTCTTGAAGACAACCAGGGGTCTTGAAGACAACTAGGGGTCTTGAAGACAGCCAGGAGTCTTGAAGACAACCAGGGGTCTTGGAGACAGCCAGGGGTCTTGAAGACAACCAGGGGTCTTGAAGACAACCAGGGGTCTTGAAGACAACCAGGGGTCTTGAAGACAACCAGGAGTCTTGAAGACAACCAGGGGTCTTGAAGACAGCCAAGGATCTTGAAGGAAACCAGGGGTCTTGAAGACAACCAGGGGTCTTGAAGACAGCCAGGAGTCTTGAAGACAACCAGGGGTCTTGAAGACAGCCAGGAGTCTTGAAGACAACCAGGGGTCTTGAAGACAGCCAAGGATCTTGAAGGAAACCAGGGGTCTTGAAGACAACCAGGGGTCTTGAAGACAGCCAGGAGTCTTGAAGACAACCAGAGGTCTTGAAGACAGCCAGGGGTCTTGAAGACAGCCAGGGATCTTGAAGACAACCAGGAGTCTTGAAGACAACCAGGGGTCTTGAAGATAACCAGGGGTCTTGAAGACAACCAGGGGTCTTGAAGATAACCAGGGGTCTTGAAGATAACCAGGGGTCTTGAAGATAACCAGGGGTCTTGAAGATAACCAGGGGTCTTGAAGATAACCAGGGGTCTTGAAGATAACCAGGGGTCTTGAAGATAACCAGGGGTCTTGAAGATAACCAGGGTCTTGAAGATAACCAGGGGTCTTGAAGATAACCAGGGGTCTTGAAGACAACCAGGGGTCTATTGGTAATCCCCCTTATCAATTAAAAAAATATTTGATAATAAACTAGTATTGTACTATACGTAGAGGAAATAATAATAGGAAATGAAAACAAAGAGAGATAAGAGATAAGATTTTCTTCAGATTTTTAATCCCGAAGGGTTAGCCACCCAGGATAGCCTAAGTCAGTGCGTCATCGAGGACTGTCTTATTTCCATTGGGGTCCTCATCTTGTCCCCCAGGATGCAACCCACACCAGTCCACTATCACCCAGGTACCTATTTGCTGCTAGGTGAACAGGACAACAGGTGTAAGGAAATGCGTCGAAATGTTTCCACCCGCCGGGAATCAAACCCGGGCCCTCCGTGTGTGAAGCGGGAGCTTTACCCACCAGGCCACCATATACTGAACATAATGTTTATAGGCATTGTAAGTTACAGTAGAAAATGAAAAGTATATTGCACACACACACACACACACACCAGAGCACCTAAAAAGGAATGAGCTTATCAATAACAACCAGCATGGTTTTAGGGATGGGAAACCGTGTGTTCTATGACACGGTGACAGCAGTAAGACAGGAAAGAGAGGGGGGTGGGTAGATTGCAATTTCTTGAACTTTAAGAAGGCGTTTGACACAGTTCCACGCAAGAGATTAGTGCAAAAGGTGGAGGACCAAGCAGGGATAACAGGGAAGGCACTGCAATAGATTAGCGAATACCTGTCGGGAGGACAACAGTGAGTCGTGGTACGTGGCGAGGTGTCAGAGAGGGCGCGCGTGATGAGCAAGGTTCCACAGGGGTCAGTCCTAGGACCTGTACTATTTCTGGTATTTGTGAATGACATGATGGAAGGAATAGACTCAGAAGTATCCTTGTTTGCAGATGATGTGACGTTGATGAGAATTCAACTGGACGGGGACCAGGCAGAACTACAAAGGGATCTGGACAGGCTGCAGGCGTGGTCCAGCAACTGGCTCCTTAAATTCAACCCCACCAAGTGCAAAGTCATGAAGACTGGGGAAGGGCAGAGAAGGCCCCAGATGGAGTACAGTCTAGGGGTCTCAGTGGCTCATTACTTTGTAATTTGTTCATGATTGTAACCATGTATAGGAGTGAGGCTGATTCATTTCCTTTGCAACTTGCCATGATTGTGACCAGATCTACCTGGAGTTCATTACCTTTGTAACTAGTTCAGCTATCATAACTTTGGGGTCCAGTCCCTGGACCCATTATGTACCTCTGTAATCTTTTGACTACCACCCACAGGATGGGTATGGGGTGCATAATAAAGATATTAAACTAACTAACAAGAGACTACAAACCTCACTCAAGGAAAAGGATCTTGGAGCGAGTATAACACCAGGCACATCTGAAGCGCACATCAACTAAATAACTGCTGCAGCATATGGGCGCCTGGGAAACCTCAGAACAGCATTCCGACATCTCAATAAGGAATCGTTCAGGACCCTGTACACCGTGTATGTTAGTCCTATACTGGAGTATGCAGCACCAGTTTGGAGCCCAAACCTAGCCAAGCACGTAAGGAAACTAGAGACAGTGACAAGGTTTGCAACAACACTAGTCCCAGAGCTAAGGGGCATGCCTTACGAGGAGAGGTTAACGGAAATCAACATGACTACATTGGAGGACAGGAGAGATAGGGAAGATATGATAACGTCATATAAAATACTGAGAGGAATTGACAAGATGGACAGAGTCAGGATGTTCCTGAGGTGGGACACAACATCAAGGGATCACAACTGGAAGTTGAAGACTCAGGTGAATCACAGGGATGTTAGGAAGTATTTCTTCAGTCACAGAATTGTCAAGAAGTGGAATAGTCTGGGAAGTGATGTAGTGGAGGCAGGAGCCATACATAGCCTTAAGAAGAGGTATGATAAAGCTCATGGAGCAGGAAGAGTGACATAATAGTGACCAGTGAAGAGGCGAGGCCAGGAGGTGACAATCGACCCTTGCAACCACAATTAGGTGAGTACAACTAGGCGAGTACACACACACACACACATGAGCTTATACAAGACTACCAGCATGGCTTCAGGGAAGGGAAATCCTGTGTCACAAACCTAATGGAGTTTTACAAGGTGACGAAAGTAAGACAAGAGAGAGAGGGAAGGGGGTAGATTGCATTTTCTTGAACTGTAAGGGGATTTTTGACACAGTTCCACACAAGAGATTAGTGCAAAACCTAAAGGACCAGGCAGGTATAACAGGAAAGGTACTGCAATGATTCAGAGAATACCTGTCAGGGAGGCAACAACGAGTCGTGGTATGCAACGAGGTGTCGGAGTGGGTGCCTGAGACTGGCGGGGTTCCACAGGGGTCGGTCCTGGGACTGGTGCTGTTTCTGGTATATGTGAATAACACAAAGGAAGGGATAGACTCAAAAGTGTCCCTCTTTGCAGATGATGTAAGGCAAATGAGGGGAATTCAGTCGGATGAGGATCAGGCAGGACTGCAAAGGGATTTGGACAGGCTGCAAGCCTGGTCCAGCAACTGGCTCTTGGAGTTTAACCCCACCAAATGAAAAGTTATGAAGATTTGAGAAGGGCAAAGATCACAGAGCACAGGCTAGGGTGGCCAAAGATTGCAAACCTCACTCAAGGAAAAGGATCTTGGGATCAGTATAATACCAAACACATCTCTTGAGGTGCATATCAACCAAATAACTGCTGCAACATATGGGCGCCTGGCAAACCTAAGAACAGTGTTCCGACACCTCAGTAAGGAATCATTCTAGACTATGTACACTGTGTATATCAGGCCCATACTGGAGTATGCAGCACTATTTTGGAACTCCACACCCAATCAAATACATCAAGAAATTAGAGTGTGTGTGCAAAGGTTTGTAAGCTTGGAGTGTAAAACTGAGCAATGCAAACAAGCTATTGGCTACACACACTCTTCCCTTCTGTCTGGAATTTGCTCTGAGGTCAACAACACCATCCTCATGGTGGATGCCCCAATCAACCAGCCTATTGATGCTAGTGGCACAAATTTCAACATCTGAAGTAGGCTCTACATTTTTATTACATGAAAAAACTTCATTATTCAACTAAGTACATACTGAAGTGGAGAAGAATCCTTCCTCCGTAACCTATGCATGTCGTAAGAGATGATTAAAATGCCAGGAACAAGGAGCTAGTAACCTCGTCTCCTGTATAAATTACTAAATGTAAAGAGAAAAACTCGTTTTTCATTGTAGGTCACCTTGCCTTAGGAAGATATGGCTAGTTTTTAAAAAAAAAAATATGAAAGCGTTACTTTTTTTTTCAGGCTCACCTGCCTTGGTGGGAGACAGCAGTGTTTAAAACAAAAAAAAAAAAAAAAATAAAAACTATTAACTTCTGGCAAGACAGCAATTCAGTGAATGATGATTTTTTTGTATGGTCACTTAACCAACACTCTTATATGGGTGTGAAGCTTGGGTGGTAAATGCAGCAGCGAGGAGACGGTTGGAGGCAGTGGAGATGTCCTGTCTAAGGGCAATGTGTGGTGTAAATATTATGCAGAAAATTCGGAGTGTAGAAATTAGGAAAAGGTGTGGAGTTAATAAAAGCATTAGTCAGAGGGCAGAAGAGGGGTTGTTGAGGTGGTTTGGTCATTTAGAGAGAATGGATCAAAGTAGAACGACATGGAAAGCATATAAATCTATAGGGGAAGGAAGGCGAGGTAGGGGTCGTCCTCGAAAGGGTTGGAGAGAGGGGGTAAAGGAGGTTTTGCGGGCGAGGGGCTTGGACTTCCAGCAAGCGTGCATGAGCGTGTTAGATAGGAGTGAATGGAGACGAATGATACTTGGGACCTGACGATCTGTTGGAGTGTGAGCATTGTAATATTTAGTGAAGGGATTCAGGGAAACCAGTTATGTTCATATAGTCGGACTTGAGTCCTGGAAATGGGAAGTACAATTCCTGCACTTTAAAAGAGGGGTTTGGGATATTGGCAGTTTGGAGGGATATGTTGTGTATCTTTATACGTATATGCTTCTAAACTGTTGTGTTCTGAGCACCTCTGCAAAAACAGTGATAATGTGTGAGTGTGGTGAAAGTGTTGAATGATGATGAAAGTATTTTCTTTTTGGGGATTTTCTTTCTTTTTTTGGGTCACCCTGCCTCGGTGGGTCACCCTGCCTCAGTGGGTCACCCTGCCTCGGTGGGTCACCCTGCCTCGGTGGGTCACCCTGCCTCGGTGGGTCACCCTGCCTTGGTGGGTCACCCTGCCTCGGTGGGTCACCCTGCCTCGGTGGGAGACGGCCGACTTGTTGAAAAAAAAAAAAAAAAAAAACTTAATCTTGGTTGAAGAAGACCAATAAGGCAAGAAAAACTAAATTTAACCAATTTATTGTAATATATAGACAGCATCATACATTACCTGTATGAACCATGATCTCTCATCCTCTACAATAAACAATACAGAGGAAATTTTAGTACGACTGATTTTAATATACTTTATGTACAGTAGTCTTTTATTTATATGATGTTTATGTACAATATAATAATTGTAATACTTCCGTTAGTGAACATTAGAAACCATAGAACAGAATCTTTGTCGAAAAGGAAAATCAAGTTGTTTCTGTAAATTAAACCTCAAATTTTAGTTTTCCTTTTAGGGAAGTCAGCACCTTGATGCCAGTGAGAGGCTCTTGATCCAAAGATTTGGAGCTATCCTCCCTAGGATTGAATCTAATCACCTTCCCTTCACTAGGCACTATACGACCCTTATGGGTTTAGCGTTCCTAAGGTGACTGTAAAAATAATAATTATAATAAATTCCTTTTTTAGACAAAAACCAAAAAAAAAATAGGATAATAGTATTTATCCTTTTTTTCCAAGTTATTTATATAATTTATATAAAAAAAATATAAAAATTAAAATACTATGGCATGTAATCATGTGTTATATTATTTATATCTTTGAATATTTTATTAAAAAAAAAAAATGGAATGTGAGGTGCATCAATATTTCTCCTCTAAATTAATTCCCTCGTTACTGAAGGTAACATCACCAAGGAACTGTAAATCAATGGCATTAAACTGACATTATGCTCAGTAATAACCCACATGGAGACAGATACAAAGGAGATTAATTGATCTGTATATTTCAACCCCCCTTTCTGGGACCCATCTGTGAAGAGGATCCCAGAAAGGGGTCAATATATACAGATCAATTGATCTTCTGAGTTTCTGTCTTCATGTGGGTTATTATTGAGCACTGACAAGTGTTCATTACACTTCAGTTATTCACTGACATGTATATTAATAAGACATGACATGTCATTTATGGCATTACATTTGGAAAGGTATTTTGTCCACCAGAGACTTCATGCTCTCTTTCTACCCATTTTAGTAAAAATTAATAACGTCCCTTGTGGATGATGTTTTCCCAATAAAATGCCATAAGAGGAATTTTGTCTTACTAACATTCAACAATGAACTCTAAGACATGGCATTTTACATAAATCTATACAGTAGAACCCCCGTATCCACTGATTCGGTATCCACGGTTTCAGTTATCCACTGTTTACTGTGGCCCAAAAATACCTCTTATTTTACATAACAATGGCCCCCAAAGCACAGAAGTAGAGAAGCTGGCAGTTCTTCAGAGCCTAAGCTTGTGAAGTCCTTCCCCTCAGTGAAAAAGTGATAATTCTGCACTTATTGTGCATAATTTATCAATTAAACTTTATAATAGGTATAGCAGGTTCCAAGAACTTGCCATGGTTTCAGTATCCACGACAGGTTCTTGGAATGTATCCCCTGCGGATACGGTGGCTCCTACTGTATTTTATGTTTTCCCCAAAAATTTTTTCGTGTTATGGATTGTTTTTTAGAAGTGGAAAACAACCCAGAGAGAATGTAGCATCAGCAGGGCATTTAGTCGTGAAAACATGGGGGTCGGTCTCCTTCTCTCTCCACACCTCTTTTGAAAACACTACACTATGCTCAATTTGTGAAGCCTGTTTCTCCTTGCACGAGTGAGTGGAATTTTTCTTAGTTGCAAAACTTTTGCATGTGCAGTATAACTGGTTCTCCTCTGAACATCTAGAATTCTATAAACGTGCTGTCATCAAAAGTCATGGCTAAAAACTGTACAGTTTTCCATCCACAAACACACTTTTTACGGCGGTGTTTAAGCGGAAAAAGTTTTTCACAGTTTTCCCTTTTTCGGTAAAAACTTGTTTTCTGTTGGAAATTTTATCTGTAAGATAAAAACAAGGATTAACAAAAAAATGCACTCCCCCACTTTTTAAACAATTTTTTTTCCCTTACCCAAAAGCCCCCTTGACACTAACACTAAAACCAAAATAAAAATCAAAGGAAAAAAAATGTAGTGAAAGGGGTTTTTTAAAGATTAAGATTACTGCCGCATTTGCCCTAATCCCACCCTTATCCGCATTTAGTACTGTATTCCCCACCCTTTCCCCCAGCATTTATTTACTGTATCCCATCCCCAGAACTGTAAAAATACTACCCTCCTTCAGAGTGCAGGGATCCCTGCCCCCCCTCCAGGCTCAACCCTGACAAAACTAGTTCCCCCCCCTGAACCCACCACAAGTATTCAGTATTTCATCAAACTGAATTATGAAGCACCTATTCATTTTTCTCCATGGGGAAGTGGAACAGAATTCTTTCTTGAAAGTATGCTGTTGTAAGAGGCGACAAAAATTTGCAGGGGGCAAGGGTAGTACCCTTCCCCGTATGCATTTTTAAAAAAAGACAAATTTGTTGAAAAAAGAGGATATTCACCTATCAAATAACAGAGTTACCCCCATGTTAAAGCTGTCGATACCCTTGCTTGCTGGGATATTAGGGTATGGCTGACCATTTCTATGGACGGTAATAGGTCAGCAGTTGCATCTCTTGTGTAAATCCATAATCTTCCTTTAAAGCAAAGGCTCCGTGACCAACACAAGCGGCATGCCCGGAAAATGTAGCCAGTCCCCCTGCGGAAATAAACATCAAAAAATTAAAACATGTAGGAAATGTGAAAATACATTAGTTTTTAAAAACCAACCCATCTCCCCCAAGGAAGGGTGACCTAAAAAAGAAACCTTTCCCCCCTATTCACACATCACTGTTTTGCCGGGGCACACAGAAAAACTTTTTAGATGTACCCCCAGCAGCAAAAATCACCCCCCCCAAAAGAGTGCAGGCATGTACTACTCACCTCCGGATCAAGTCCGGCTAAATGGTTTCCCCGTGAAGTGTAGATGCAAAAAATAATAAAAAATGAAAAAAAAGCCAAGAAAATTTTGAAAGGGATAAAGATAGGTATAGTACAATGCCCAAGTTTCATGATAAAAAAACTAAATTTTTGAGTACTGATACCCTCAAAAATTTGCTGATATACCGATACCATCAAAAAAAGCTGTTCACCCATACCATCAAAATTAGGTATCCCGATCCATCAAATTAGCTGTATCACCATACCTCAAAATTAGTGTATCACGATCTGATTATTAAAACTAGTCAATACCAATACCCTTGGGACATCCTAATTTTAAATTTAAATTTTTTTAACACACTGGCCCATTCCCCCCAAGGGAGGGGGCCCGAAAAAAAAAATTTACCTTCATTACTCCATTATCAATTTAAATTATTTTCAATTTTAGAAAGCAGAAATGGGGGAAAAGAAGCCCTCATAAAAAAAAGAGTTTGGGTGACCTCACAGGCGCTGTACCAGATGGAAGGAATCCACATCAAAAGGGGGTCATTCAAAAGGGCTCGCAATACACAGTAAGAATTGCAAAAGCAATGGGCATCACAATGGTGCAACATCAACAACAACAGCAGTCAAAAAAAAAAATAAAAAATAAAACAGGATTCAATCATTTTTTTATTTGTGAAGTTTTAAACAGTTATGATACAAATATAATTAAAAGTAATTCCTGTACAATCGCGTAAAAAAAATTAAGGTTTACCATTTGAAAAATAATAATCAATCAATCAACAATCAATCAATCAAAAAATCAATCAAAAAGTTTTTCTTAAGGGAAAAAAAATGCGGGGTTTACGTTTTGGTTATTTTGTGATTTTTAGTAATAAAAAACTAAATTTCAGAAGGGGCATGGCACCCCGCTGGTAGGCATTTGGGCAGACTTGATTTTAAATTTTAACCTAAAATTTTCAAATTATGGAGTAAATTGAAAATATTAAGTGATAAATATAGTTGTGGTTTAGCAATGGGTGCTTCTGTTTTGGATAAACTTGTTTATTATTGGAGTATCACAGGCAAAATTTGACTGTTGGAAACATTTTTTTGAGATTAAGATTCGTATTTCTGTGCTTATAGTCAAAAGGGTGGTGAGTGAGCGTAAGTGTGAACCCCCAGGTGGTTATCATGGAGTTGTTGCGGGGTGTATCGGGAGATAAAATGTTTCTAACGGTAGTTTTGAGGTGAGGAAGTGTCTGCGTTCTAGAGTTTTTAAGGGGAGGGGGTTCCGATTTTTGGGGGCCTTTTAATACACTGAATTTTTGAAAGGTTTGGTCGGACCGGGGAAGTCGTAGAGTGTTTGTGTTTGGGGTTATGCCCGTGGATCCCGTACAACTATCAAGAAAGCTTTTAGGTCAAGGATAATATTTGGGAAATTTTGGTCTGTTATTAATTGCACAGTGTAAGTGTGGATGTTCGAAAGGGGTGTTTTATTATGAAGAGGGGGGGGGGAGGTGTTTCCCGGGATGGGATTATGATTTTTTACTGGGTTTTTGTTGGTTATTATTGGTTTTGGTGGTTGGAGTTGATCCCCAAGCACAAATTGATAGGTGAGGTAGGATAAATGAGTGAAAGGATAGTGTGAGAAAGGGATTTTGCGGCTGTGTATGTATCTTGGAGAGGATCCCAATTTTTGGTCTTTTTTTTTTTTTGTGTTGGATATTTTTTTTTTTTTATTATTATACACCGGCCGATTCCCACCAAAAGGGAGGGGGGCCCGAAAAAGAAAAAAATTTCACACATTCACTCCATCACTGTTTTGCCAGAAGGGTGCTTTACACTACGTTTTTAAAAACAAAATTAACACCCCTCCTTCAAAAGTGCAAGGGGACTGGGACTTCCCATCTCCAGGACTCAAGTCCCGGGCCTGCGGTTTCCCCGAAACCCCTTTTTATAAATGTTTCTTTGCTCAACTCCCAAAAGGCACGAAAGTATTTAAAAAAAAAATTTTTCTCCATTCACTCCCATCAAACCCCACTCACGCATGCCCGCTGGGGAAATTTCCCAAGCCCCTCGCCCCCACAAAAAATCCTTTACCCCCCCCTAAACCCCTTCCTAGGCCGCCCCCTACCCCCCCCTTCCCTTTCCCCACTACAAAATGTACCTTTGAAGTCTTCTGTTTCGCTCCATTCTCTTACATGCCCAAAAACACTCAAACCCTTTCCTCGCCTCTGGACAACAGTTTTGGTAACCCCGGGCCCCCCTCCTAATTTCCCAAATACGAATTCTCTGCTTATTTTTTACCCACACTTTGCCCCAGACATGACATCCCACTCTCCAGCCTTCTCCTCGCTGCAACATTCTCACCCAGCTTCAACCCAATAAAGGCGTTGGGTTTTTTAAAAATATTCTTACATCCCCTTTTGCCTCCAAGGACAAATTCTTGTCCCCAAAGACCCCTAAGTGAACCACCACTTTTTTTCCCCTCATCAATTTTTTGATTCACTCATCTTTCATGACCCATCCGCTGACACGTCACTCCCAAATATTGAATAGTTCCCTCCTTACTCTTCCCCCCAATTGATATTAAATTTTTCATCACCTAATCTTTTGTTATCTAAAACTTACTCTTTCCTGTATTCCCTTTAATTTTCTTCTTTTGCCCCCCTACCAAATTATCCACCTTTGAAACTTCTCTTCGAACTCCCAAGAGACGTGTCTCGAAAAGGCAGCTGTGACAATCCCATTTTTGGGGTGGATTCTTTATTTTTAACTCCCCCCTTTTGCCAAGCCCTCGCATTTCTTCTCTTAAAACCCCCATTATATTATTAAACAACCCGGTGACATCCAAAAACCCCTTGTCAAAGGCCCTTTTTTTTCTGGGAAAAAATTTCCTCTTTCCTCTCTCAAATTGAGCCTCACTTCCTGAAAAACTTTTCCTGCTTTCAGTAACCTCCCCCCCCCCCCCCCCCCTCCCATCCTTGCAACTTTGCCCATTGCCCCCCTATCCCCCGTCATACGCCTTGGATATGGGTGCTGAAATTCAGGTTGGGTGGGTTTTAAGGCTGGAATTTGCCCTCATTGTGTTGGCAATTGAGTGTTGCTGTCTTAATGTTAAGTTGTGAAAAATTTCTCTGCTACCAAAACTAATGTAGTGGTTTTTTGTCGGTTAACCTTTCGGGTCCGTCCCATGATCTACGGTTTACGTTCAGGGTCCAAACCGTAGATCTACGTCATAAGCTCAGCTCGCTCTGATACCTGTGAGTGGTACATTTGGGCCTAGATATGAGAAAATTTACATCTATGTGGTATGTGTGAACACATAAAACAGATCCTGCAGCACACTGTGTTTTTTAATGAAAAAAAAAACTGAAATCATGATTTTTCAATTAAAACAGCGATTTTGCAGTGTTTTTTTCTTTATGTTTTTTATAGTTGTATTTGCGATTTCTTGGTCTCATTTGATAGAATGGAAGACATTTTTACAGAAATAGAGATGATTTTGATTGGTTTTAGCACGGGGAAATGGCTTGAAAACTGAGCTCAAAGTAGCAAAAATGTTAAATTTTTGCCGATATTCAAGAGTAAACAAACGACCTCACACGTCTAATACACGCCAGTGGTGGGTCTAATTTTGCATTCACAAATATGGTGATGATATTTATACAATTTTTACAGTATTGCATAACAGTAATTCTTCTATTTTTTGGTGTGATAAAAATTCATTTATGTGGAATAAAAAAATCAAAATGGAATTTATTTGTAAAGCCCCCAAAAACGTAACCCTTAATGAACAGAGGAAATTTTTAGTTTAGTTCCAGGAATACCTACATTGTTTATTCTGGCCCTATTTTGAAATTTGGGAATATTTTGAACTTTTTGTTAAATTGGCCAAATTAACAATTTCCGATCACTTTAATTTGTATTTGAAAAAGTTGACTTGGCGATTTCTTATGCTCAATCGATAGAAAAAGAAGTAATACTAGTGAAATAGTAAACAATTTGGTTGACTGGAATAATGTAATTGGCCTAAAATGGGAGTCAAATTCAGCAAAATCACCGATTCGTAAATATCGCTGACACATCAAAATTCGCGAGAGCATAATTTCGTCAATTTTCCATCAAATTTCGTACTTTTTGTTTTATTACCTTCACAAAAAGATTCTCTACCATTTCATAAGAAAAAATAACAAATTTTTTTTTTTTGAAAATTCTTGGACACTGGGGCACCACTTCAGATTTGGGCCTTGGACCCTGAAGGGGTTAAGTGTAAGTTTATTGGCTGTCATCCAAGTCAATATTTTGAGCAGCTCCTCGTTAACAATGGTGTTGAGGGTGGCAAGATTAGGGTGAGAGATGACATAAGTCGTGTCGTCAACAAAGAGATTGGGTTTCAGGTGTTGGGAAGATCATTGATGTAAATGAGGAAGAGCAGGGGTCCAAGGACACTTCCTTGCAGAACTCCAGTATCAAGTGGCCGTGTTGATGATACTGTGTCTTTAATGGTGACATACTGATACCTATTAGTAAGGTAGGATTTGAAATATGCAAGCGCATGGCCTCTTATACCATAATGGTCAAGTTTGTGGAGTAGAATGCCATGGTCTACTCTGTCAAAAGCTTTTCTTAGGTCAATAAAAGTTCCTAGCGGATATTCCTTATTTTCCAATTCTGTGTAAAGCAGGTCTAGCATTTTTACAATTGCATCATTAATGCTTTTATTTTCCCTGAATCCAAATTGGCAGGGGTTGAGTATGTTTTGTGACGTTATAAATGAATATAGTCTCCTGTGCACGAGTTTCTCGAAGATTTTGGATAGCAATGGTAAGTTTGATATTGGCCTATAGTTGTTTACGTCTGTAGGGTCACCACCTTTATGTATTGGTGTAACCCTTGCTGTCTTGAGTAGTTTCGGGAAGGTGCTAGTTTCTAGTTACTTGTTAAAAAGTAATGAAATAGCATGCGAAAGGACATGGGCCGCTTGCTTGTACAATAATGGTGGGACATGAGACAGATTCCCTGAGCTATTTTTAAGTGACTTTATAATCTCGGTGACTTCGGTGGGCTCAGTTGGTACAAGATAGAAGGAATTTGGGAAATTCCCATCTTGGTAGTCCCCGGCATGGGCGTTGGTACGTGGGATTTTACTGGCGAGATTAGATCCTATGTTTGAGAAGAAGTCGTTTATCTTGTTAGCTGTATCAGTGGGATGCAGTGGTGTTTCATGAGGTTTAGTTAGGACAATATTCTTGGTTTTTTTCAGTTTGTGGGTCCCCAGAATCTGGGAAAGTGTTTTCCAGGTCTTTTTTATATCTCCTCTTGTGTCAGTGAATCTGCTGGAGTAGTACAGTTGTAAAATAATATGATCTGGCTTACTTTTTCCCATAAAATGCAATTAGCAATATCGATTAAAAGTGTGATAATTTACACATTTTAGCTAAAAATGAGGGATGTCAGATAAACTAATCCTAAATCCTACATACTCCAGTATTTAATTTTAGTCTAACTCTCTTTTCCCATTCCCTCCCTCTCTACTCGGCAGCAGTCTTATGTGGACTGTGAAGTATTCTGGTATATGCTGCTCCTTTATAGTGCCAACAGTACGTTCAGTGATTTTCTTTCCATAAAGTTCATTCACATGAATAACTAAGCTACCACAAGATTGTAACATCACATAATGCTAATTTTATATAAAAAAAAAATTCTTTTGACAAGGTTTATCATCAAATAAAAATGCTCTGCATTTTGGGACATACTCAAAGATCATGCACAAATGTCACCCATCTCTGTACAAACATTGCATCATGCTGAAATAAAATAATAATTTGTTTTTTTTATTAACACACTGGCCGATTCCCACCAAGGCAGGGTGGCCCCAAAAAGAAAAACTTTCACCATCATTCACTCCATCACTGTCTTGCCAGAAGGGTGCTTTACACTACAGTTTTTAAACTGTATCTCGACAACCTATTTGCTAACTTCTGGCCCAACTCTAAGGCATGACCGACTGCCTCTGGTGGGTCCAACATATCAGTGACAATGCCTCCATTTGCTGCACCTCATCTGATACCAGTATATAAGGGCTTATCTTCCTGCCTGTGCTTCAGATTCATCAAGACTATGGTGCTCAATACCTGCTCCTAGACTGATTACCTCCTCTTCTACTGTCTTCTGTATAATTCTATAAGGTTGAGGGACTGATTACCTCCTCTTCTACTGTCTTCTGTATAATTCTATAAGGTTGAGGGACTGATTACCTCCTCTTCTACTGTCTTCTGTATAATTCTATAAGGTTGAGGGACTGATTACCTCCTCTTCTACTGTCTTCTGTATAATTCTATAAGGTTGAGGGACTGATTACCTCCTCTTCTACTGTCTTCTGTATAATTCTATAAGGTTGAGGGACTGATTACCTCCTCTTCTACTGTCTTCTGCATATAACTCAGTGATTCTGAAGAATTACCTTGTCTTCCACTGTCTTCTGTATATAATTCTGAGGCTGAGGAACTGATTACCTCTTCTACAGTCTTTTGTTTACATTCTTTTATTGTATTCATAAAGCCACTTCATGATGTAACATCTACAAAGCAAAGATATCCAGTTGTCGCACATGTCTCATTCATCAAACTGAGTGACAGTACAGCACGAGTAATTCATATTCACTTTACCTGCTTTAGTATCATATGCATCTACAGAACACTGTACAACACGATGTCGTCCAAATCCACCAAGTATGTAGATGACAGAGTCTATGACACACACCATAAAATGTCTTCGAGGTTGCGGCAACCTGAAACAGAATGTAATATAGTGTAATGTATCTGATAATGCTACTAAATTTAAAAAGAAACCCTTTTGTTTTTCTTTTTAGGTCACCCTGCCACGGTGGGATACCTGGAGTTTATCTGGAGAGAGTTCCGGGGGTCAATGCCCCCGCGGCCTGGTCTGTGACCAGGCCTCCTGGTGGATCAGAGCCTGATCAACCAGGCTGTTACTGCTGGCTGCATGCAAACCAACGTACGAGCCACAGCCCGGCTGGTCAGGAACCGACTCTAGGTGCTTGTCCAGTGCCAGCTTGAAGACTGCCAGGGGTCTGTTGGTAATCCCCCTTATGTATGCTGGGAGTCAGTTGAACAGTCTCGGGCCCCTGACACTTACTGTATGGCCAGCGTGTTGAAAAAAAACTTAAGATGGGAAGGAGCCAAAGAATTGGCAGAGAGCATGCATAGTTTCCTTGTACCAAAGAAAAAGGGTCAAGGGAGATTGTAAGAATTATTGAGGGTTTTGTGTAAAAGGGAGTTAGACATCTAGCAGGCATGTGTAAGTGTGTTAGACAGGAGCAAGTGGAGTGTGAAGGGATTCAGGGAAACCGGTTAACTGGACTTGAGTCCTGGAGATTGAAAGGCACAGTCCCTGCACTCTGAAGAAGGGATGGAGATATCTGCAGTTTGGTCATCTAAATTGTAGCAGTATATATATGCCTCTGGCAAGACAGTGCTAGAGTGAATGATGGTGAAACTGTTTCTTTTTTGGGTCACCCCACCTTGGTGGGAAATGTCCAGTTTATATATATATATATAATATATATATATATATATATATATATAATATATATATATTTATATATATATATATATATATATATATATATACATATGTCGTGCCGAATAGGCAGAACTTACGATCTTGGCTTAAATAGCAACGCTCATCTTGCCATATAGGACAAGTGAAAATTTGTGTATGCAATAATTTCGCCAAAATCATTATGAAACTAACGAAAAAAATATATTTGATTGTGTTTGTTTAGTACTAAATTATTGTAAATGTATTTAAAATATATTTAGTTGGGTTAGGCTAAAATAAGTTGCTCTTGTTATAATAAGGTTGGGTAAGTTTTCTAAGATTCTTTTGGTGCAAAATTAAAATTTTTTACATTAACGTTAATGAAAAAAAAATATATCTTTAAACGTATAAGAAAAAATTTCACAAAGGACTTAATTTTAAATGAGTTCTTGCTAACTGACCAGCTTTACATATTCGGCACGACATTGTATATATATATATATATATATATATATATATATATATATATATTCTTCTTCTTCTTTCAACGTACCAGCCGTATCCCACTGAGGTGGGGTGGCCCAAAAGAAAAAACTGAAGTTTCTCCTTTTAAATTAGTATATATACAGGAGA
Organism: Cherax quadricarinatus; assembly: GCF_026875155.1. Taxonomy (NCBI): domain Eukaryota; kingdom Metazoa; phylum Arthropoda; class Malacostraca; order Decapoda; family Parastacidae; genus Cherax; species Cherax quadricarinatus. Next base: position 3,372,349 of record NC_069457.1, read on the forward strand.
AGGGGTTACTAGCCCCTTGCTCCCGGCATTTTAGTCGCCTCTTACGACAAGCATGGCTTACAGAGGAAGAATTCTGTTCCACTTCCCCATGGAGATAAGAGGAAATAAACAAGAACAAGAATTAGAAAAAAATAGAGAAAAACCCAGAGGGGTGTGTATATATATGCTTGTACATGTATGTGTAGTGTGACCTAAGTGTAAGTAGAAGTAGCAAGACTTACCTGTAATCTTGCATATTTATGAGACAGACAAAAGACACCAGCAACCCTACCATCATGTAAAAACGATTACAGGCTTTCGTTTTACCATCACTTGGCAGGACGGTAGTACCTCCCTGGGCGGTTGCTGTCTACCAACCTACTACCTACATATATATATATATATATATATATATATATATATATATATAATATATATATATATATATATATAATATGCTCCTTAAATTCAACCCACCAAGTGCAAGTCATTGAAGACTGGGGGAAAGGGGCAGGGAATGGCCCAGATGGATGGAGAACAGGTCTAGGGGTTCAGTGGTCATTACTTTGTAATTTGTTCATGATTTGTAACCATGTATAGGAGTGAGGCTTGATTCATTTCCTTTGAACTTGCCATGATTGTGACCAGATCTACCGGGTGTTCATTACCTTTGTAACTAGTTCTGCCTTATTCATACTTTGGGCTCCAGTCCCTGGACCCATTATGTACCTCTGTAATCTTTTGACTCACTGCACACAGGATGGGTATGGGGTGCATAAGAAGATATTAAAACTAACTAAACAAGAGACTACAAACCCACTCAAGGAAAAGGATCTTGGAGTGAATATGAAACACAGGGCACATCTCCTGAAGCGCACATCAACTAAATAACTGCTGCCGCATATGGGCGCCTGGGAAAATCTCAGAACAGCATTCCGACATATCAATAAGGAATCGTTCAGGACCCTGTACACGTGTATGTTAGTCCTTTTACTGGAGTATGCAGCACCAGTTTGGAGCCCAAACTAGCCAAGCACGTAACGGAAACTAGAGGACAGTGACAAGGTTTGCAACAACAAATTCCCCAGAGGCTAAGGGGCTGGCCTTACGAGGAGTGGTTAACGGAAATCAACTGACTCATTGGAGGACAGGAGAGATAGGGAAGATATGATAACGTCATATAAAAAACTTGAGAGGAATTGACTAGATGAGGGACAGAGTCAGGATGTCCTGTCGGTGGGACACAACACGAAGGGAATCACAAACTGGAAGTTGAAGACTCAGTGAATCACAGGGATGTTAGGAAGTATTTCTTCAGTCACTGAATTGTCAAAGAAGTGGAATAGTCTGGGAAGTGATGTAGTGGAGGCAGGAGCCGTACATAGCTTAAGAAGAGGTATGATAAAGCTCATGGAGCAGGGAAAAGGTGACATAATAGTGACCAGTGAAGAGGCGAGGCAGGAGGTGACAATCGACCCTTGCAACCACAATTAGGTGAGTACAACTAGGCGCAAAGTACAACCACACACATGAGCTTTACAAAGGACTTACAGCATGGCTTTCAGGGAAGGGTAATCCTGTGTCACAAACCTAATGGAGTTTTACAAGGTGACGAAAGTAAAGACAAAGAGAGAGAGGGAGGGGGGTAGATTGCATTTTCTTGAAACTGTTAAGGGGATTTTTGACACAGTTCCACACAAGAGATTAGTGCAAAACCTAAAGGAACCAGGCAGGTATAACAGGAAAGGTACTGCCATGATTCAGGAGAATACCTGTCAGGAGGGCAACAACGAAGTGTGGTATGCAACGAGGTTTCGGGAGTGGGTGCCCTGAGACTGGGCGGGGTTCCACAGGGGTCGGTCCTGGGACTGGTGCTGTTTCTGGTATATGTGAATAACACAAAGGGAAGGGGATAGACTCTAAAGTGTGTCCCTATTTGCAGATGATGTAAGGCAAAAGAGGGGAATTCAGTCGGATTTGAGGATCTGGCAGGACTGCAAAGGGATTTGGACAGGCTGCAGGCCTGGTCCAAGCAACTGGCTTTGGAGTTTAAACCCACCAAATGAAAAGTTATGAAGATTGAGAAAGGGCGAAGATCACAGACAGGAGCACAGGCCAGGGTGGCCAAAGATTGCAAACCTTCACTCAAGGGAAAAGGATCTTGGGATGAGTATAATACAAACACATTCTTGAGGTGCATATCAACCTATAACTGCTGCAAACATATGGGCGCCTCGGCAAACTTAGAGAAACAGTTGTTCGACACCTCGGTAAGGATCCATTCCATAGCTATGAACACTGTGTATATCGGCCCAACTACTGGAGTATGCAGCCACTATTTTGGAAAAAAAACTCCCACCCAATCAAAAACATCAAGGTTGTTAAGCTTGGAGGTAAAACTGAGCAATGAAAACAAGCTATGGCTAAACACTCTTCCTTCTGTCTGGAATTTGCTCTGAGGTCAACAACACCATCCTTCATGGTGGATGCCCCAATCAACCAGCCTATTGATTGCTAATGGCACAAATTTCAACATCTGGAAGTAGCTCTACATTTTTATTACATGAAAAAAACTTCATTATTCAACTACAGTACATACTGAAGGGAGAAAGAATCCTTCCTCCGTAACCTATGCATGTCGTAAGCAGATTGATGTAAAATGCCAGGAACAAGGAGCTAGTAACCTCGTTCCTGTTATAAATTTACTAAATGTAAAGAGGAGAAAACTCGTTTTTCATTGTAGGTCCCTTGCTTAGGAAGATATGGTAGTTTTTAAAAAAAAATTATGAAAGCGATACTTTTTTTTTCCAGGCTAACCTGCTGGTGGGCGACAGCAGTGTTTTATAACAAAAAAAAAAAAAATCACTAAAAACTATTAATTCCTGGTATAAGACAAGCAATCAGTGATGATGGATTTTTTTGTATGGTCACTTAACCAAACTCTTTTATGGTTGTGATGCTTGGAGTGGTAAATGCGCAGCGAGGAGACAGTTGGAGGCAGTGGAGAATGTCCTGTTTAAGGGGCAACTGTGTGGTGTATATTATACAGAAAAGTCGGATAGAGTGTGGAAATTAGGAGAAGGTTTGTTAGAGTTATAAAAAGTATTAGTCAGAGGGCAGAAGAGGGGTTGTTGAGGTGGTTTGGTCATTTAGAAGAGAATGGATCAAGTAGAATGGAATGGAAAGGATATAAATCTATAGGGAAGGAAGGTGAGGTAGAACATCTCGAAAGGGTAGGAGAGAGGGGGTGTTAAAGGAGGTTTTGCGGCGAGGGGCTTGACTTCCAGCAAGCCGTGCATGGGCGTGTTTGATAGATGTGAATGGAGCGAATGATACTTGAGGACCTGACGATCGTTGGGGAGTGTGAGCAGGGTTAATATTTTAGGGAATGGATTCAGGGAAAACGGTGATTTTCATATAGGCGGACTTGAGTCCTGGAATGGGAAGTACATTGTCTGCATTATAAAGGAGGGGTTTGGGCATATTGGCAGTTTGGAGGGATATGTTGTGTTATCTGTGAACGTATATACTTCTAACTGGTTGTATCTGAGCCCCTCTGCAAAAAACAGTGATAATGTGTGAGTTGGTGAAAGTGTTGAATGATGATGAACGTATTTTATCTTTTTGGGGATTTCTTTCTTTTTTGGGTCACCTGCCTCGGGTGGGTCACCCTGGCCTCGGTGGGGGCACCCTGCCACGTGGGTCACCTGCCTCGGTGGGTCACCCGCCTCGGTGGGTCACCCTGCCTCGGGGGTCCACCTGCCTCGGGGGTCTCCCTGCCTCGGTGGTCACCCTGCCTCGGATGGGTCACCTGCCTCGGTGGGGCACCCTCCTCGGTTGGGGAGTACGGCCGACTTGTTGAAAAAAAAAAAAAAAAAAAAACTTAATCTTGCCGTTGAAGAAGCCAATAAGGTAGAAAACTAAATTTAACCAATTTATTGTAATATATAGACAGGCATCATACATTACCTGTATGACCATGATCTCTCATCCTCTACAATTAAACAAATACAGAGGAAATTTTAGTAATGACTGATTTTAATATACTTTATGTACAGTTGTCTTTTATTATATGATGTTTTTGTACAAATATAATAATTGTAATACTTTGTTAGTGAAACATTAGAAACCTTAGACAGAATCTTTGTCATCGAAAAGCGAAAATCAAGTTGTTTCTGTAAATTAAACTCAAATTTTATTTTTCCTTTTAGGGAAGTCAGCACCTTGTTGCCAGTGAGAGGCTCTTGATCCAAAGATTTGGGGCTTCTCCTAGGAATTGATCTAATCACCTTCCCTTCATAGGCACTATCGACCCTTATGGGTTTAGCGTTTTCCTAAGGTGACTGTACAAAAATAATAAGAGAGAGAAATAAATTCCTTTTTTCTAGACAAAAACGCCAAAAAAAAAAAAATAGGTAATGTTATTTTCCTTTCTTTTCCAGATTTATATAATTTATATAAAAAAATATATAAATTAAATACTATGGCATGTAATATGTGTTATATTATTTATATGACTTTGAATATTTTATTAAAATGTGTGTGTGTGGTGTGTGGAATGTGAGGTGTATAATATTTCTCCTCTAAATTAATTCCCTCCGTTACTGAAGGTAACATCACCAGGTAACTGTATATCAATGGCATTAAACTGAATTATGCTCAGTAATAACCACATGGAGGACAGATAGAGGGAGATATAATTGATTGTTTATTTCAACCCCTTTCTGGGGGACCCATCTGTGAGAGGATCCCAGAAAGGGGTCAGTATATACAGATTAATTATCTTTCTGAGTTTCTGTCTTCATGCTGGGAGGTTATTATTGAGCACTGACAAGTGTTCATTCACCCGTCTGGTTATTCACTGATTGTATTATTAATAAGACATGACATTGTCATTTACGGCATTACATGTGGAAAGGTATTTTGTCCACAGAGACTTCATGCTTCTTTCGACCCATTTTTAGTAAAAAATAATAAACGTCCCTAGTGGATGATGTTTTCCAATAAAATGCCCATAAGTGGAATTTGGTCTTCGACAACATCAAACATGAACTCTAAGACATGGCATTTTACATAAATTATACAGTAGAAGCCCCCGTATCCACTGATCGTCGGTATCCTTGGTTTCGTTATCCACTGTTTACTGTGGCCCAATAGTACCTCTTATTTTACATAACAATGGCCCCCAAAGCACAGAAGTAGAGAAGCTGGCAGTTTTCTTCAGAGCCCTAAGTGATAATTCTGCACTTATTGTGCAGTTTATCAAATTTTAAACTTTATAATAGGAGGTTTCAAGAACGTGCAATGGTTTCAGTATCACGACAGGTTCTTGGAATGTAATCCCCTGCGGATACGGTGGTCCTTCTGTATTTTATGGTTTTTGCCCATAACTATTTTCGTGTTATGGGATTTTGAGTTTTGAAGTGGAAAACAAACCCAGAGAGAATGTAGCGGTGGAGTCCATCAGCAGGGCATTTAGTCGTTGGGATGTAAACATGTGCGTCGGTCTCCTTCTCTCTCCACACCTCTTTTGAAAACACTACACTATGCTCAATTTGTGAAGCCTGTTTCTCCTTGCACGACTGAGTGGAATGTTCTCTAGTCTGCAGAACTGTTGCATGTGCAGTACTAACATGGTTCTCCTCTGCAACATCTAGAACTTCTATAACGTGACTGTCATCTAAATCGTCATGGCTGAAACTGTACAGTTTTCCATCCACAACACACACGTTTACCGGCGGTGTTTTAAAGCGGCCAAAGTTTGTCACAGTTTTACCTTCTTCCGGTGAAAACTTGTATACCTGATTGGAACAGTTATCTGTAAGATATAAACAAGGATTAACAAGAAAATGCACTCACCACATTCTGAACAATTGTTTTTGCCTCTATCAAAAGCCCCCCTTGATCACTAACACTAAAACCAAAATAAAAATCCACAAGGGAAAAAAAATGATAGTGGAAGAGGTTTCTTAAGATTAAGATTACTGCCAGCATTTAGTCCTATACTTCCCACCCCTTACTACCAGCATTTAGTACTGTACTTCCCACCCCTTACTCCCAGCATTTAGTACTGTACTCCCATCTCCAGAACTGTAACAACTACTACCCCTCCTTCAGAGTGCAGGGACTGCACTGCACCCACCTCCAGGCATCAAGCTGCTAAACTTAGTTCCCCTCCCCTGAATCCAACCACAAGTATTCCAGTATTTCATCAACACTGAATTATGAAGCACCATATTCACCTATTCTCCATGGGGAAGTGGAACAGAATTCTTTCTCTGTAAGCTATGCATGTTGTAAGAGGCGACTAAAATGCCAGGAGCAAGAGGCTAGTAACCCCTTCTCCTGTATGCATTATTAAAAAGACAAACTTGTTGAAAGAAGAGGATATTCACCTATCAAATAAACAGAGTTACTCCATGTTAAAGCTGCTCGATAGCCTTGCTTGCTGGGAGATATTACTGGTATGGCTGACCATTTCTTCATGGACGGATAATAGGTCAGCAGTTGCATCTCTTGTGTAAATACCATAAGTCTTCCTTTAAAAGCACAAGCAGCTCCGTGACCAACACAATGCGGCATGTCCGGACAATGTAGCCAGTCACCTGCGGAAATAAACATCATCAAATTAAACATGTATGGAATGTGAAAATACATTAGTTTTTAACACACAAGCCATCTCCCACCAAGGAAGGGTGACCTGAAAAAGAAACACTTTCACCATCATTCACACTATCACTGTTTTGCCAGAGGCACACAGATACAACAGTTTAGATGTACCCCCATGCAGCAAAGATCACCCCCTAACAGAGTGCAAGCACTTTACTTACTCACCTCCAGGGACTCAAGTCGGCTATGGTTTCCTGTGAAGTGTAGAGGCAAAAAATAATCAACAATAGAAAAAAAAAGCCAAGGGACCAATATTTTTGAAGGTATAAAGACTTAGTTATAGTACAATGCTGAAGTTTCACTGATACAAAACTACTCAATTTTGTTTGCAGTATGATTACCATCAAATTAGCTGTATCACGATACCCATCGAAATTAGCTGATATACCGATACCATCAAAATTGCTGATATCACCGATACATCAAAATTAGCTGATATCACTGATACTGATACTATTAAAGCTAGTCAATACCAATACCTTGGCACATTCCTAATTAAATTATTTAATTTTATTAACACACTGGCCGATTCCCACCAAGGCAGGGTGGCCCGAAAAAGAAAAACTTTCACCATCATTCACTCCATTATCAATTTAAATTATTATCAATTTCATAGGAAGCAGAAGTGGGGAAGAGAGACTCAGATTAGAGGGAGAAAAGAGATGGAGTGACCATCACAGGCGCTGTACCAAGACTGAGACAGAGAATCCGCATCAAAGGCAGGATCATTCAAGAGGACTCTGCAATACACCAGTAAGAATTGCAACAGCAACGGCAGCATCAACAATGGTAGCAACATCAACAACAACAGCAAGTCAAAAAATAAAAATAAAAATCAACACAGTGATTCAATCTATAGTTTATTTAGTGACAGTTTTGAAACAGTTATGATACAAATATAATTAAATGTAATTCCATGTACAATCGCTGTAAAAAAGTTAAGGGTTTACCTTTTGAAGTAATCAATCATCAATCAATCAATCAATTCTAACAATCAATCAATCAAGTTTATTCTCCTCTATAAGGATTACAATGCGGGGTTTACAGATTTTGGTTATTGTGTGATTTACATGTAATAAAATACTAATTACAGAAGGGGCCACTAGGACACCTAGCATGGCTAGGCATTTCGGGCAGACTTAGATTAATTCTTAACCCTAAATTATTACAAATTATGGGGTAAGTTGACTAAATATTAAGTGATAAATACTAGTTAGTGATGTTTAGCAATGTGGTGTGCTTCTGTTTTGGCCATAATACATAGTTTATATATTGGAGTATCACAGGAAACTTATGATAGTTAGGATCATTATTTTGAGATTAGATTCGTATTTCTGTGCTTATAGTCAAATGGGTGAGGGAGTGAGCGTATTAAGGTGAACCACCAGGTGGGTTTATTCATGTAGTTTAGTTGACGGTGGTGGTGTATCAGGGAGATAAGTGTTTTCTAACTGTAGTTTTGAAGGTGAGGAATGTGTCGGCATTTCTAGAGTTTTTCAGGTAGGGTTTCCAGATTTTAGGGCCTTTTGACATACACTGAATTTGTAAAGGTTTGGTCGGGACACGGGGAGGGAATGTAGTAGAGATGTTTGTTCAGGTGTTATGCCTGTGGATCCTGTCACAACTATCAAGAAAAGCATTTTAGGTCAAGGAATAATATTGGAATTTAAGGTCCTGTATATGTAGATTGCACAGTAGTATAGTGTGGATGTTCTGAACAGGGAGTAAGTTTAGTTCTAATGAAGAAGTGGGGGGGGGGGAGGTGTGTTGCCAGGGATGGGATTTTAAGTGATTATTCTTACTGTGGGCTTTTTGTTGAGTTGATTATTGGTTTTTAGGTCTGTTGTTGCACTGAGTTGATCCACACTAATAGCATAGAGTGAGGTAGGATAAATGAGTGAATAGAGATATAGTGTGAGAAGGGCATTTTGCGGCATTGTAGTATCGTATCTTGGAGAGGATCCCAATCTGTTTTGGATACTTTTTTGATGTTTGTTGGATATGGGTGCTGAAATTCATGGTTGTTTGTCGAGGTATAGGCTAGGAATTGCCCTCGCATTGTGTCTGGCATTTAGAGTGTTGCTGATCTTAATGTTAAAGTTGTGCACCACCTCCTTGCCTACCAAACATATATGAGTAGGTTTTGTCAGTGTTAAACCCTTTCAGGGTCCGTCCATAGATCTTCGGCTTTACGTTCAGGGTTCCACACGTAGATCTACGTAATAAGCTCAGCTCGCTCTCGATAACATTGTTGAGTGGTATCATTTGGGCCCTAGATATGAGAGATACATCTATGTGGTATGTGTGCACCACTAAAACAGATCCTGCAGCACACTGTGTATAATGAGAAAAAAAAACTGAAATCATGATTTTTCAATAAAACAGGCGATTTTGCAGTGTTTTTTCATTGTGTGTTTAGTTGTATTGCGATTTCTTTGGTCTCATTTGATAGAATGAAGACATATTAAGAAAATAGAGATGTTTTTGATTGTTTTTAGCACTGAAATGGCTTGTAAACTGAGCTCAAAGAGTAGCAGAAATGTTAAATTTTTGCGATATTCAAAGGAGTAAACAAACGACCTCACACGTCTAATACTCGTCAGCTGGTGGGGTCTATAGCATTCACAAATATGGTGATGACACATTATCAATTATTACAGTATTGATAACAGTAAATCTTCTATTTTTTGGTGTGAAATATAAAAGTCATTATGTGAATAAAAAATCAAATATGAATTTATTTGTAAAGCTCAAAACGTAAACTAATGAACAGGGATATGTTAGGTTAGTTCCAGGAAATACCTACTTGTTATTCTGGACCCTATTTTGAAATTGGGATATTTGAACTTTTGTTAAATTGCCAAATTATCATTTCCGATCACTTTTATGTTTTGAAAAAGTTGACTTGGGCGATTTCTTATGCTCATTCGATAGAATAGAAGTAATATAGTGAATAGCTATCAATTTGTTGACTGCGGATAATGTAATTGCCTAAAATGGGAGTCAAATTCAGCAAAATCAACGAATTCGTATATCGTTCTGACCACATCAAAATTCGCGAGAGGCACTCAGCTTTTCGTCAATTTTCCATTCAAATTTCGTACTTTTGTTTTATTACCTTCACAAAAAGATTCTCTACCAGATTTCATAAGAAAAAATAACAAGATTTTTTTTTTTGAAATTCTGGACACTGGGGCACCACTTCAGATTTGGGCCTTGGACCCTTGAAGGGGTTATAGTGTAAGTTTATTGGCTGTCATCAAGTCAATTTTTGAGCAGAGCTCCTTGTTAACCAATGGTTGTTGAGGGTGGCAAAGATTAGGGTGAGAGATGACATAAGTCGGATGACGTCAACAAAGAGATTGGGTTTCAGGTGTTTGGGGTAGGAAGATTCATTGATGTTAATGAGAAGAGCAGGGGTCCAAGGACACTTCTTGCAGAACTCCAGTTTCAAGTGGCCGTGTTGATGATACTGTGTTTTAAATGGTGAGATGAATACTGATACCTATTAGTAAGGTAGGATTTGAAATTATGCAGCGCGTCACCCCATGCGCGCTCTTATACCATAATGGTCAAGTTTGTGGAGTAGAATGACCTTGGTCTACTCTGTCAAAGCTTTTTCTTAGGTCAATAAAAGTTCCTAGCGGATATTCCTGATTTCCCAATTGTGGGTTTAGAAGAGGTCTAGGCATTTTTACAATTGCATCATTTTAATGCTTTTATTTTTCCTGAATCCAAGTTGGCAGGGTGTTGAGTATGTATTTGTGACGTTCTAAATGAAATATAGTCTCCTGTGCACGAGGTTCTCGATGATTTTGGATAGCAATGGTAAGTTTGAATATTGGCCTATAGTTGTTTCGTCTGTAGGGTCACACCACCTTTATGTATTGGTGTAACCCATTGCTGTCTTGAGTAGTTTCGGGGGAATTTGCTAGTTTCTAGTTACTTGTTAAAAGTAATGAAATAGCTGCGAAAGACATGGGCGGGCCGCTTGCTTGTACAGTATGGTGGGACAGTGAGACAGTTCCCTGAGCTATTTTTAAGTGACTTTATAATCTCGGTGACTTCGGTGGGCTCAAGTTGGTACAGATAGAAGGAATTTGGGGAAATTCCTTCTTGGTAGTCCCCGGCATGGGCATTGGTTGTGGGATTGGGATTTTAATGGCGAGAATTAGATCCTATGTTTGAGAGAAGTCGTTTATCTTGTTAGCTGTATCAGTGGGATGAGTGGTGTTTCATTGGGTTTTTAGTTAGGACCTATATTCTTGGTTTTTTTTAGTTTGTGGGTCCCCAGAATCTGGGAGGGGAAAGTCGGTTTTCCTGGTCTTTTTTATTATCTCCTCTTGTGTCAGTGAAATCTGCATGGAGTAGTTAACAGTTGTAAAATAATATGATTCTCGGCTTACTTTTCCCATAAAATGCAATTGCAATATCGATTAAATGTGTGATAATTTCACATTTTAGCTAATAAAATGAGGGATGTCAGATAAACTAATCCTTAAAATCCTACTTACTCGTATTAAATTTTAGTCTAACTCTCTTTTCCCATTCCCTCCCTCTCTACTCGGGCAGCAGTCTTAGTGGACTGTGGAAGTTATTCTGTTATATGCTGCTCCTTTATAGTCCAGCCAACAGTAGTTCAGTGATTTTCTCTTTCCATAAAGTTATTCACATGATTGACTAGAGAGATAGAGTAGATGGAGAGATTTGTAACATCACATAATGCTAATTTTATATTTAAAAAAAAAAATTGAGAGAGAGAGAGATACAAGAGTTTATCATCAAATAAAGCATTTTGGGGACATACTCAAACGTCAATTGTGCACAAATGTCACCATCTCTGTACAAACATTGCATCATGCTGAAATATAATAATATTTTTTTTTTTTATTAACAACTGACGATCCCTCCAAGGCAGGGTGGCCCCAAAAAGAAAAAAACTTTCACCATCATTCACCTCCATCAATGTCTTGCCAGAAGGGAGCTTTACACTACAGGTTTTAAATACTGTATCTCGACAAAGTCCTATTTGCTAACTTCTGGCCCAACTCTAAGGCGATGGATCCGGACTGCCTCTGGTGTGGTCTCCAAACATATCAGTGACAAGGCCTCATTGTGCACCTCATTCTGATGCCTGTATAAAGGGCTATCTCTGCCTGAGCTTTCAGATTCATCAAAGACTATGGTGCTCAATACCTGCTCCTAGATGATTAACCTTCCTCTTCTACTGTCTTCTGTATAAATTCTATAAGGTTGAGGGATGATTACCTCCTCTTCTACTGTTTCTGTATATTCTATAAGGTTGAGGGACTTGATTAGCTTCTCTTCTACTGTCTTCTGTATAATTCTATAAGGTTGAGAGACTGATTACTCTCTCTTCTACTGTCTTCTGTATAATTCTATATGGTTGGGGGACTGATTACCTACTCTTTCTACTGTCTCCCCCCCGTATATTTCTATAAGGTGTGAGGGACTGATTACCTCTTCTTCTACTGTCTCTGTATAATTCTATAAGGTGTGGGACTGATTACCTCTTCTTTCCTGGCTTCTGTATAATGCTATAAGGTTGAGGGACTGATTACCTCTTCTTCTACTGTTTCTGTATAATTCTATATGGTTTTGAGGGACTGATTACTCCTCTTCTACTGTCTTCTGTATATTATATAAGGTTGAGGGATGATTACCTCCTCTTTACAGTCTTCTGTATAATTTCTATAGGTTGATGGGACTGATTACCTCCTCTTTACTGTCTTCTGTATATTTCTATAAGGTTGAGGGGGACTTGATTACCTCATATTCTACTGTCTTCTGTTAATTTCTATAAGGTTGAGGGATGTTTACCTCCTCTTCTACTGTCTTCTGTATAATTCTATTAAGGTTGAGGGACTGATATTACCTCTTCTTTCTACTGTCTTCTGTATATTTCTATAAGGTGAGGACTGATTTACCTCCTCTTCTATGTCTTCTGTATAATTCTATAAGGTTGAGGGACTGTTTACCTCTCTTCTACTGTCTTCTGTATAATTCTATAAGGTTGAGGGACTGATTACCTCCTCTTCTACTGTCTTCTGATATAATCTATAAGATTGAGTGGACCTGATTACCTCCTCTTCTACATGTCTTCCTGCATTTAATCAGTGATGTCTGAAGAATTACCTGTCTTCCACTGTCTTCTGTATATAATTTGAGGCTGAGGAACTGATTACCTCTTTAACAGTCTTTGTTTACATTCTTGTGTTATTGTATTCATAAAGCCACTTCATGAATGTAACTTCTACAAAGCAAAGTATCCAGTTGTCGCCACATGTCTACATTCATCAAACTGAGTTGCGACAGTAAGCACGAGGTTTTTAATTCATATTTCACTTAACTGCTTTAGTATCATATTGCATCTACAGAACACTGTACAACACGGATGTCGTCCAATCCACCAAAGTTGTAGATGAAGAGTCTATGACACACCCAATAAAATTGTCGTCGAGGTTGCGGACACAAACTGAAACCGTATGTAATATAGTGTAATGTATTGATAATATACTAAATTAAAAAAGGGAAACCAAATAACCCGCACATAAAAGACAGAAGCTACGACGACGTTTCGGTCCGGACTTGGACCATATTGACAAAGTCACACTAACAGTGAAGGGCCAGGACGGGGCTATTATAGGCAGGAAGAGGTGGAGGCAGTAGTAGTGGTAGTAGTAGTAGTAGTAGTAGTACAAAGAATTGTATATAATACGACAGGATGAATTGACACACCGCCACAACACCCGGGCATCCCACCGTAGACGCCTGCCATCAGCCAGCCACTGGAAGGCGAAACGTCCTCCAACAAAGGACAACCAGACGCGCACATGTGGTCTAATTTCATCAGTAGTTGTGACTTTGTCAATGGTTCTCCAAGTTGGCCGATACGTCGTCGTAAGCTTCTGTCTTTTATGTGGGGTTATTTGAGTATCGTTCCGTCACGGTAATTGTGCCTTTTTGTTAATTTTAAAAAGAAAAACCTTTTGTTTTTCTTTTTTAGCGCCTCCTCCCCCCCCTGCACACCCGGGTGGGATACCTGGGCATTACCTGCGGAGAGGAGTTCACGGTGGGTCAATGTCCCTACGGGCCCGGTCTGTGACCAGGCCTCCCTGAGTGGATCGAGCCTGATCAACCAGGCTTGTACTGCTGGCTGCATGCAAACCAACACACGAGCCCACAGCCCGGGCTGGTCAGGGAACCGACTCTAGGTGCTTGTACAGTGCCAGCTTGTAAAGACTGCCAGGGGTCTGTTGGTACTTCCCCCTTATGTATGTGGGTGTCAGGTGAACAGTCTCGGGCCCCTGACACTTACTGTATGGCCAGCGTGTAGTGAAAAAAAACTTAAGAGGGGAAGGAGCCAAAGGTATTGGCAGAGAGCATACATAGTTTCCTTGTACCAAAGGAAAAAGGAGTCAAGGGAGATTGTAAGAATAAGAATTATTGAGGGTTTTGTGGTAAAAGGGAGTTAGACATCTAGCAGGCGTGTGTAAGGGTGTTAGAAACAGGACAAGTGGAGTTGTGAAGGGATTCAGGGAAATACGCGTTAAACTGGACTTGAGTCTGGAGATTTGAAAGGCACAGTCCCTGCACTCTGAGAAGGGATGAGCTTATTCTGCACAGTCTTGTTCATCTAACTCCCTGTAGCGCAGTATATATATGCCTCTGGCAAGACAGTGCTAGAGTAATGATGGTGTGAAACTGTTTCGTTTTTTTTTGGTCACCCCACCTTGGTGGGAATTGTCCAGTTATATTTATTACTAATATATCTATATAATATATATATATTAATATATATTTATTTAATATATATATATATATTATATTTCTTATAATATAGTTTTATATTATACAATATGTCGTGCCGAATAGGCAGAACTTCCGAATCTGGCTTAAAATAGCAACGCTCATCTTGCCATAAAGGTCAGTGAAAAATTTGTGTATGCAATAATTCGCCAAAATCATTCTGACACTACGAAAAAAATTATATTTTGATGTGTTTGTTTAGTACTAAATTATTGTAAATGTATTTAAAATATATTTAGTTGGGTTGTTAGGCTAAATAAGTTGCTCTTGTTTAATAAGGTTAGGTAAGTTTTCTAAGATTCTTTTGGTGCAAAATTAAATTTTTTACATTACGTTAATGAAAGAAAATATATATTTTAAACGTATAAGAAAAATTTCACTAAGGACTTAATTTTAAATGAGTTCTTGGTAACTGACCTGCTTTCATAATTCGGCACGAAATATATATATATATATATATATATTTATATTTATATATATATATAATAGATATATATTATATACATATATATTGTATTATATATTGGTAGTAGGTGGTGGTAGACAGACCACACCAGGGATGTTACTACCGTCCTGCCAAGTGAGTGTTTACCTGTGAGTTTACCTGGTGAGAGTTCCGGGGTCAACGCCCCCGCAGGCCCGGTCTGTGACACAGGCCCTCCAGGGTATCAGAGCATGATCAACCAGGCTGTTAATGTGGTTGCTAGCAAACCAACGTACGAGCCACAGGCCGGGGCTGGTCTGGTTACGACTTTAGGTGCTTGTTCGTGCCAGCTTGGAAGTCTGCCAGGGGTCTGTTGGTAATCCCCCAGTATGCTGGGAGGCAAGTTGAACAGTCTCGGGCCCTGACAATTATTGATGGTCTCCTTTAACGTGCGAGTGACACCCTGCTTTTCATTGGGGGGATGTTGCCAATCGTCTGCCAAAGTCTTTTGCTTTCCATAGTGAGTGATTTTCGTGTGCAAGTTCGGTACTATTAGTCCCTCGAGGGATTTTTCAGGTTGTAATAAATCATGTATCTCTCCCGCCTGCGTTCCACGGAATTACAGGTTCAGGAACTCAGCAGCTACCCAGTAATTGAGGAGTTTTATCCTCGTTATGCTCGCCCCGTGAAGGTTCTCTGTAATTTTCTAGGTCAGCTATTCTCACCTCGCCTTGAAAGGTGCTGTTAGTGGTTTTTTACAACGAAAGCCTGTAATTGTTTACATGATGGGAGGAGTGCTGGTGTCTATTTGTCTGTCTCATAAAATGCAAGATTGGTATGTCTTGCCTACTTCTACTTGCATTTAGGTCACACTACACATACATGTACAAGTCATTATATATATTACAACACATCCCCTTGGGGTTTCTTTGT
Organism: Cherax quadricarinatus; assembly: GCF_026875155.1. Classification (NCBI taxonomy): domain Eukaryota; kingdom Metazoa; phylum Arthropoda; class Malacostraca; order Decapoda; family Parastacidae; genus Cherax; species Cherax quadricarinatus. The sequence goes on from NC_069457.1 coordinate 3,388,184, forward strand.
TTTCTTTCTAGTTCTTGTTTGATTATTTCCTCTTCCTCCATGGGAAAGTGGAACAGAATTCTTACCTCTGTAAGCCATGCGTTGTTGTAAGGCGGCTAAATGCGGGAGCAAGGGTGCTAGTAAACCCTTCTCTGTATTATTTATATTTTATTATCACACTGGCCGATTCCAAAACAAGGCGGGTGGCCCGAAAAAAAGAAAAACTTTCACCAACATTCACTCCATCACTGTGTTTGCAGAAGGGTGCTTTCACTTCAGTTTTTTTAAAAATACTGCAACCTTAACACACCTCCTTCAAGAGTGCAGGACACTGTACTTCCCATCTCAATGGACTCAAGTCCGGCCTGCCGGTTTCCCTGAACCCCTTCATAAATGTTACTTTGTCACACTCCAGCAGCACGTCAAGTTTAACAACCATTGTCTCCATTCACTCCTATCAAACACGCTCCACGCATGCATGCTGGAGTCCAAGCCCCCTCGCACACAAAACCTCCTTTTTACCCCCCCCTCCAAACTTTCCTAGGCCGACCCCTACCCGCCTCTTCCACTACGACTGATACACTCTTGTAGTCACTCTTTCTAGCTCCATTCTCTGCTACATGACCGAACCACCTCAACAACCCTTTCCTAGCCCTGCTGGACAAACAGGTTTTGGTAATCCCGCACCTTCCTAACTTCCAAAACTACGAAAATTCACTCTGATTTTCTTCACACCACACATTGCCTCAGACATGACATTCCACTGCCGCCAGCCTTCTCCTCGCATGCAACATTCATCACCATGCTTCCCACCCATATAAGGCGTTGGTAAAAAAACTATACTCTCATACATTCCCCTCTTTGCCTCCAAGGACAAAGTTCTTTGTCTCACAGACTCCTAAGTGACAACTGCTCACCCTTTTCCCCTCATCAATTCTATGATTCACCTCATCTTTCATAGTCCTATCCGTGACCCGTCCATCCCAAAATATCTGATTACATTCACCTCCTCGCTCCTTAAATTCAACCCACCAAGTGCAAGTCATTGAAGACTGGGGGAAAGGGGCAGGGAATGGCCCAGATGGATGGAGAACAGGTCTAGGGGTTCAGTGGTCATTACTTTGTAATTTGTTCATGATTTGTAACCATGTATAGGAGTGAGGCTTGATTCATTTCCTTTGAACTTGCCATGATTGTGACCAGATCTACCGGGTGTTCATTACCTTTGTAACTAGTTCTGCCTTATTCATACTTTGGGCTCCAGTCCCTGGACCCATTATGTACCTCTGTAATCTTTTGACTCACTGCACACAGGATGGGTATGGGGTGCATAAGAAGATATTAAAACTAACTAAACAAGAGACTACAAACCCACTCAAGGAAAAGGATCTTGGAGTGAATATGAAACACAGGGCACATCTCCTGAAGCGCACATCAACTAAATAACTGCTGCCGCATATGGGCGCCTGGGAAAATCTCAGAACAGCATTCCGACATATCAATAAGGAATCGTTCAGGACCCTGTACACGTGTATGTTAGTCCTTTTACTGGAGTATGCAGCACCAGTTTGGAGCCCAAACTAGCCAAGCACGTAACGGAAACTAGAGGACAGTGACAAGGTTTGCAACAACAAATTCCCCAGAGGCTAAGGGGCTGGCCTTACGAGGAGTGGTTAACGGAAATCAACTGACTCATTGGAGGACAGGAGAGATAGGGAAGATATGATAACGTCATATAAAAAACTTGAGAGGAATTGACTAGATGAGGGACAGAGTCAGGATGTCCTGTCGGTGGGACACAACACGAAGGGAATCACAAACTGGAAGTTGAAGACTCAGTGAATCACAGGGATGTTAGGAAGTATTTCTTCAGTCACTGAATTGTCAAAGAAGTGGAATAGTCTGGGAAGTGATGTAGTGGAGGCAGGAGCCGTACATAGCTTAAGAAGAGGTATGATAAAGCTCATGGAGCAGGGAAAAGGTGACATAATAGTGACCAGTGAAGAGGCGAGGCAGGAGGTGACAATCGACCCTTGCAACCACAATTAGGTGAGTACAACTAGGCGCAAAGTACAACCACACACATGAGCTTTACAAAGGACTTACAGCATGGCTTTCAGGGAAGGGTAATCCTGTGTCACAAACCTAATGGAGTTTTACAAGGTGACGAAAGTAAAGACAAAGAGAGAGAGGGAGGGGGGTAGATTGCATTTTCTTGAAACTGTTAAGGGGATTTTTGACACAGTTCCACACAAGAGATTAGTGCAAAACCTAAAGGAACCAGGCAGGTATAACAGGAAAGGTACTGCCATGATTCAGGAGAATACCTGTCAGGAGGGCAACAACGAAGTGTGGTATGCAACGAGGTTTCGGGAGTGGGTGCCCTGAGACTGGGCGGGGTTCCACAGGGGTCGGTCCTGGGACTGGTGCTGTTTCTGGTATATGTGAATAACACAAAGGGAAGGGGATAGACTCTAAAGTGTGTCCCTATTTGCAGATGATGTAAGGCAAAAGAGGGGAATTCAGTCGGATTTGAGGATCTGGCAGGACTGCAAAGGGATTTGGACAGGCTGCAGGCCTGGTCCAAGCAACTGGCTTTGGAGTTTAAACCCACCAAATGAAAAGTTATGAAGATTGAGAAAGGGCGAAGATCACAGACAGGAGCACAGGCCAGGGTGGCCAAAGATTGCAAACCTTCACTCAAGGGAAAAGGATCTTGGGATGAGTATAATACAAACACATTCTTGAGGTGCATATCAACCTATAACTGCTGCAAACATATGGGCGCCTCGGCAAACTTAGAGAAACAGTTGTTCGACACCTCGGTAAGGATCCATTCCATAGCTATGAACACTGTGTATATCGGCCCAACTACTGGAGTATGCAGCCACTATTTTGGAAAAAAAACTCCCACCCAATCAAAAACATCAAGGTTGTTAAGCTTGGAGGTAAAACTGAGCAATGAAAACAAGCTATGGCTAAACACTCTTCCTTCTGTCTGGAATTTGCTCTGAGGTCAACAACACCATCCTTCATGGTGGATGCCCCAATCAACCAGCCTATTGATTGCTAATGGCACAAATTTCAACATCTGGAAGTAGCTCTACATTTTTATTACATGAAAAAAACTTCATTATTCAACTACAGTACATACTGAAGGGAGAAAGAATCCTTCCTCCGTAACCTATGCATGTCGTAAGCAGATTGATGTAAAATGCCAGGAACAAGGAGCTAGTAACCTCGTTCCTGTTATAAATTTACTAAATGTAAAGAGGAGAAAACTCGTTTTTCATTGTAGGTCCCTTGCTTAGGAAGATATGGTAGTTTTTAAAAAAAAATTATGAAAGCGATACTTTTTTTTTCCAGGCTAACCTGCTGGTGGGCGACAGCAGTGTTTTATAACAAAAAAAAAAAAAATCACTAAAAACTATTAATTCCTGGTATAAGACAAGCAATCAGTGATGATGGATTTTTTTGTATGGTCACTTAACCAAACTCTTTTATGGTTGTGATGCTTGGAGTGGTAAATGCGCAGCGAGGAGACAGTTGGAGGCAGTGGAGAATGTCCTGTTTAAGGGGCAACTGTGTGGTGTATATTATACAGAAAAGTCGGATAGAGTGTGGAAATTAGGAGAAGGTTTGTTAGAGTTATAAAAAGTATTAGTCAGAGGGCAGAAGAGGGGTTGTTGAGGTGGTTTGGTCATTTAGAAGAGAATGGATCAAGTAGAATGGAATGGAAAGGATATAAATCTATAGGGAAGGAAGGTGAGGTAGAACATCTCGAAAGGGTAGGAGAGAGGGGGTGTTAAAGGAGGTTTTGCGGCGAGGGGCTTGACTTCCAGCAAGCCGTGCATGGGCGTGTTTGATAGATGTGAATGGAGCGAATGATACTTGAGGACCTGACGATCGTTGGGGAGTGTGAGCAGGGTTAATATTTTAGGGAATGGATTCAGGGAAAACGGTGATTTTCATATAGGCGGACTTGAGTCCTGGAATGGGAAGTACATTGTCTGCATTATAAAGGAGGGGTTTGGGCATATTGGCAGTTTGGAGGGATATGTTGTGTTATCTGTGAACGTATATACTTCTAACTGGTTGTATCTGAGCCCCTCTGCAAAAAACAGTGATAATGTGTGAGTTGGTGAAAGTGTTGAATGATGATGAACGTATTTTATCTTTTTGGGGATTTCTTTCTTTTTTGGGTCACCTGCCTCGGGTGGGTCACCCTGGCCTCGGTGGGGGCACCCTGCCACGTGGGTCACCTGCCTCGGTGGGTCACCCGCCTCGGTGGGTCACCCTGCCTCGGGGGTCCACCTGCCTCGGGGGTCTCCCTGCCTCGGTGGTCACCCTGCCTCGGATGGGTCACCTGCCTCGGTGGGGCACCCTCCTCGGTTGGGGAGTACGGCCGACTTGTTGAAAAAAAAAAAAAAAAAAAAACTTAATCTTGCCGTTGAAGAAGCCAATAAGGTAGAAAACTAAATTTAACCAATTTATTGTAATATATAGACAGGCATCATACATTACCTGTATGACCATGATCTCTCATCCTCTACAATTAAACAAATACAGAGGAAATTTTAGTAATGACTGATTTTAATATACTTTATGTACAGTTGTCTTTTATTATATGATGTTTTTGTACAAATATAATAATTGTAATACTTTGTTAGTGAAACATTAGAAACCTTAGACAGAATCTTTGTCATCGAAAAGCGAAAATCAAGTTGTTTCTGTAAATTAAACTCAAATTTTATTTTTCCTTTTAGGGAAGTCAGCACCTTGTTGCCAGTGAGAGGCTCTTGATCCAAAGATTTGGGGCTTCTCCTAGGAATTGATCTAATCACCTTCCCTTCATAGGCACTATCGACCCTTATGGGTTTAGCGTTTTCCTAAGGTGACTGTACAAAAATAATAAGAGAGAGAAATAAATTCCTTTTTTCTAGACAAAAACGCCAAAAAAAAAAAAATAGGTAATGTTATTTTCCTTTCTTTTCCAGATTTATATAATTTATATAAAAAAATATATAAATTAAATACTATGGCATGTAATATGTGTTATATTATTTATATGACTTTGAATATTTTATTAAAATGTGTGTGTGTGGTGTGTGGAATGTGAGGTGTATAATATTTCTCCTCTAAATTAATTCCCTCCGTTACTGAAGGTAACATCACCAGGTAACTGTATATCAATGGCATTAAACTGAATTATGCTCAGTAATAACCACATGGAGGACAGATAGAGGGAGATATAATTGATTGTTTATTTCAACCCCTTTCTGGGGGACCCATCTGTGAGAGGATCCCAGAAAGGGGTCAGTATATACAGATTAATTATCTTTCTGAGTTTCTGTCTTCATGCTGGGAGGTTATTATTGAGCACTGACAAGTGTTCATTCACCCGTCTGGTTATTCACTGATTGTATTATTAATAAGACATGACATTGTCATTTACGGCATTACATGTGGAAAGGTATTTTGTCCACAGAGACTTCATGCTTCTTTCGACCCATTTTTAGTAAAAAATAATAAACGTCCCTAGTGGATGATGTTTTCCAATAAAATGCCCATAAGTGGAATTTGGTCTTCGACAACATCAAACATGAACTCTAAGACATGGCATTTTACATAAATTATACAGTAGAAGCCCCCGTATCCACTGATCGTCGGTATCCTTGGTTTCGTTATCCACTGTTTACTGTGGCCCAATAGTACCTCTTATTTTACATAACAATGGCCCCCAAAGCACAGAAGTAGAGAAGCTGGCAGTTTTCTTCAGAGCCCTAAGTGATAATTCTGCACTTATTGTGCAGTTTATCAAATTTTAAACTTTATAATAGGAGGTTTCAAGAACGTGCAATGGTTTCAGTATCACGACAGGTTCTTGGAATGTAATCCCCTGCGGATACGGTGGTCCTTCTGTATTTTATGGTTTTTGCCCATAACTATTTTCGTGTTATGGGATTTTGAGTTTTGAAGTGGAAAACAAACCCAGAGAGAATGTAGCGGTGGAGTCCATCAGCAGGGCATTTAGTCGTTGGGATGTAAACATGTGCGTCGGTCTCCTTCTCTTCACACCTCTTTTGAAAACACTACACTATGCTCAATTTGTGAAGCCTGTTTCTCCTTGCACGACTGAGTGGAATGTTCTCTAGTCTGCAGAACTGTTGCATGTGCAGTACTAACATGGTTCTCCTCTGCACATCTAGAACTTCTATTAGTGACTGTCATCTAAATCGTTCATGGCTGAAACTGTACAGTTTTCCATCCACAACACACACGTTTACCGGCGGTGTTTTAAAGCGGCCAAAGTTTGTCACAGTTTTACCTTCTTCCGGTGAAAACTTGTATACCTGATTGGAACAGTTATCTGTAAGATATAAACAAGGATTAACAAGAAAATGCACTCACCACATTCTGAACAATTGTTTTTGCCTCTATCAAAAGCCCCCCTTGATCACTAACACTAAAACCAAAATAAAAATCCACAAGGGAAAAAAAATGATAGTGGAAGAGGTTTCTTAAGATTAAGATTCTGCAGCATGTAGTCCTTATACTTCCCACCCCTTACTACCAGCATTTAGTACTGTACTTCCCACCCCTTACTCCCAGCATTTAGTACTGTACTCCCATCTCCAGAACTGTAACAACTACTACCCCTCCTTCAGAGTGCAGGGACTGCACTGCCCACCTCCAGGCATCAAGCCTGACTAACTAGTTCCCCCCCCCTGAATCCAACCACAAGTATTCCAGTATTTCATCAACACTGAATTATGAAGCACCATATTCACCTATTCTCCATGGGGAAGTGGAACAGAATTCTTTCTCTGTAAGCTATGCATGTTGTAAGAGGCGACTAAAATGCCAGGAGCAAGAGGCTAGTAACCCCTTCTCCTGTATGCATTATTAAAAAGACAAACTTGTTGAAAGAAGAGGATATTCACCTATCAAATAAACAGAGTTACTCCATGTTAAAGCTGCTCGATAGCCTTGCTTGCTGGGAGATATTACTGGTATGGCTGACCATTTCTTCATGGACGGATAATAGGTCAGCAGTTGCATCTCTTGTGTAAATACCATAAGTCTTCCTTTAAACACAAGCAGTCCGTGACCAACACAATTGCGGCTGTCCGACAATGTAGCCAGTCACCTGCGGAAATAAACATCATCAAATTAAACATGTATGGAATGTGAAAATACATTAGTTTTTAACACACAAGCCATCTCCACCAAGGAAGGGTGACCTGAAAAAGAAACACTTTCAGCATCATTCTCACTATCACTGTTTTGCCAGAGGCACACAGATACAACAGGTTTAGATGTACCCCCATGCAGCAAAGATCACCCCCTAACAGAGTGCAAGCACTTTACTTACTCACCTCCAGGGACTCAAGTCGGCTATGGTTTCCTGTGAAGTGTAGAGGCAAAAAATAATCAACAATAGAAAAAAAAAGCCAAGGGACCAATATTTTTGAAGGTATAAAGACTTAGTTATAGTACAATGCTGAAGTTTCACTGATACAAAACTACTCAATTTTGTTTGCAGTATGATTACCATCAAATTAGCTGTATCACGATACCCATCGAAATTAGCTGATATACCGATACCATCAAAATTGCTGATATCACCGATACATCAAAATAGCTGATATGCACTGATACTGATGAATATTAAAGCTAGTCAATACCAATACCTGGCACATTCCTAATTAAATTATTTAATTTTTATTAACACACTGGCGATTCCCCCAAGGCCGGGTGGCCCGAAAAACGAAAACTTTCTCCATCATTTCATCCATTACTCAATTTAATTATTATCAATTTCATAGGAAGCAGAAGTGGGGAAGAGAGACTCAGATTAGAGGGAGAAAAGAGATGGGTGACCATCACAGGCGCTGTACCAAGACTGAGACAGAGAATCCGCATCAAAGGCAGGATCATTCAAGAGGACTCTGCAATACACCAGTAAGAATTGCAACAGCAACGGCAGCATCAACAATGGTAGCAACATCAACAACAACAGCAAGTCAAAAAATAAAAATAAAAATCAACACAGTGATTCAATCTATAGTTTATTTAGTGACAGTTTTGAAACAGTTATGATACAAATATAATTAAATGTAATTCCATGTACAATCGCTGTAAAAAAAGTTAAGGTTTACCATTTGAAGTAATCAATCAATCAATCAATCAATCAATCAAACAATCAATCAATCAAGTTTATTCTCTATAAGGATTACAATGCGGGGTTTACAGATTTTGGTTATTGTGTGATTTACATGTAATAAAATACTAATTACAGAAGGGGCCACTAGGACACCTAGCATGGCTAGGCATTTCGGGCAGACTTAGATTAATTCTTAACCCTAAATTATTACAAATTATGGAGTAAGTTGACTAAATATTAAGTGACTAAATACTAGTTAGTGAGTTTAGCAATGTGAGTGCTTCTGTTTTGGCATAATACATAGTTTATATATTGGAGTATCACAGGAAACTTATGATAGTTAGGATCATTATTTTGAGATTAGATTCGTATTTCTGTGCTTATAGTCAAATGGGTGAGGGAGTGAGCGTATTAAGGTGAACCACCAGGTGGGTTTATTCATGTAGTTTAGTTGACGGTGGTGGTGTATCAGGGAGATAAGTGTTTTCTAACTGTAGTTTTGAAGGTGAGGAATGTGTCGGCATTTCTAGAGTTTTTCAGGTAGGGTTTCCAGATTTTAGGGCCTTTTGACATACACTGAATTTGTAAAGGTTTGGTCGGGACACGGGGAGGGAATGTAGTAGAGATGTTTGTTCAGGTGTTATGCCTGTGGATCCTGTCACAACTATCAAGAAAAGCATTTTAGGTCAAGGAATAATATTGGAATTTAAGGTCCTGTATATGTAGATTGCACAGTAGTATAGTGTGGATGTTCTGAACAGGGAGTAAGTTTAGTTCTAATGAAGAAGTGGGGGGGGGGGAGGTGTGTTGCCAGGGATGGGATTTTAAGTGATTATTCTTACTGTGGGCTTTTTGTTGAGTTGATTATTGGTTTTTAGGTCTGTTGTTGCACTGAGTTGATCCACACTAATAGCATAGAGTGAGGTAGGATAAATGAGTGAATAGAGATATAGTGTGAGAAGGGCATTTTGCGGCATTGTAGTATCGTATCTTGGAGAGGATCCCAATCTGTTTTGGATACTTTTTTGATGTTTGTTGGATATGGGTGCTGAAATTCATGGTTGTTTGTCGAGGTATAGGCTAGGAATTGCCCTCGCATTGTGTCTGGCATTTAGAGTGTTGCTGATCTTAATGTTAAAGTTGTGCACCACCTCCTTGCCTACCAAACATATATGAGTAGGTTTTGTCAGTGTTAAACCCTTTCAGGGTCCGTCCATAGATCTTCGGCTTTACGTTCAGGGTTCCACACGTAGATCTACGTAATAAGCTCAGCTCGCTCTCGATAACATTGTTGAGTGGTATCATTTGGGCCCTAGATATGAGAGATACATCTATGTGGTATGTGTGCACCACTAAAACAGATCCTGCAGCACACTGTGTATAATGAGAAAAAAAAACTGAAATCATGATTTTTCAATAAAACAGGCGATTTTGCAGTGTTTTTTCATTGTGTGTTTAGTTGTATTGCGATTTCTTTGGTCTCATTTGATAGAATGAAGACATATTAAGAAAATAGAGATGTTTTTGATTGTTTTTAGCACTGAAATGGCTTGTAAACTGAGCTCAAAGAGTAGCAGAAATGTTAAATTTTTGCGATATTCAAAGGAGTAAACAAACGACCTCACACGTCTAATACTCGTCAGCTGGTGGGGTCTATAGCATTCACAAATATGGTGATGACACATTATCAATTATTACAGTATTGATAACAGTAAATCTTCTATTTTTTGGTGTGAAATATAAAAGTCATTATGTGAATAAAAAATCAAATATGAATTTATTTGTAAAGCTCAAAACGTAAACTAATGAACAGGGATATGTTAGGTTAGTTCCAGGAAATACCTACTTGTTATTCTGGACCCTATTTTGAAATTGGGATATTTGAACTTTTGTTAAATTGCCAAATTATCATTTCCGATCACTTTTATGTTTTGAAAAAGTTGACTTGGGCGATTTCTTATGCTCATTCGATAGAATAGAAGTAATATAGTGAATAGCTATCAATTTGTTGACTGCGGATAATGTAATTGCCTAAAATGGGAGTCAAATTCAGCAAAATCAACGAATTCGTATATCGTTCTGACCACATCAAAATTCGCGAGAGGCACTCAGCTTTTCGTCAATTTTCCATTCAAATTTCGTACTTTTGTTTTATTACCTTCACAAAAAGATTCTCTACCAGATTTCATAAGAAAAAATAACAAGATTTTTTTTTTTGAAATTCTGGACACTGGGGCACCACTTCAGATTTGGGCCTTGGACCCTTGAAGGGGTTATAGTGTAAGTTTATTGGCTGTCATCAAGTCAATTTTTGAGCAGAGCTCCTTGTTAACCAATGGTTGTTGAGGGTGGCAAAGATTAGGGTGAGAGATGACATAAGTCGGATGACGTCAACAAAGAGATTGGGTTTCAGGTGTTTGGGGTAGGAAGATTCATTGATGTTAATGAGAAGAGCAGGGGTCCAAGGACACTTCTTGCAGAACTCCAGTTTCAAGTGGCCGTGTTGATGATACTGTGTTTTAAATGGTGAGATGAATACTGATACCTATTAGTAAGGTAGGATTTGAAATTATGCAGCGCGTCACCCCATGCGCGCTCTTATACCATAATGGTCAAGTTTGTGGAGTAGAATGACCTTGGTCTACTCTGTCAAAGCTTTTTCTTAGGTCAATAAAAGTTCCTAGCGGATATTCCTGATTTCCCAATTGTGGGTTTAGAAGAGGTCTAGGCATTTTTACAATTGCATCATTTTAATGCTTTTATTTTTCCTGAATCCAAGTTGGCAGGGTGTTGAGTATGTATTTGTGACGTTCTAAATGAAATATAGTCTCCTGTGCACGAGGTTCTCGATGATTTTGGATAGCAATGGTAAGTTTGAATATTGGCCTATAGTTGTTTCGTCTGTAGGGTCACACCACCTTTATGTATTGGTGTAACCCATTGCTGTCTTGAGTAGTTTCGGGGGAATTTGCTAGTTTCTAGTTACTTGTTAAAAGTAATGAAATAGCTGCGAAAGACATGGGCGGGCCGCTTGCTTGTACAGTATGGTGGGACAGTGAGACAGTTCCCTGAGCTATTTTTAAGTGACTTTATAATCTCGGTGACTTCGGTGGGCTCAAGTTGGTACAGATAGAAGGAATTTGGGGAAATTCCTTCTTGGTAGTCCCCGGCATGGGCATTGGTTGTGGGATTGGGATTTTAATGGCGAGAATTAGATCCTATGTTTGAGAGAAGTCGTTTATCTTGTTAGCTGTATCAGTGGGATGAGTGGTGTTTCATTGGGTTTTTAGTTAGGACCTATATTCTTGGTTTTTTTTAGTTTGTGGGTCCCCAGAATCTGGGAGGGGAAAGTCGGTTTTCCTGGTCTTTTTTATTATCTCCTCTTGTGTCAGTGAAATCTGCATGGAGTAGTTAACAGTTGTAAAATAATATGATTCTCGGCTTACTTTTCCCATAAAATGCAATTGCAATATCGATTAAATGTGTGATAATTTCACATTTTAGCTAATAAAATGAGGGATGTCAGATAAACTAATCCTTAAAATCCTACTTACTCGTATTAAATTTTAGTCTAACTCTCTTTTCCCATTCCCTCCCTCTCTACTCGGGCAGCAGTCTTAGTGGACTGTGGAAGTTATTCTGTTATATGCTGCTCCTTTATAGTCCAGCCAACAGTAGTTCAGTGATTTTCTCTTTCCATAAAGTTATTCACATGATTGACTAGAGAGATAGAGTAGATGGAGAGATTTGTAACATCACATAATGCTAATTTTATATTTAAAAAAAAAAATTGAGAGAGAGAGAGATACAAGAGTTTATCATCAAATAAAGCATTTTGGGGACATACTCAAACGTCAATTGTGCACAAATGTCACCATCTCTGTACAAACATTGCATCATGCTGAAATATAATAATATTTTTTTTTTTTATTAACAACTGACGATCCCTCCAAGGCAGGGTGGCCCCAAAAAGAAAAAAACTTTCACCATCATTCACCTCCATCAATGTCTTGCCAGAAGGGAGCTTTACACTACAGGTTTTAAATACTGTATCTCGACAAAGTCCTATTTGCTAACTTCTGGCCCAACTCTAAGGCGATGGATCCGGACTGCCTCTGGTGTGGTCTCCAAACATATCAGTGACAAGGCCTCATTGTGCACCTCATTCTGATGCCTGTATAAAGGGCTATCTCTGCCTGAGCTTTCAGATTCATCAAAGACTATGGTGCTCAATACCTGCTCCTAGATGATTAACCTTCCTCTTCTACTGTCTTCTGTATAAATTCTATAAGGTTGAGGGATGATTACCTCCTCTTCTACTGTTTCTGTATATTCTATAAGGTTGAGGGACTTGATTAGCTTCTCTTCTACTGTCTTCTGTATAATTCTATAAGGTTGAGAGACTGATTACTCTCTCTTCTACTGTCTTCTGTATAATTCTATATGGTTGGGGGACTGATTACCTACTCTTTCTACTGTCTCCCCCCCGTATATTTCTATAAGGTGTGAGGGACTGATTACCTCTTCTTCTACTGTCTCTGTATAATTCTATAAGGTGTGGGACTGATTACCTCTTCTTTCCTGGCTTCTGTATAATGCTATAAGGTTGAGGGACTGATTACCTCTTCTTCTACTGTTTCTGTATAATTCTATATGGTTTTGAGGGACTGATTACTCCTCTTCTACTGTCTTCTGTATATTATATAAGGTTGAGGGATGATTACCTCCTCTTTACAGTCTTCTGTATAATTTCTATAGGTTGATGGGACTGATTACCTCCTCTTTACTGTCTTCTGTATATTTCTATAAGGTTGAGGGGGACTTGATTACCTCATATTCTACTGTCTTCTGTTAATTTCTATAAGGTTGAGGGATGTTTACCTCCTCTTCTACTGTCTTCTGTATAATTCTATTAAGGTTGAGGGACTGATATTACCTCTTCTTTCTACTGTCTTCTGTATATTTCTATAAGGTGAGGACTGATTTACCTCCTCTTCTATGTCTTCTGTATAATTCTATAAGGTTGAGGGACTGTTTACCTCTCTTCTACTGTCTTCTGTATAATTCTATAAGGTTGAGGGACTGATTACCTCCTCTTCTACTGTCTTCTGATATAATCTATAAGATTGAGTGGACCTGATTACCTCCTCTTCTACATGTCTTCCTGCATTTAATCAGTGATGTCTGAAGAATTACCTGTCTTCCACTGTCTTCTGTATATAATTTGAGGCTGAGGAACTGATTACCTCTTTAACAGTCTTTGTTTACATTCTTGTGTTATTGTATTCATAAAGCCACTTCATGAATGTAACTTCTACAAAGCAAAGTATCCAGTTGTCGCCACATGTCTACATTCATCAAACTGAGTTGCGACAGTAAGCACGAGGTTTTTAATTCATATTTCACTTAACTGCTTTAGTATCATATTGCATCTACAGAACACTGTACAACACGGATGTCGTCCAATCCACCAAAGTTGTAGATGAAGAGTCTATGACACACCCAATAAAATTGTCGTCGAGGTTGCGGACACAAACTGAAACCGTATGTAATATAGTGTAATGTATTGATAATATACTAAATTAAAAAAGGGAAACCAAATAACCCGCACATAAAAGACAGAAGCTACGACGACGTTTCGGTCCGGACTTGGACCATATTGACAAAGTCACACTAACAGTGAAGGGCCAGGACGGGGCTATTATAGGCAGGAAGAGGTGGAGGCAGTAGTAGTGGTAGTAGTAGTAGTAGTAGTAGTACAAAGAATTGTATATAATACGACAGGATGAATTGACACACCGCCACAACACCCGGGCATCCCACCGTAGACGCCTGCCATCAGCCAGCCACTGGAAGGCGAAACGTCCTCCAACAAAGGACAACCAGACGCGCACATGTGGTCTAATTTCATCAGTAGTTGTGACTTTGTCAATGGTTCTCCAAGTTGGCCGATACGTCGTCGTAAGCTTCTGTCTTTTATGTGGGGTTATTTGAGTATCGTTCCGTCACGGTAATTGTGCCTTTTTGTTAATTTTAAAAAGAAAAACCTTTTGTTTTTCTTTTTTAGCGCCTCCTCCCCCCCCTGCACACCCGGGTGGGATACCTGGGCATTACCTGCGGAGAGGAGTTCACGGTGGGTCAATGTCCCTACGGGCCCGGTCTGTGACCAGGCCTCCCTGAGTGGATCGAGCCTGATCAACCAGGCTTGTACTGCTGGCTGCATGCAAACCAACACACGAGCCCACAGCCCGGGCTGGTCAGGGAACCGACTCTAGGTGCTTGTACAGTGCCAGCTTGTAAAGACTGCCAGGGGTCTGTTGGTACTTCCCCCTTATGTATGTGGGTGTCAGGTGAACAGTCTCGGGCCCCTGACACTTACTGTATGGCCAGCGTGTAGTGAAAAAAAACTTAAGAGGGGAAGGAGCCAAAGGTATTGGCAGAGAGCATACATAGTTTCCTTGTACCAAAGGAAAAAGGAGTCAAGGGAGATTGTAAGAATAAGAATTATTGAGGGTTTTGTGGTAAAAGGGAGTTAGACATCTAGCAGGCGTGTGTAAGGGTGTTAGAAACAGGACAAGTGGAGTTGTGAAGGGATTCAGGGAAATACGCGTTAAACTGGACTTGAGTCTGGAGATTTGAAAGGCACAGTCCCTGCACTCTGAGAAGGGATGAGCTTATTCTGCACAGTCTTGTTCATCTAACTCCCTGTAGCGCAGTATATATATGCCTCTGGCAAGACAGTGCTAGAGTAATGATGGTGTGAAACTGTTTCGTTTTTTTTTGGTCACCCCACCTTGGTGGGAATTGTCCAGTTATATTTATTACTAATATATCTATATAATATATATATATTAATATATATTTATTTAATATATATATATATATTATATTTCTTATAATATAGTTTTATATTATACAATATGTCGTGCCGAATAGGCAGAACTTCCGAATCTGGCTTAAAATAGCAACGCTCATCTTGCCATAAAGGTCAGTGAAAAATTTGTGTATGCAATAATTCGCCAAAATCATTCTGACACTACGAAAAAAATTATATTTTGATGTGTTTGTTTAGTACTAAATTATTGTAAATGTATTTAAAATATATTTAGTTGGGTTGTTAGGCTAAATAAGTTGCTCTTGTTTAATAAGGTTAGGTAAGTTTTCTAAGATTCTTTTGGTGCAAAATTAAATTTTTTACATTACGTTAATGAAAGAAAATATATATTTTAAACGTATAAGAAAAATTTCACTAAGGACTTAATTTTAAATGAGTTCTTGGTAACTGACCTGCTTTCATAATTCGGCACGAAATATATATATATATATATATATATTTATATTTATATATATATATAATAGATATATATTATATACATATATATTGTATTATATATTGGTAGTAGGTGGTGGTAGACAGACCACACCAGGGATGTTACTACCGTCCTGCCAAGTGAGTGTTTACCTGTGAGTTTACCTGGTGAGAGTTCCGGGGTCAACGCCCCCGCAGGCCCGGTCTGTGACACAGGCCCTCCAGGGTATCAGAGCATGATCAACCAGGCTGTTAATGTGGTTGCTAGCAAACCAACGTACGAGCCACAGGCCGGGGCTGGTCTGGTTACGACTTTAGGTGCTTGTTCGTGCCAGCTTGGAAGTCTGCCAGGGGTCTGTTGGTAATCCCCCAGTATGCTGGGAGGCAAGTTGAACAGTCTCGGGCCCTGACAATTATTGATGGTCTCCTTTAACGTGCGAGTGACACCCTGCTTTTCATTGGGGGGATGTTGCCAATCGTCTGCCAAAGTCTTTTGCTTTCCATAGTGAGTGATTTTCGTGTGCAAGTTCGGTACTATTAGTCCCTCGAGGGATTTTTCAGGTTGTAATAAATCATGTATCTCTCCCGCCTGCGTTCCACGGAATTACAGGTTCAGGAACTCAGCAGCTACCCAGTAATTGAGGAGTTTTATCCTCGTTATGCTCGCCCCGTGAAGGTTCTCTGTAATTTTCTAGGTCAGCTATTCTCACCTCGCCTTGAAAGGTGCTGTTAGTGGTTTTTTACAACGAAAGCCTGTAATTGTTTACATGATGGGAGGAGTGCTGGTGTCTATTTGTCTGTCTCATAAAATGCAAGATTGGTATGTCTTGCCTACTTCTACTTGCATTTAGGTCACACTACACATACATGTACAAGTCATTATATATATTACAACACATCCCCTTGGGGTTTCTTTGTTTTCTTTCTAGTTCTTGTTTGATTATTTCCTCTTCCTCCATGGGAAAGTGGAACAGAATTCTTACCTCTGTAAGCCATGCGTTGTTGTAAGGCGGCTAAATGCGGGAGCAAGGGTGCTAGTAAACCCTTCTCTGTATTATTTATATTTTATTATCACACTGGCCGATTCCAAAACAAGGCGGGTGGCCCGAAAAAAAGAAAAACTTTCACCAACATTCACTCCATCACTGTGTTTGCAGAAGGGTGCTTTCACTTCAGTTTTTTTAAAAATACTGCAACCTTAACACACCTCCTTCAAGAGTGCAGGACACTGTACTTCCCATCTCAATGGACTCAAGTCCGGCCTGCCGGTTTCCCTGAACCCCTTCATAAATGTTACTTTGTCACACTCCAGCAGCACGTCAAGTTTAACAACCATTGTCTCCATTCACTCCTATCAAACACGCTCCACGCATGCATGCTGGAGTCCAAGCCCCCTCGCACACAAAACCTCCTTTTTACCCCCCCCTCCAAACTTTCCTAGGCCGACCCCTACCCGCCTCTTCCACTACGACTGATACACTCTTGTAGTCACTCTTTCTAGCTCCATTCTCTGCTACATGACCGAACCACCTCAACAACCCTTTCCTAGCCCTGCTGGACAAACAGGTTTTGGTAATCCCGCACCTTCCTAACTTCCAAAACTACGAAAATTCACTCTGATTTTCTTCACACCACACATTGCCTCAGACATGAGGTTTAAATGCTATAACATTTGATGGACTGTCAAAGATCATGCTACCTTATCAAATCAGGGAACAGGTGGAATTTGAACCCATGGCAAGTGGGCATTAAAACTCACAGGACAGTGCGTTAACTCACTTGCCATGAGTTCGAACCCTACTTGTTCCCTGGTTTGTTTGCAATTGTGTTATTATGATTCGTGAGTCGTGTTACTCTTATGTACAGTCATCTTTCTTTTAGAGCTCCTCTATGTAATGTAATTTAGCATGATGCAACTGAAAAAATACATTAAAATTTAATTACACTTGAAAAGGTCCTGATACTATGTACAGTGATACCTCTCATATCTGATCTATATAGGCCAAGACCGGTTCGGAAACATGGAGTTTCCAGATACATGAGGGGGAAAAAATGCCCATCCGTACCCTCATATTGCCATCCATACCCCATCATATCACCATTGGCGATGGCGTTGTAGGTTTAAAAAACAAGCCCATCGTTGTCTGGCGGTGGGCCCAGACACTCTAGGCTCGAATAACAGCCTCCCAGATTTCACAGACCACAGGACCATAACTTTTCAAATGATGCTCCAAATGGATGCTCCAAATACTCCAAAAGTGTTTCGACACCTGGCCTTGCTGCTAAAGTTGTTGGTCTTGGAGGCATTGGGTCATCGTCATCACTTTCGGAATGTTCCAGGTGCAACATTGATTCTGCAATCTCTGCATCCATCTGAGACTGCACTCCAGGGTCGTCTTCATCACACTCTAGCCAGTCCTGCATGTCGTCTGTAGTTTTTTCCCAGCCTTGGACCAACCTGCATCTACGTTTACCTGGAGTTTACCTGGAGAGAGTTCCGGGGGTCAACGTCCCCGCGGCCCGGTCTGTGACCAGGCCTCCTGGTGGATCAGAGCCTGATCAACCAGGCTGTTACTGCTGGCTGCACGCAAACCAACGTATGAGCCACAGCCCGGTTGGTCAGGAACCGACTTTAAGTGCTTGTCCAGTGCCAGCTTGAAGACTGCCAGGGGTCTGTTGGTAATCCCCCTTACGTAAGCTGGGAGGCAGTTGAACAGTCTCGGGCCCCTGACACTTATTGTATGGTCTCTTAACGTGCTGACAATATTTCCCTCTTTTTTTTCTAGAGTAAGCACATTCCTGGCCCTCTTTGGTGCTATACACAAGATAGCTAGGACAAAACACAGCTGTAATAATGCTAAAAGGAAGGCGAAGAGTGCAGCTCCAAGCGGCCATTTGGTGCACTCAAGTGCGAGCCAAGTTTGATTCAGCCTTCTGCCGTATCCGAAAAGCTGTTTGGATGTTTTGGTAACAATTTCAGAATTTTGCCCTTTCCCAGGGCCTGTCTGGATATTGGCAAGGTTCAGATAATGGCAGGCCGGATATGCAAGGTATCACTGTACTATTCAGTTTTGATGCTCTTTTTACAACCACATTCACAAAAAAATCACACTATATATAGAAACCTTATAAGAGATTTTACTGTACTATATACAGTAGAACCCTGTTACTCCATTACAAAAAATGCACTAAAAGAGGAGCCTTTAAGAGAGTTGACTGAAGTGAATTTTTAAGATAAGGTTTCTAAGATTATCACTGCATTCTGCAAAGTAGTATTCTACAGTTTTTTTTTCTTAACACATAGGCCATTTCCCACTGAGGCAGGGTGACCTGAAGAAGAAGAGACACTTTCATCATCATTCACTCCATCACTTTCTTGCCAGAGGTGTACTGACACTGCAGTTCAAAACTTACAAATATTCTTTCATTATTATTAAATTTTGGAGATCTTGGTAACAAGCTAATGGTACATATATGCTAAGTCTCGATTAATGTGAATAACAGATCTTGCAAAGTGGCCACATTATATTCGAATTCGCACAATTAGAATTATGTGTAATTTTTGCACGATTTGAAGAGTTCGAGAAAAACTAGTATTAATTAACTTCACACTAAATTGAAATTTGCACTAATCGAAGTCGCACTAATCAAGACCTGGCTGTATACACACTATAACTACCTCTCTTGTTGAGGATTTTTTCTGAAACTGTCATTCTATGTCGCAAATTTTTTGGAAAAAAAAAAAAAAAAAATCTTATGAAATGATAGAGAATGTTTTTCCGATGGTAATGACACCAAAAGTTCGAAATTTGGTCGAAAACTCACGGAATTACGCTCCCGCGAAGTTAGCAGTCTCGGCGACATATACGCATCGGCGATTTCGCAGACTTTGAGCCCTGTTTTTGGCCAATTCTGTTGTTCCAGTTGACCAAACTCATAGCTATTTCTTTAGAACTCTATTTTTTCTATCAGTTGAGTACAAGAAACCGCCCATTTACCGATTTGAACTACCCAATAAAGTGGTCAGAAATTGGCAATTTGACCAATTTCACGCAAATTAAAAAAGATGCCAATTTCAAAATAGGGTCCAGAATAAACAAGACAGACATTCTTGGCATTAAAATAACATATCCTCTGTTCATTAGTCACATCTCTAGGCCCCTCTTATATTACTATTGCTTTCTATTTTTATTTTTTTATTCATACAAAAAATACAAAATTTACTGTTATGCAGACTACTGCATTATTGTAAAAATGGTATAAATAATATCAGTGCACTAGTGAAAGAATATCAGACTCCCCAGTTGATGTGTCTTGGACGTATGGTGTGATTTATTACTCTTGAATATTGGTAAAAGTCAAACATTTCCGCTACTTTGAGCTCAATTTCGAGGTAATTTTCATCATGAAACTAATCAAAATCATCTCTATTTCTGTAATATGTTTTCCATTTTATTATGTGGGGCCATGAAAACGAAATACAACAATAAATACTATACAAAAATACACCTCAAAATCGATGTTTTAATCCAAAAAAACGGTCAGTTTTTTTTTTCTCATTATACACTGCATGCTGCAGGATTTTTTTTATGTGGTGCACACTGACCACACAGACCCATTCTTTCATATGTGGGCCTACCAGCGTTCTCCCGCTTGATTTGAAGCTGCTAGAATTTATGCGTATTAATACGTCCGAAACACTGGCTCGTAAGACATATATATACGACCAAAACAGTCAAAGGGTTAACAGAAGAAAGTTAGTTCCTCAGGGCAGTTTGAAGCGTTTTCTGACATGCCTCAATTTTTAGCTAAAATATGCATATAAATCATTGTAAAAACAGTTAAGGTTGGTTGCTTGAAATAAAATGTTATGATCTAGCTATTTTTTCTCGTAAAATGCAACTGCAGCAGCAATTTCGATTAAAAGTGTAATATGTATTTTAGCTAAAAAATGAAGGATGTTACTCATGATCACTAAGAAATAAAACTTTCTCGCCTCTATATCATAACTCTCACCTGAATCCAGCTTACAAGTGCCTCCCAAACAGCCCATTCTCCACCTGGTCCTGAGTACAGGGATGGGTGACTCATGTATTCTACCAACTCTGAAAATATTCAATTACATGTATAGCACTGTATACTTCAAGTGTCTTGGTACATCCTCACAATTTAACCATAAACAAACATTCTTTCATTATACTATTTCTTTATAAAGTGATACAAAATATGGGTTACATTAATAAAATATTGTTAAGCACAAAAGAACGCCACTAACACGAGGTGCATTTTGAGCAGACTAATTCTATTCTTACAGACTACTTAAGAACTAGACAGGTTTTTAAGTTTGCATTAATACTTAAATAATCCCTTCTGTATACATTACTAAATTTAAATAGAAAAACATTTGTTTTTCTTTTTAGTTTACCCTGCCTCAGTGGGATATGGATGGTTCGTTGAAAAAAAATCTTTAATGTATAAAAGTGAGGTAGCTAAGTGGACAATGGTACAATTTTAAGAATTCATTAATACAGAGAAGAGAGGTATCCTAAAAAAAAAAGTAGCACAATGTTAAGTATGAATCAATTCCTTAAATTGGTTCAGTGATCTTAAGCTAACTGGGATTTCTTGAGCAGTTTCAAAGGTAAGATACTGCCTGCATAGACACTCAGGAAAATATCTGAACTACTGGAAATGCCTCAAAGTACAGTGGACCCCCGCATAACGATTACCTCCGAATGTGACCAATTATGTAAGTGTATTTATGTAAGTGCGTTTGTACGTGTATGTTTGGGGGTATGAAATGGACTAATCTACTTCACAATATTTCTTATGGGAACAAATTCGGTCAGTACTGGCACCTGAACATACTTCTGGAGTGAAAAAATATCGTTAACCGGGGGTCCACTGTACTTAGATTATTTTCTCTGAGACAACAGGCTTCTTCAGTCAAATGCAGAGGGGCCTAAATATGGAGACAGTAGAAGTGGAGAGGAATAATATGATTAGTCCATCAGCCTTGAAGGGTCAAGACCTCTCATTGACATCACGACATTTCACCAAAATCTCACTAAGATATTTACTTTGCCTGATATGCATTGCATGCTAGTGGCTTTCTTTTGTGTCTAACAATGATTTATTATATTTTTTTATTTTTTATTGATACACTGGCCATTTTCCACTGAGGCAGGGTGACCCAAAAAAGAAGAAACACTTTCATCATCACTCTATCAGTCGTGACAGAGACACGCTTACACTACAGTTCAAAAACTGCATTTTTTTTTTTAACTCTTTCAGGGTCTCCAGGCCCTCTCCGAGACTTGTTCTCAGGGTCGCCAAATTTTCAAAAAAAAAAAATTATTTTTTCTTATGAAAAGATAGATAATCTTTTCCCAATCATAATGACACCAAAAATATGAAATTTGATGAAAAACTTACGGAATTATGCTCTCGCAAAGTTAGCGGTCTTGACAATGTTTACGCATCAGCGATTTTGCCCACTTTGAGCCCTATTTTCGGCCAATTCCAGTGTACTAGTCGACAAAAATCATAACTATTTTGCTAGAACTCCACTTTTTCTATCGAATGAGTACAAGAAACCACCCATTTACCGATTTCAACTATCCAATACAGTGGTCAGAATTTAGCAATTTTGCCAATTTCACACAAATTTCAAAAGATGCCAATTTCCAAATAGGGTCCAGAATAAACAAGAAAGGCATTCCTGGCACTAAAATAACATTTCCTCTGTTCATTAGTCACGTCCCCACGCCCCTCTTACATTCTTTTGCTTTCCACTTAGAATTTTTATTCTCACAAAAAATAGAAGATTTACTGTTATGCAGACTACTGCAGTAGTGTTGAAATGGTATAAATAATATTGGCACACTTGTGAAAGAATATTAGACTCACCAGTTGACGTGTATAGGACGCTTAGCATGATTTGTTTACTTTTGAACTCTGGTAAAAATCAAACATTTCTGCTATTTTGAGCTCAATTTCAAGGTACTTTTCATTGAAAAACCAGTCAAAATCATCTCAATTTCTGTAATATGTCTTCCATTCTATAAAATGAGACCAGGAGAACTAGAATACAACAATAAATACCATACGAAAATACAGTGCAAAGTCGCTGTTTTTTTTTTTCTCATTACGCACTGTGTGCTGCAGGATTTTTTTTATACTGCGCACACTGACCACATAGACTCATTCTTTCATATGTAGGCCTACCAGCTTTCTCTCACTAGATTTGAGGGCATTAGAATTTGGGCGTAATAGTACGTCAAAAACCCTGGTGCGTAAGACGTACTAGTACGGCCGAAACCCTGAAAGGGTTAAAAAGTCGGCCGTCTCCCACCGAGGCAAGGTGACCCAAAAAGAAAGAAAATCCCCAAAAAGAAAATACTTTCATCATCATTCAACACTTTCACCACACTCACACATTATCACTGTTTTTGCAGAGGTGCTCAGAACACAACAGTTTAGAAACATATACGTATAAAGATACACAACATATCCTTCCAAACTGCCAATATCCCAAACCCCTCCTTTAGAGTGCAGGCACTGTACTTTCCATTTCCAGGACTCAAGTCTGGCTATATAAAAATAACCGGTTTCCCTGAATCCCTTCAATAAATATTACCCTGCTCACACTCCAACAGCTCATCAGGTCTCAAATACCATTCGTCTCCATTCACTCCTATCTAACACACTCATGCACACTTGCTGGAAGTCCAAGCCCCTCACCCACAAAACCTCCTTTACCCCCCTCCCTCCAACCTTTTTGAGGACGACCCCCTACCCCGCCTTCCTTCCCCTACAGATTTATACGCTCTCCATGTCATTCTACTTCGATCCATTCTCTCTAAATGACCAAACCACCTCAACAACCCCTCTTCAGCCCTCTGACTAATACTTTTATTAATTCCACACATTCTCCTAATTTCCACACTCCGAATTTTCTGCATAATATTTACACCACACATTGCCCTTAGACAGGACATCTCCACTGCTTCCAACCGTCTCCTCGCTGCTGCATTTACCACCCAAGCTTCACACCCATATAAGAGTGTTGGTACTACTATACTTTCATACATTCCCTTCTTTGCCTCAATAGATAACGTTTTTTGTCTCCACATATACCTCAATGCACCACTTGTCTTTTTTCCTTCATCAATTCTATGATTAACCTCATCCTTCATAAATCCATCCACTGACACATCAACTCCCAAGTATCTGAAAACATTCACTTCTTCCATACTCCTCCTCCCCAATTTGACATCCAATTTTTCTTTATCTAAATCATTTGATGCCCTCATCACCTTACTCTTTTCTATGTTCACTTTCAACTTTCTACTTTTACACACACTGCAACATATACTATGTAAAATACATTATCTTTGTACTGCATAAAAAGAAACAATTTGAATTTGAATTTTGAATGATGGTTCGATCTGTCATGGACAATTGTCAAGTCAATATTCCACCAAGGATCCAATCATCATGAGGTGACCTAAAAGTGGGTTTTTGTTGAAGTGTTCCTACCATGGTATTGTGACTTTTACTCTTCATCAAGACAGAACTTTCAAAAGTATGGTGCAAAGTAGGGATACATAGTCATCAAGACACCACCTTCAAAGGTATGGTGCAAAGTAGGGATACATAATCATCAAGACACCACCTTCAAAGGTATGGTGCAAAGTAGGGATACATAGTCATCAAGACACCACCTTCAAAGGTATGGTGCAAAGTAGGGATACATAGTCATCAAGACACTACCTTCAAAGGTATGGTGCAAATTAGGGATACATACCATTAAATGACAGCTGAAGAAATTGAGGTTTGTTTCTGATTTCTGAGAAATTCCAGAGAGCAACAGTTAAAGCTGCCATTGCTGTCTGTGTGAGCCCCAGACTCGATGTAACAAAGTAAACTTCGAGGCAGGAGTCACACGAGAGAGATGCCAACAGCTGCTGCTCACACGCACTTTGCACACTAATGAACTGAGGAAAAAGACTCACTGTTAAGAGCAGTACTTGTGACGCTGAAAATAGCGCTTTGAATATGTAGATCATTTAGCACTCACAGCAACAAAAATATATAAAGTCTCTCTCCTCACTTAGCAACGTACTTGTTTACCAATGATTCGGACTTACGACGGGCTCTGTGAGCAGTGTGCATACCTAAATAATGTATATTAGAGCTGATTGGTAGGGGACCTGAATGCTAAAGTAGGAGAAATTTTTAGAGAGGGTGTGGTAGGTAAGTTTGGGGTGCCAGGTGTAAATAATAATGGGAGCCCTTTGATTGAACTTTGTATAGAAAGGGGTTTGGTTATAGGTAATACATATTTTAAGAAAAAGAGGATAAATAAGTATACAAGATATGATATAGGGCGTAATGACAGTAGTTTGTTGGGCTATGTATTGGTAGATAAAAGACTGTTGAGTAGACTTCAGGATGTACATATTTATAGAGGGGCCACAGATATGTCAGATCACTTTTTAGTTGTAGCTACACTGAGAGTAAAAGGTAGATGGGATACAAGGAGAATAGAAGCATCAGGTAAGAGAGAGGTGAAGGTTTATAAACTAAAAGAGGAGGTAGTTAGGGTAAGATATAAACAACTATTGGAGGATAGATGGGCTAATGAGAGCATAGGCAATGGGGTCGAAAAGGTATGGGGTAGGTTTAAAAATGTAGTGTTAGAGTGTTCAGCAGAAGTTTGTGGTTACAGGAAAGTGGATGCAGGAGGGAAGAGGAGCAATTGGTGGAATGATGATGTAAAGAGAGTAGTAAGGGAGAAAAAGTTAGCATATGAGAAGTTTTTACAAAGTAGAAGTGATGCAAGGAGGGAAGAGTATATGGAGAAAAAGAGAGAGGTTAAGAGAGTGGTGAAGCAATGTAAAAAGAGAGCAAATGAGAGAGTGGGTGAGATGTTATCAACAAATTTTGTTAAAAATAAAAAAAAGTTTTGGAGTGAGATTAACAAGTTAAGGAAGCCTAGAGAACAAATGGATTTGTCAGTTAAAAATAGGAGAGGAGAGTTATTAAATGGAGAGTTAGAGGTATTGGAAAGATGGAGGGAATATTTTGAGGAATTGTTGAATGTTGATGAAGATAGGGAAGCTGTGATTTCATGTATAGGGCAAGGAGGAATAACATCTTGTGGGAGTGAGGAAGAGTCAGTTGTGAGTGTGGGGTAAGTTCGTGAGGCAGTAGGTAAAATGAAAGGGGGTAAGGCAGCTGGGATTGATGGGATAAAGATAGAAACGTTAAAAGCAGGTGAGGATATAATTTTGGAGTGGTTGGTGGTATTATTTAATAAATGTATGGAAGAGGGTAAGGTATCTAGGGATTGGCAGAGAGCATGCATAGTTCCTTTGTATAAAGGCAAAGGGGACAAGAGAGAGTGCAAAAATTATAGGGGAATAAGTCTATTGAGTATACCTGGTAAAGTGTACGATAGAGTTATTATTGAAAGAATTAAGAGTAAGATGGAGAATAGGATAGCAGATGAACAAGGAGGCTTTAGGAAAGGTAGGGGTGTGTGGACCAGGTGTTTACACTGAAACATATAAGTGAACAGTATTTAGATAAGGCTAAAGAGGTCTTTGTGGCATTTATGGATTTGGAAAAGGCATATAACAGGGTGGATAGGGGAGCAATGTGGCAGATGTTGCAGGTGTATGGTGTAGGAGGTAGGTTACTGAAAGCAGTGAAGAGATTTTACGAGGATAGTGAGGCTCAAGTTAGAGTATGTAGGAAAGAGGGTGATTATGTCCCAGTAAAAGTAGGCCTTAGACAAGGATGTGTGATGTCACTGTGGTTGTTTAATATATTTATAGATGGGTTGTAAGAGAAGTAAATGCGAGGGTCTTGGCAAGAGGCGTGGAGTTAAAAGATAAAGAATCACACATAAAGTGGGAGTTGTCACAGTTGCTCTTTGCTGATGACACTGTGCTCTTGGGTGATTCTGAAGAGAAGTTGCAGAGGTTGGTGGATGAATTTGGTAGGGTATGTAAAAGAAGAAAATTGAAAGTGAATACAGGAAAGAGTAAGGTTATGAGGATAACAAAAAGATTAGGTGATGAAAGATTGAATATCAGATTGGAGGGAGAGAGTATGGACGAGGTGAATGTATTCAGATATTTGGGAGTGGACGTGTCAGCGGATGGGTCTATGAAAGATGAGGTGAATCACAGAATTGGTGAGGGAAAAAAGGTGAGTGGTGCACTTAGGAGTCTGTGGAGACAAAGAACTTCGTCCATGGAAGTAAAGAGGGGAATGTATGAGAGTATAGTTTCACCAACGCTCTTATATGGGTGTGAACCATGGGAGATGAATGTTGCAACAAGGAGAAGGTTGGAGGCAGTGAAGATGTCATGTCTGAGGGCAATGTGTGGTGTGAATATAATGCAGAGAATTCATAGTTTGGAAGTTAGGAGGAGGTGCGGGATTGCCAAAACTGTTGTCCAGAGGGCTGAGGAAGGGTTGTTGAGGTGGTTCAGACATGTAGAGAGAATGGAGCGAAACAGAATGACTTCAAGAGTGTATCAGTCTGTAGTGGAAGGAAGGCAGGGTAGGGGTCAGCCTAGGAAAGGTTGGAGGGAGGGAGTAAAGGAGGTTTTGTGTGTGAGAGGTTTGGACTTCCAGCGGGCATGCGTGAGCGTGTTTGATAGGAGTGAATGGAGACAAATGGTTTTAATACTTGATGTGCTGTTGGAGTGTGAGCAAAGTAACATTTATGAAGGGATTCAGGGAAACCGGCAGGCCGGACTTGAGTCCTGGAGATGGGAAGTACAGTGCCTGCACTCTGAAGGAGGGGTGTTAATGTTGCAGTTTAAAAACTGTAGTGTAAAGCACCCTTCTGGCAAGACAGTGATGGAGTGAATGATGGTGAAAGTTTTTCTTTTTCGGGCCACCCTGCCTTGGTGGGAATCGGCCGGTGTGAATAATAAAAATAAATATTAAATAAACGATAAAAGCAGTGTCTCCATGAGAAGTGGAAAAAGAATCCTTCCTCCATAAGCCATGTGCATTGTAACAGGCAACTATAATACCAGGAGCAAAGAGCTAGTAACCCCTTTTCCTGTATAAATTACTAAATGTAAAAAGAAAAGCTTTCATTTTTCTTTTATGCTCTCTCTGCTTCAGTAGGAGATGGCTGGTACATTAAAAAAATAAATAAGAGCAATGATCATAAGCACTCAGCACTGTGACCACAGATAGATATGGGGTCACAGTGGTGGCCCATGCCGCCCTCCCTATGGTGAACAAAAATATACCTTGTTGGATGAATTTTATTAGACCCAGCTGACCAAGTGGTCAACACACTGGGCTATGAGTTTTAGCACCCACTTACCATGGATTCAAACCCCACCTGTTCTGTGATTTGTTTGTAGTCATGTTATGATTTTATGAGTCATGGAATGATTATGTAAAAGCCAATGGAACAATCGTGAACAAAGTATTGGCTCATAAGGTGGAATACTACAAAAAAAAAAAAAAAAAAAAAAAAAAATGAATTCCTATATACAACTTGCTAGGTCATACATAGGCATTTGTTTTGCCAAGCTATTATTCTATTTCTCAGTTGGCTTCAGCCTTCTCCAATTATTTTGGTCAAAAAATAAAGAATGTTTACTGGGCTCGGATTAAACTCAAATACGTGTAGTGTTCTCTGCTACTGTTCCATTTTGTGATGTATCACAGATTTCTTGTTCTCAATTTTCTCAAGTTTACTTGGAGCTTCTGGGGTGTATCAAAAGATTCTAATAAGATATAATGGGCATAAGATCCAATAAATATCTGAAATATTTTGCCTGTACAGGAAGGCCTTACTTATATAGCAGGTTAGGTTCCAGGCTATCTCTGTCAAGCAAAAATTGCTGTAAATTGAAACATAGCCCTTTTGTTCACTTTCAAATGCATATAAAAGCCTGATAACATGTCTAACACTATCATATATTAAGTGAGCAATAGAGCTAGGCATAAAAAATGCATATACAGTAAACATACATAGTACAGTGGACCCCCGCTTAACGATCACCTCCGAATGCGACCAATTATGTAAGTGTATTTATGTAAGTGCGTTTGTACGTGTATGTTTGGGGGTCTGAAATGGACTAATCTACTTCACAATATTCCTTATGGGAAAAAATTCGTTCAGTACTGGCACCTGAACATACTACTGGAATGAAAAAAGTTCGTTAACCGGGGGTCCACTGTATATGTGTACTGTACATGAGGTGCCCTGTAGTTTAATTGCTAGCATACTCAGCTCACACACTGAGGTCCGGAGATTAAATCCCTGGTACAGCTGGAAAACATTTGAATGTGTTTCATGAAGACACCTACTGTCCCTGTTCACCAATCAGTATAATGGGTACCTGGGTGTTAGTCGACTAGTCTGGGCTGCATCCTGGGAAAAAATTGACCTAATTTGCCTGAAATGCTCTGCATAACAAGCGGCTTCCTATGTAGTAATATGTCATTAATGTCAGCTAGGTCCGTATACCTCATACATGTACAGTGGACCCCCGGTTTACGATATTATTTCATTCCAGAAGTATGTTCAGGTGCCAGTACTGACCAAATTTGTTCCCATAAGGAATATTGTGAATTAGATTAGTCCATTTCAGACCCCCAAACATACACATACAAACGCACTTACATAAATACACTTACATAATTGGTGGCATTGGGAGCTGATCGTAAACCGGGGGTCCACTGTACTTGTAGAAATAAAGGTAAAAGTATTATTATAGGTATTAGCAAGTGGTGAATATATTTATTGTAGGAAGTCTGAATAAAGAATGGGAACAACTGAAAACTGCTGCATTAGCAAAGCACCGTAAAGAAAAGTGCTGTAAAGTGGGGTCTGCCTGTATTAGATCAATCGTTTGTATACCTTTAATGTCCTTATATAAGCAAGTAAAAATTATTGCCATTGTAGTCATAAGTAAGGCTTAAGTTTGCCCTAAATTCTCTGCCTAACTCCAGGCTTTCTGCATGCACAACCAAACATCACCAATCTATGTATGAACACTGTATCATGTGGAAGACAATGGATGGGGATGCCCGGGTGTTGTGCATGTGTCATTTCATCCTGTCGTATTATATACAATTCTTGTACTACTACTACTACTACTACTACTACCTCCACCTCTTCCTGCCTATATATAGCCGTCCTGCTCCACCTCTGTTAGTGTGACTTTGTCAATGGTCCAAGTCGGACCGAAACGTCGTCGTAAGCTTCTGTCTTTTATGTGCGGGTTATTTGTGTATCGTTCCAGTCACGGTATTGTGCCTTTTTGTTATTTATTAATGGAGCTCAAAGTTTATCGCCTACACTAGTCATTAAGGCTGACTAGTGTAGACGAGAATATTTTAATCCCTAGAGTAAGGATTAAAATAAACTTTCAACATATATAGCCTCTCCTCACTTAACGACCGAGATAGGGATCTAAGGTCCCCGTTGGTAAACGAATTCGTCGCTAAACAAGGACCATACTATAATGCTAGTGGATTTGTATCAACCATCTTTGATATTGTTTTTGTCACCTTTGCACCATTTGTAACATTTCTGGTATACAGTGGACCCTCGGTTAACGATATTTTTTCACTCCAGAAGTATGTTCAGGTGCCAGTACTGACCGAATTTGTTCCCATAAGGAATATTGTGAAGTAGATTAGTCCATTTCAGACCCCCAAACATACACGTACAAACGCACTTACATAAATACACTTACATAATTGGTCGCATTCGGAGGTAATCGTTATGCGGGGGTCCACTGTATTTTTAAATGTTTATACAGCAGTGTACTGTACGTTGTAATGAACAGAAATGAGGAAATCAGCACTAATATACATTACAGTATTTAGGTATAAATACTGGTCAGAGAGCCCGTCGTAAGTCCAAGGCGTTGGTAAACGAGTATGTCGCTAAGTGAGGAGAGACTGTATACACTAAGATAAATACACCTTGAATATAATGAACCCTGGTATCATTCCTGAAATAACAGACAAAATCTACTGGGTAAATTGTACTTTCAGCTCCATTATACCTATAAATCATGTGTGTACAGTAATATAGGCATACATCAGTGAACTTTAGTGCTTGTGTGCCACTGTTCAGCACTTAAAGGGTCGGATCCCCTGATCTGAGAACTGATCTCAGGGTCAGAGACTTTTCAAAAAAAAAATTATTTTTTCTTGTGAAATGATAGAGAATCTTTTTCTAAGGGTAATGAAACCAAAAGTATGAAATTTGATGGAAAACGTATGGAATTACACTCTCGCAAACTTAGCAGTCTCAGCAATATTTAAGCATCAGACATTCCTGGCACCATAAATACATTTCCTCTGTTCATTATTTATGTCCCCAGACCTCTCCTATATTATGCTTGCTTTCCATTTTGAATTTTTATTCACAGAAGATTTACTGTTATGCAGACTACTGCATTATTGCAATAATTCTATAAATAGTGTGAGTGCATTCCTAAATGTGTATTAGACTGACCAGTTGGGCATGTACTGGATTAGTGATGTCATTTGTGTACTCTGGAACATCGGCAAAAATCAAACATTCTGCTAATATGAGCTCAATTTCAAGCTACTTTCAGTTGTGAAACCAATCAAAATAATCTCTGTTTCTGTAAAACATCTTCTATTCTATAAAAGAAGACCAAGAAACTGAGAATACAACCATAAAAACCATATGAAAATGTACAGCAAAGTCGCTGTTTTAAACCAAAAACACGGTCGCAATCTTTTTTCCCGTCATGCACTGCGTGAGGCAGGTCTTCTTTTTATATGGTACACACTCACCACACAGACCCATTATTTCTTATCTATGCCAAAATTTACCACTCAGTGTTTATCTGAGTGAGCTGAGCTCATGGCATAGTACTATGGCACCGACCCTTCACTTCAAAGCTGTAGCCCTATGGCACCTATCTGCAAAAGGTTAATAATATTCTGATTTAACTGACGCTCAGACAATCTCCTATTATTCTGTTATGTTGCCTTACTGTGCAGGGGTAATCCATCAGGAAGGAGTTGCACCGAATGTTCACCCACCTTAAAATGGGCTTAGCGAATAAAAATAATAATACACAGTCTTTAAGCACTGCAATGGTTTTAATAAAAGTGCATGAGGTAAGACTTACTTGAAGCATAGCTGCAGTCTCCAGCAGAGCAAGAACACTGTCAGATGGGATGGTGTAATTTCCACACTTCACATGCTGAATCAACATCAGCAGACACTCAGCATCAATATCCTACAAGAATAAAAAAATCACACCATCAACATCCTGGAAGAATATAAAGTCACAGCATCAACAACTTGGTATAAAAAGTCAGTGTCAACATCTTAGAACAATAAATCACAACATCAATATCCTGAAAGAATAGTCACAGCATCAATATCTGGGAAGAATTATAAAATCACAGCATCAATATCTTGAAAGAATAAAGTCACACCATCAATATCTTGGAAGAATAAAGTCATAATAATATTGCTGGAACAGTTTGCAAATAACCGGCACTTAGAAGAACGTGCTGATGACATTTCGGTCTGTTATGGATCGTTAAGTAACTTTAGATGTGACTTAACAATGGTCCAAGATGAACCATAACACCGTCATAAGTGATTCCACCCTCAGCCTAGCTATCTGGCTACCAGACGGAGGATCAAGCATCAACTACTCCTTGAATGACCCACATGGGTTTAGCACTTCCCATAAATAAATTAAAAACGAATTCCTCTCCTAGGTGCAGATAATTTGTGTAATATCAAGGGAATATGGAATGCATTACAAGACGAAACAAGATGTCTGATATTTAATAACAGAAATACACTCCAGAAATAGGAAAGAGGTTGGCATAAGCTTTCTGCATTAATGGGTCTCACCATCAATTCCAGATATGAAATAAAATAATTATAGGCAACAATGATTATAAGTTTGGTGGTGAAGAAAGGATTGCAGAGTGACTTTATTGAGATGTTCTACCTATGGAACGTTCTTCTTCAATCTCAAAAAGCCTGTTCCACTGGTAAAACACCTTAATGGAACAGCTTCTTCAATCTCAAAAAGCCTGTTCCACTGGTAAAACACCTTAATGGAACAGCTTCTTCAATCTCAAAAAGCCTGTTCCACTGGTAAAACACCTTAATGGAACAGCTTCTTCAATCTCAAAAAGCCTGTTCCACTGGTAAAACACCTTAATGGAACATTCTTCTTCAATCTCAAAAAGCCTGTTCCACTGGTAAAACACCTTAATGGAACAGCTTCTTCAATCTTGATAAGCCTGTTCCACAAGCAAAACTTTTCAATGGAACAGACTTCTTCAATCTCATGATGCCTGTTCCACAGAAAAAAACATCTCAATGGAACAGTCTTCTTTAATCTCAAAAAGCCTGTTCCATAGACAAAATATCTCAATATAGGTTCTTCTCTGCAAATTTGTCTGTCAATTAGTTTCATCTTTGTTCCATTGAGGATATAACAAGAAAAGGGTCCCCATAAACCATACCACGGGCGAGGATAGAACCTGCGATCAGAGTCTCAAAACTCTCTGATAGCGAGTTCTATCCTCGCCCGTGGTATGGTTTGTTTGCAATCGTGTCATTACGATTTCATGAGTCAAAGGGTCCCCATAAAATGGTCAAATAATATATCACAAAACCCCATCCTATCTCCACACTTACATGTTACTAAAGCATTGACAAGCTTAATATAAAGTGAGATAAGCTATAGTACAGTAAATCCTCAATTTAATGGACTAATAGAAGGAAGCGGATAGTTACTAATGGCAACTGTGGTAGACAGGAATGTGATTATTTGCTGTGATTGTAACTAATGTAAATTTCTGTAACCAGCCACTCTAACCACCCATTTATGAATTAATTAACTGATCCAGCATATTTTGTCCCATATACACCTGATCGTACTGAAATAAAAATTTTGGCTGAAAATTATATTAGCAATCTTGAAATGTACAACAAATATATATTGCACCTTATTCTAAATTATAAATATAATTTCTTATCATTAGTAACCCCTTCTCCTGTATAAATTACTAAATGTAGAGAAAGTTTTATGGTGAAAAAAATATCCTATCAGTTATTACAGAATATTTTCTATTAGGTACCTTAAGTTCTATGGTGTTCTTTCCATTTTCAGTAAAGTTGTTGGAGAACATGGCTCTGAAGTAGTCGCTGGAAGCTATCAGCTTAGCCTTGCAACACACAAATTGTTGCCCTTCAGCAACCAAGGTGATGTCGTCTTCATGCATGGGCTCTCGTGCCTTGTCAGCCATTACCTTAAACCAAACTGCTGGTTGAATGTCATATCGCTTTATACACAAATAACCTGCACATAAAAGAGAGAAGCTTACGACGACGTTTTGGTCCGACTTGGACCATTGACAAAGTCACACTAACCAGAGGTGGAGCAGGATGGCTATATATAGGCAGGAAGTGGTGGTGGTAGTAGTAGTAGTACAAGATGAAATTAAGACACATGCGCAACACCCGGGCATCCCCATCATAGACGCTTCGCCATCCAGCCAGCCACTGGATGGCGAAACGTCCACAACAAAGACAACCAGACGCCACACATGTGTCTTAATTCCATCAGTAGTTGTAGTGGTAGAAGTAGTAGTGCTAGTGGTAGAAATGGGAAATAAGGAGGACGAGCCAGTCAAATACAAAGGAAGGGGAGCACTGCAAGAGAGCTAGGTGCCCACTGAGGGAGAGCAAGCGCACAGAGGTGCGTGAAAGGGGAAGTGGTGAAATAAATGAAGAAGGAACAGAAACACGAGACAGAAGAGAGAAAGACAACCCAGAGGAGAAAAGGAAAGAGGAAAGGGGAAGAGGGAGAAGAAAGAAAAGAAAAAGAAAAAATGAGGAGTCAGGTTAAGTCACGGGTGTTCTGAAGTTTGGAGCATTTTACAATGTCGTGGGAGAGGAAGGCATCTACAGAGACGAAGCCAGGGCTAACGTTCATACAAGGAAAGTTGTGTATTAGAGAGGATTCAACTAGACGGCGACTGTTAAAGTTGGAAGTAGGTAAGACAGTTTTAGCAGAAGACCAGTCAATAGGATGGCTATGATCTCTGACGTGACAGAAAAGAGCATTGTTAGTGTCGGCAAACCTAACACTATTTTTGTGCTCCCTAAGTCTGTCAGAAAGAGATCGACCAGTTTCTCCGAAGTACTATTGAAGAGGACAGGAGGAGCAAGAAATAGAGTAGACACCAGGAACATCTGTAGAGGGAGGAGAGGTATGCACGAGATTAGTGCGAAGAGTGTTAGTCTGGCGGAAGGTAAGCTTGATGTCTAAGGGATGGAGAGAATTGTTGAGATTAGAAAGGCCGGAAATGTAGGGAAGGCAGAGGATAGAAGAGTTCCCAGGAGTAGAAAGTTTGGGAGAGAAGAAATTGCATTTAGCACGTGAGAGGGCAGAGTCTATGAAATGGGAAGGGTAGCTAAGACGGGAAAACGAATTATGAAGAGCGGAAATTTCTGCTGGAAGGAACTGAGGATCACAGATGCAGAGGGATTTGTTGGGATGATTAATTCAGAGTGTTAGGCACCCAGGATAACCCAAGAAAGTCAGTGCAAATCAAGTACTGTCTGTCTTAGTTATGATGGGGTTCTTCAATCTTGTACCCCAGGTTGCCACCCACACCAGTCAATATCTGGGTACCTACTTACTTCTAGGTGAACAGGAACAGGTGTAAGGTGACCAACACCCAGGTACCTACATACTGCTAGATGAACATTGACAGCAATTGTAAGGAAAAATGCCTAGCGTTTCCACCCACACTGGGGATTGAATCACAGACAATCATTGTGTGAGGCGAGTGCGCTGCCAACCAAGCCACGGGAAAGCAAGTCATAGTTTTCATACCAGAAGACTATTTATATTTTATTCTTAACATAGCTCAATTACAAAGCTGCTCTATATATTTATAGTTTGATTTTTCTGCAAATGCAATGAAAAAACACATCCAAAATTTAATATGGAATGAAATGCTCATAGCCTGACTGAGATTAGTACAGCCACCATGAGTCTGGTATACAGCTGCATCATACAGCTCACAACACTTGTAGTAGACTTCAGATTCAGATTCAGATTATTCCAGCATAATACAATGTTTGTACAGTGATGGGTGACATTTAGGTGTGCATGCTGAAAGCATATCAGGCAAACTTAAGACTAATAAGGCAGCAACTAATTGATTGCTTATACATATATATAGTCTCTTAAGTGATTGTAACAAATTTAGGAAGTACAAGGAACATATGAGAATTGAATAGCGTATTAATATATGTTACATAACATCTATCGAGTTTGTCTTAAAAAGCACAGTTGAACAGCACAATTTCGTTAATTTTATGACCTTAAAAATACTGCATGATCAAGCAATCAAAAGTACAGTCACTTTGACTTGTTTTTGGGGGTATCTTAGGTGATTTACACATGCCTGGAGTTTACCTGGAGAGAGTTCCAGGGGTCAACGCCCCCGCGGCCCGGTCTGTGACCAGGCCTCCTGGTGGATCAGAGCCTGATCAACCAGGCTGTTACTGCTGGCTGCACGCAATCCAATGTACGAGCCACAGCCCGGCTGGTCAGGTACCGACTTGAGGTGCTTGTCCAGTGCCAGCTTGAAGACTGCCAGGGGTCTATTGGTAATCCCCCTTATGTATGTTGCTATATATGATAATTATGTGTATCTGTACGTAAATAAACTTGCTTTATACTTGCTTCCTTACTAACTCACTTACCCTGTTTTACTTACTTGATCCAAATTTTTTCACTGAAGGTTTCCAAAAACTACACCATATCTTTGTGAAAAATTATTTTAAACTCACACATGTTTAATTAATGTTTGGGATGTTGGTTTTACAGGAAAATATTGTAGTGGCTTCATGAAAACTTGTGCTTAAATGAAGCCAGCTTGTGTCTTTACCAACCCAGCTTTTAAATAGGGTGTAAGTTTATTTAGGTACAGGTTCACATAAGTACAATTATCATACATAGTAACCTATGATCTCCATGGGGAAGTGGAACAGAATTCTTCCTCTGTAAGTCATGCGTGTTGTAAGAGGCGCCTAAAATGCCGGGAGCAAGGGGCTAGAAACCCCCTTTTTCCTGTAAAAATTTAAATTAAATTTAAAGAAAAAATTTCGTTTTTTTTTTTTGGGCCCCCTTTGCCTTGGTGGGTTTCCCGGCGGTGTTTTTGAAAGAAAGAAAGAAGTAACCTATGTTTTAAATTTAAACCTAGGATAACACAAAAAAAACTCAAAGGGGGAACTTATTTCCCTTGGGGGGTGTCATGGCTTGGTGACAGGGTGGTTTTTGGTTGGGTTTGTTAGGGTGTTGTGGCTTGATCAACGGGGTGCTCATGGCTTGGTGGGACGGGGGTGCTCGTAGCTTGATAAAACGGGGGTTGCTCGTGGCTTGGTTGACAGGGGCTTCTAGTTGATAAAACGGGGGTGCTGTGGCTTGGTTGACAGGGTGCTCATGTAGACACCCTTTTTATGTCAGAACAAACCCTGGGCCGCTGCTCGGGGGGACTAGCTATTTTTCGGGGCCCATTTAGGTGCTACCCTCTTTTGGCTCAATCAGGTCAGGGGGAGGCTGACCCCATCGCCCACCCCTTAGGCCCGCCCCGACTTGTTGGGGGGGGGAAAAACCCCCAATTGGCTCCCCTCCACGGACTGGCTTGCGGTCCTCCCTAACACTGCCCGTTGTGTACTCATCCTACCCTTTAAAGCCAAACTAGTCCACGGCCGTATCATTGCTACCTACGTACCCTTCATCGGCACAAAACCGCTGTTCAGCAGTAAGAAAAGCAATAACATCATGGCTTGACAAAAAGGGTGCTGGGTGGCTTGGTTGACGGGGGTGGGCAGGGCTTGGTTGACGGGTGCAGGGGGTTTGGGGTTAAACGGGGTGCTTGAAAGCTTGATCAACAGGGCGCTCGGGGCCCTTGGGTTTGGGACAGGGTGCTCGTTGCTTGATCAACGGGGTTTTGTCGGGGCCCTTGGTTAAAGGGGTGCTTGTGGTTTGGGTTAAACAGGGTGCTTGTGGTTTTGATCAATAGGGTTTCCTTGTGGCTTGGTTGACAGGGTGTTGGGGTTTGTTTTAAACATGGTGCTAAGGGCCCTTGGGTTGACGGGGTTTGCTGTGGCTTGGTTGACAGGGGGCTTGTAGTTGATAAAACCAGGGTCCCCAAATGGCTTGGGTTTTGAAAAGGGTTTGCTTGTGGCTTGATCAACATTGTGTCGTGGTTTGGGTTTGGGAAAGGGTGCTTGTGGCTTGGTTGAAGGGTGTTGTGGTTTGGGATAAAAAGGGGGGCTGGGGGCTTGGTTGACGGGGGTGCTTGTGGCTTGATCAACAGGGTGCACATGGTTGGTTGACAGGGTGCTTGTAGCTTAAATCAAAGGGGTTGCTCGTGGTTTGGGGTTGACGGGGGTGTTGGGGCTTGACAACGGGTTGTTCGTGGTTTGGTTGACAGGGTGTGCAGGGTTTTTGGTTGACGGGGTCCCACATGGCTTGGGTGATAAGGGGGGGCTTGTAGCTTGACCCAAGGGGGCCCGTGGCTTGGTTGACAGGGTGCTTTTGGTTGATCAACAGGGTGCTCGTTGGGTTGACTGACAGGGTGACATGGCTTGGTTGACAGGGTTTGCAGTGGCTTGGTTGACAGGGTGCTTGTAGTTTGGGTTTAAACAAAGGGTCCCGGGTTTGGGTTTGACGGGGTTTGTTTTGTGGTTGATCAACGGGGTGTCTTTGGTTGGTTGACAGGGTGTTTGGTGGTTTGGGATCAACAGGGTTTTCATGGCGGGTTGCAGGGTGTGCAGGGTTTTTTGGGTTGGGCAGGGTGCACTTTGTTGGTTGCAGGGTGCTTTTAGCTTGATCAACAGGGTGCTCGTGGCTTGGTTGACAGGGTGTGCAGGGTTGGTTGACAGGGGTGAGTGGTTTTGGGTTGACGGGTGCTTGTATTTTTGTTTAAACCGGGGTTCTCTTGGCTTGGTTGACGGGGTTGCTTGTGGCTTGACACAGGGTGCTCGTGGTTTGGGGTTGACAGGGTGCTTGTGACTTGATCAACAGGGGTTTCGTGGTTGGGTTTGCAGGGTGCTTGTGGCTTAAATAAAACAGGGTTTCGTGGCTTGGTTAAACCGGGTGCGCATGGTTTGGTTGAAGGGGGGCCCCAGGGCCCTTGGTTACAGGGTGCAGTGGTTTGGTTGACGGGTTTGTTGTAGCTTGATAAACAGGGTGCCCCGTGGTTGGTTGAAAGGGGGTGCTTGTGGCTTGATCAACAGGGTGCTCGTGGCTTGGTTGAAGGGTGCTTGTGGTTTGATAAACGGGTTTTCTAAAGGGTTTGGGTTTGATAGGGTGCTTGGTGGACAGGGACTTTTTGGTTTTTGGTGGACTGGGGGCTTGGGGGCTTGGGGGGCGGGGGGTTTGGGGGCTTGGTGGACGGGGGGGCTTGTGGTTTGGGTTTGGACGGGGGTGTCGTGGGTCATTTGGGTTTGCTTTCCTTAGGTCACACTGAGGGCCCAGGGATTGTTTCCCCAGTATGGGTTGGAAATGTTGGGCGGGTTTCCCCTTTTTACACTTATTGTCCTTTTTCACCTAGCTTTTAAGAAAGGTACCTTTTTTGGCTAGTCGTTGTTGGGGGTTTTGTTCCCTTTCCTGGGAGGGAAAAAAAAAAAAAATGCCTTAGCAGAAATAAGAACTAGTTTGGGAAAAATTACAATTTAAAAGTTTAATAATAAACCCCCTTTAAAAGCGGTCACATTATTAAATTTTTTCACTTTTTTGAAGTACGGGTTTAAGCCCATCTTTTAATCTGGCTCACGGGCCCGAAGGGGCCGGATTACAGAGTGGTTAGGTTAGAAATACACTTAAATTAACCTATAAACAGAGTATTTCTGATTATAAAAATGGTATCAATACCGAAGGTTGGTAGAAAAGGGACACAGGCACTTTTGGGCAATTTTTAATTCCAAAAAGTTTCGCCTACACAGTAGGCTTCTTAAAGTCGAGTACAAAAAAACTGGGGCGGGAGAAAGTGGGAGATGTGAAGACGATGAAAATAAAGTCCATCACCCTTGAAGTCGAGATTTGGGGTTTGGTCAGTCCCTCAGCCTGGGAAGTTCTTTTCCCAAAGTCTGTCGCTTGATTTCAGTTAGTTCCAGACTTTGGAAACCGGAAAAACTTCCCCAAAGGTGAGGGACTGAAACCCTCAAATCTACGACTAAAGGGTGATGGACTGATTACACTGTTTTCACATTTTCTCCCTGCTCCCCAAAGTTTTGTACTGATAAAGAACCCTATGTGTAGGCGAAACGTTTCGGAAAAAAGTTGCCAAAAATGTTGCCTAGGGTCTTATCTCCAAGGGGGACTATTTTTGCTATATTTTCCTCATTTTCATCACTGCTTTCTCCCCCACTGGCTTGCTGCTGGGGGTTTTAAAAACCCTCGGCAAAATTTTTGGGAGTCGGGTATAATGATAAAATTTGAAATTTTTGTAGCTAAAAATTAGTCCCCGGAAATTAGGGGTTTGGGGAACCGGAAAAATGATTCCCGGTTAGTGGGGGGCCCGACCGGGTATGGTAATTTTTGTGCACAATTTTTGGAGAGTTTGGGGAAAAAAACTAACTTTAAATCAATTTTCACATTGAATCAAAATTCGCAAAAAATTAAAAGGTAAAGTGTTTTTTATTTGTGTCCCGAGCGTATTTTAATTGTACCCCCGTAGTCATCCTGAAAGGGGCCAGCGAAAAAAAAAAAAACGAATTACGGTCAAAGGGGGACTTTGCCAGCCCCCCAAGGGGGCACAGTTGTACTTTAACAAAAAAATAATTCCCGTCGTTTCTAATTTGGGATGTAAAACCCCAAAAAATTTTTTTGTAATACTTTAATGGATTTAAAAAAATAGCCAATACCCTTTATAGTGGTAGTGATACCATCAAAACTGGCTGATACGGGTCCATAAAAAAATTTGGCAGTCCGAATCCCATAAAAAACCGGCAAAATCGATACCATAAAAAAGGGGCAGTTTCCCGTTACCATAAAAAAACCGGCAAATTCATACCATAAAAACCTGGAAAATACTGATCCCTCAGAATTTAGAAAATTATCGATACCTCAAAAACTGGCAAAAAACTGATTCCATCAAAAACTAGAAAATTATCGATCCCATAAAAAAACGGGCCCAAATACTGATACCACAAAAACTAGCAAATATCGAACCATAAAAACTGGAAAATATTTGATCCCATCAGAATTTGAAAATATCGATACCATAAAAAATGGCAGATTCTGATCCCAAATCAGAACTGAAAAATCTGATACCATCAGAACTGGCAAATATCGATACCATCAAAACTGGTGAATGCCCACTGTTACTGTTCCCAATACCATAAAAAACCCCCCAAATACCTGTTATCTGTCACAACACTTTTCCATTTTTTTATTATTTTTTCATTTTGTTAATGCAATAAAAATTTTAGCTACGGACTTAAAAAAAAAATTATTTTTAATCTTATTACCAAAAAAAAAAGACCAATTATGTTAAAATTTATTAAAATTAATAAAAAATAAAAAATTTAATAGAAATCAAAAAAATAAATATTTTAAATAAATAATACATAATAATAATAATAAAAAATTTAATAATAAAAATTTAAAAAATAATAATAATAATAATAATTAATAATAATAAAAATAAGGGGCCAAAACCCCGTAGGGAATCTTCTGGTGTAAAATTTTCCCTTTATAGGTAGAAAGGGGGTAGATTCTGAACACAGAGGGCTTTACGGGGTTTACCCCCTGGCTTTTTCCCCCCTGGATCAAAAATTTGGTTTA
Source organism: Cherax quadricarinatus (assembly GCF_026875155.1). NCBI lineage: Eukaryota > Metazoa > Arthropoda > Malacostraca > Decapoda > Parastacidae > Cherax > Cherax quadricarinatus. The sequence continues at coordinate 3,429,525 of NC_069457.1, forward strand.
ATTTTTATTACCCTTGGGATTTCCCAAAAAACAAAAATTACTGAAGTCAAAATATAAATCTCAAATTATATTCCCTTTATAAAACACCTTTTTAAACCACCTTTATGGGTTTTAATTTAAACCATTATACACCTTTTCTATATATTTTTTGAAAAGTTAGGGGAATATATTAAGTCCATATGCACCTGAAAAACCAAATTTTTCGAAGTCAAAAAACCCAAAATTAAAAAAAAATTAGGACATCACAAGTGTTGTTGTTGTTGTTGTTTTTGTTGGTTTATAAGGGCCATTGGGCTTCTGAAGCCGTCAATGGCCCTTATTACTCTAGGTAATTTAGGGTTAATCCCTTTTCTTTTCTTTTTTATCTATTTATAAGATTTCGTTTGGGTTTTTTTTCCCCCGGGGGTTATCCACCCCGGTTTAAACCCCTTTTAAAGTCAGTGGGGTCATCAAGGGGCGGGCTGTCTTATTTCCCTTTTTGGTCTTTATCGTGTCCCCCAGGGGGTGCCCCCACACCAGTCCACTAAAACCTGGGTACCCATTTTTGTAGGTGAACAGGGGGCAAAGGTTGGGAAAGGGAAAAGCGTCGAAAAAGTCTCCACCCAGCCGGGAATCGAACCCGGGGCCTCCCCCTGTGTGAAGTGGGGAACTTTGCAGCCGCCATACTTTTTTTTCATAAACCCTTCCCATTATGCCGCGCCTGTGGGGAGGATGTGGAAGGTATTCAGGGAACCCGGAAACCAGATCCAATTCCCCTTGGGTCAAAAGCCCCTCATCGGGCGTCAAGGAACCCTTTCCCTTTAGGGGAGCCGTACCCGGAAAATTCGAACTCAGAACCTCCCGGGGTGTGAGCTGAGGTGCTAGCGGGTCGAGCTATGGGACAACTGGGCTTATTTCCCTTTGGGGTTTCCCTTGGCTTTTTTTTGGTTTCGGAGAAGATATTTACCCAAAGCTGAGCGGTGCCCCGTGGCCTGGTTTTACCTGGGTTTACCTGGAGAGAGTTCCGGGGGTCAAAAGCCCCCCCGGCCCCGGGCTGGGGACCGGCCTTTTGGTGGATCAGGCCTGATAAACCCGGGTGTTGCTGCTGGCTGCACGCCCAAAACCCAAAATACGGGGCCAACCCGGCGATCCCGGGAAATGGGCTTTAGGTGCTTGTCCCGTGCCAGCTTTAAGACTGCCGGGGTTGTTGGTAATCCCCCCCTTTTGTGTGCTGGGGGGCAGTTGAACAGTCTGGGGGCCCCCCGGGCAAATTATTGTTTGGTCTCTTAACGTGTAGTGCACCCTGGGTTTTCCCTTGGGGGGGTGGGGCATGTCTGCAAGTCTTTTGCTTTTGTAGTGAGTGATTTTCGTGGGGCAAGTTCGGTTTCTAGTCCCCCTAGGATTTTCCTGGTGGGAAAACCCCCTCGTTTCACCCGGGGTTTGGGTTTTTGGGTTAGATTCCCCGGGGATGGGGGGTTTGGGAACATTGGGGCGGGGTTTTTCCCTTTCCCCCGGTTGGCTATGTTCACCCCCCAGTAAAATTGGTGCCGGGGGTTTGTGGGGCTGATGTGGGTCCCCAAACCTGGGTGTTTGTGGACTGGGGTGGGTACATCCGGGGGGTTAGTGGACTGGTGTGGGTCACATCCTGGGGGGTTAGTGGACTGGTGGGGGGTCACTTTCCCGGGTGTTTGTGGATGGTGTGGGGGACTCCCGGGTGTTATGGACTGGTGTGGGTCACATCCCGGGTGTTAGTGGGATGGTTTTGGGTCCCCCCTGGGTTTTGGGGGACTGGTGTGGGTTTACATTTCCCGGGTGTTTGTGGATGGGGTGGGTCACCTCCTGGGGCAAATTTACCTAATTTGGGGAAAGCCGCTTTGCGTTTGGGTTTTTTATTTAGTAGTAAGTCATGATGTCGCTTTTGGTCTGTTTAAGTTGTACTTGGAAATTTACCTGGAGAGAGGTTTCCCGGGGGGCAACGGGCCCCCCCGGCCCCCGGTTGTGAACCCGGGCCCCCTGGTGGATCGGCTTGATCAACCAGGCTGGGTTTTACTGGCTGCATGGGAATCCAAAAGTACGAGCCAAAAGACCGGCCCGGCAGGTACCGACTTTAGGTTTCTTGTCCAGGTGCTTGAAAACAGCAGGGTCTATTTGGGGAAACCCCCCTTTGTAAAGTTTGGGGGTATTTGAACAGTCTTGGGCCCCTGACCCCTTACTGTATTGTCTCTTAAAAGTGTAGTGACACCCTGTTTTTTTTGGGGGGGTGTTTGCATCGTCTGCCAAGTCTTTTGCTTTCGCTGTGAAAAGATTTTCAGTGCAAATTTTTGGTACTTGTCCCCTTAATTTTTCCAGGTGTATATAATCATGTATCTCTCCCCCCTGCGTTCCAGGGGAAAACAAAGGGTTTTGGAAACCCCAAGTGCTCCAGTAAAAATTTAGGTGTTTTTCCTCCCTTTTGCGGGGCCCTGAAGGTTCTTGTCCCTTTTCCCAGGTCGGGAATTTCACCTACCCTTTAAAAAGGTTTCCCGTTTGTTTTGCAGCAATATTCCAGCCCAGATAGAACAAGTGACCTGAAGAGGGGTCATCCCTGGGCTTGGATCCCCAAATTTTTTAAGGTTCCATTACCATCCTGTCATTTTTCTAGCAGATGCGATTGATACAATGTTATGGGCCTTCAAGGTGAGATCCTCCCACATGAAACACTCCCCGGTCTTTGCGTTTGTTTTTCCAACCCCAAATTTTGTGGGGTGGAATTTTTTTTTATATCTGATGAAAGGGGGTTTTTAATTTTCCCTTTTGTTTACCTTTTCGGAGTAATTTTAAATTTTTTCATCGTTTAACTTCATATTTTTTTCTGCAGCCCCTGAAAGATTTTTTTGTGTGCCCGGAGCCTTTTCAGTGGGCTGCAGGGTTCGGGTGTTTATCTGCAAAGGGGAAGGGGCACGTGCTGTGGCTGGGAAACCTTGTTTTGGGCAAATATGAGGATGAAAAAACAAGGGTGGGAGCGAGGGACTGTGCCTTGTGGAAAATGGGGGCGAAATACCCGTGCCTTGTGGAACACTGGGGGGCGAAAATACTGTACCTTGGGGGAACACTGGGGGCGAGTTTCTGTGCCTTGTGGAACACTGGGAAACGAGTTTCTGTGCCTTGTGGCAAAATGGGAGCGGGAAAACTGTGCCTTGCGGAACAGCTTTTCACCGTAGCCGCCTCAGACTTTTCTCGTTTACTAAATACTCTTTTTTTTTCTGTTTGTGAGGGGAAATTTTAGATCCCTTCTACAAAATTTTCCTGTTAATTTTTTAGCCGCATTTTGTTTTCCCCTTTTCACCCTAGTCACCCCTTGGGCGAAGGCTTTTGCAAATAACAAAAAAGGCATAATACCGGATTGGGGAAAGTTTCACAAATAACCCCCAAAATAGAAAAAGAGGGGGCTTAAAGACGACGTTTTTGGTTTCCCAAAGGGGGTTTATTTACAAAGTCACCCCCTAAAAAGAGAGGGAACGAACGAACGAACAAGTTTTTGGGGTAAAAATCCCAAAAAGGGATGAGCGGGCAAGGGCGGGACCCGCGAAGATTGTCTGGGAGGAGTGTTCCTTTGTCGTTTGAAATAGAGCCAGGGGGGGTTAAAACCCCGCAGGAAAAAAGGGGATTTGTGGGACGATATTTTAGAAGAGAAAATTTTTGGCTCTTCTGTTGGGACTCCGGTGGGGTTGAAACGGAAGGGGGGGACAGGAGGGAAAATTAGCCCCTAGAGAGGGGTGTAGAATGAGCCATGTCTTAAAATTTAAAAACTAAAGGGGAACGTGGGTCGAGAATTTAAAATCGCAAAATACTTGTCAGGAAACCGGGTTTTTATGTAAATAGGGTTTGGGCAGGTTTTATACAAGGACTAGAAAAGGTTTTTGTTGGTTTTTGGGTTGCGAATTTTTCTTCGTCAAAGAGAGGGTCCGTAGTTTATGTCGGTTTTCTCAAGTTTGTCTATTGGGCTGTCTTGAGCGTCTTCAGTCAGATTTTAGCGAGGGATGTCTAATTTGGGGATCGAGGACTCGCTTGTGGCGAAGTCCCCCCATCTGACATCAAGCACCCAGCACAGCGCCTTGTTCCGGACACGCTGCAGTTTATGTAAGTTCGTTTTAGGCGCAAGAGAGAGGGCTAGAGGAGAGTAAGTTATCAGAGGACGTATTAGGGATTTGTAGAGGTGTAGTTTGGTGCGTTGAGAGGCATGTTTCAGCTTGTAGAGGCCCGCAAGGGCCTTACTAGCTATTGCATGTCTTAAGTGAATGTGTCCGTGTAAACGAAGAAGGTAGTCAAGATTAACGCCAAGGACAGTGACAGATTGTGTGATGGGGATGTAAGTGCGGGTGTCAGCTGTTCTGAGCTCGACAGGTAATGGAGGATCAAGCTTCCTGTAGTTAAAATATGTAATGCTGGATTTAGCTGCATTGGTTTTGATCCTCCATTTTTGTTCTCAGATGGCTATCCTGTCGACCTCATTTTGTGTTTTGTGTGTGAGTATATCTATATTGGCGTGAGTGATAAGTTGTGTAATGTCGTCTGCATAGGCTAGTGTGATGGAATTGTGGTATACAGGTGTTGGAATGTCGTTAGTGTATAAAATGTAGAGGGTAGGGGAGAGGACAGATCCCTGGGGTACTCCAGCATTTGGTGTGAAGTAGTCAGAGTAACAGCCTTGGAATTTGATTCTCATGGTACGGCCGTCTAGGAAGTTGCAGAGAAGTTTACGAGTAGTGAGAGGCAGGTTAAAGTTAGTGCAGAGTTTGTATTTGAGCCCTTCGTGCCAGACAGTGTCAAAGGCTTTTTCAACGTCTTTTGCAACCAGGGCTGTCCTGTTTCTTTGTTTTGTGTTTATGTGGTGTAGTTGGATGATGTTAATGGCATCTTGTGTGGATCTGTGTGTTCTGAAGCCAAACTGGCCATCAGAAAGTAGAGAGTTGTGTTCCAGGTATCTGCGAAGGCGATGATTGATGAGTTTTTCAAAGAGTTTACCTAAAGTTTCGAGGAGGCTGATAGGACGATAGTTTCTAGGATCAGAGTGGTCTTTATTGGGTTTAGGAAGGAGGATAGCAGTAGCAGCTTTGAAGAGGGAAGGGAAGTATCCAGAGGCTGTGTAGAATGTTGTTTCTAAGGTAAGTGATATCTAATCGGACTTGATTAAATCTGTGTGTTATAGAGGAAGCGGTTGTGGTAGCAGACAGTCTTCTTGTTCTACCTGGAGTTTTACCTGGAGAGAGTTTCGGGGGTCAACGCCCCCGCGGCCCGGTCTGTGACCAGGCCTCCTGGTGGATCAGCGCCTGATCAACCAGGCTGTTGCTGCTGGCTGCACGCAAACCAACGTACGAGCCACAGCCCGGCTGATCAGGAACTGCCTTTAGGTGCTTGTCCAGTGCCAGCTTGAAGACTGCCAGGGGTCTGTTGGTAATCCCCCTTATGTGTGCTGGGAGGCAGTTGAACAGTCTCGGTCCCCTGACACTTATTGTATGGTCTCTTAACGTGCTAGTGACACCCCTGAGGGTTTGAAAGAATAACGAGTGGTGTGAGTTTTCTTTGGTATTGCGATGTTGGCTGCTTGTGTAATGGTGTCCTGGATGAGATCAAGTTGAGTATCGATGTCAGAGATAGACCATACCCCCGGCCGGGATTGAACCCGCGGTCATAGGTTTGTTGTTGTAGTCATAGGTGAGGTTAATATTGTCTATGTGTTGTTTGAAGGCATCCCAGTCAGCGCTCTTATAGAAGGAAGGTGTGGCCGGGATGAGGATAGGGTTGGAGGAGATGTGTAAGATGACTGGGATGTGATCAGAGCCTGTAATAGGGCCAGGTGAGATGTAGTGTTGAAATAGAGAGCTGGCTCGGTTTGAAAGAACGATGTTGGGTTTGCCGTGGCCAGTGTGGTTGTAGAAGGTTTTGAAGTCTGGGCCGAGGTGAATTAGGTGTCTATGGTTTGTGAAGTTGAGTAAATGGTGACCAAGTTGGTTGTTACTGGTGTGATGAAAGGCGATGTGTTTGGCATTCATGTCAGCTAGTAGGTATGTTGGTGTAGTTGAAGACTAAGGAAAGGTTGTGTATATTGAGAATAGTGTTTAAACGAGCATAGGTGGTGAAAAAGATAAAGGGGCCAAGGTGGGTGTGTATTCTGACCGCAAGACAGTGTTGGTGAATAAAATGGATTGGGAGAAATTCGTGTTTTATGTTGGATTCGACAACGAGAAAGAGAGCAGGATGGGTATATATAGGCAGGAGGTGGTAGTGGTAGTAGTGGAGGTGGAAGGAAGTAGTAGTGGGGAGGTTGTAAGAGTAGGAGGGATCAATCAAATACTAAGAAAGAGGAGCACTGAAAGGGAGCTAGGTGCCCACAGAGGGTCAGAGCAAGAACACAGAGGAAGGGGGAACAAATAAATAAGTAAATAAAGAAGGAACAAATACACAGGGCAGAAGAAAGACCACCCAAAGGAGAAAAAGGAAAAAGGTAAGGGAAATAGGGAGAAGAAGAAAAAAGGGAGGAATCAGGTTAGGTCACGGGTGTTCTGAAGTTTGGAGCATTTTACAATGTAGTGGGAGAGGAAGGCATCTACAGAGACGAAGCCAGGGCTAAGGTTCATACAAGGAAAGTTGTGTATTAGGGAGGATTCAACTAGACAGCGACTGTTAAAGTTGGAAGTAGGGAAGACAGTTTTAGCAGAAGACCAGTCAATAGGATGGCTATGATCTCTGACGTGACAGAACAGAGCATTGTTAGTGTCGGCAAGCCTAACACTATTTTTGTGCTCCCTAAGTCTGTCAGAAAGAGATCGACCAGTTTCTCCAAAGTATTGAAGAGGACAGGAGGAGCAAGAAATAGAGTAGACACCAGGAACATCTGTAGAGGGAGGAGAGGTATGAACGAGATTAGTGCGAAGAGTGTTAGTCTAGCGGAAAGTAAGTTTGATGTCTAAGGAATGGAGAGAATTGTTGAGATTAGAAAGATCGGAAATATAGGGAAGGCAGAGGACAGAAGAGTTCCCAGGAGTAGAGAGTCTGGGAAAGAAGAAATTACGTTTAGCACGTGAGAGAGCAGAGTTTATGAAATGGGAAGGGTAGCCATCCTGCTCTCCCTCTCGTTAGTGTGACTTTGTAAAATGGTCCAAGTCGGACCGAAACGTCGTCGTAAGCTCATCTCTTCCATGTGCAGGTTATTTGCTTTTGCAGAATCTGTGTATATTACATCTGCATTCTTTTTGTCTTCTAGTGCATCTAGGACCTTGTAGTGATCCAGTAGTTGAGACAGACAGGAGCGACCTGTTCTAAACCCATGTTGCCCTGGGTTGTGTAACTGATGGGTTTCTAGATGGGTGGTGATCTTGCTTCTTAGGACCCTTTCAAAGATTTTTATGATATGGGATGTTAGTGCTATTGGTCTGTAGTTCTTTGCTGTTGCTTTACTGCCCCCTTTGTGGAGTGGGGCTATGTCTGTTGTTTTTAGTAACTGTGGGACGACCCCCGTGTCCATGCTCCCTCTCCATAGGATGGTAAAGGCTCGTGATAGGGGCTTCTTGCAGTTCTTGATGAACACAGAGTTCCATGAGTCTGGCCCTGGGGCAGAGTGCATGGGCATGTCATTTATCGCCTGTTCGAAGTCATTTGGCGTCAGGATAACATCGGATAGGCTTGTGTTAATCAAATTTTGTGGCTCTCTCATAAAAATTCTTTTGATCTTCGACTCTCAGTCTGGTTAGCGGCTTGCTAAAAACTGAGTCATTAATGGGACTTGAGTAGCTCACTCATTTCCTTGCTGTCATCTGTGTAGGACCCATCTTGTTTAAGTAGGGGCCCAATACTGGACGTTGTTCTCGACTTTGATTTGGCATAAGAAAAGAATTATTATTATTATTATTATTATTATAATCAAGGGGAAGCGCTAAACCCGTAGGTTTATACAGCGCCCAGGGGGGGGGATGTGGAAGGCATTCAGGCTTAATTTCGGGTAACTGGAGCACAGATCCAATTCCCTAAATCAAGAGCCCCTCACCAACATCAAGGAACCTTCCATGAGGGGATAAGAAAAGAAATACTTTGGGTTTCTTTCGATTTCATTTATGGCTTTTAGTTCTTCCCGCGATTCCTGACTCCTAAAGGATTCTTTTAGCTTAAGTTCGATGCTTGCTATTTCTCTGACCAGTGTCTCCCTGCACATTTCAGATATATTGACCTCTTTTAGCCGCTCTGTTATTCTTTTCCGTCGCCTGTAAAGGGAGCGCCTGTCTCTTTCTGTTTTACATCTACTCCTCCTTTTTCTTAGAGGAATAAGCCTTGTGCATACATCGAGTGCCACCGAGTTAATCTGCTCTAGGCATGTACTGGTAGTAAAGATATTATTATTAATTATTATTTAAATTATTATTATTATTATTATTATTATTATTATTATAAAGGCACGAAGATGTTCTCGTAATAATTTATTTGTTTTTTACAGAAACTGATCTTCAGGGGCATGGTAAAAAAAAAAACTTTCAAATGGTTAATTGGAATATGATAAAAATTTAGTAAATGTAATCAAAAATTAATTTTGCATTATGAAAATATTTTGATGCCTGTGTTGGTGTAGTAAGTTTTTTTTTCAGTCATTTTATAGTTAATTAATCTTAATCATATCACAAGCTACAAACATTAATCCATATTTCACTGATATAACATGGACCCCAATGTAATAATAAGTAATTATGTAACTTATTCAGGTATACACAAATACATAATTATCATACATAGCAACATACGTATAGAGTACCTGGGATAATCATTTTTTTGGGAACAAGTCACTGCCTTTTTTGGGTTATCCCAGGTTCTCTACACATATACTGCTATGTATGATAATCTATGTAACTATGTATACCTAAATAAAGTAATTTATCCAGATAAGTAATGGTCCACAATGGGGTTGCCAAGACCTCCATATAACGGGTACCTGCCTCAGACACCTCAGTGTTACACTGTTGAGGAAGGGACGTTGTTACATGGACACCCTTCACTATTTTTGCTATTTATAGCCTCTAGAGTCGTTATTTGTGTGATTATCTGGTAGTTTTGTGGTCGCCATGCATGTGACTAGGAAAAGAAAAAAGGCATTTGAAAAGGATGATAGCCATACGACTGGAAAACCTCAGGAGACAGAGGCTTCACCAAGGTACCACTGGAAGCTCTAGTGGCGCGGCTGAGGATTCCGGCTGTGATGGCGCTACACCTTCCACCTCCACTAATTCCTCCAACACAACTAATTCCTCCAACAATGCTAATTCCTCCAGCAGCATCAATGAAACGGGGAAGAAGAGGAAAGATCTTGAATCTCCGTCATCAATTAAGTTACCAGATAAAAGAAAGAGGACGACATTAGTGCCTTATGCGCCGCCCGAATTTAAAAAACCCACCAGACGGAACTCAAAATCAAAAATCGACAGACAGCAGATAATACGAGCTTCAGATAAGCCTGGAGAAAATGAGACATCAGTCATGATGATGTATTCGAATTTATTACAGATAGTCAAAGATAATTGTTATAAATGTGGATTACATGATGTATCTCCAGAATTTGTAACTCGTGGACAGGAATTTTTTGTAACTGTAACTTGTAATAAATGTAATATTGTAATTCGAAAGCCAACTCATAAACTAGGTGAAATAAATAGACAGACCTGTTTAAATATTTATGCTGAATTATTAAATGGTGGGGGATATCAAGGGTTTGCAAAGCACAATGCCTTTATGTTAAGGGAGAACCTTGATCCAAGGACATTTAGGAAGTTCACAAGATTTATTACTGAGAGAGCTGTTGCAGAATGTGGGAAAATACTACAAGAAAGTCGTGAGAATGTAATTACTGAGTATACCAAAAATGGTATATTACCTGGGGATAATGGGATACTTGATGTTAATGTAACATGTAATGTAACCTGGCAAAGTCGTGGCTTCCACTCAAAAATGGGATTATTTGTAGTAACTGAAGCAGATACTGGTCTTATTCTTGACTATCATATATTAACAAAATATTGCAACCGTTGTTCAAGCTTATATACCTTGTACAATGGTAAGAAAATAACAGCAGCCTTTTTCTTATTGCAACGTGCCAAGCACGAGCCATTTTGTAAGGTCAATGAGCAGGTCAATTCAGGGGTCATGGAGGCCAAGACTGGTCAATTAATATGGGGTCGATCAATGACCTATAAAATGCGGTATGTGAATATTATAAATGAAGTTGATATGGCCATTTACTCAGGACTAATTAATATGAACAATGGCCGGGGACCATATAATGATCTTCAGGTGAATAAAATTGACTGGGTGAATCATTACTCAAAAAGACTGAAAAGTCGTCTAACAAAATTAATTGAAGACAACCACATTATCCGGGAAATAAATAATGAAAAAACTAAACTATTCCTAATGAAAGGGAAAGGAAGGCTGTCAGATGCTATTGTTAACAAATTATCTTGCTATTTTGGTCAAATAATAGAGGAATCAACTGGAACTAGCATAGAAACAATGAGAAATACCATCATAGCAAGCTATTTGCACTGTACATCATCAGACACAAAACCAAATCATAATTTATGTCCTACTTCAAAAACCTCCTGGTGTTTCTACAATAAATCCATCGCAAATAATGTAGAAATACCCTCACACAGCACTATGAAGATTTTTATCCATTTAAAACCTGTCCACCATGAACAAGTGTTAAGAATTTACAAAGATTTGACTGAGGATGATATTATACAACGTTGTTCAGGACGTACCAAAAATAACAACGAAACTTTCCACCAGAGAGTATGGATCAATTATCTCAAGTCACAATATAGAACCAAGAGGACCCTAGACTTAGCAGTTGCACAAGCAATTGCAGACTCCAACTATGCATATTGCAGGAGCTGCAATGATAAGACACTCGGTTTTCATCGCAAAATACACACACATCTATTTCTCAAAAAACAGAATGATGTGAAAGACTATCAAAGGTTAGCAGTTAATGATGTTGTAATGTTTTTTTACGCTCTGTCAAGGTAATTTTTTTCGGAAATGTTTATTGTGAATTATATTTACGGTATCCCGTGGCCTGGTATGCAGTGCTTCCGCCTCACTGAAGTCTGGGTTCGATCCCCAGCAAGGGTGGAAGCGTTGGCCGTTTCCTTACACCTGCTGTCCCTGTTCACCTAGCAGTAAGTACATACCTGGGTGTTAGTCGACTGGTGTGGGTTGCATCCTGGGGGACAAGATTGGGGACCCCAATAAGACAGACAGTCCTCAATGATGCACTGACTTTCTTGGGTTATCCTGGGTGGCTAACCCTCCTGGTTAAAAATCCAGAGAAAATCTTGAGGCACATGTATACCTTGATGCTGATGAATGGCTTACAATCTAGAGACTATGAGCTATTCTTTTATTCTCGTCAAATATGATTACCTCCCATTTAGCAGACAGTGACCCTTACGGGTTTACCACTTCCTTGTAAACATGACACAATATAACACACAAGGAGGGGTCAAGGAAACTCGACCTGATGACACTGGAGGACAGGAAGGATAGGGAGGACTTGATAACGGCATATAAAATACCGAGAGGGATTGACAAGGCGAACAGAGACAAGATTTTCCAGAGATGGTACACAGAAACAATTATTAAAGTTAATTAGTTTTAGGTACAGGTACACACATTATCATATGTAGTAACATATGTGTAAATTACCTAGGATAACTCCAAAAAAAAGCCATTGATATTTCTATTGGGGTCCTGTACTCACCCATGTGTGGTTGCAGGGGTCATGTCACAGTTGTCAATGTTCACTGAATTTTAAAAGTAATCAAAGCTACAATTCTTGCCTTGATCTTACAATTGATTCTCTCCTATAGATCAAGGGTCTGTGATCGCTGTGCTATGAGATACGTCAACAAGTCCTTCTGTGCTGTCATGTGTTATTCATGCCTTAAGGAAGAAAGAATTACCTCGTCTCATTTAGATAACAAATGCTTCTCTTGTGGGCTAATCTACTGTCTAGATGGTAAGTTAATAATTTGTAATAATTTGTGTATTTTTTCATGTGAATATTTTTTTTTTTGAAAAAGCCGTTTCATCTCGTAAATGTTTTTTACTCATGTATCCTTCATTGGTTATTTTTTTTTTATCTTTCTAGGAGAAAGTGAATGTCCAGGATGCTGTTTCAGTCCTGTCAAAGAGTTTGTGTGTTACAAATGTGAACTGGTGACGGATAATCTTGCATTACACAAGTGTAGAATCGGTAAGATGTTTATAGTATGAATTTGTTACTCTTACAAGATAACTCCAGCATTCCTCACTTGCTTGCTTGGTCTGCTGTTATTTTTGATGGTCCTTCTTGTTGTAAACACCGATATCTTAATATTAATGAATTTATTTCTTTTACAGTATAGTATAGGTAATACAGTTTACATGCAGTATAATATTTTTAAGCATAAAAGAAAGCCGCTAACATGACACTGACTTGCTTCATCAGCTGTAAGTCCCATCCTTTCACTTTAAGTCCTTTCAAATCTTCCAGTTCTCTCGTTCAGTCATCTTTCATTCTGCAGCACAGTGCTGTATGGTCCTTACAGGTTTAGGGCTTTCCATGAATAATAAATATTATTACTGTATTATTATAATCATGGGGGAGCGCTAAACCCATAGGATTATACAGCACATATGGTGAGGGGAATGGAAGGCATTCAGGCTCAATTCAGGGAATGGGAGCAAAGATCCAATTCCCCTTGAGGGGGATAATAATAACAATAATAATCTTACACATTCTGCTATCTCATCCTTCTGTAAAACGCTACCCCTCAAGGAAGGTTCCTTGATGTTGGTGAGGGGCTCTTGATTTAGGAAATTGGATCTGTGCTCCAGTTCCTTGAATTAAGCCTGAATGCCTTCCACATCCCTCCCCAGGCGCTGTATAATCCTCCGGGTTTAGCGCTTCCCCTTGATTATAATAATAATGTAAAACGCTACAGTATACAGCCTCTCCTCACTTAGTGACATACTCATTTACTGACGCCTCGGACTTAGGACGGGCTCTCTGACCAGTATTCATACCTATATAATGTACATATTAGAACTGATTTCCTCTATTCTGTTTATTTCAATATACAGTACACAACTGTATAAACATTTAATAATATACCAGAAATGTTATAAATGGTGCAAAGGTGACATTAAAACAATTATAGTATGCTCCTCATTTAGTGACGAATTCGTTTAACGATGTGGTCATAGGAACGGAACTCCGTCGTTAAGTGAGGAGAGGCTGTATATACTTCACTTGTGGTTGTTGTATTCAGTATTGCTAAGAGAACACTAACCAAAAACCAAGAGAGTTTGATGGCATTCAAATGTATGCAAAGCAATTATTTTTTTTAGCATGCTGGTTGTCTCACACTATTACTGTCTCATCATAGGCATGCAGATATGACAGTTTAGATGCTGCTCTAAACAGCAGATAAATCCCAAACCACTCTGAGTGCAGGCACTGTACGTCCCACCTACAGGATTCAAGTCCGGCTAACCAGTTTCCCTGAATCTCTTCACAAAATATTACGCTGCTCACACTCCAACAGCTCATCAAGTCCCAAAAACCATTTGTCTCCACTCCTGTCTAACACACTCACACATGCAATTTTTTATTATATACACGTATATATATATTAGTGGCGACCCATAACGCCTGTAATTCCTATACTATCGTACCTCATCAAACTTCTGTTTTTAATAATTTTTTATCTCGTTTCAACAAAAAACAAAAAATTCACTTACAGATACAATGAAAACAAAATACAACAGATTTTTCCTGTAATATATTTATCATTTGCACATTATTTTAGCGTAAAGTTGATGAAGTCATACGTCTGGCAGTGAGCATCTGGGGGGGGGGGGGGACTGCAGCTCTGCAGCTCCTACGGACGAGCCGCCACAGATATATATACACTGTATATACGCATGTTGTGCCGAATACGTAAAACAGAAACAGATCACTTAGCAAGAACTCATTTAAAATGAAGTTCTTCTAAAATTTTCTCTTATATGTTTAAAGACATTTTTTTCATTTATGTTAATGTAAAAATTAATAATTTTGTATCAAAAGAACAATAGAAAACTTACCTAACTTTATTATAACAAGCACAATTTAATTTAGCCTAATCCAACTAAATATATGTTAGATAAGGTTTAAGTAATTTAATAATAAACAAGCACAATGTAATACACTTACCATCCGACTTATGACCTGCTCGACATACGACCACTCGACTTATGACCGTGTTTTGTATGCCAAATTTCTAGGAAATAAACACCTGTTTGTGTTGTACCCAGTGTTTATCATAAACCTTACATTATAAAATGCAGTACTAACAGCATAAAAAGTAATATAAAAAATGAAATGAACATTAAAATGGTATAAAATACCGACAGATTGTTAGGTAAGACACATATGCAACAGTTAGGTATCTTTATTTTGAAACGTTTCGCCTACACTGACTTTGACTTTGAAAATGTGTAAAAAAAAACTTTGATCTACTTTTTTTTTTGTTATATTTGAAAATATGTAAAAAAAAACGTAGATCTACTTTTGTAGCACTATACATGTGAACGTAGATCTGCTTGGACAGTTTACGGGTTAAATGAGCAATTGAGCCACGCCTTAAAAATGCATGCACAGTACACACATTACTTACCTTAAAATATTTTTATAACTAGCTTATAGTGAGTGGTGAATATATTTATTGTAGGAAGTCTGAATAAATGAAGAATGGCTATAATTGAAAATGGGTGCATTAGCAAAACACGGTAAAGTGAAGCGTTGTAAAGCAGGGCCCGCCTGTGTTGTATTTTCTGGCATAAAAGGCACACAAGCATATAAGATGACGTTTCTGAGCAGTTGTAATGTAACGTTAGTAAACAACTGCTAAAGCGTAACACAGAGCTTACCCTTCACCCTGACCTTCAGCATATGAGGTGCAGGATAATTTTCCAAGACTTTCTGTGGGAAACAAAAAGCACTGCCATATGCCAGAAAATAAGGCAAAGTTGTGAAGAAGCCTTGTACACCTACCATCCGACTTACGACCTGCTCGACTTACGACCACTCGACTTACGACCATGTTTTTTATGCCAAATTTCTGGGAAATAAACAACTATTTGTGTTGTACACAGTGTTATCTTAAACCTTACAGTATAAAATACAGTACTAACAACATAAAAAGTAAAGTAAAACATGAAATACCAAAATAAAACAATAAAATAAAGCCATTACAAAAATGTTTTGTTGATATTCAGTAGTAAAGTTCGACTTATGACCATTTTGACTTACGACCCGTTTCTCGGAACCGAACTTGGTTGTAAGTCGGATGGTAGGTGTATATTATTAATATAGTTTTATATTGCAGGCGAAGAAAAAGAAGAACAGTTGCCGTGTGATTTTGAAGGTGGCACTGCTATTATTGGTCCAGTTGAAGACGCAGCTGCAACTGACTCTACTTCCAACATCAATGTTTGGACTGGCTTACAGTGCTATAATAGCAACACTGATTGCGATGATGATATTGAAAACCTGGATATAAGGAAGGAAGATGATAATTATTCTCATCTTTCTCACTCTCCTGGGGTACAATGTGATATTTGGAAAGAAGAATTCTACGACGAACAAGAAATTACAGAAAATGTAGATACGAGCTTGTATAATTTGGAACGTCAAATTGTGTTAACTAATTCTCATGAAGATAATAAAGGAAGGTCAACAAAAAGTGGTAAGAAATCCATGAATTTTTTTCCGGGCTATGTGCCTTTTCTTACTGTTTAAAGTTGTATCACTCCTATCATTAGGAATTAAAGATGATTTAAATTCAAATGATGGTGAAAGTTTTTCTTTTTCGGGCCACCCTGCCTTGGTGGGAATCGGCCAGTGTGATAATAAAAAAAAATAATAAAATTAAATTCAAATTCAAAATCAAATTCTTCATTTCTTTCATGCAGTGCAGTACACAGATAATGTAGTTTGTATTATCTGTGTACTGGTGAATTTTGGGCACACTAATCCTAATGCTTAAAGACTCTTAAGAAGTAGACAGATTTTTTCTCTATGGTGAAGTGGAAAAGAATTCTTCCTCCATAAGTCATGCGTGTTGTAAGAGGCGACTAAAATGCCGGGAGCAGCGGCAAGTAACCCCTTCTGTATAAATTACTAAATTTAAAAAGAATTTTTTTTTTTAAGTAATGGTGGGATACAGCCTGTGTGTTGAAAAAAAAAAAAACCATGTCTGAGGGCAATGTGTGGTGTGAATATAATGCAGAGAATTCGTAGTTTGGAAGTTAGGAGGAGGTGCGGGATTACCAAAACTGTTGTCCAGAGGGCTGAGGAAGGGTTGTTGAGGTGGTTCGGACATGTAGAGAGAATGGAGCGAAACAGAATGACTTCAAGAGTGTATCAGTCTGTAGTGGAAGGAAGGCGGGGTAGGGGTCGGCCTAGGAAGGGTTGGAGGGAGGGGGTAAAGGAGGTTTTGTGTGCGAGGGGCTTGGACTTCCAGCAGGCATGCGTGAGCGTGTTTGATAGGAGTGAATGGAGACAAATGGTTTTTAATAATTGACGTGCTGTTGGAGTGTGAGCAAAGTAACATTTATGAAGGGATTCAGGGAAACCGGCAGGCCGGACTTGAGTCCTGGAGATGGGAAGTACAGTGCCTGCACTCTGAAGGAGGGGTGTTAATGTTGCAGTTTAAAAACTGTAGTGTAAAGCACCCTTCTGGCAAGACAGTGATGGAGTGAATGATGGTGAAAGTTTTTCTTTTTCGGGCCACCCTGCCTTGGTGGGAATCGGCCAGTGTGATAATAAAAAAAAAAATAAATATTTCTAAGGCAATGCATAATGATGGTTTATATAAAAATCAGTACAGTAGAATACCAGAATTTGCATGGAATTGGTTCTTAGAGACTACATGAATCTTCTAGCCTAAGCTGGTGGGAGAAATGGATGTGCCTCATATAGGCCAGTAGGTCTGCTGCAGTGTTCCTTCTTTCTTACGTTATGTTCTTAATACCTCTACTGTGTTTTTTTTCAGGGTCATTGCACCCATGGCCCAATCACAGACTAGGCCTTCTAGTTGGTAATCTGATCAATCAGTTTATTGGTGCTGGCTACACACAGTCCACTGTATACTTGCAACAGCTCGAATGCTTGAGAACATGGTTAAGGAACTTTCAACATTCCCTTTGTTGTCAAATTAGACACATGTGCAACTCTTGGGTATCTTTATTGAGGAAACGTTTTGCCACACAGTGGCTTCATCAGTCCATACAAAGGATAAACTTGAAGAACAGGAGGAGAATGAGATAATCAGTCCCTCAGCCTTGAGTCGATGTGGTCAGTCCATCAAGATTGATGGACTGACCACATCGACTCTAGGCTGAGGGACTGATTACCTCATTCTCCTCCTGTTCTTCAAGTTTATCCTTTGTATGGACTGATGAAGCCACTGTGTGGCGAAACGTTTCCTCAATAAAGATACCCAAGAGTTGCACATTCCCTCTTGTGGACAGCTAGGAGTCTAATGGGAATTTCCCTTATGTTTGAAAGGGTGTTGAAAAGTCTTGGTCACCTTACTCTTATCAAGTTCTCTTAGTGTACTCATTGCTTCCCCTGCTTTTTACTGGGGCCTTTTGCACCGTTATGCTCTCAAGAGATTGAATCATGGACACTCAGTGTGTGAGGCAGTGTGTTGCCAACGCCCACTTCTCTCTTGTTTTCAGTTGCTTTATACACATGTTCTCACTCATTATACAATAAAGTAGTTGAATTGGATATAAAACAGGACAGTGTTAGAATTCTGCATTAATTTGGAATATAAATTTGGAAGGACGATAGCAGCATATGGCCTCTCAACATATTTTTTGGTTGTCTCATTCAGTCTTGTTTCATGTTTATCTTCACTCACAATTTTACATCAGACTTAGAGTTGTAACACTTAACCCTTTCAGGGTCCACAGGCCCTCTCAGAGACTTGTTCTCAGGGTCCCCCAAATTTAAAAAAAAAAAAAAAAAAAAAATTTCTTATGAAAAGATAGAGAATCATTTTCCGATCATAATGACACCAAAAGTATGAAATTCGATGGAAAACTTACGGAATTATGCTCTCGCGAAGTTAGCGGTCTCGACGATGTCTACACATCGGCGATTTTGCGAACTTTGAGCCCTATTTTCCATTGTACTAGCCAACAAAAATCATAACTATTTTGCTAGAATTCCATTTTTTCTATCGATTGAGTACAAGAAACCACCCATTTACCGATTTCAACTATCCAATACAGTGGTCAGAATTTAGCAATTTTGCCAATTTCACAAATTTCAAAATATGCCAATTTCCAAATAGGGTCCAGAATAAATAAGAAAGACATTCCTGGCACTAAAATAACATCTCCTCTGTTCATTAGTCACGTCCCCACGCCCCTCTTACGTTCTTTTGCTTTCCATTTTGAATTTTTATTCTCACAAAAAATAGAAGATTTACTGTTATGCAGACTACTGCAGTAGTGTAGAAATGGTATAAATAATATCGGTGCACTTGTGAAAGAATATTAGACTCGCCAGTTGACGTGTATTGGACGCTTAGCATGATTTGTTTACTTTTGAACTTTGGTGAAAATTGATCATTTCTGCTATTTTGAGCTCAATTTCAAGGTACTTTTCATTGTAAAACCAGTCAAAATCATCTCAATTTCTGTAATATGTCTTCCATTCTATAAAATGAGACCAGGAAAACTAGAATACAACAAATACCATACGAAAATGCAGTGGAAAGTCGCTGTTTTAATCCAAAAACACTGTCAAAGTTTTTTTTTTTCTCATTATGCACTGTGTGCTGCAGGATTTTTTTTATACTGCACACATTGACCACATAGACCCATTTTTTCATATGTAGGCCTACCAGCTTTCTCTCACTAGATTTGAAGGCACTTGAACTTATGAGTACTAGTACGTCAAGGACCCTGGCACGTAAGCCGTACTAGTACGCCCGAAACTCTGAAAGGGTTAAACACTGTATGATGCACTTGTATATCAGGGGACCAGGCTGACATACTCCATATGCCAATTTTTTGTGTTTCTAAATTTGCTGGACATTGCAATGTTAGGTCTTAGGTTATTTACAGGAGCCCCCGCTTATACAGCAGGTTAAGTTCTGGGCTACTGTAAAGCCCCGCTTATACAGCAGGTTAGGTTCTGGGCTACTGTAAAGCCCCACTTATACAGCAGGTTAGGTTCTGGGCTACTGTAAAGCCCCGCTTATACAGCAGGTTAGGTTCTGGGCTACTGTAAAGCCCCACTTATACAGCAGGTTAGGTTCTGGGCTACTGTAAAGCCCCACTTATACAGCAGGTTAGGTTCTGGGCTACTGTAAAGCCCCACTTATACAGCAGGTTAGGTTCTGGGCTACTGTAAAGCCCCACTTATACAGCAGGTTAGGTTCTGGGCTACTGTAAAGCCCCACTTATACAGCAGGTTAGGTTCTGGGCTACTGTAAAGCCCCACTTATACAGCAGGTTAGGTTCTGGGCTACTGTAAAGCCCCGCTTATACAGCAGGTTAGGTTCTGGGCTACTGTAAAGCCCCACTTATACAGCAGGTTAGGTTCTGGGCTACTGTAAAGCCCCACTTATACAGCAGGTTAGGTTCTGGGCTACTGTAAAGCCCCGCTTATACAGCAGGTTAGGTTCTGGGCTACTGTAAAGCCCCGCTTATACAGCAGGTTAGGTTCTGGGCTACTGTAAAGCCCCACTTATACAGCAGGTTAGGTTCTGGGCTACTGTAAAGCCCCACTTATACAGCAGGTTAGGTTCTGGGCTACTGTAAAGCCCCACTTATACAGCAGGTTAGGTTCTGGGCTACTGTAAAGCCCCACTTATACAGCAGGTTAGGTTCTGGGCTACTGTAAAGCCCCACTTATACAGCAGGTTAGGTTCTGGGCTACTGTAAAGCCCCGCTTATACAGCAGGTTAGGTTCTGGGCTACTGTAAAGCCCCGCTTATACAGCAGGTTAGGTTCTGGGCTACTGTAAAGCCCCACTTATACAGCAGGTTAGGTTCTGGGCTACTGTAAAGCCCCACTTATACAGCAGGTTAGGTTCTGGGCTACTGTAAAGCCCCACTTATACAGCAGGTTAGGTTCTGGGCTACTGTAAAGCCCCGCTTATACAGCAGGTTAGGTTCTGGGCTACTGTAAAGCCCCACTTATACAGCAGGTTAGGTTCTGGGCTACTGTAAAGCCCCACTTATACAGCAGGTTAGGTTCTGGGCTACTGTAAAGCCCCACTTATACAGCAGGTTAGGTTCTGGGCTACTGTAAAGCCCCACTTATACAGCAGGTTAGGTTCTGGGCTACTGTAAAGCCCCACTTATACAGCAGGTTAGGTTCTGGGCTACTGTAAAGCCCCACTTATACAGCAGGTTAGGTTCTGGGCTACTGTAAAGCCCCACTTATACAGCAGGTTAGGTTCTGGGCTACTGTAAAGCCCCGCTTATACAGCAGGTTAGGTTCTGGGCTACTGTAAAGCCCCGCTTATACAGCAGGTTAGGTTCTGGGCTACTGTAAAGCCCCGCTTATACAGCAGGTTAGGTTCTGGGCTACTGTAAAGCCCCGCTTATACAGCAGGTTAGGTTCTGGGCTACTGTAAAGCCCCACTTATACAGCAGGTTAGGTTCTGGGCTACTGTAAAGCCCCACTTATACAGCAGGTTAGGTTCTGGGCTACTGTAAAGCCCCGCTTATACAGCAGGTTAGGTTCTGGGCTACCGCTGTAAAACAAAAATCACTGTAAAGGTAATCATACCCTTTGTTCACTTTCAAATGCATATAAATGCTTGATATCATATTTACACTAATATATATTAAGTAAGCAATATAGCTAGGCCTAAACAATGCATATACAGTAGATACATTACTTACCCTAAAATTTTTTTGCCCTTAGCTTAATGAGTGATGAATGTATTTATTGCAGGAAGCCTGAATAAATGAAGAATAAGTATAAGTGAAAACCGCTGTATTAGCCAAATGCTGTAAAGCTGCGTGTACTTGGATTGTGAAGCATCTGTTCATGGCCAGAGAAAAATATTACTGACTGCTGGGTCATCACAGGGATGGGTACAGTCACTGCAGTAAACTGTTATTGTTGGGGGTGTTAAGAGTTATTATTATTATTATCATCAAGGTAAGCATTAAACCCAAAAGGGTTGCAAGCCATATTGAGCTCTTCTGGTTCTTGGGGGACTAGGAAGTTCATGGGAGACAGTATGGGGCATAGTAGCTCCTATAGGAGGTGGAATAGGAGTCCATAAGGACCCCTGGTCAGAGATGTTGCAGGCAAGGAGTGGAAGGCATCACTAAAGCTCACTTACTCAACCTGGAGCATTGAGAAAGGCATAGATGAGGCACAGAATCTTATGATGGACTGGGAGATCATAGTCATCCCCATCCAGGAGAAGAGGTAGTGACAGGAGACTAGTACCCAATTGGTGAAAGGATTCTCTGTGATAAATGCAAGCAGAATGGAACCGAGGGCAGGAAAGAAAAATGTTCCAGCATATCCAGTTGGTTGATACCATGTACAGGCAGGGGAGTTAACCATCTGGGAATGATTGGAGGTGGGTCCCAAGTCTGATGAACCACACAAATGTGTCAGGGCCACCAGTAGTGTCCAGGAGGGGTGCTACACCCAAGTCAGGGGTGACCCCTACATGAATATATGTCAGGATCACCACTAGTGTCCAGGAGGAGTGCTACACCCAAATCAGAGGTTAACCCCCACACGAATGTGTGTCAGGATCACCACTAGTGTCCAGGAGGAGTGCTACACCCAAATCAGAGGTTAACCCCCACACGAATGTGTGTCAGGATCACCACTAGTGTCCAGGAGGAGTGCTACACCCAAATCAGAGGTTAACCCCCACACGAATGTGTGTCAGGATCACCACTAGTGTCCAGGAGGAGTGCTACACCCAAATCAGAGGTTAACCCCCACACGAATGTGTGTCAGGATCACCACTAGTGTCCAGGAGGAGTGCTACACCCAAATCAGAGGTTAACCCCCACACGAATGTGTGTCAGGATCACCACTAGTGTCCAGGAGGAGTGCTACACCCAAATCAGAGGTTAACCCCCACACGAATGTGTGTCAGGATCACCACTAGCGTCCAGGAGGAGTGCTACACCCAAATCAGAGGTTAACCCCCACACGAATGTGTGTCAGGATCACCACTAGCGTCCAGGAGGAGTGCTACACCCAAATCAGAGGTTAACCCCCACACGAATGTGTGTCAGGATCACCACTAGTGTCCAGGAGGAGTGCTACACCCAAATCAGAGGTTAACCCCCACACGAATGTGTGTCAGGATCACCACTAGCGTCCAGGAGGAGTGCTACACCCAAATCAGAGGTTAACCCCCACACGAATGTGTGTCAGGATCACCACTAGCGTCCAGGAGGAGTGCTACACCCAAATCAGAGGTTAACCCCCACACGAATGTGTGTCAGGATCACCACTAGTGTCCAGGAGGAGTGCTACACCCAAATCAGAGGTTAACCCCCACACGAATGTGTGTCAGGATCACCACTAGCGTCCAGGAGGAGTGCTACACCCAAATCAGAGGTTAACCCCACACGAATGTGTGTCAGGATCACCACTAGTGTCCAGGAGGAGTGCTACACCCAAATCAGAGGTTAACCCCCACACGAATGTGTGTCAGGATCACCACTAGCGTCCAGGAGGAGTGCTACACCCAAATCAGAGGTTAACCCCCACACGAATGTGTGTCAGGATCACCACTAGCGTCCAGGAGGAGTGCTACACCCAAATCAGAGGTTAACCCCCACACGAATGTGTGTCAGGATCACCACTAGCGTCCAGGAGGAGTGCTACACCCAAATCAGAGGTTAACCCCCACACGAATGTGTGTCAGGATCACCACTAGCGTCCAGGAGGAGTGCTACACCCAAATCAGAGGTTAACCCCCACACGAATGTGTGTCAGGATCACCACTAGTGTCCAGGAGGAGTGCTACACCCAAATCAGAGGTTAACCCCCACACGAATGTGTGTCAGGATCACCACTAGCGTCCAGGAGGAGTGCTACACCCAAATCAGAGGTTAACCCCCACACGAATGTGTGTCAGGATCACCACTAGCGTCCAGGAGGGAAGCCACACCCAAGTCAGGGGTGACTCCCACATGAATACATGTCAGGAGGGGTGCTACACTCAAGGACAGACCCCACTCCCCCTTAAAGGACTGATTAGAGCTCAATGTTGAGGAGTGAAGATAGATGCCTAGGCTACCTTGCTATTAACAATGAATCCCCCTCCATACAGGTCAAGAGGAATGATGGCCAGGAGGGAAGGAAGAGAGGGAGTTTGGTCTGCAACCTCATTATCCCAGATGCTCACATGAAAAGGGACCAGTGGCATATTGTGGTTATTGTCACAGGGTGGTGCACTGTGCTACTGTGCTGAAGAACAAAAAGGCACAATACCATGACTGCAACAATACATAAATAACCTGCACATAGGAGAGAGGATTATTATTATTATAATAAAAAAGAAGCGCTAAGCCACAAGGGCTATACAGTTAACAGGAGAGAGGAGCTTACGATGATGTTTCGGCCCGATTTGGACCATGTGTGTGTGACTTTGTAAATGGTCCAAGTTAAACCAAAACGTCGTTATAAGCTCCTGTCTCCTGTGTGCGGGTTATTTGTCTAGTGTGATGAGCCTACTACTCTGACATAAGTATTACTTAGAACAACTGCCACAGTATTTCATAACATGGGACAGAAAAATTAGTTTCGTATTGTGATCCATGATTACATTACTGAGTGAGCTTAATATTTATGATGAATTTACCATCTTTGGTGGGTGTGCAGTGTTCACCTAGTACACCCAGAATATTCACTCCTGGAAGGGACGCATTACAGATTGAAGCTACAACCTGGGTCGCTAAGGAGAGATGCAAGGAGGAGCTTGCTGCACCTTCTTCCTTTAGATTTCATCAGACAGTGAGCATGTTAGTCTGGAATGTTTTAAAGTAGTCTGTAGACTATTACAACATGTAAAATAACAAAGTTGTGATTTGACATGCTGTATCAGTGTGAAAGATTTTATGCAGTGGACCCCCAACATTCGATGGCATTGACATTCGATAAATCTGACATTCGATGCATTTTAACGCAAAAATTTCGCCTCGACATTCAATGGAAAACCCGCTATTCGATACGATTCATACGAGACGTGTCCACGTGTGGCCTGAACTGCCCCGTGTGTGCCAGTGTTTACAAGCCAGCCAGTGTGTGCGCATCTAAGGATACATTCGGTACATTCCATATTATCCATATTATCACTGTTTTTGGTGCTTGTTTCTGCAAAATAAGTCACCATGGGCCCCAAGAAAGCTTCTAGTGCCAACTCTGTGGTAAAAAGGGTGAGAATTAGTATGGGAATTAAGAAAGATTTTGAAGGGTTTGGGGCTAACCCTGAGAAGCCTTTGTCAGTTGTGGAATACGTTGTGCCTACTTCAAAAATTAAGGAAATGTGTGCAAAGTGGGTTGAACTGCAAACCTTTATGGATGAAAATCACCCTAACACAGCTATTGCAAGCCGTGCTGATGACTATTACAATGACAATGTTGTGGCCCATTTTAGACAAATCTTAAAGGAACGGCAACAGAGGTCCAGTGACTCTCAAGCTGGTCCTAGTGGCATTAAAAGAAGGGAAGTAACCCCGGAAAAGGACTTGCTACCTCAAGTCCTAATGGAAGGGGATTCCCCTTCTAAACAGTAACAACTTTGACACTCTCCCCTCCTCCCATCCCATCAATCATCACCAGATCTTCATTAAAGGTAAGTGTCAATTATTCTATTGTTATTATTCTATTGTTATTGTAATTATTCTATTGCATTAAACTTAATATTTCATGTGGTAAAATTTTTTTTTCATACTTTTGGGTGTCTTGCACGGATTAATTTGATTTCCATTATTTCTTATGGGGAAAATTAATTTGACTTTCGATATTTTCAATATTTGATGAGCTCTCAGGAACGGATTAATATCGAATGTCGGGGGTCCACTGTATATGTATGAAGGTAATGTTTTTGTGTTTCAAAGCTGAGAAATAGTATACACTGGAAGTTCAGTGGGTTAAAGGTAGGTAGAGAGAGAGTGGGTGAGGGTAAATGGTTTCTTTCAGTCAACTGGCGTAGTCAGTCAGTTTAAAAAATATTATACTAAAGTTCTTTGAAGAAAACATATCCATTATTAATTTTATTATTATTATTATAAGAACATAAGAACATAAGAACGAAGGAACACTGCAGAAGGCCTACTGGCCCATGCGAGGCAGGTCCAAGTCTCCTACCGGCTTAAGCCAATGCACCCAACCTAGTCAGGTCAGGTCACATTGACTTAAGGGAGGAACACGGCAACCGACCTGGTAGCACAAGCTATCAGGTCTAACTCACAACCCACCCACATCCACTCATGTATTTATCCAACCTATTTTTAAAGCTACACAACGTTCTGGCCTCTATAACGGTACTTGGGAGTTTGTTCCACTCATCCACAACTCTATTACCAAACCAGTACTTTCCTATATCCTTCCTGAATCTGAATTTTTCCAACTTAAAACCATTGCTGCGAGTCCTGTCTAGGCTAGATATTTTCAGCACACTATTTACATCCCCTTTATTTATTCCTGTCTTCCATTTATACACCTCAATCATATCCCCCTAATTCTACGTCTTTCTAGAGAGTGCAGATTCAGGGCCGTTAGTCTATCCTCATAGGGAAGGTTTCTGATACATGGGATCAACTTTGTCATCCTCCTTTGTACATTTTCCAGAGAATTTATATCCATTCTGTAATAAGGTGACCAAAACTGTGCAGCATAATCTAAATGAGGCCTAACCAAGGATGTATAGAGTTGAAGAACAACCTGAGGACTCCTATTATTTATGCTTCTTGATATGAAGCCAAGGATTCTATTAGCTTTATTGCGAACACTTATGCACTGTTGTCTTGGTTTCAGATTACTGCTAACCAGAACTCCTAAATCTTTTTCGCAATCCGTAATATTAAGATCTACATTATTTAGTTTATATGTGGCATGGTTATTGTCCTGTCCAACATTTAGAACTTTGCATTTGTCTATATTAAACTGCATCTGCCACTTCTCCGACCACTGCATCAGTCTATTCAATCTTCCTGGAGTGCTCGAATGTCCTGCTCAGAATGAATTCGACGGCCTATTTTGGTGTCATCGGCAAACTTGCCGATGTCGCTCTTTATGCCCTCATCTATGTCGTTTATGTAGATTGTGAACAGCAGGGGGCCCAACACTGACCCCTGTGGAACACCGCTCGTGACACTTCCCCACTCTGATTTCTCCCCATTTATGCAAACTCTCTGCTGCCTATTTGTCAACCATGCCTCTATCCAGGAAAAATTTCTCTCCTATTCCATGTGCTTTAATTTTCCTCAATAGTCTCTGATGTGGGACCCTGTCAAAAGCCTTACTGAAGTCCATATACACAATATCATATTCATTACCATGATCTACCTCCTCAAATACCTTAGTGAAAAAAGTTAATAAATTCGTAAGGCAGGAACGCCCCTTTGTAAAACCATGCTGAGATTCGTTGATTAATTTATGCTTTTCAAGGTGGCTACGAACTGCCTCGGCAATTATTGATTCCATAAATTTTCCCACTATGGAGGTTAGGCTTATTGGTCTATAGTTCGAAGCTAAGGACCTGTCACCTGTTTTGAAAATAGGTATCACATTTGCCATTTTCCACTTATCTGGCACCATGCCAGTTTGTAGTGATATGTTGAAAAGATTAGCCAAAGGTGTGCTAAGCTCCTCTTTACACTGGCCGATTCCCACCAAGGCAGGGTGGCCCGAAAAAGAAAAACTTTCACCATCAGTCACTCCATCACTGTCTTGCCAGAAGGGTGCTTTACACTACAGTTTTTAAACTGCAACATTAACACCCCTCCTTCAGAGTGCAGGCACTGTACTTCCCATCTCCAGGACTCAAGTCCGGCCTGCCGGTTTCCCTGAATCCCTTCATAAATGTTACTTTGCTCACACTCCAACAGCACGTCAAGTATTAAAAACCATTTGTCTCCATTCACTCCTATCAAACATACTCACGCATGCCTGCTGGAAGTCCAAGCCCCTCGCACACAAAACCTCCTTTACCCCCTCCCTCCAACCTTTCCTAGGCCGACCCCTACCCCGCCTTCCTTCCACTTAGACTGATACACTCTTGAAGTCATTCTGTTTTGCTCCATTCTCTCTACATGTCCGAACCACCTCAACAACCCCTCCTCAGCCCTCTGGACAACAGTTTTGGTAATCCCGCACCTCCTCCTAACTTCCAAACTACGAATTCTCTGCATTATATTCACACCACACATTGCCCTCAGACATGACATCTCCACTGCCTCCAGCCTTCTCCTCGCTGCAACATTCATCACCCACGCTTCACACCCATATAAGAGCGTTGGTAAAACTATACTCTCATACATTCCCCTCTTTGCCTCCAAGGACAAAGTTCTTTGTCTCCACAGACTCCTAAGTGCACCACTCACTCTTTTTCCCTCATCAATTCTATGATTCACCTCATCTTTCATAGACCCATCGCTGACACGTCCACTCCCAAATATCTGAATACATTCACTCCTCCATACTCTCTCCCTCCAATCTGATATTCAATCTTTCATCACCTAATCTTTTTGTTATCCTCATAACCTTACTCTTTCCTGTATTCACCTTTAATTTTCTTCTTTTGCACACCCTACCAAATTTATCCACCAATCTCTGCAACTTCTCTTCAGAATCTCTCAAGAGCACAGTGTCATCAGCAAAGAGCAGCTGTGACAACTCCCACTTTGTGTGTGATTCTTTATCTTTTAACTCCACGCCTCTTGCCAAGACCCTCGCATTTACTTCTCTTACAACCCCATCTATAAATATATTAAACAACCACGGTGACATCACACATCCTTGTCTAAGGCCTACTTTTACTGGGAAAAAAATTTCCCTCTTTCCTACATACTCTAACTTGAGCCTCACTATCCTCATAAAAACTCTTCAACTGCTTTCAGTAACCTACCTCCTACACCATACACTTGCAACATCTGCCACATTGCCCCCCTATCTACCCTGTCATACGCCTTTTCCAATCCATAAATGCCACAAAGACCTCTTTAGCCTTATCTAAATACTGTTCACTTATATGTTTCACTGTAAACACCTGGTCCACACACCCCCTACCTTTCCTAAAGCCTCCTTGTTCATCTGCTATCCTATTCTCCGTCTTACTCTTAATTCTTTCAATTATAACTCTACCATACACTTTACCAGGTATACTCAACAGACTTATCCCCCTATAATTTTTGCACTCTCTTTTATCCCCTTTGCCTTTATACAAAGGAACTATGCATGCTCTCTGCCAATCCCTAGGTACCTTACCCTCTTCCATACATTTATTAAATAATTGCACCAACCACTCCAAAACTATATCCCCACCTGCTTTTAATATAATATTATATTGCAGGTGAAGTGATGATAGTTGAGCAGTTATCATGTGATGAGGAACTTTCCAATCCAGTTGAAGAGGAACTTTCCAGTCCAGTTAAAGCAGAACTTTCCAGTCCAGTAAAAGTGGAATTTGATACATTTCTGCAGGACACTGCTCCCACCATCACTGTTTGGACTGGCTTACAGTGCAGCAGTAGTGATGACAACTGATGGTGATGTTTGGACTGGCTTACAGTGCAGCAGTAGTGATGACAACTGATGGTGATGTTGGAAAAGTGAAAATTACAGGAGAAAGCAGACAATTACCCACTCTCTCTCCCTTTCCTGAGGCAGAATGTGAGTTTATAAGAAGAAATTAAAAAAAAATGTCTATGGGTTGGAACAAATTAAAACACAAACCTGTTTTTCCAAATTCTCACGAATGTTAAGAAAAGTCAGCCAATAAAGGTAAGAATTGAATATAATTCTACTGTTATACTATACATCTCTAAATATAGAATTTGTTTTTAGATTCATATTTTAACAGTAAATGGTATGGGAACACCAACAAGGACACAACAGCTTGATAAAGTTCCTGGAGAGCGAAACGTTGCCACAATAAAATGTCACATTAGTTGCACTTGTGTCCTTTTACTTTACAAGTTACAGGCAAAAGCAGCAACTGGAAACTTGATTCTAACACTCTTTGTCAAGTAAAAACCCATTGCAAGTCAAAAATATTATAAGTCGAATATGAATATATGACATGATAAATAAATAAATACATAACTACTGTCACTGAATAAGTAAATGAACAATTACTGTAACTATATACAGATACAGCTTCTCCTCACTTACTGACGTACTCGTTTACCAATGACTGACTTAGGACAGGTTCTCTGACCAGTATGCATACCTAAATAATGTATGTTAGAGCTGATTTCTTCTGTTGTGTTTATTACAAATTAACAGTACACTACTGTATAAACATTTAAAAATATACCAGAAATGTTATCAATGGTGCAAAGATAGTTGACACAAACCCACTACCATTATAATATGCTCCTCACGAGGTCTCAGGAACGGAACTCCGTCCTTAAGTGAGGAGAGGCTGTGCTGAAAAGTAAATAAATGAATGCAAGTTACGGACTTGCTGCCTTAATGCTGGGTAATTATCTTAAGTTTCATCTCCATGGACCATAGTAAAGTCAAATCATCATAAGTCGAACCATCCTAAGTCAAGGAGCGCCTGTATAATAAGAGAAGAAAACATTGTAGTCAGGTGTACACACGAACACTTGCTTATTAAAATCAGAGATAGACAAAATTTGGCACCCTGAGTAGGCACAATTTTGGTGCCTGAAGGACTGGTACCATTATTCTTTAAAATATATGTTCGTTCAACATTCTGCAACCGAGGCAAATAAAACTGATTGTTTTTTAGTGCTAATAAAAGGTAGAGTACGTAGTAGACCATTTTTTTTATGCGTCTAAGCACTGCACGACCAATACAGTGAGATTTAAATTTTGTTCTATTTCCTAATTTCATGCTGTTAGTATGTTGATCACAGGGCTGGATTAAGGCATGGGATTTAGGGCCTCCCAGCACCTGTAGCCCAGGGGCCTCACAGCACCTGTAGCCCAGGGGCCTCACAGCACCTGTAGCCCAGGAGCCTCACAGCACCTGTAGCCCAGGGGCCTCACAGCACCTGTAGCCCAGGGGCCTCACAGCACCTGTAGCCCAGGGGCCTCACAGCACCTGTAGCCCAGGGGCCTCACAGCACCTGTAGCCCAGGAGCCTCACAGCACCTGTAGCCCAGGGGCCTCACAGCACCTGTAGCCCAGGGGCCTCACAGCACCTGTAGCCCAGGGGCCTCACAGCACCTGTAGCCCAGGGGCCTCACAGCACCTGTAGCCCAGGGGCCTCACAGCACCTGTAGCCCAGGGGCCTCACAGCACCTGTAGCCCAGGGGCCTCACAGCACCTGTAGCCCAGGGGCCTCACAGCACCTGTAGCCCAGGGGCCTCACAGCACCTGTAGCCCAGGGGCCTCACAGCACCTGTAGCCCAGGGGCCTCACAGCACCTGTAGCCCAGGGGCCTCACAGCACCTGTAGCCCAGGGGCCTCACAGCACCTGTAGCCCAGGAGCCTCACAGCACCTGTAGCCCAGGGGCCTCACAGCACCTGTAGCCCAGGGGCCTCACAGCACCTGTAGCCCAGGAGCCTCACAGCACCTGTAGCCCAGGGGCCTCACAGCACCTGTAGCCCAGGGGCCTCACAGCACTGTAGCCCAGGGGCCTCACAGCACCTGTAGCCCAGGGGCCTCACAGCACCTGTAGCCCAGGGGCCTCACAGCACCTGTAGCCCAGGGGCCTCACAGCACCTGTAGCCCAGGGGCCTCACAGCACCTGTAGCCCAGGGGCCTCACAGCACCTGTAGCCCAGGGGCCTCACAGCACCTGTAGCCCAGGGGCCTCACAGCACCTGTAGCCCAGGGGCCTCACAGCACCTGTAGCCCAGGGGCCTCACAGCACCTGTAGCCCAGGAGCCTCACAGCACCTGTAGCCCAGGGGCCTACAAAATCTTAATCCAGCTCTGGCTGATTGGTCCATTTTCAGTTGCTAAACTAAAAAAAATTGTTTTGTTCTTGGTTATTTTTTTAACATATATGCATACTGTGTATGCATATTTTATGGATCTCATTTTTTTGGTAAAGACAGTTGTTACGGTTCGAATTTAATCTTTAGCCAGGTTAGTGCACTCCGTAACAACACACTTCATAGAATGAGAGGATATGGTTCCAAACTTAGAAATGTAAGGAACGAATAATAGTTACTCAGTCTTTTCTGGTTTCTTTTTATTTAAAAGTTTAAATACTTTAGATATTCATAAATATCTATTAAATTATTAAATATCACTGTCAGAAACTTTCCTTCACACAAGAAAACTCTTAAATAGAATGTACATCATAGACCTCCTCTGGAGACTATCTATATGGTCACTACACTTGATAATGATCAGAGGAATAT
This sequence comes from Cherax quadricarinatus, assembly GCF_026875155.1. Taxonomy (NCBI): domain Eukaryota; kingdom Metazoa; phylum Arthropoda; class Malacostraca; order Decapoda; family Parastacidae; genus Cherax; species Cherax quadricarinatus. The sequence continues at coordinate 3,461,131 of NC_069457.1, forward strand.
TATCGCTTCCTCAATAGTAACATTACTTGTGTGTAAGTACATATATTGAGAATTAACACATTCACTGAGTAACTCCCTGGCATAAGGAATATATCACAAAGTTCTAAGCTTGACACTGGTCGTCACATCGTAACCTGAAGGTAACAGTATATAATTGTCCGCAGACTTCACTTCACAATAAACCACAAGCTGGTTCAGGAGTTTCTATAACAATTCTCTATCCAAGTGAGAATAAGGCGGAGTACTAGGAGGGTAGCTCAGTCAATGCACACTGAGTCGGCAGAGAGAGTGAACTCCATATACAGTGGACCCCCGGTTAACGATATTTCTTCACTCCAGAAGTATGTTCAAGTGCCAGTACTGACCGAATTTATTCCCATTAGGAATATTGTGAAGTAGATTAGTCCATTTCAGACCCCCAAACATACACGTACAAACGCACTTACATAAATACACTTACATAATTGGTCGCATTTGGAGGTGATCGTTATGCGGGGGTCCACTGTATAGTCAATCCCTTCATGACATCAACTCGTCAAAAGGGGGAGAGGGTAGAGCGGTGCGAACTACCCACCAATGGACATACCTTGTTATAAACCATAGCCAGGTGTACCTACCTAACACATTACTCAAAATATATATATATACATCATACCCGGGTATATTCCTAAATCAGATAATATAAACTAGTGGAATCTTTAATTTAGCTAATATTAAAGAAACCCCGAGTATAATATTAAGTGGATAACACATAAATTAATCCCATTATGACCTTGGTCATAACAGTCAAGAACTACATATTAAATATTTTTACAAATTAATTTTTCCTCCATTTTTTAACTAAATGCATTGTAATAATGTTGGTAGAATTACCGACAATATGTAAAGTAAAAGGACACAAGTGCAACTAATGTGACATTTTATTGTGGCAACGTTTCACTCTCCAGGAGCTTTATCAAGCTTTGTAACGATTTGACAAAGTTCCTGGAGAGCGAAACGTTGCCACAATAAAATGTTACATTAGTTGCACTTGTGTCCTTTTACTTTACAACTACATAAATGCATTAATTCATACTGGTGTATGATCATTGTATGCATGCATTGAGAACTTATTTAGTAAAGATTGGTTTAGAAAACCACAGATTTAACCCGTAAACGGTCCAAACGTATATTTACGTTTTTTTCAACATTTGAAAGTACAGTGGTCCCTCGTTTCTCGTAATTAATCCGTTCCTGGAGCTGTTACTATAAACAAAATTTACGATTTGCGAATCAATTTTCCCCATAAGAAATAATGTAAATACAATTAATCCGTTCCTGACACCCAGAAGTATTAAAACAAAAAATTTTTTTTACATGAAATATAGATGTAGTACATAAACAATACAATGGGAAATGATGAATGAAACATTAACAGCATAACACTTACCTTTATTGGAGATTCTTCTTAGTGTATGGGAGACTGGAGGAGGAGAGAGAGTGGATTGTTTATAGTTTGGAAGGGGAATCCCCTTCCAGCAACACCTCAGGTACCAATTGCTTTTCTGGGGTTGCTTCTCTTCTCTGTTTCTTAATGCCACTAGGACCACCTTGAGAGTCACTAGTCCTGTCTCGCAAAGTAACTGTGGAGAGAGCTCTGTTTCTGGCGTCTCTTTAACACTTCCCTAAAATGGCCCAAGACTTTGTCACTGTACATATTTCTCACCTTCTTTACCACAGGCTTGGCACTAGGAGCTTTCTTTGGAGCCATGGTAGCTTATTTAGTACAGTGGACCCCCGCTTAACGATCACCTCCAAATGCGACCAATTATGTAAGTGTATTTATGTAAGTGCTTTTGTACGTGTATGTTTGGGGGTCTGAAATGGACTAATCTACTTCACAATATTCCTTATGGGAAAAAATTCGGTCAGTACTGGCACCTGAACATACTACTGGAATGAAAAAAGTTCGTTAACCGGGGGTCCACTGTACTTGCAAGCACTAAAATGAGTGGAATATTATGAAATATTTCGTAGGAGCACTTGAGGGGACCTTCACTCACTGGTAAACAATGCCAGACTGGCTGGGTAGGGAGGCCTCCCCGGCTCACACCGTGCGTACGTGTCCCGGACGAACTACTATTTACGAGTCAACCTTTGAAAAGCGAGTTCTTGTTTTACGAAAATACCCTATGATTGGCGAAATTTACGATTGCCGAGAACTACAAAAAGCAAGGGACCACTGTATGTAAAAAAAAGTAGATCTTTTTATTTTTTTTTTACATTTGAAAATATGTAAAAAAAACTTAGATCTACTTTTGTAGCACTACACATGTGAACGTAGATCTGCTTGGACCGTTTACGGGTTAATGGATGACAATCATGAGGAACGCTTTTTCAATCAACAGGCACCTAAAGTCAGTACCTGACCAGCCGGGCTGTGGTTCGCACGTTGGATTATGTGCGGCTAGCAGTAACAGCCTGGTTGATCAGGTCCTGATCCACCATGAGGCCTGGTCACAGAACAGGCCGTGGGGGGCGTTGACCCATGGAACTCACTCCAGGTATACTCCAGGTATACCCTTAATGTTCAGAATAAAAAATCTTTGTTACCACTGGTAGATGAATTAAATGTCTTTAATTAAATTTTTTAGTCTTTGTTCATTTACAGTAGAACCCACTGATTTGGAACCTGTAGTTTCAGTTATCCATGGTTTACTGTGGCCCAAGAATACCTCTTAATTTTGCATACTAATGATCCCAAAGAACAAAAGTAGAGAAGCCGGTTGTTCTTCAAAGTCTAAGAGAAGCCATGAAATGTTTCCCATCAGTTAAAAAGTGATAATTCTCCACTTATTGTGAATAATTTATCAATTAAACTTTATAATAAGCATGTATAGGACTTATATATAGGGTTTGCTACTATCCACTGCTTTGGTATCCCTGGCAGGTACTTGGAACATATCCCTGCAGATGTGTTTACATTTTGATTTGTGTTTAGGAATTGTATACAGGTTCACTACAAATTAAAGGTTTAATTTCTGTAAAAATTATAGTCACTGATTGGTCTATGTCCATTTTATGGTGAATTTCATAATTAAAGATGACTTTTCATTTTGCGACTCTTATGGCTGCTGGAAAGTGGGAGGCATTCAGGTTTGATCCTAGAAGGGGAGGTTAGATCCAGGTTTTTGGATCAAGAGCCTCTCACTGGCATCTAGGCATCTCCATTTAAGGGCTAAAGGAAACAGTGAGGGCTTGCCTTCACATACCATAGTATACAATTAACCCGTAAACGGTCCAAGCAGATCTACATTCACATGCGTAGTGTTCCAAAAAGTAGATCTATGTTTTTTTAAATATTTTCAAATATAAAAAAAAAAAACGTAGATCAAAGTTTTTTTTACACGCTTTCAAATGTAAAAAAAAAAAAATATACTTGTTTTACATACTTTGAAATGTTGAAAAAACGTATATATATGTTTGGACCGTTTACGGGTTAACATACATTTGATTAAAGTCATTATTGCTGTGTAAATAATATGGTGTATTCATGTACTTAGTTTTCCTTCTGTATAATTTGCTGAATGTAAAAGAAAATATTTACGTTCCTTCTTTTTCAGGTTGCCGTGCCTTGGTGGGAGACGACCCTTGTGTTAAAAAATTTACTCGATTTATAATCTGATGTATATATAAACCCTTTTCTTTATAGCAGATATTTGCAGTGTTTACCTGCAAAATCCCCGCTAAAGGTACCACAATATACTAATGTATAAACCCTTTTCTTTATAGTGGATAACGCAGTTTTCCCTGCAAAATCCCTGCTCCAGGCACCACAAGTCATCAAACAACACATCAAATTCCTTGCAGTCTCCAAGTGGGGCTGAGATTTTCTATCGCCCTGTAGTTTGGCCCATGTATGAACCAGGTCATGAGTGGGTCCCAACTTCTACATCATTCTACATCTGACTCTTAGCTCTACAATGCCTCTCAGGAGTTGCAAAATATTTATTTTACTCTGCAAAGGGTACTCGGATATATGGTAATCCTCAAGTTGGTCTCAGTAACTGTGAACCTTTGAACAAGTCATGGTGGATATTAACAAGCAGATGAGAGAGGATACAGGTGCTCCTCAACTTACAATGGTTTAACTTAGGGTATTTCAACTTTACGATGGTGCGAAAGCAATAACTTTGGAGACGGAACTTAAGATAATTTCCCAGTATGAAGGCGGCAAGTCCCTAACTTGTATTCATTTACATGTATTTACTTTTCAAAACTGGTATTTAGTTGCAGTAATTATTTATTTACTTATTCATTGACAGTAGTTATTTAGTTGATTACTTAGCATATATTCATATTAAACTTCCAATGGGTTCATTGGAGCATAACCCCTTTGTAAGTTGAAGAACACCTGTATTTTTTTTTTCAACACAGGTAAGGTGACCTAAATAAGAAGTACTTTCACCATCACTCACTCCATGTCTTGCCAGAGGCATACTGGTACTTCAGTTCTAAACTGCAAATATCAATGCCCCTCCTTCAGAGTGCCAGCACTGTACTTCCCACCTCCGGGACTCGAGTCTGGCTTGCTAGTTTCCCTGAATCCCTTCATAAATGTTACAATTATTATCAGATCATTAATTTCTAAAGAGTAAAAATTCTGTTTCATACATTTTTTTTTGTAAATGGTATTAATAAAGAAGGTAAGTATTCTCTATGATATAGTAAGAGTCATCATTACAATATTAGCCCTTAAACTGTCCAAACGTAGATCTACGTTCATGTGTGTAGCGCTCTGACCTTTATTTTCTCCATTTGAAAGCATGTAAAAAAAAAACAGATCTACATTCGGAGCTCTACGTAGCTGAACGTAGATCTACATTAGGACAGTTTATGGGTTAAGAGAGACCTCTGAGCATATGCTGCCTGTCGCTTGTTCAACCCTCTTTCCTGTTTCCTTTACTCCTAAATCAATTGATGAGCTAGGATGTCTAGAAGCATACGTATATTTTGTATTTTCCATCACATAAGGTGTCTTTTTTTTCTCCACAAAAAGTCTTGAAAAATCAGCCTACACCTTGTATGCTCAAGGTCAGAGTCAAGGGCAGGTTTTGGGTTACGCTTTAGCGTAAAGTAAGAGGGTAATTAGCCCTTGATATTATGATTTACCATTATGATACTTCTGTCGTGTCCTTATATACCGGAAAATATGGTACTTATTGAGGGCTCTAATGATTCTCATTACTTTTATGGCACAACATGGCATTTTTAGTTATTAGCATTGAAAATGTTTACTGTACAATATTCATCTAGTCCATCAGTATATATATTCTTCTATGCTTTTATATAAATAAAAAATGTACAACTTGCAGTTATTTTCCCTTCATATAAATAGGATCTCAGTTTTTATGATTTGGCAGCATATAACAGTGTAAAGCACGTCTGTAGTCTAAGATCTGAGAACTTAAGATTTTTTTTTTTTTTTTCAACGAGCCGGCCGTCTCCCACCGAGGCAGGGTGACCCAAAAAAAAAAAAAAAAAGAAAATCCCCAAAAAGAAAATACTTTCATCATCATTCAACACTTTCACCACACTCACACATTATCACTGCTTTTGCAGAGGTGCTCAGAATACAACAGTTTAGAAGCATATACGTATAGAGATACACAACATATCCCTCCAAACAATTTATAGAGGAGAAGGGGTTACTAGCCCCTTGCTCCTGGCATTTTAGTTGCCTCTTATGACATACATGACTTACGGAGGAAGAATTCTGTTCCACTTCCCCATGGACATGAAAGATGTTAATAAAATATAATTGGATGTGGAAAGACAGTGGCATGAATCTACCTGCTATGTCTTTCACCACCTGTGTTGTCACTCCAAGTGTGTAATGTTGTCACTCCAGATGTGTAATGTAAGCAGTTAGTTGATAAATAAGGGAAGATATTTCAAGCCTTTATTAAGAATGACTTCTCTGAACAAAACGTCATTTCAGTGGACCCCTGGTTTGCGATATTAATCCGTTCCTGAGAGCTCATTGTAAACCAAAATTATCAAAAAGCGAATCAATTTTCCCCATAAGAAGTAATGGAAATCAAATTAATCCATGCAAGACACCCAAAAGAATGAAAAAAAATTTTTTACCGCATGAAATATTAAGTTTAATGCACACAAACTGAAGAAGACATGCACAGTTTGTAGTACTCCACTAACAATAGAATACTTATCTTTAACCCTTTGACTGTCGCGGCCGTATATATACGTTTGCGAGGTACCGTGTTTGACGTATATATACTCATAAATTCTAGCGGCTTCAAATCAGGCAGGAGAAAGCTAGTAGGCCCACATGTGAGAGAATGGGTCTGTGTGGTCAGTGTGCACCACATAAAAAAAATCCTGGAGCACGCAGTGCATAATGAGAAAAAAAAAACTCCGACCGTTTTTTTTAATTAAAATGCCGACTTTGTGGTCTATTTTCGTATAGTATTTGTGGTTGTATTCTCGTTTTCTTGGTCTCATTTGATAGAATGGAAACTATATTATAGAAATGGAGGTTTTTTTGATTAATTTACTATAAAAAAAACCGGGAAAAATGGCACAAAGTACGGGAAAATGTTTGATTTTTGCCGATGTTCAAAAGTAAACAAATGATGTCATTGTCCAAAAAATTGTCCAAATAGCCATTCTAATCGCAGCATGAATGGGTTGATGTAATTTTTACAATTATTACAGTATTGCAGTAGTCTGAATAAAAGTAAATCTTCTATTTTTGTTTGAAAAAATTTCAAAAAAAAAAGCAAGAGTAATATCCCAGGGACCTGGAGACATGACTGATGAACAAAGAAAATGTTATTTTAGAGCCGGGAAATGTCTGATTGTTCATTCTGGACCTTATTTTGAAATTGTCGTATTTTTTATTTTCGTGAAATTGGCCAAATTGCAAATTTCTAAACCATGTTATTGGGTAGTTGAAATCGGTAAATGGGCAGTTTCTTGTACTCAATCGATAGAAAAAACAGAGTTCTGAAGAAAATAGTTATGAGTTTGGTTGACTGGAATAACGGAATTAGCCGAAAATAGGGCTCAAAGTGGGCGAAAATTGCCGATTTTTAAATTGGGCCGAAGTCGCTAACTTCGCGAGGAGCGTAATTCCGTCATTTTCCATCAAATTTCGTTTTTTTGGTTGTCCTTTACAATGGGAAAAAGATTCTCTATCATTTCATAAGAAAAAATAATTTTTTTTTTTTTTTCGAATATTTGCGACACCAGAAGAAACTTCAGGATTTGGCCCTTCGACAGTCAAAGGGTTAATGAAGATCTGGTGATGATTGATGGGATGGGAGGAGGGGGAATGTCGAACTTATTGTTTAGAAGGGAACCCCTTCCCTAGGACTTGAGGTAGCAAGTCCTTTTCTGGGGTTACTTTTCCTCCTCCTTTTTATCCCACTAGGACCAGCTTGAGAGTCACTGGACCTCTGTCACACAACAAATCTGTCCATAGAGTTCTGTACCTCCCGTTCCTTTATATTTGTCTAAATGGGCCACAACATTGTATTGTAATAGTCATCAGCACGGCTTGCAATAGCTGTGTAGGGTGATTTTCATCCATAAAGGTTTGCAGTTCAACCCACTTTAAACACACATTTCCTTAATTTTTGAAGTAGGCACAATGAATTCCACAACTGGCATAGGCTTCTCAGGGTTAACATCAAACCCTTCAAAATCTTATTTAAATTTCCCATACAATTCTCACCCTTTTTTACCACAGGGTTGGCACTAAAAACTTTCTTGGGATCCATGGTGGACTTATTTTGCAGAAACAAGCCCCAAAAAAACACTGAAAATATGGAATGTACGAATGTATCCTTAGATGCGAGCACACTGGTGGCTTGAAAAACCCACTGGCACGCACGGCCAACCCGTGGCACGTCTCAACGAATCGTCGTAAAACTGGGTTTTTTAACGGGAACCAAGGCAAAATTTTTGCATTAAAATGTATCAATACAGTGGAACTCAAAATCATCAAACTTTTCTTTGTTCCAGAAGGCTGTTCGAGGCCACTACCCAACAAATTTTATTCCTATCAGGAATAATGTAAATTAGAACCATTTAAGACCCTCAAAAATACACTTATAAAGCACTTACAAAAATTTACACTTACATAATTGGTTGAGTTGGGAAGCAGTTCGATTTTTTGAGGTTCCACTTTTACTGGATTTATCGGATACCGATCCATCGCAAACCGGGGGCCCACTGTATTATTAAAAGGTATTTTTAAGATTTTACCGGGCTTCCAACCTGAGTTTCTTGGCTGAATCCCAAAGTCCAAAGAAAAGCAAGATTTGTTTTTGAAATACGTACTAAACCCCAGCGAGAATAATTACACTGGGTTTCCCCTTTTAGGTTTTTGGCTATTCCGTCTTTCAGCAGAGACTAGTGTAATATTATTATTATGCTGTATGACAGTGCCTAGAGGAATGGAAGGCATTTAAGGAAATAGAGCACAGGTCCAATGTCTTAGATCAAGAGCCGCTCACTAGAGTCAAGGAACCTGCCTTGGGGAGGGAATAGTGTAGCTAACATACTAACATAGGTTGTATAGTGTGTTCACTGGCCTCTTGATGCCATGAACACCCCCCATCCCCACAGGTGCTGCATAATCCTATGGACATTAAAATGGTATAAAATACCGACAGGTTGTTAGGTAAGACACATATGCAACAGTTAGGTATCTTTATTGTGAAACGTTTCGCCTACACAGTAGGCTTCTTCAGTCAAGTACAGAAAAGTTGATAGAAGCAGAAGATACTTGAAGACGATGTAATCAGTCCATCACCCTTAAAGTTTTGAGGTGGTCAGTCCCTCAGTCTGGAGAAGAGCATTGTTCCCATAGTATGAAACAATATTGTTTCATACTATGGAACAATGCTCTTCTCCAGACTGAGGGACTGACCACCTCAAAACTTTAAGGGTGATGGACTGATTACATCGTCTTCAAGTATCTTCTGCTTCTATCAACTTTTCTGTACTTGACTGAAGAAGCCTACTGTGTAGGCGAAACGTTTCACAATAAAGATACCTAACTGTTGCATATGTGTCTTACCTAACATAATCCTATGGGTTTAGTGCCCCTCCTTGATTATAATAATAAGACAATTAGAATGGTTCTGTAGGTCTGTCATTTAATAATAATTTTTATTTCTACAAGTACATGACACAACTTATACAGACCATAGCTGATATCAGTGACATACTATACAGAAAGTCACTGGTTATGCAGAGCATTTCATGCAACTTAGGTTAATTGTCCCTAGGATGCCACCCACAACAGTTAACTAACACCCAGATACATACTGCTAGGTGAACAGTGACACTGTCTCCACCCATGCCCAGGACTGAACCATGGGCATTCATTGTATGATGTGAGATCATTTCCAACCAACCCAAACAGTTGGCCTGCTAATAAAAATACATTGAACTCACAGTGCAACCTGACAGGCCTTACAGATCAGTGCCAGGCATTTTTCCACGAGTGAGGAGCATGTGGCTGATACGTAGATGGATGACAGCAGTCTTTAAGAACATAAGAACATAAGAAACAAGGAACTCTGCAGCAGGCCTACTGGCCCATGAAAGGGCAGGTCCAAGTCTCCAACCTAGTCAGGTCGGGGTCAAAATTCACCTATGGAAGGAGCACAGCATTTGACCTAGTAGCACAAGCTAGTCAGGTTCCCAGCTCACACCCACCCACACCCATTCATGTATTTATCTAACCTATTTTTAAACTTCCCTATATTCTCCCGAATCTGAATTTTTCCAGCTTAAAGCCATTGCTGCGAGTCCTGTCTAGGCTAGATATTTTTTAGCACGCTATTACATCCCCTTTATTTTATTCCTGTCTTCCATTTATACACTTCATTCTATCCAAAAAACAAATGTGGTTTGACAGAATTTTTTTTTTTTGTGGCCACCAGTTGTAGAGTTGTCAAGAGATCGCTGAAATGCTCTGCATAACCATTGGCTTCCTACACACAACCAAATGTCACCCATCTCTGGCGCAACATTGTATTATGTGGAAATAAACCTCTAAATGATAACCTCAGTAAAATACAAAATGTGGAAAAATTTGGAACGACCGAGTTTATTTGTTTATTACCCCAAAATCAATGTGTCCAGCAACCCCGGAAATAGTTTAATTCTTTATGTTTAATAGAAATGCGACATAAAACCAAAGTTGAATGTGAAAGTTGATGGGTTTAGGGGAGTTGAATTTCTTGACAGCCTGTAATGCACTGTAAGAGTCAGGCAACTACCAGTAACATGTCGATTTCATGGTAACCTTGAGAATTGCATGTAGCTATGTGAAAACACTGGCCGAGCCTAGTCAGTCAAACAAGACAAGCGACTACTACTTTCTGCTGTACGGAGGGCCCCGCTTATACAGCAGGTAAGGTTCTGGGCTACTGCTGTAACAGGAGGGCCCGCTTATACAGCAGGTAAGGTTCGGGCTAAATGCTGACAGGAGGGCCCCGCTTATACAGCAGGTAAAGGATCTAGGCTACTGCTGTACGGAGGGCCCCCCCTATACAGCAGTAAGGTTCTAGGCTACTGCTGGTACAGGAGGGCCCCGCTTATAAAAGCAGGTTAAGGTTCCCAGGCTACTGCTGTACAGGAGGGCCCCGCTTATACAGCAGGTAAGGTTTTTAGGCTACTGCTGTACAGGAGGGCCCGTTTACAGCAGGTAAGGGTTTTAGGCTACTGCTGTACGGAGGGCCCCGCTTTTTTACAGCAGGTCAGGTTCTAGGCTACTGCTGTCAGGAGGGCCCCGCTTATACAGCGGTCAGGTTCTAGGCTACTGCTGTACAGGAGGGCCCCGCTTATACAGCAGGTAAGGTACTAGGCTACTGCTGTACAGGAGGGGCCCCGGGTTATCAGCAGGTTAAAGGTTCTAGGCTACTGCTGTACAGGAAGGGCCCCCGGGTTATCAGCAGGTAAGGTTCTAGGCATCTGCTGTACAGGAGGGCCCCGCTTATACAGCAGGTAAGGTTCTAGGTACTGCTGTACAGGAGGGCCCCGCTTTTACAGCAGGTTAAGGTTCTAGGCCCACTGCTGTACAGGAGGGCCCCGTTATACAGCAGGTAAGGTTCAGGCTACTGCTGTAAAAGGAGGGCCCCGCTTATACAAACAGGTAAGTTTCTGGGGTACTGTACAGGGGGGCCCCGCTTTACAGCAGTAAGGTTTAGGCAACTGCTGTACAGGAGGGCCCCGCTTATACAGCAGGTAAGGGGTTTTGGGCTACTGTACAGGAGGGCCCCGCTTATACAGCAGGTAAGGTTCTAGGCTACTGCTGTTTCAGGGGGCCCCGCTTATACAGCCCGGTAAGGTTCTAGGCTCGCTTACAGGAGGGCCCCCCCCGCTTATACAGCAGGGAAGGTTTTTTAGGCTACTGTCTGTACAGGAGGGCCCCGCCTTATAAAAGCAGGTAAGGTTCTAGGCTCTGCTTAAAGGAGGGCCCCCTTATACAGCAGGTAGGTTCTAGGCTACTGCTGTACAGGAGGGCCCCGCTTATACAGCAGGTAAGGTTCTGGGCTACTGTACGGAGGGCCCCCCGCTTATACAGCAGGGAAGGTTCTAGGGTACTCTGTACAGGAGGCCCCGCTTATACAGCAGGTAAGGTTCTAGGCTACTGTGTACAGGAGGGGCCCCGCTTATACAGCAGGTAAGGTTCTGGCTACTGCTGTACAGGGAGGGCCCCCCTTTTACAGCAGGTAAGGGTTTTAGGCTACTGCTGTACAGGAGGGCCCCATTATACAGCAGGTAAGGTTTTAGGGTACTGCTGTACAGGAGGGCCCCCCCTTTTACAGCAGGTAAGGTTCTGGCACTGGGACAGAGGGCCCCGCTTATACAGCAGGTAAGGTTCTGGGCTACTTGTACAGGAGGGCCCCGCTTATACAGCAGGTAAGGTTCTGGCTACTTTTACAGGAGGGGCCCCGCTTATACAGCAGGTAAGGTTCTAGGCTACTCGTACAGGAGGGCCCCGCTTATTACAGCAGGTTAAAGGTTCAGGCTACTGCTGTACGGAGGGCCCCGCTTATACAGCAGGTAAAGGGTTCAGGCTACGCTGTACAGGAGGGCCCCACTTATACAGCAGGTAAGGTTTAGGCTACTCTGTACAGGTAGGGCCCGCTTATACAGCAGGTAAGGTTCTGGGCTACTGTACAGGAGGGCCCCGCTTATACAGCAGGTAGGTTCTAGGCTACGCTGTACAGGAGGGCCCCGCTTATACAGCAGGTAAGGTTCTAGGCTACTGCTGTACAGGAGGGCCCGCTTATACAGCAGGTAAGGTTTAGCTACTGCTGTACAGGAGGGCCCCGCTTATTTCAGCAGGTAAGGTTTCTAGGCTACTGCTGTACAGGAGGGGGCCCCCCTTATTACAGCAGGTAAGGTTCTAGGTACTGCTGTACAGGAGGGCCCCGCTTATACAGCAGGGAAGGTTCTGGGTCTACTGTACAGGAGGGCCCCGCTTATACAGCAGGTAAGGTTCTGGGTACTGCTGTACAGGGGGGCCCGCTTATTCAGCAGGTAAGGTTCTAGGCTACTGTACGGAGGGCCCCGCTTATACAGCAGGTAAGGTTCTAAGCAACGCTTGTACAGGAGGCCCCGCTTATACAGCAGGTTAGTTTCAGGCTACTGCTGTACAGGAGGGCCCGCTTATACAGAGGTCAGGTTCTAGGCTACTGCTGTACAGGGGGGCCCCGCTTTTTACAGCAGGGGAAGGTTCTAGGCTACTGCTGTACAGGAGGGGCCCCAAATTTTACAGCAGGTAAGGTTCTAGGCTACTGCGGAACAGGAGGGCCCCACTTAAAACAGCAGGTCAGGTTCTAGGCTACTGCTGTACCCGGAGGGCCCGCTTATACAGCAGGTAAGGTTCTAGGCTACGCTGTTTCAGGAGGGCCCCGCTTATACAGCAGGTAAGGTTCTAGGCTACTGCTGTACAGGAGGGCCCCACTTATACAGCAGGTAAGGTTCTAGGCTACTGCTGTACAGGAGGGCCCTGCTTATACAGCAAGTTAGGTTTCAGGCTACTGCTGTACAGTAAAAATTGCTGTGAAGTGAATCATAGCTTTTGTTCACTTTCAAATGCATATAAAAGCCTGATAACATGTTTACACTATTATATATTAAATGAGCAATAGAGCTGCCTAAAGAAAATGCATATACGGTATACGCTAAACCGACAAGGGTTATGCAGAACCTAAGGATGAAAATATTTTAAGGTAAGTAATATATTTTTTTTTTTTTTAAACCCTGTGTAAAAAAAAAAAATTACTTACCTTAAAATATTTTCATCCTTAGGTTCTGCATAACCCGTGTCGGTTTAGCGCTTTCTTTGATTATAATAATCATTCTTAGGTTATAGTGATTTGTGAATATATTTACTGAAGGAAGTCTGAAGAAATGAAGAATGGGTATACAGTGGACCCCCGCATAACAGTCACCTCCGAATGCGACCAATTATGTAAGTGTATTTATGTAAGTGCGTTTGTACGTGTATGTTTGGGGGTCTGAAATGGACTAATCTACTTCACAATATTCCTTATGGGATGTGCAAGAAAGGTATAAAATACCGACAATTTGAAAGTTAAGACACATGTGCAACATCTGGATATCTTTATTGTAGACGTTTCGCCATCCAGTGGCTTTATCAATACAGATTCTAGGACATAATAGGAAGACAGTAGAACTATATACAAAAGATGAGGTAATCAGTCCCTCGGCCTTGGAGTTAGTGTTCACAGCATCGTGGTGGAGGAGAATCTGGAGCAAAGGCAAGAAGACTGGCGTTTATATAAGCGTCAGTGGAAGGGACAGGCAGCAGACGAGGGCAGTCACTGGTTGGCGGGATTCCCCAGTGGAAGTAGGTCCTTCTTCACGGCTGCTGCAACTAACCCATCTCTTTGGGAAGGACCTACTTCCACTGGGGAATCCCGCCAACCAGTGACTGCCCTCGTCTGCTGCCTGTCCCTTCCACTGACGCTTATATAAACGCCAGTCTTCTTGCCTTTGCTCCAGATTCTCCTCCACCACGATGCTGTGAACACTAACTCCAAGGCCGAGGGACTGATTACCTCATCTTTTGTATATAGTTCTACTGTCTTCCTATTATGTCCTAGAATCTGTATTGATAAAGCCACTGGATGGCGAAACGTCTACAATAAAGATATCCAGATGTTGCACATGTGTCTTAACTTTCATTCCTTATGGGAACAAATTCGGTCAGTACTGGCACCTGAACATACTTATGGAGTGAAAAAATATCGTTAACCGGGGGTCCACTATACTGTAATTGTAAACTGCTGTATTAGCATAATGCTGTAAAGAAAAGGGCTGAAAAGCGGGACCCCTCTGTATACAAAATGTTTACATGTAATATAATATTGTTAAGCATGAAAGCCACTGGCATGCAGTGCATTTAATGACATCAATGATCTCTGATGATTTTCTCAGGAAAACCTGCTGTATACCTAGCTCGATCGCTAGCACACTCGGCTCACACACCGAGGTCCAGGGATCGATCCCCTGGCACAGCTGGAAAACATTGCGGTGTGTTTCCTTAAGACACCTGTTGTCCATGTTCACCATCAGTAAAATTGATACCTGGTTGTTAGTCGATTGGTGTGGGTTGCATTCTGGAATATACCTGGAGAGGGTTTTGGGGATCAATGTCCCCCTGGCCTGGTCTGTTACCAGGCTTCAGTGTGGATTAGGGCCTGATCAACCAGGCTGTTACTGCTGGCTACACACAACCTGACGTACAAACCACAGCCTGGATAGTTAGGTACTGACTTTAGGTGCCTGTCCAGCACCTTCTTGAAGATAGACTTATGTATGCTGGGAGGCAGTTGAGTCTTGGGCCCCTGACACTTATTGTGTTCTCTTATCGTGCTAGTGGCACCCTACTTTTCATAGGAGGGATGTTGCATCGTCTGCCGAGTCTTTTGCTTTCATAGGGAGTGATTTTCGTGTACAAGTTTGGTACTAATCCTCTAGGATTTTCCAAATGTATATAATAATGTATCTCTTCCTCCTGCATTCTAGGGAGTACAGGTTGAGGAACTTCAAGCATTCCCAGTAATTGAGGCGTTTTATCATATTTTATGGTGCCATGAAGGTTCTCTAGGTCGGTAATTTCACCTGCCTTGTAAGGTGCTTTTTAACGTGCAGCAATATTCCAGCCTAGACAGAACAAACAACTTGAAGAGCTTCATCATGGGCTTGGCATCCCTAGTTTTGAAGGTTCTCATTATCCATCCTGTGACAAAATTGACCTAATTTGCTAGAAATGCTCTGCATAGGCCTGTATACCTTGTACAGGTACTGGAGTTTACCTGGAGTTACCTGGAGAGAGTTCCGGGGGTCAACGCCCCCGCGGCCCAGTCTGTGACCAGGCCTCCTGGTGGATCAAGAGCCTGATCAACCAGGCTGTTACTGCTGGCTGCACGCAAACCAACGTACGAGCCACAGCCCAGCTAGTCAGGAACCGACTTTAGGTGCTTGTCCAGTGCCAGCTTGAAGACTGCCAGGGGTCTGTTGGTAATCCCCCTTATGTATGCTGGCAGGCAGTTGAACAGTCTCGGCCCCTGACATTATTGTGTGGTTCTTAACGTGCTAGTGACACCCCTGCTTTTCATTGGGGGGATGTTGCATCGTCTGCCAAGTCTTTTGCTTTCGTAGCGAGTGATTTTCGTGTGCAAGTTCGGTACTAGTCCCTCTAGGATTTTCCAGGTGTATATAATCATTGTATCTCCGCCTGTGTTCCAGGGAATACAGGTTTAGGAACCTCAATGCTCCCAGTAATTGAGGTGTTTTATCTCCGTTATGCGCGCCATGAAGGTTCTCTGTACATTTTCTAGGTCAGCAACCCCCCCCCCGCCTTAAAAGGTGCTGCGGTGCAGCAAAAATTCCCAGCCTAGATAAACAAGTGACCTGAAAAAGGGGTCATCAGGGGGGCTTGCCTCCCTAATTTGGGGGAAGGTTCTCATTATCCTTTCCTGTCATTTTTCAAAGCAATGGATTGATACAATTTTTAAGGCCCTTTAAAAAGGGTGAGATCCTCCGACATAAACCACTCCCAGGTTTTTGGGATTTTTGGTGTTTCGCTCTATTTTTTGGCCAAATTTTTTTTGAACCTGAAAAGTTTTAAAATTTCCTCTTTGTTTACCAAATCTGAGTAATTAAAATTTTCTAAATCGTTGAGTTTCATTTTTTTTTTCTGCCCCCACTGAAAGTTTGGGGTTGATGTCCCCCCTGACCCCTTTCAGTTCTGCATTGGAAGACCTGTCATCCCAATTCGGGTGTAAACTAAAAAGGAAGACACGGTGCTGGGGGTGATTTCCCTTTGTCTATGTCGATATGAGGAGGAAAAGAGGGAGCGAGTAAACTGTGCCTTGTAAAAAGGCTTTTCACTTTTTATTTTCCCTACTTTACTCTGTTGCCCCAAAAATCCTTTTTTCTTTTAAATTGGAGGAAATTATAATCCATCGACCGACTTTCCTTTTAAATTCCTTTAGCACCCCTTTTTGTGCGCTATTATCCATTTTTACACTTGTCAAAGGGCCCTTTTTGCAAAGTCGTTATATTACATCTGCTTTCCCTTTTTTGTTTTCTGGGTCATCAGGACCTTGTCGTAGGGGACCCAAATTTGAGACGACAGAGCGCCCTTTTTCAAAACCCATGTTGCCCTGGGTTGTGTAACTGATGGGTTTTCCCAAATGGGGGGTGATCTTTTCTTCTTTTGGACCCTTTTCCCAAAAATTTTTTTGATATGGGATGTTAGTGCTAAACGGCGTATTCTTTTCTGTTGCTTTTCCCGCCCCCTTTGGGGGAGTGGGGGTATGCAATTTTTTTTAGTAACTGTGGACGACCCCCCCTGTCCAGGTTCCCCTCCGAGGAGGGAAAAAGGGTCGTTATAGGGGCCCTTTTTGCAGTTTTTTGATGAACACAGTTTCCCCTGAGTCTGGGCCCCGGGGCAGAGTGCTTGGGGATGCATTTTTCGCCTGGTTTTGAAGCATTTGGGATCAGGGAAAAAATCGGGTAGGGTTGTGTTAATCAAAATTTTTTTGGGTCTCCCCAAAAAAAAATTCAAATTTTTATCTTTACACCCAGCTGGTTTTGGGCTTGCTAAAAACTGAGTCAAATTTGGGGCTTTAGTAGCCCCACTCATTTCCTTGCTGTCCCTTTAAACCCATCTTTTTTTAAGAGGGGCCCAATAAAATTTGGGCGTTGTTTTTCGATTTTGATTTTTGGGATAGGGGAAAAAAATTTCTTTGGGTTTTCCCTTTTTGATTTTTTTTTATGGCTTTTTTGGTTTTTTTCCCGCGATTCCTGACTCCTAAAGGGTTTTTTTTTTGCTTAAGTTCATTTCTTTGCTAATTTTTCTGACCAAGTCCCCCCACGCCCTTTCAGATATATTGACCCTTTTAGCCTTTTTTGTTTTTTTTTTCCGTTTGCCTGTAAAAGGGGGCGCCCGTCCTTTTTATTTTTTTCATCCCACTCCTACCTTTTTTTTTTTGAGGGAAAAAGCCGTGTGCTTTCATTGAGTGCCACCCCGATTTAAACTTTTCTAGGCCAAAAATTGGGGTCTGTGTTGCTTAGTATATTTTTCCCCCCAAAATTTGGGTTTGGACCCCTTTGGGTTTTCTTGGTCCCCCCTTTAAGTTTTTTTTATTGAAGTTTAATTTGGTGAATGCTCCCTTGTGACTAGTCTCATTATGTCGGTCTGGTGCTCCGCGCATACATGACTGAACCTCAATTATGTTGTGATGCTGAGTATATTGTTTTTGATATGGTGACATTTCTTATCAGATCATCGTTGTTAGTGAAGATGAGGTCTAGTGTATTCTCCAGTCTAGTAGGCTCTATTATTTGCGGTTTAAATTGAATTTTGTGCAGAGATTTAAAAGCTCATGTGAGTGTGAGTTTTCATCAGAGCTGCCTCCTGGTGTTATTACTGCAACAATATTATTTGTTATATTCCTCCATTTTAGTGCTTTAAGTTGAAATCCCCCAGAGCAAGATGTTGGGTGCAGGAGCTGGAAGATTTTTCCCGACAGTGGTCAATTTTTAACAGCTGTTCCTGGAATTGCTGGGATGTTGCATCCGAGGCTTGTAGACTACCACAATGACTAGGTTTGGTTCTCGACCTTTACTGCTAAAACTTCCACTACATCATTTGAGGCATTAAGCAGTTCTTGCAAACAATGACTCTGCAATGTACAAGCCAACCCCCCCCCCCTCCTTTTGCCTGTTCACATCTGTCACATCTGTATAGGTTGTAACCTATGCTCTGGTGGCCTCGTGGTTAACCTCTCTCGCTTCACACAGCGAGGGCCTGAGTTCGATTCTCAGCCAGAGTAAAACATTGGACGTGTTTCTTTCCACCTGTTGTCTATGTTCCCCATCAGTAAAATGGGTACCTGGGTGTTAGTCGACTGGTGTGGGTCGCATCCTGGGACACTGACCTAATTTGCCCGAAATGCGGAGCATAACAAGGAACTTTCTATATAGTAGCATGTCATTGTTGTCAGCTAGGACTGTATACCTTGTACATGTACTTGTAGTAAATAAAGATATTATTATTATTATTATTTCATTGTCCAAGTGATCCTTTATGTGGGTCTCAGTGAAAGCCGCGAACATTGCCTTTGCCTCTGCAAGCAGTCCACGGATGAAAGGTATTTTGTTGTTTGTTTGCTGGCTTTAGACCCTGTATATTTGCAAAGAAGAATGTTATCGGACTGGTGGTATTGTTGGTACTGGGGGGGATTTTTTTTCCGGCATTAGTATCTGTATCTGTTAGTTTGGAGTGGAGGCCATCGACTGTGGTTCCACTCCAGGAATGACTGGATTTGGTGTACGATTTCTGCCATTTCCTGTCAGTTTTTTTTCCTTCCTGGCACTAAAAAACCTCTCCCTCTTGAGTGGCTGTGGCTACCCAGGTTTTCCCATGGCCTGGATGTTTTGTATCTTTTTGTCCCCTTTAGATGGTGTGCCTGGCAATTTAAGTTATAGCACAGTCTTTCCTGTACTGAAGAGGTACACATTTTTTTTGTAAATAGTTCATTATCTTGTAACTTGTTCAGTTATCAAAACTTTGTGGCCAGGTCCCTGGACCCATTATGTTCCTCTGTAATGTTGAGGTACAGTCCCTGGACCCATTATGTTCCTCTGTAATGTTGAGGTACAGCCCCTGGATCCATTATGTTCCTCTGTAATGTTGAGGTACAGTCCCTGGACCCATTATGTACCTCTGTAATGTTGAGGTACAGTCCCTGGACCCATTATGTTCCTCTAATGTTGAGGTACAGTCCCTGGACCCATTATGTACCTCTGTAATGTTGAGGTACAGCCCCTGGATCCATTATGTTCCTCTGTAATGTTGAGGTACAGTCCCTGGACCCATTATGTTCCTCTGTAATGTTGAGGTACAGTCCCTGGACCCATTATGTTCCTCTGTAATGTTGAGGTACAGTCCCTGGACCCATTATGTACCTCTGTAATGTTGAGGTACAGTCCCTGGACCCATTATGTTCCTCTGTAATGTTGAGGTACAGTCCCTGGACCCATTATGTACCTCTGTAATGTTGAGTACAGTCCCTGGACCCATTATGTTCCTCTGTAATGTTGAGGTACAGTCCCTGGACCCATTATGTTCCTCTGTAATGTTGAGGTACAGTCCCTGGACCCATTATGTTCCTCTGTAATGTTGAGGTACAGTCCCTGGACCCATTATGTTCCTCTAATGTTGAGGTACAGTCCCTGGACCCATTATGTTCCTCTGTAATGTGGAGGTACTGTCCCTGGACCCATTATGTTCCTCTGTAATGTTGAGGTACAGTCCCTGGACCCATTATGTTCCTCTGTAATGTTGAGGTACAGTCCCTGAACCCATTATGTACCTCTGTAATGTTGAGGTACAGTCCCTGGACCCATTATGTACCTCTGTAATGTTGAGGTACAGTCCCTGGACCCATTATGTACCTCTGTAATGTTGAGGTACAGTCCCTGGACCCACTATGTACCTCTCTAATGTTGAGGTACAGTCCCTGGACCCACTATGTGCCTCTAATGTTGAGGTACAGTCCCTGGACCCACTATGTGCCTCTAATGTTGAGGTACAGTCCCTGGACCCACCATGTGCCTCTAATGTTGAGGTACAGTCCCTGGACCCATTATGTGCCTCTAATGTTGAGGTACAGTCCCTGGACCCACCATGTGCCTCTAATGTTGAGGTACAGTCCCTGGACCCATTATGTGCCTCTAATGTTGAGGTACAGTTATAAATGACTTGTTTGGTAGCTGTAGAGCGGGTAGTTAAATGATATACTTCTTCGGAGGCTTCTTAGTTTATTGATAAGTAGTGGTGGGTTACACAGGCTTGTGTGTTTGTGCCCATGGCCCGGGCAGGGCCATGCCCACGAGAGAGAGCTGGGAGTACTTGTGTCTTGATGCCAGGCCGCTGTGAGAGTGAGGGCGAGGCAAGTCTGGGCATACTGAAGTGGCAAGGCCTATAGATGGCAGCACCTGAGTGGCGCGAAATATGAACTAAGCTGGCAGACAGCATGGGCTGTCTGTGCAGACAGTACAGGCTGTCTACATACGCTCGGCCACCTACCGCGCGTCGTCCCGACGCGACAATACTGGTAGTAAAAGAAACTCGGTCTCTCTCTCTCGTAGGAACAGGGCACAGAACACAAAATAAAAACATATATATACATATGGACATGGAAAAAAAACTTCCTACAGGGAGGGAAGAAAAAAAACAAGTGGGGTGTGCTAAACATCGTGGTCAAAGGCAATGAGCGTCGATGGGCATCACTGCACGCCTTCCTGCGTCTGGACAGATACTGCAACACGGGAGACATCGCTGCGGCTGAGCTGTGACGTAACAGGGTACGGTCTCCTCTGGAACTGTGAAGCAGACATCGTAGGAGTCGCTGCAGGTTTTCACTCAACCTGGGGCACGACATGCTGGTGCCCTCGAGTGAGGCGTCGACAAAACTCGGCAACTGGGCAGGACTTCTGGCAAGCGACTCAGGACACTTCTCGACTGGTACTGTCGCTGGGCTGTCACTGCCGGCGAGCGTGGAGCGAGTTGTGGAGCGAGTCGTGGCAGAGACGACTGGGCGAAACATCTGGGAGTCGTAACATCATACACCAGACTGCAGTGAGAGAGCTAGCAGTCAAAGTGACGACATCTTTGTGCAGGCTGCTCACTGAAGCTTGTGACACGAGGCTGACACAGCACCTGCCGACAGGCCTGGCTGCGGCTTGACGAGTATCATCTCTCGACAGGTGGAGTTATAGCAGAGGTTAGTCTAAGCGTCCCCAGACTTGTTTCTCTACATATAACTGCACTCTGAAGGTCTGGAGGTGAAGTGAAACAAATCTCGATGGGAATCGTAGCAGGTACGATTCTACAGAACATCACGAGCGACGAGCATAAAAGCTTTCTGTACAAGGGGGCTCATACGCTCAGGGCTGAGAAATCAGCTGTCAACCACTGGTCACGCGGGTGACATAGTGGTACAACTCAAGGGTCTGACCACAGACCTCACTGGACACACGGAAAACTTACAAACACACCGCTGTACATACGGTACAACATGGCTTAACTAGCAAAAGATGCTTTTCTGTGCACAAAACTGACACTAAGACATACTAAAATGTGAGAACACTGACAGAGGAATTAATTAACACACGACATATATCTTCTCTCAATCTTCTCGACAATACTGAAATAATTACTAGAACACTCGATGTTGACATCATGTGATGTCAGGCGTGATGTCGCAAGGTGACGTCAGCAGCAGTGACGTCAGCAGACATCGTGAGGTGACGTCAGGCAGACATCGTGAGGTGACGTCAGCAGACATCGTGAGGGGACGTCAGCAGACATCGTGAGGGGACGTCAGCAGACATCGTGAGGTGACGTCAGCAGACATCGTGAGGTGACGTCAGCAGACATCGTGAGGTGACGTCAGCAGACATCTCGAGGTGACGTCAGGCAGACATCGTGACGTCATGAAGTCGGGCAGCATCGTGGGTGACGTCAGCAGACATCTCGGGTGACGTCAGGCAGACATCGTGACGTCATGAAGTCGGGCAGCATCGTGGGTGGCGTCGATGTGATGCGGGCAGCAGACCACAGCATGTGGCCTGGGATATCTGGTAACTCACGTGGCTTTGTAGGTCTACGTGACATCGGCCACACCCACGTGACGTCGTAATCCACGTAGCTTCGAGTGGCCTCGGGCACTCTGATACACAGCACTGGCAATGAATTCATACGAAAAACAGCAGAAAACACAGCAGAGGGAGTGGGCAGTGGTGAGTGGTGTATGGTAGGCTGGTGGCGAGGAGCGTGCGTGAGTGTATGGCAGGGCGGGCATGGGCAAGGTGAGGAACAGCCACTTCCTCTCCTCTCCTCCCCCACCCACAAACACGTGGAGAAGCTCACACTGAACGCAAAAAAACACAAAAACTCACCTCTGGCTTGCTGAAAACGCTGTGCTGAGCTGAACAACAACAGCAACATACAAGTGACGCTGAAACACGTGACTTGAGAAACAGCGTGGGGT
Source organism: Cherax quadricarinatus (assembly GCF_026875155.1). Lineage (NCBI taxonomy): Eukaryota > Metazoa > Arthropoda > Malacostraca > Decapoda > Parastacidae > Cherax > Cherax quadricarinatus. Next base: position 3,483,756 of record NC_069457.1, read on the forward strand.
CACTGGGACGCTGTAGCGTGGGGTCACTGTGACGCCACTCACATTTCTCGGAGAATTTCGATAAATTTCGGCTGGATCCTGCTTGTACCTGTGTCTGGATGCTCAAACGTGCAGACACGACATCAGGATAACTCGTTGAGAGACGGATGCTTCTTGTGTAGGGTGATGAAGTGAAGGTGACTTCATACCTCTCCTTCCTCTCTCCAGGGTAAACACAACGCTGCGACCACCGCTGGTACCAATATAAATGACTTGTTTGGTAGACTGTAGAGCGGTGTTAATGATATTCTTCTTCGGAGGCTTCTTACTTTATTGTTAAGTGGTGGTGAGTTACACAGGCTTGTGTGTTTGTGCCCATGGCCCGGGCAGGGCCATGCCCGCGAGAGAGAGCTGGGAGGCCTTGTGTGTTGATGCCAGGCCGCTGTGTGAGTGAGGGCGAGGCACGTCTGGGCATACTGAAGTGGCAAGGCCTATAGATGGCAGCACCTGAGTGACGCGAAATATGAACTAAGCTGGCAGACAGCATGGGCTGTCTGTGCAGACAGTACAGGCTGTCTACACAGTCCCTGGACCCACTATGTGCCTCTAATGTTGAGGTACAGTCCCTGGACCCACTATGTGCCTCTGTAATGTTGAGATACAGTCCCTGGACCCATTATGGCGTGATATATTTAGTGGGAGGTTGTATTCACCTAGTTGTGGTTGCAAAGGTCGAGTCACTGCCTCCAGCTGTGTATAGCTGGAGCGGGTTTCAGGGGTCAACGCCCCCGAGGCGTCAAATTTTCGATAAACTGGAACACAAGAATAGTAGTCTCTATGCACTAACTCAAGAATGCCTCTTTCAACTGGCTTCAAACTTTGAATGATAGTGTGCCTTACCTAAAGAGGTTTGGATTTTTAATGGTCTCTGTATGGAGGTTCGGAGGTGTATGGATGAATCATGATCAGAGAATGGTCTCTGTATGGAGGTTCGGAGGTGTATGGATGAATCATGACCAGAGAATGGTCTCTGTATGGAGGTTCGGAGGTGTATGGATGAATCATGACCAGAGAATGGTCTCTGTATGGAGGTTCGGAGGTGTATGGATGAATCATGATCAGAGAATGGTCTCTGTATGGAGGTTCGGAGGTGTATGGATGAATCATGACCAGAGAATGGTCTCTGTATGGAGGTTCGGAGGTGTATGGATGAATCATGACCAGAGAATGGTCTCTGTATGGAGGATTCGGAGGTGTAGGATGAATCTGACCAGAGAATGGTCTCTGTATGTGGAGGTTTTCGGAGGTTGTATGGAATGAATCATGCATTCACAGAATGGTCTCTGTAGATGCCTATTTTCCTTTTAATAAAATCGAGAAAATGTCACTGTTTACTCTCTCCTGGAATGTTAGTAAACACAATGCAACAGTTATGGGGGAGTGAATCACTTTATTTCGAAACGTTTCGCCCTACACAGTAGGCTTCTTATCTACAGCGAGTTACAGAAAAGTTATAGAAGCAGAAAATACTTGAAACGATGTAATCAGTCCATCACCCTTAAAGTTTTGAGCTGGTCAGTCCCTCATCCTGGAGGATAGACATTGTTGTTCTGGATTACTACAACTAGAAGTTCAACCTGAACAAATACGAATATCTTCGCTGCTTTAATTCACCACCTTACAATTTTTTATACACATTCCATTTGACTCCCAGACCAGTTTCGTTTCGCACTTAGATATAATGTACAATAATTTGGAGGCATACCGTAGCATAATTTTTATGCTTCAATGAGGCAGCCCATGCTCAATAGGGGCTTTCCATTGATACCTATTGCCTTGCTCTCAGAGAAATATTCTCCTATTATCGTGTTGCTGGTCCATGCAACATTGCAATGCTCTCTCTGATGACGGCACGAAAGCGTGAAAGATCTAGAGCTAAAGATTTTCCAGACCCATGTAGCATGAATCTGCATTAAGAATCATCCATTTGGGGCGAATAAGTAATTGCATTACTGCTAAATGAACAAAGCAGTGTGTCAGGTAACACGCCCCACAAGGCTCCCAAGCACCTTGATCCGGAGGGATTTCAAATTAAGGCACCTAAAATGGGAGGAAGATAGCAAATAATCATGTGGCAGTAATAAACACCAGGAGGCAGCTCAGATGATACTCACACTCACGCCGCTTTTAAAAATCCTGCAACAAATTTCAAGTATTAACCCAGCAATAATGAGCCTACTAGACTGGAGAATACACTAGAGCCTCATATTCCACTAACTAGATGATCTGATAAGCAATGTCACCATATCAAAAACATATACTCAGATCACAACCTAATTGAGGTTCATGACAAGTTATGTCAGGAGCTCCAGTAAGCCGACAAAAAGAGACTAGTCACGAGTGGAGCATGCCCAAATTCACTCTTCAAATAGACAAAAACCTAAAGTGGGACTATGTAAACCAATCCTAAACCATTATAACAGCTGGGAAGAATACCATCCCCGCCCCCCAATGAAGAACAGGGGTGTCTCTAGCAACGTTAAGAGACCATAGACATATAAGTGTCAGGGCCCGAGACTGTTCAACTGCCTCCCAGCACACATCAAGGGGATTACCCAACAGACCCATTGCATTACGTCAAGCTGGCACTGGACAAGCACCTAAGTCAGTTCCGTTCACTGGATCAGCCGGCTTGTGGCGCGTTATGTTTGGTTTTGCCGTGCTTCCACAGCAACAAGCCTGGTTGATCATGCTCTGGACCACCAGGAAGGCCCTGGTCTCAGACCGGGCCCTGCGGGGGGGTTTTTTTTTGAAAACCCCCCCCGGTTCTCTCTTCCATTAAACTCCAGTAAGCAACCACAGACCCAAACTTAGCCTAGAACGAGATTAACACTTCGTGGCACTCGATGTATGGCACAAGGCTTATTCCTCTAAGAAAAAGGATGAGTAATGTAAAATAAAAAGAGACAAGGACCCCCTATACAGGCGAATCGGAAAAGAAAACAGAGCGGCTAAAAAAAGGTCCATATATCTTAAATGCGCAGAGCGTACACAGGTCAGAGAAATAGCAAGCAATCGAACTCAGCGAAAAGAATCCTTTAGGAGTAGGAATCGCGGGAAGAACTAAGCCATAAATGAAAATCGAAAGAAACCCAAAGTATTTCTTCACCTAGGCCAAATCAAAATCGAGAACAGACGCCCAGTATATGACCCCTACTTAAACAAATGGAGTGTTTGTCCTACAACAGATTGACAGCAAGGACAGAGTGATCTAACTCAAGTCCCCAATAGACTCATTTTTTAGCAGAGCCGCTAACCAACAGAGTCGTCAGATCAAAATGAATTTTTATGAGAGAGCCACAAACTTTTGATTAACACAAGCCTCTCCCGGGGGGCCGTGCCCCCCGGACCCGGGGCGTAGATTGTATCCTGACGCCAATGACTATCGAACAGCATAAATGGACATCCAATCACCTCTGGCCTACTCCATGGCCAGACTCATGGAACTCCTGTGTTCATCGAAGAACGGTGCAAGGAAGACCCCCCTATCACTGAGCCGTGTTTCACCTATGGGAGAGGAGCCATTGGACACGGTGGTCGTCCCTCAGTTACTAAAAACTCCAGACATAGCCCCACTTCTTCCACAAAGGGGCAGTAAAGCAAACAGCAAAGAACTACAGACCAGTAGCACGAACATCTCCATATCCTAAAAAATCGTTGAAATGGGTCCTAGAGCAAGATCTACCTAACCATCCTAAGAAACCCCTTCATTTCACATCCCAGGTCAACATGTTTTAGAACAGGTCGTCCCTGTCTGTCTCAACAACTGGATCACTACGACCAAGGTCCTAAATGCACTAGAAAGAACAAATAAGAATGCAATTTTAATTATACAGAATATTGCATAAGCCTTCGATCAATTTGGTGACCATGGCGTAGAAAGCGCAACAAAATGCGCTAAAGGAATAACAGAAAAGTCGGTCGAAGCTCAATCAGTAACCCTCACTACCACTAACAAACACAGAGAGTAATCTCGTCAACAGAGTGAAAGTCCGAGGCAGCTACAGTGAAAAGCCACTGTTCCACAAGGCGAACAGTACTTAATCTACCCGCATCTTGTTCCTTCCTCATCTCTCATATCCGACATAGACAAAAGGATGTCAGCCACAGCACACGTGGTACTTCCCTTTGCAAGATGACACCGAATCTGGCCTGACAGTTTCTTTTCGCATTGCAGACACAGCCGAAGGCTCCAGGAGGCGGGAATCAACCCAAAGCTTTCAGTAGCTGCAACAACAATATGAAGTTCAACGATGAGAAATATCACAATTACTCAGAAATGGTAAACATGAGAAATAACTCTTCATCAGAGTACAAAACAAATACTCGGCACACAAAATAGAGCGAAACACCAACTACAAATACCTGGGGGAGTGATTTTGTCGGAAGGAATCTCACCTTCAGAGGAGCCATAACATTGTATCAATCGCATCTGGCTAGAAAATGCACAGATGGATAATAGAGAACCTTCAAAACTAGGAGAGCCCCAGCCATGATGACACTCTTCAGGTCACTTGTTTCTAGTCTAGGCAGCATATTGCAGCACTCAAACAGCACCTTCAAGGCAGTGAAATGGCCGACCTAGAAAAAGTACAGCGAACTTTCACGAGCGCGCATAAAGCGGAGATAATAACTACCTCAATTACTAACGGGGGACGCTTGAGGTTTTTTCTAAACCTGTATTCCCGGAACGGCAGGAGGAGAGATACATGATATATACACTGGAAAATACATAGGGACCTAGTACTCGAACATGCACCCGAAAATCAACCTCACGACGAAAAGCAAAAGACTTGGCAGACGCTGCCATACCATCCCCGCCAAAGGTAGAAAAGCCGGGTGTCACTAGCCCGTTAAGAGACTCATACAATAAGTGGTCCCAGGGGCCTCGAGAACTGTTCGAACTGTCCAGGCCTGGTGGCCTGGTGTCTAAAGCGCTAAGCTCCCGCTTCACCCATCGGAGGGGCACGGGTTCCGATTCCCGCGGGTGGAAACATTTCGACACTGTTTCCTAACACCTGATGTTCCTGTTTCCCCTAGGCACAAATAGTACCTGGGTGTTAGTCGACTTGGTGTGGGGTCACGCATCCTGGGGACAAGATAAGGACCCCAATGTGAAATAGTTGGGGGGGGGAGACTGTCCCGAAGACGCACTGACTTTCTTGAGGTTATCCTGGTGGGCTACCCTCCGGGTTAAAAAATCCGAGACGAAATCCTTATCTATCATACACATAAGGGGATTACCAACAGAACCCCATGGCAGTCTCAAGCTGGCACTGTACAAGCACCTAAAGTCTTTTTTCCTGATCACCTTGCTGTGGCTTCTCGTACGCACAGGATTGCGTGCGAGCCAGCAGCAAACAGCCTGGTTGATCAGGTCGCTGATCCACCAAGGCTTGGCACAGACCCGGCCGCGGGGTCGTTAGACCCCCGAAACACTCTACAGGTAACACGTCGGAGGAAATTTGTAGATAGATCTAGTTCAGAGAACCGACATGTTGAAAATTTGAACATGTGCAACTCCTGGTATTCGTTTATGAGGAAACGTATGTATCGGCCACACAGTGGCTTCATAAGAAGCATAAGAACATAAAAAGGGAGGAACACTGCAAGAAGGGCCTTTGGTCCCATACTAGGCTTCTCCTGCTCATATGCCGTATTCTATTCAAGATTGATGGACTGACCACATCGCTCAAGGTGTATGGACTGATTACCTCATTCCCCTCCTGTCTTCCAAGATTCGCTCCTTGGTATGGACTGTATGAAGTCCACCGTTGGCGAAAGTTTTCCCTCAATAACGATACCCAGGATTTGCAATTGTGTCTAATTCATCAACGTTGGGAATGTTATTGAACTTCACTTTGGCCCGAGTCCATCACCATAACTACATAAGAAATGCAAGGATAGGCTAAATGCTCTCGAATGCTGTTACTGACTGCAACACTGCAACTATGTGCTATGTTTACTACTGACTTGCAACACCAACATGGTGCGAGATGTTTTACGACTGAAACACCAACTATGTTCTTAATGTTACTAGACTGTCAACACCAACTCGTGGCAAATGTTTAACTGACTTGCAACACCACCAAATGGTGCTAATGTACTGTGACTCAACACCAACTATGGTCTAAAGTTGTTTGGGCTCAATCACCAACTATTTTGCTAATGTTACGCCTGCAACAAAACCACTAAGGTGCTGAATGTTACTGACCATACAACACCAACTATGGTGTGGCTAATGATGGGGGGCTGGGGCGTGCAGACAGTGCTGCGGGCTGCTTTGTAGAAGCTGGCAGGGATTTCTGTGGGGGATCTGCGACTCAATTAGTCATTGTCAACAAGAACATTAGAGCGCTGGGAAGCGTATTAAAGTGCTCAGTAACATTAATGAGCTCACCAAATGTGATAAACGGTTGTGCATGACTGCAAGTTAGGGTCAGTACAGTACAAGCACTAACTACCATAGTTATGGAGTGCGTTGCAAGAGATGAGAGCTCTTATAGATGGTCAGATAGGCTATTACACACATAATTAAGTTGGTGTATGTCAAGTCGCGTAACAAATAGCATAAATCTAAGGGTACCGGTGCTAGTGAAGAGGTGATGTGGGGGGGCGACAGTACTACGTCCTATGTAACATATAGGTGCATAAATTGCTTACTTGATCTTTGCAGCTTCGGCTTGCAATATAATAGGACATTGGGGTGATAGACAAACACCCCAGCAGAAGAAATGTGGGTTCTGACGAGGGGGTGTTTTTTGCGAGCATTGTCTGCGCCAGTGTCCACTACAAGCATCACAAATGTCCGGCGCGGGTCTTACATGAGAAAGTTCTTAGTATTTACTTATGGTTTGTGTGACGACGAGGAACGGGAGGACATGTTACGGTCTAATGCAGAGGGCTGCGTGGATGTCTATATGAGCGTAGTACAGTACTAAATAGCACCACATAGTTGGCTGTTGGGGGGAAAGTCATGATGTGACATTAAGTCATTCTCGATATTGCACAAACCAACTATGTGCTAATTGTTACTGACAAACAAAATTATCGTGCTAATTTCTGACTACAACATCCAACTATGGTGCTAATGATGTTGCTGCATAACCCCTAACTATGGGTGCTAATTGTTACATGACTGCAACACCAAACTTGGTGTCTAAATGTTACTGACTACAACAACTAAGGTGCTAAGTGTTACTGACTACAACACCAACAATAGTGCTAATGTTGTGGCTGCAACACCAACTATGTGCAATGTTACAGACTGCAATCACCAACTAATGGTCTGTTACTGACTACAACAACTTATGGAGCTAATGTTACTACTGCAACACCACTATGGTGCTAATGTTGCTGACTGCAACAACCAACTTAGAGGTGCTAAGTTCTGACTACACCAAAACTATGTGCAAATTTTGGCAGCTGCAACAACCAACTATGGTGCTAATGTATACTGACTGCAACACCAACTATGTGGCTAATTTTGCTGACTACGAACCCCAACTATGTTGCCTAATTTTGCTGCTGCAACACCAACTAGGGTGCTAAGTTGGCAGGCTACAACACCAACTATGGTGCTAATGTTAGCTGGCTCAACTAACCAACTGATGGAGCAAATGTGTTGCTGGCTGCAACACCAAACTATGGTGCTAAATTTGCGACTGCAACACAACTATGTGACTAAATGTTGCTGATACAACACCAACTATGGTGCTAAGTAACTGAACTACAACACAAAGCTATTGTGCTAATGTTACTGACTGCAAGCACCAACTCTGGTGCTAAGTAGATACTGACTGCAACACCAACTATGGAGCTAATGTTACTGCAAAACTGCAACACTCAACTATGTGCTAATGTTACTGACTGCAACACCAACTATTTGTTCTAATGTTGATGGCTGCAACACCAACTATGTGCTAATGTTACTGACTGCCACACCAACTATTGGTTGCTTAATGTTACAGACTGCAACACCAACTAAGGTGCATAATTTGCGTGGCTAAACCAACTATGGTGCTAATGTTGCTGGCTTGCAACACCAACTATGGTGCTAAATAATTGCTGGTCTTGCAACACCAACTATGGTGCTAATTTGCTGACTGCAACAGCCAATCTGGTGCTTAAAATGTTTGCTGGCTGCCACACCAATCTATGTGCTAATGTTGCTGACTGCAACACCAACTGATGGAGTGCTAATGTTGCTGGCTGCAACACCAATCTATGGTGTCAAATGTACTGGCTACAACACCAAACTATGGTGCAAATGTTGCTGTCTGCAACACCAACAATGTGCTAAAGTTGCTTGCAGCAACACCAACTATGGTGCTAATGTTGCTGCCTGCGAACACCCAACTATGGTGCTACTGTAGCTGACTGCCAACACCAACTATGGTGCTTATGTTGGCAGACTAACAACACCAACTATAGGTGCTAATTGATGCTGGCTGCAACACCAACTATGGTGCTAATGTTCTGGCTACAACACCAACTCAGTTTGCTAATGTTGCTGGCTCAACATCAACTATGTGCTAATGTTGCTGGCGCAACACCAACAATGGTGCTAATGTTTTGCTGGCTGCAACACCATCTATGGGTGCTAATTTGCTGGCTGCAAACACCAACCTATGGAGCTAATGTGTGCGTGAACTGCACACCAACTATTGTGCAAATGTTACTGACTGTCGAACCCTAACTATTGTGCTAATGTTTTGCTGGCTGCAACACCAACAAAGTGCTAATGTTTGCGTGGCTGTCAACACCAAAATGGTGCAATGTTACTGATCTGCAACACCAACTAAGGTGCTAATGTTGCGGCTAAAACACCAACTAAGGTGCTAAATGTTTCTGCTGCAACACCTACTATGTGCTTAATGTTGCTGGCTGCACACCAACTATGGTGCTAATGTTGCTGACAGCAACCACCAACTATGGTGACAAATTTTACAGACTGCAACACCAACTATGGTGCTAATGTTCTGGCTGCAACACCAACTCATGGAGCTAATGTTGCTGGCTGCGAACACCAGAATATGGTCTGTTACTGACAGCAACACCAACTCTGGTGCTAATGTTTTGCGGCTACAACCCAACTAATGGTGCTAATTATGCTGGCTGCAACGTACCAACTATGGCGCTAATTTTGCTGACTGCAACACCAACTTATTGTGCTAATGCTGTACTGCAACCCAACATGGGTGCTAATGTTGCTGACTACACACCACTATGGTGCTAATGTTGCTGGGCTGACCACCACCAACTATTGTGCTAAAGTTTGCTGGCTGCAACACCAACTTATGGTGCCTAATGTTGCTGCTGCAACCACCAACAATGTGCTAATGTTGCAGGACTGCAACCCAACTATTGGACGAATGTTTGTCTGACTCACAAACTATGGTGCTAATGTTGCTGCTGCAACACCAACTATGGTGCTAATTGTTGCTGCTGCAACACAACTATGTGCTAATGTTGTTTTGCTGCAACACAACTATGGGTGTTAATGTTGCTGGCTACAACACCCACTATTGTGCAATGTTTGCTGGCTAAAACACCAACTATGGTGGCAAATGTTGCTATCTTACAACCACAACTATGGTGCTTAAGTTGCTGGCTACAACACCAACTATGGAGCTAAGGTTAGTCTTGGCACAACACCAACTATGGTGCTAATGTTGCTGGCTCACCAACTAAGGTGCTAATATTGCAGGCTACAACCCCAACTATGGTGCTAATGTGTGCTGGCTACAACCACAACTAAGTTGCTAACTGTTGCGCTACAACCACAACTATGTGCTAATGTTGCTGGCTGCACACCCACTATGGTGCTAAGTGTTCTGGCTGCAACACCAACTATGGAGCTAATGTTGCTGGCTCCACCACAACTATGGTTCTAAATGTTGCTGTGCTACAAACCTACTATGGTGCTAATGATGCTGGCTACACCAACTATGGTTGCTAATGATGCTGGCACGCAACACCAACTATGGTGCTAAGTTGCTGGCTACAACCCCAACTATGGTGTTTTTTTTTTTTTTTTTTTTTTTTGATTGGGGGGGAAAAAATTTTATTTATTTTTTGTTTTGTGGGTTTGGTTTTTTTTAAATTTTTTTTTCTAATTGTTGCGGCTACACCACAACTATGGGTGCTACTTTTATTTTATAATGTTTCTGGCTACAACACCAACTATGTGCTAATGTTGCTGGGCTGCAACACCAACAATGGTGCAAATGTTGCTGGCTGCAACACCAACTAATGGTGGGCTAATGTTGCTGCTGCGAACACCAACTATGTCTAATGTTGCTGGCTGCAACACCACTATGAGCTAATATTGCTGGCTACAACCACAACTATGGTGTCTAAGGTTGCTGACATACAACACCAACTATGGTCTAATGTTTCGGCTGCAACACCAACATATGGTCTACTTTGCTGCTACAACCCGCACCTAGATTGCAAATGTTGCTGGCCGTACAACACCAACTATGGTGGCTAATTTTGCTGGCTACAACACCATCTAGGTGCTAATGTTGCGGCTACAACACCAACTATTGTGCTAATGTTCTGACTACAACCCCAACTCGTGCTAAATGTTAGCTGACTACAACCCCCACTATGGTGCTAATGTTGCTATTTCTACAACCACAACTATGGTTGCTAATGTTGCTGGCTACAACCACACCATAGTGCTAATGTTGCTGCTACAACACCAACTATGGTCTAATGTTGCTGTCTACAACCACAACTATGTGCTGTAGTTTTTGCTGACTACAACCACAACTATGGTGCTAATTTACTGACTACAACCACAACTAAAGGTGCTAATGTTTGCTGGCTACAACCCAACTATGGTGGCTAATGTTGCTGGCTACAAGCAACTATGGTGCTAATGGTGCAGTGGCTACAACCCCACTATGGTGCTAATGTTGCTGGCTACAACTATGGTGCTAATGTTACTGGGCTACAACCACAACTAAGGGTGCAATGTTGCTGGCTGCAACACCAACTATGGTGCTAAAGTTGCTGACTACAACACCAACTAGTGGTGGCTAAGTTGCTGGCTACAACCCATCAACTATGGTGCTAATGTGCTGGCTGCCAACACCAACTATGGTGGTTTGTTTTTTGGGGGGGGGGTCAAATTTTACTGGACTGCAACACCAAACTATGGTGCTAAAGTTGCAGGCTACAACACCAACATTTGTGCTACTGTTTGGCTGCTGCAACATCCAACGATGGTGCTACTTGTTGGCATGCTGGCAACACCAACAATGGTGCTAATGTTGCTGGCTGCAACACCAACTATGGTGCTAATGTTGCTGAATGCAACACCAACTATAGGTGCAATGTAGCTGGACTACAACACCAACTATTGGTGCTAATGTTGCTGGCTGCAACACCACACTATGGTGCTAATGTCGCTTGGCTGCAACACCAACAATGGTGCTAATGTGCTGGCGCAACACCAACTATGGTGCTAATAATTGCTGGCTGTCAACACCAACCTATGTGTGCTACATTGTTGCTGACTGCACCACCAACATATGGTGCTAATTTTTGCGACTACAACACAACAATGGTGCTAATGTTGCTGGCTGCAACACCAAACTATGGTGCTAATGTTGTTGGCTGCAACACCAACTCTGGTGTTAATGTTGCTGGCTACAGCACCAACTATGGTGCTAATGGTTCTAGCTACAACCACAACTATGGGTGCTAATATGCTGGCTACAACACCAACTATGGTGCTAATGTTGCTGACTACCACACAACAATGGTGCAATGTTGCTGCTACAACCCCCCACTATGGTGCTAAAGTTGCTGGCTACAACCACAACTATGGTGCTCAATGTTTGCTGGCTACAACAACCAACCTATGGTGCTTAATGTTGCTGGCGAAAACACGCAACAATGGAGATATATATGCTGACTACAACACCAACAATGGCTATGTTTGCTGATCTACAACACCACACTATGGGCTAATGTTGCGACTACAACACCAACTATGTGCTAAAGTTGTCAGACTACAACACCCAACTATGGTGCTAATGTTTGCTGGCTACAACACCAACTATCGTGCTAATGTTGCTGGCTACACCAACTATGGTGCCAATATTGCTGGCCACAACACCAACTATGGTGCAAATTTGCTGGCCTACACCCACAACTATGGTGCTAATGTTGCATGCTAACCACACCAACTATGGGCTAATGTGCTGGCTACAACCACAACTATGGTGTCTAATGTTGCTGACTACAACCACAACTTATGGTGCTAATGTTGCGGCTACAACACCACTATGTATTGGGCTAATGTTGCTGGCCTACAACACAAAAAAGGACAAGACCAACTATGGTGCTAATGTTCTGACTAACATACACCAACTATGGTTCTAAAGATGCTGGCTACAACAACAACTTATGGTTGGCTAATTTTGCTTGGCTACAACACCAACTATGGTGCTAATGTAGCTGGCTACACCAACCTAAGGTGCTATTGGTTACTGGCAAACAACCCACAACTATGTGCTAATGTTACTGGCTACAACCACAACTATGGTTGCCTCATCTGCTGGCTGCACACCTAACTATGTGCTAATGTTTGCTGACTACCAACCACAACTATGGTGCTGAATGTATGCTGGCAACAACCACCAACTAAGGTGCTAATGTTACTGCAACTCAACCACAACTATGGTGCTAATGTTCTGGCTACAACCAACTATGATCCCTAAGTTGCTGACTACAAACCCCAACTATGGTGCTAATGTTTGCTGGCTACAACCCCAACTACGTCAAATGTTGCGGCTACAACCTCCAACTATGGTGCTAATGTTGCTGGCTACCAACCACAACTATGGTCAATGTTGCTGGCTACAACCCACAATGTGCTAATGCGCAGGCTACAACAGGGGGGGCACAACTATGGATGCTAATGCTGCTGGCTACACCCCAACTATGGTGCTTAATGTTGCTTGGCTAACAAACACCAACTATGGTGCTAATGTTGCTGGCTACCAACACCACTATGTTGCTAATGTTGCTTGCTACAAACCACCAACTATGTTTGCTAATGTTGCTGGCTACAACAACTATGGTGCTAATGTTTGCAGACTACAACACCAACTATGTGCTAATTTTGCTGGCAACAACCCAACATGGTGCTATTTGCTGGCTACAACCACAACTAGGTGCTAATTTGCTGGCTACAACCACAACTATGGTGCTAATGTTGCCTGGGCTACAACCACAACTATGGTGCTAATGATGCTGGCTACAACCCTAAGGTGCTAATGCCTGCTGGCTATACAACCCCAACTATGGTGCCTATGTTGGCTGGCTACACACCAACTAATGTGTCTAATGTTGCTGCTACAACACCAAGCTATGTGCTAATGTTGCTGACTACAACCAACTATGGTGCTAATGTTGCGGGCTACAACCCCAACAATGGTGCTAAATGTTGCTGCTACAACCACAAACTATGGTGCTAATGTTGCCTTCTACAACACCAAACTATGGTGCTAATGTTGCCTTCTACAACCCAACTATGGTGCTAATGGGTCTGACTTACAACACCAACTATGGTGCTAAATGTTTGCTGACTACAACACCAACTATGGTGCTACTGTTGCGACTACAAACACCAACTATTGTGCTAATAGTTGCTGACAACAACAACTGAAGGGCTAATTTGCTGACCTTACCACCACCAACTATGTGCAATGTTGCTGGCTACACCACAACTATGGGTGCTAATGTTGCTGTGCTACACCACAACTATGGTGCTAATGGTTGCTGGCTACAACCACAACTATGGTGCTAATGTTGCCTGGCTACAACCCAAACTATGGAGCTAATGTTTTGTTTGGCTACCAACCACAACAATGGTGCTAATGATGCTGGCTACAACCACAAACAAAGGTGCTAAGTGTTTGTTGGCTACAACCGCACTATGGTGCCTAAAGTTTGCTCTGGCTACAACCCCAACTAAGGGCAATTGTTTTGCTGACTACAACCAGCAACATGTGCTAATGTTGCTGGCTACAACCGCAACTATGGTGCAAATGTTGCCTGGCTACAACCGCAACTATGTGCTAATGTTGCCTGGCTACAACCGCAACTATGGTGCTAATGTGAGAATTCGTGAGAATGATGTACAAAATCCAATGTTAATCCTTAATTAATTATGCTGCTCCCTGTTGATGTAGCTAGAGAAAGTTTCTCTCTGACCCTTGGAGTTAATGCAGAATGAAGCTCTCAGAAATAGTTCTTGGTCTGTCCCTACATATACAAAGATCTTAATGATGAGGAAGGTATCATGGTAGTTCTAGTATCATGATAGGATTGTTGAATTAACACTGACTCGGTATTTAAAAGTTGAGAAATGAACTCAGAAACTGTCACAATGAATCTTACTAAATAAACAATGACCACGGTGGGTGTTGAGAAGCCGCAGTCAGAAAGTCTCAAAAACCTAGACCGTCGTTTTCCAGACTCTTGACCGCGGTTCAAACCCGACCGTGGTATGTTGGGGTGTTTGCAAACGTGTCATTACGATTCGCGAGTCATAATCTTATGTCTAGAAGTAAATGCACACAGAACTAAAGGTTGTGACAGTGCAATTGCATTAAGTTATTATAACCTGCATAACTGTATCACTGTAGACCTGCAGAGCATTTCCACCCCCTCCATGGAATATGTGTTCGTTTTTAAAATATCACATACCTGCAAGTCCCTCCCAAGCAGCTCATTTCCTTCCTTAAATCACTTGTTTATTGTTTAAATATCTTTAAAAATTCACCCCATACCCTCCTGTGGGCGGTAGTCACCCCCCATACCCACCTGTGGGCGGTAGTCAAAAGATTACAAAGGTACATTATGTATCCAGGGACAGGACCCCAAAGTTATGATAGCTGCGAACTAGTTCAAAGGTAATGAACTCCAGGTAGATCTCGGTCACAATCATGGCAAGTTACAAGGTTATGAATCACGTCACTCCTATACATGGTTATACATCCACTGAACAAATAGCAAAGTAATGAACCACAGATTCGTCCTCCCCTTCACAGTTGTAATGAGTTAATACATACAAATATTAAGTGTTCATACACCCACACTAGCGCGCCGCGCGCACATACACACACGAGGGCGTACGCACGGAACAAGTGCACACGATCGTACAAATACATGCATACACACACACACACACACACCACACACACACACACCAACACCACACCTACACAAAAAAAAAAGCGAATGAAGATATCATGAATGTGATAGGCGAGGGGAAATGACCCAGGTGGCAAATTTTCGAAGATTCGGGTGGTTCACAGAGAAAAGGAATAGGCCTCTTAAAGTAATTTTCAAGGCAGAATCAACCCGAACCATAACTGCAGGAGAAAGCACGGCTGAGAGGCAGGCAGGAGTTCATGAGTTGTACCTCGATTGAGACAGAACACAGGAGGACAGAGGAACGATGAAATAGAGTTCAGAAACGAAAGGAGAAATGGGAGGAAATAAAAAGGAGACGATAACCGCAGGAACAAGTGTAAGCCAAGCACACCCCCCAGAAAGCACCATGCAGAAGGACACCCATCCACGACACCCCAAGGCAACTGAACAATCCAAACCAGACCATCACACACCGATCCCTCTGTACCCACGCCCCCGCACCACAGTTACAGTATTAGAACAGCAGTTGAAGGTTTGGTAACACAAAAGGCCAGAGGAGATTTAACGAATAAACATGAGGAATGGCAGAAAGAATCAATGAAGAAGTCCCCCAGACATCATACAGTTACATAACAAAACTCACGGGACAATCCCAGATGCAATCTTCCCACTAGGATACCATATCATGAGGAAAGATAGAAGGGGCAAGGGGTGTGGTGGGTTGCTCTGCAGTAAAAAACTGATGGAAATTCGAGAAAATGGAAGGCATAGATGAGATGGGAGAAAGACTACATAGTAGTACACTTCAGGTCTGGGGAACACAAGGTGGTCAGTTGCAGTGAAGTAGTAACTCCACCACAGAACTGCAGGAGCCAAGAGAGAGAATATGAAGAACAACAGAGCAGATGGTGACACAACTTGCTGCGGTGGGCAAGAAGAGCTCACTCCAGAGAGCAAAGTTCTGGTTATGGGGGATTTCAACACAGGGAGATTGACTGGGAAAACCTGGAGCCACATGGGGGTCCTGAAACATGGAGGCCAAATGATGGACGTGGTGCTGGAAAACCTCATGACCAACATTTTAAGGACACTGCCAGAGTGAGAGGGGAGGATGAACCAGCAAGATTGACTTGTGTTCACCCTGGGTTAGTTCAGACTGGAGGACATCATGAATGAGTCCCCTAGAGCAGCGACCACGTGGTTCTGTGCTTTGAATATATAGTAGAGCTGCAAGTGGAGAGAGTAACAGGAGTTGAATGGGAAAAGCCTGACTATAAAAGAGGGGACTACATAGGGTTGAGCTGTATAATCCTCCGGGTTTAGCGCTTCCCCCTTGATTATAATAATAATAATAATAATACATAGGGTTTGAGGAACTACCCTGCAGGAGGTCCTCAGGGGACAGAGAACTGGGCAGGAAAGCCAGTTAATGAAATGTGGAATATTGTAACAACTAAGATGCAAGGGAGGCAGTGGAAAGGTTTATTCCCAAGGGCAACAGAAACAACGGGAAGACCAGAACGAGCCCCTGGTTTACCCGACGGTGTAAGGAGCAAAAACAAATGCAATAGAATTGGAAAAAGTAACAGAAGCAGAGACCACACGAAAATAGGGAGATCAGGTTCTCAGAGCCAGGAACGAGTATGCACAGTTAAGGAGGGAGGCCCAGCGACATTATGAGATAAATGGAACATAAAATCGAAAATCAAGACTGACCCTAAACTGTTGTATAGCCACATCAGGAAGGAAGACAACAAAGACCGAGGTGATCAGATGAAGGACAGAAGTGGTAAACACACAAGAAATGATCAGGAGTATTGAGGAGCTAAACGGAGATTTAAGGGTAAGAAGTTTTCAGAACAGAAGAGGGCTGTGGAAGGTCAGTACGAAGGGATCATCAAGAGGAATAACACCAATTGTTGATGACATACGAACAACCGAGGAGGAGGTGAAGAAGTCTGCTAAGGACCTTGATACACTAACCTCAAGAATGCCACTTTCCAACAGGCTTCAAACTTATGAATGATATGTGCCTTACCTAAAGAGGTTTGGATTTTTAATGGTCTCCCCTGTATGGAGGTTCGGAGGTGTAATTGATGAATCATGATCAGGTAAGAAATGGTCTCTGTATGAGGTTCGAGGTGTATGGACTGAAATCATGACCAGAGAAGGGTCCTCTGTATGATGTTCGGGAGGTGTATGGATGAATCATGACCAGAGAAGGTCCTCTGAAATGGAGGTTCGGAGGTGTATGGACTGAATCAATGTATTCAAGAATGGTCTCTGAAGGAGGTTCGGAGTGTAAGGATGAATCATGACCAGAGAATGTCTCTGTATGGAGGTTCGGAGGTTTATGGATGAATCATGACCAGAGACTGGTCTCTGTATGGAGGATTCGGAGGTGTAGGATGAATCTGACCAGAGAATGGTCTCTGTATGTGGAGGTTTTCGGAGGTTGTATGGAATGAATCATGCATTCACAGAATGGTCTCTGTAGATGCCTATTTTCCTTTTAATAAAATCGAGAAAATGTCACTGTTTACTCTCTCCTGGAATGTTAGTAAACACAATGCAACAGTTATGGGGGAGTGAATCACTTTATTTCGAAACGTTTCGCCCTACACAGTAGGCTTCTTATCTACAGCGAGTTACAGAAAAGTTATAGAAGCAGAAAATACTTGAAACGATGTAATCAGTCCATCACCCTTAAAGTTTTGAGCTGGTCAGTCCCTCATCCTGGAGGATAGACATTGTTGTTCTGGATTACTACAACTAGAAGTTCAACCTGAACAAATACGAATATCTTCGCTGCTTTAATTCACCACCTTACAATTTTTTATACACATTCCATTTGACTCCCAGACCAGTTTCGTTTCGCACTTAGATATAATGTACAATAATTTGGAGGCATACCGTAGCATAATTTTTATGCTTCAATGAGGCAGCCCATGCTCAATAGGGGCTTTCCATTGATACCTATTGCCTTGCTCTCAGAGAAATATTCTCCTATTATCGTGTTGCTGGTCCATGCAACATTGCAATGCTCTCTCTGATGACGGCACGAAAGCGTGAAAGATCTAGAGCTAAAGATTTTCCAGACCCATGTAGCATGAATCTGCATTAAGAATCATCCATTTGGGGCGAATAAGTAATTGCATTACTGCTAAATGAACAAAGCAGTGTGTCAGGTAACACGCCCCACAAGGCTCCCAAGCACCTTGATCCGGAGGGATTTCAAATTAAGGCACCTAAAATGGGAGGAAGATAGCAAATAATCATGTGGCAGTAATAAACACCAGGAGGCAGCTCAGATGATACTCACACTCACGCCGCTTTTAAAAATCCTGCAACAAATTTCAAGTATTAACCCAGCAATAATGAGCCTACTAGACTGGAGAATACACTAGAGCCTCATATTCCACTAACTAGATGATCTGATAAGCAATGTCACCATATCAAAAACATATACTCAGATCACAACCTAATTGAGGTTCATGACAAGTTATGTCAGGAGCTCCAGTAAGCCGACAAAAAGAGACTAGTCACGAGTGGAGCATGCCCAAATTCACTCTTCAAATAGACAAAAACCTAAAGTGGGACTATGTAAACCAATCCTAAACCATTATAACAGCTGGGAAGAATACCATCCCCGCCCCCCAATGAAGAACAGGGGTGTCTCTAGCAACGTTAAGAGACCATAGACATATAAGTGTCAGGGCCCGAGACTGTTCAACTGCCTCCCAGCACACATCAAGGGGATTACCCAACAGACCCATTGCATTACGTCAAGCTGGCACTGGACAAGCACCTAAGTCAGTTCCGTTCACTGGATCAGCCGGCTTGTGGCGCGTTATGTTTGGTTTTGCCGTGCTTCCACAGCAACAAGCCTGGTTGATCATGCTCTGGACCACCAGGAAGGCCCTGGTCTCAGACCGGGCCCTGCGGGGGGGTTTTTTTTTGAAAACCCCCCCCGGTTCTCTCTTCCATTAAACTCCAGTAAGCAACCACAGACCCAAACTTAGCCTAGAACGAGATTAACACTTCGTGGCACTCGATGTATGGCACAAGGCTTATTCCTCTAAGAAAAAGGATGAGTAATGTAAAATAAAAAGAGACAAGGACCCCCTATACAGGCGAATCGGAAAAGAAAACAGAGCGGCTAAAAAAAGGTCCATATATCTTAAATGCGCAGAGCGTACACAGGTCAGAGAAATAGCAAGCAATCGAACTCAGCGAAAAGAATCCTTTAGGAGTAGGAATCGCGGGAAGAACTAAGCCATAAATGAAAATCGAAAGAAACCCAAAGTATTTCTTCACCTAGGCCAAATCAAAATCGAGAACAGACGCCCAGTATATGACCCCTACTTAAACAAATGGAGTGTTTGTCCTACAACAGATTGACAGCAAGGACAGAGTGATCTAACTCAAGTCCCCAATAGACTCATTTTTTAGCAGAGCCGCTAACCAACAGAGTCGTCAGATCAAAATGAATTTTTATGAGAGAGCCACAAACTTTTGATTAACACAAGCCTCTCCCGGGGGGCCGTGCCCCCCGGACCCGGGGCGTAGATTGTATCCTGACGCCAATGACTATCGAACAGCATAAATGGACATCCAATCACCTCTGGCCTACTCCATGGCCAGACTCATGGAACTCCTGTGTTCATCGAAGAACGGTGCAAGGAAGACCCCCCTATCACTGAGCCGTGTTTCACCTATGGGAGAGGAGCCATTGGACACGGTGGTCGTCCCTCAGTTACTAAAAACTCCAGACATAGCCCCACTTCTTCCACAAAGGGGCAGTAAAGCAAACAGCAAAGAACTACAGACCAGTAGCACGAACATCTCCATATCCTAAAAAATCGTTGAAATGGGTCCTAGAGCAAGATCTACCTAACCATCCTAAGAAACCCCTTCATTTCACATCCCAGGTCAACATGTTTTAGAACAGGTCGTCCCTGTCTGTCTCAACAACTGGATCACTACGACCAAGGTCCTAAATGCACTAGAAAGAACAAATAAGAATGCAATTTTAATTATACAGAATATTGCATAAGCCTTCGATCAATTTGGTGACCATGGCGTAGAAAGCGCAACAAAATGCGCTAAAGGAATAACAGAAAAGTCGGTCGAAGCTCAATCAGTAACCCTCACTACCACTAACAAACACAGAGAGTAATCTCGTCAACAGAGTGAAAGTCCGAGGCAGCTACAGTGAAAAGCCACTGTTCCACAAGGCGAACAGTACTTAATCTACCCGCATCTTGTTCCTTCCTCATCTCTCATATCCGACATAGACAAAAGGATGTCAGCCACAGCACACGTGGTACTTCCCTTTGCAAGATGACACCGAATCTGGCCTGACAGTTTCTTTTCGCATTGCAGACACAGCCGAAGGCTCCAGGAGGCGGGAATCAACCCAAAGCTTTCAGTAGCTGCAACAACAATATGAAGTTCAACGATGAGAAATATCACAATTACTCAGAAATGGTAAACATGAGAAATAACTCTTCATCAGAGTACAAAACAAATACTCGGCACACAAAATAGAGCGAAACACCAACTACAAATACCTGGGGGAGTGATTTTGTCGGAAGGAATCTCACCTTCAGAGGAGCCATAACATTGTATCAATCGCATCTGGCTAGAAAATGCACAGATGGATAATAGAGAACCTTCAAAACTAGGAGAGCCCCAGCCATGATGACACTCTTCAGGTCACTTGTTTCTAGTCTAGGCAGCATATTGCAGCACTCAAACAGCACCTTCAAGGCAGTGAAATGGCCGACCTAGAAAAAGTACAGCGAACTTTGTATTTGGCCAGGTTTAGGCTTGGTTACAAGTACTGACTGATGTTGTAGTGGCCAGGCTTAGGCTTGGTTACAAGTACTGACTGATGTTGTAGTGGCCAGGCTTAGGCTTGGTTACAAGTACTGACTGATTTTTGTAGTGGCCAGGCTTAGGCTTGGTTACAAGTACTGACTGTGTTGTAGTGGCCAGGCTTAGGCTTGGTTACAAGTACTTTTGGCAGTTTGGGAGACACACAGATGATCAAACTAAATGTAAATTATGTGATCAGGCATATGGTCACTCTCTTGAACACTATGTACTTAATTGTCCACTTATTGAGGAATACAGAGACAGACAGTATAATAACCTATGTGACATGTCAAGATATCTTATTAATGAAAATAAGATACCAGATATACTAAGCAAATTTCCTAAATTTGCTTGTAACAGATAAGTGAACTATAGATATGTAGATATAAATCCATATGTATTCCTGTTAACCCTTTGGGGCCTAGTTCCTAGGCCTTTTGTGTATCCATATGCTCTCGCGCTACCGTCCACAGGATGGATATGGGGTGCACAATAAACTAGCCACTTCGGTGGCAAAATCTAAAATCGAGTCTCAGAGCTGTGAACCAAACACTTCCACACATCTAAGAATGTTTGGAATCTCACTGCCTGAGTCCTCAAAGTTATGAACCAAACACTTCGAGTGAGTCACAAGTCGGTTTCAGTGACCTCTTAAGTTATTCGCCAGAACTCTTCCACCTAATAATCTTCTGATTCTATCTTCCTTCTCTCGCTCATTTATACATGGACTATGAATTTTTTTTGCGAGTGTAAACAAATAATAAGTAGTTGAACAGGCTTAATGTCTCAGTATTTTCCTTGTGTCCGGCTCCCTCCCAGCCTACTCAGGTTCAAACCTTTTGCAGCCTCGTCTCTGTTAATATTAAAATACATGTAAATGAATTAACGAAAATAAGAATCAAGTCAACATTGCCTACACTCTCGCTTCCGTGGTTCGATTCCCGGCATTGGACGTGTTTCCTTACACCTGCTGTCTATGTTCACCCATCAGTAAAATGGGTACCTGGGTGTTAGTGGACTGGTGTGGGTCGCATCCTGGGTGTTAGTGGACGGGTGTGGGTCGCATCCTGGGTGTTAGTGGACGGGTGTGGGTCGCATCCTGGGTGGTTAGTGGACGGGTTGTGGGTCACATCCTGGGTGTTAGTGGACGGGTGTGGGTCACATCCTGGGTGTTAGTGGACGGGTGTGGGTCACATGCTGGGTGTTAGTGGACGGGTGTGGGTCACATCCTGGGTGTTAGTGGACGGGTGTGGGTCACATCCTGGGTGTTAGTGGACGGGTGTGGGTCACATCCTGGGTGTTAGTGGACGGGTGTGGGTCACATCCTGGGTGTTAGTGGACGGGTATTTCTTCTATGCCAAATCAAAGTCGATAACAACGTCCAGTATTGGGCCCTTACTTAAACAAGATGGGTCCTACACAGATGACAGCAAGGAAATAAGTGAGCTACTCAAGTCCCATTATGACTCAGTTTTTAGCAAGCCGCTAACCAGACTGAGAGTCGAAGATCAAAATGAATTTTTTATGAGAGAGCCACAAAATTTGATTAACACAAGCCTATCCGATGTTATCCTGACGCCAAATGACTTCGAACAGGCGATAAATGACATGCCCAGCACTCTGCCCAGGGCCGACTCAGGGAACTCTGTGTTCATCAAGAACTGCAAGAAGCCCCTATCACGACCCTTTTTCCATCCTATGGAGGGGGAGCATGGACACGGGGGTCGTCCCTCAGTTACTAAAAACAACAGACATAGCCCCACTCCACAAAGGGGGCAGTAAGCAACAGCAAAGAACTACAGCCAATAGCACAAAACCCCCCATATCATAAAAATCTTTGAAAGGGTCCTAAGAAGCAAGATCACCACCCATCTAGAAACCCATCAGTTACACAACCCAGGGCAACAGGGGTGTTAGAACAGGTCGCTCCTGTCTGTCTCAACTATTGGATCACTAGACAAGGTCCTAAATGCACTAGAAGACAAAAAGAAGCAGACGTAATATATACAGACTTTGCAAAAGCCTTCGACAAGTGTGACCATGCGTAATAGCGCACAAAATGCGTGCTAAAGGAATAACGGGGAAAAGTCGGTCGAGGGATCTATAATTTCCTACTAACAGAACACAGTAGTCGTCAACAAAGTAAAGTCCGAGGCAGCTACGGTGAAAAGCTCTGTTCCACAAGGCACAGTACTCGCTCCCATCTTGTTCCTCATCCCATATCCGACAGACAGGATAAGATAAGATAAGATTTCGTTCGGATTTTTAACCCCGGGAGGGTTAGCCACCCAGGATAACCCAAGAAAGTCAGTGCGTCATCGAGGACTGTCTAACTTATTTCCATTGGGGTCCTTAATCTTGTCCCCAGGATGCGACCCACACCAGTCGACTAACACCCAGGTACCTATTTGCTGCTAGGTGAACAGGACAAAAACGTGTAAGGAAACGTGTCGAAATGTTTCCACCCGCCGGGGAAACGAACCCGGGCCCTCCGTGTGTGAAGCGGGAGCTCTACCCACCAGGCCCCCGGCCACAGCACCGAGTCTTCCTTTGCAGATGACACCCGAATCTGCATGACAGTGTCTTCCGTTGCAGACACTGCAAGGCTCCAGGCGGACATCAACCAAATCTTCAGTGGGCTGCAGAAAACAATATGAAGTTCAACGATGAGAAATTTCAATTACTCAAATATGGTAAACACGAGGAAATTAAATCTTCATCAGAGTACAAAACAAATTCTGGCCACAAATAGAGCGAAAACACCAACGTCAAGACCTGGGAGTGATCATGTCGGAGGTTCTCACCCTTCAAGGACCATAACATTGTATCAATCGCATCTGCTAGAAAAATGACAGGATGGATAATGAGAACCTTCAAAACTAGGGAGGCCAAGCCCATGATGACACTCTTCAGGTCACTTGTTCTATCTAGGCTGGAATATTGCTGCACACTAACAGCACCTTTCAAGGCAGGTGAAATTGCCGACCTAGAAAATGTACAGAAACTTTTAACGGGCGCATAACGGAGATAAAACACCTCCAATTATTGGGAGCGCTTGAGGTTCCTAAACCTGTATTCCCTGGAACGCAGGCGGGAGAGATACATGATTATATACACCTGGAAAATCCTAGAGGGCTAATACCGAACTTGCACACGAAAATCACTCACTAAGAAAGCAAAGACTTGGCAGACGATGAAACCCATCCCACCAATGAAAAGCAGAGGTGTCACTAGCACGTTAAGAGACCATACAATAAGTGTCGGGGGCCCCAAACTTTTTCAACTGCCTCCCAGCATACATAAGGGGATTACCAACAGACCCCTGGCAGTCTTCAAGCTGGCACTGGACAAGCACCTAAAGTCGGTTCCTGACCAGCCGGGCTGTGGCTCGTATGTTGGTTTGCGTGCAGCCAGCAGTAACAGCCTGGTTGATCAGGCTCTGATCCACCAGGAGGCCTGGCCACAGACCGGGCCGCGGGGGCATTGACCCCCGGAACTCTCTCCAGGTAAACTCCAGGTAAACTGGTGTGGGTCACATGCTGGGTGTTAGTGGACTGGTGTGGGTCACATCCTGGGACAAAACTGACCTAATTTGCGGGAAATGCTCAGCATAACAAGCGGCTTTCTATATAGTAGTATGTCACTGATGTCAGCTATGATCTGTACACCTTGTACATGTACACCTTGTACATGTACACCTTGTACATGTACACCTTGTACATGTACACCTTGTACATGTACACCTTGTACATGTACACCTTGTACATGTACACCTTGTACTTTTACACCTTGTACATGTATACCTTGTACATGTACACCTTTTTACATGTACTGGTATACCTTGTACATGTACACCTTGTACATGTACTGGTATACCTTGTACATGTACTGGTATACCTTGTACATGTACTGGTATACCTTGTACATGTACTTGTATACCTTTACATGTACTTGTATACCTTGTACATGTTTGGTATACCTTGTACATGTACTGGTATACCTTGTACATGTACTGGTATACCTTGTACATGTACTGGTAGGAATAAAGATTATCATTATTAATTATTATTATTATTAACAGATGGAGTTTATTTTTTTGAGTCAAACTGATGTAGGTAAATTAATTTTAAATATATTATATATATATATATATAAATATATAAATAATCACTGGACTAACCATACGGGTATATGCTAAGATCTTGTTTTTTTGAGAATTTTTTTTTTTGCTTGTAAACAGATAATTAGGTAAGAAAGTAGATACAAAACAGCTTATTCTATAAAATCTATATTGGCGAATTTTAGTCTATTTCCTTTTAAATTTCAAAATGTCTCAAGGGTGGTACACTAACCAAAACACTAACATTGTCACACACACACACACACCAGGGGCCAGGAGCTGAGTATGTACCCCTGCAACCACAAATAGGCGAGTATACACGCACACACACAACGGACATAACGGAAGGGATAGACTCAGAAGTGTCCTTGTTTGCAGATGATGTGAAGTTAATGAGAAGAATCAAATCGGATGAGGATCAGGCAGGACTACAAAGAGACCTGGACAGGCTACAAGCCTGGTCCAGCAACTGGCTCCTTGAGTTTAACCCTGCCAAATGCAAAGTCATGAAGATTGGGGAAGGGCAAAGAAGACCGCAGACAATATAGTTTAGATGGCCAAAAAGCAACCTCACCCAAAGGGAAAAAAGATTGGGGTGATAAACACGA
>NC_069457.1:3510082-3665195 GCF_026875155.1 Cherax quadricarinatus
AAGGACGTGATGGAGTGAATGATGGTGAAAGTTTTTCTTTTTCGGGCCACCCTGCCTTGGTGGGAATCGGCCGGTGTGATAATAAAAAAATAAATATTAATAAACGATAAAAGCAGTGTCTCCATGAGAGAGTGGAAAAGAATCCTTCCTCCATAAGCCATGTGCATTGTAACAGGCAACTATAATACCAGGAGCAAAGAGGCTAGTAACCCCTTTTCCTGTATAAATTACTAAATGTAAAAAGAAAAGCTTTCATTTTTCTTTTATGCTCTCTCTGCTTCAGTAGGAGATGGCTGGTACATTAAAAAAATAAATAAGAGCAATGATCATAAGCACTCAGCACTGTGACCACAGATAGATATGGGGTCACAGTGGTGGCCCATGCCGCCCTCCCTATGGTGAACAAAAATATACCTTGTTGGATGAATTTTATTAGACCCAGCTGACCAAGTGGTCAACAACTGGGCTATGAGTTTTAGCACCCACTTACCATGGATTCAAACCCCACCTGTTCTGTGATTTGTTTGTAGTCATGTTATGATTTTATGAGTCATGGAATGATTATGTAAAAGCCAATGGAACAATCGTGAACAAAGTATTGGCTCATAAGGTGGAATACTACAAAAAAAAAAAAAAAAAAAAAAAAAAATGAATTCCTATATACAACTTGCTAGGTCATACATAGGCATTTGTTTTGCCAAGCTATTATTCTATTTCTCAGTTGGCTTCAGCCTTCTCCAATTATTTTGGTCAAAAAATAAAGAATGTTTACTGGGCTCGGATTAAACTCAAATACGTGTAGTGTTCTCTGCTACTGTTCCATTTTGTGATGTATCACAGATTTCTTGTTCTCAATTTTCTCAAGTTTACTTGGAGCTTCTGGGGTGTATCAAAAGATTCTAATAAGATATAATGGGCATAAGATCCAATAAATATCTGAAATATTTTGCCTGTACAGGAAGGCCTTACTTATATAGCAGGTTAGGTTCCAGGCTATCTCTGTCAAGCAAAAATTGCTGTAAATTGAAACATAGCCCTTTTGTTCACTTTCAAATGCATATAAAAGCCTGATAACATGTCTAACACTATCATATATTAAGTGAGCAATAGAGCTAGGCATAAAAAATGCATATACAGTAAACATACATAGTACAGTGGACCCCCGCTTAACGATCACCTCCGAATGCGACCAATTATGTAAGTGTATTTATGTAAGTGCGTTTGTACGTGTATGTTTGGGGGTCTGAAATGGACTAATCTACTTCACAATATTCCTTATGGGAAAAAATTCGTTCAGTACTGGCACCTGAACATACTACTGGAATGAAAAAAAGTTCGTTAACCGGGGGGTCCACTGTATATGTGTACTGTACATGAGGTGCCCTGTAGTTTAATTGCTAGCATACTCAGCTCACACACTGAGGTCCGGAGATTAAATCCCTGGTACAGCTGGAAAACATTTGAATGTGTTTCATGAAGACACCTACTGTCCCTGTTCACCAATCAGTATAATGGGTACCTGGGTGTTAGTCGACTAGTCTGGGCTGCATCCTGGGAAAAAATTGACCTAATTTGCCTGAAATGCTCTGCATAACAAGCGGCTTCCTATGTAGTAATATGTCATTAATGTCAGCTAGGTCCGTATACCTCATACATGTACAGTGGACCCCCGGTTTACGATATTATTTCATTCCAGAAGTATGTTCAGGTGCCAGTACTGACCAAATTTGTTCCCATAAGGAATATTGTGAATTAGATTTAGTCCATTTCAGACCCCAAACCATACACATACAAACGCACTTACATAAATACACTTACATAATTGGTGGCATTGGGAGCTGATCGTAAACGGGGGTCCACTGTACTTGTAGAAATAAAGGTAAAAGTATTATTATAGGTATTAGCAAGTGGTGAATATATTTATTGTAGGAAGTCTGAATAAAGAATGGGAACAACTGAAAACTGCTGCATTAGCAAAGCACCGTAAAGAAAAGTGCTGTAAAGTGGGGTCTGCCTGTATTAGATCAATCGTTTGGTATACCTTTAATGTCCTTATATAAGCAAGTTAAAAATTATTGCCATTGTAGTCATAAGTAAGGCTTAAGTTTGCCCTAAATTCTCTGCCTAACTCCAGGCTTTCTGCATGCACAACCAAACATCACCAATCTATGTATGAACACTGTATCATGTGGAAGACAATGGATGGGGATGCCCGGGTGTTGTGCATGTGTCATTTCATCCTGTCGGTATTATATACAATTCTTGTACTACTACTACTACTACTACTACTACCTCCACCTCTTCCTGCCTATATATAGCCGTCCTGCTCCACCTCTGTTAGTGTGACTTTGTCAATGGTCCAAGTCGGACGAAACGTCGTCGTAAGCTTCTGTCTTTTATGTGCGGGTTATTTGTGTATCGTTCCAGTCACGGTATTGTGCCTTTTTGTTATTTATTAATGGAGCTCAAAGTTTATCGCCTACACTAGTCATTAAGGCTGACTAGTGTAGACAAGAATATTTTAATCCCTAGAGTAAGGATTAAAATAAACTTTCAACATATATAGCCTCTCCTCACTTAACGACCGAGATAGGGATCTAAGGTCCCGTTGGGTAAACGGAAATTCGTCGCTAAACAAGGACCATACTATAATGCTAGTGGATTTGTATCAACCATCTTTGATATTGTTTTTGTCACCTTTGCACCATTTGTAACATTTCTGGTATACAGTGGACCCTCGGTTAACGATATTTTTTCACTCCGAAGTTGTTCAGTGCCCGTACTGAGAAATTTGTTCCCCTAAGGAATTTGTGAAGTAGATTAGTCCATTTTAGACCCCCAAAACATAACGTACAAAAGCACTTACTAAAAATTAGCGCAAGAGAGAGGCTAGAGGAGAAGTAAGTTATCAGAGGACGTATTTAGGATTTGTAGAGGTGTAGTTTGTGCGTTGAGAGCATGTTTCAGCTTGTAGAGGCCCCCGCATGGGCCTTACTAGCTATTGCAAGTCTAAGTGAAATGTGTCCCGAGTAAACGAAGAAGGAAGGTAGTCAAGATTAACGCCAAGGCAGTGACAGATTGTGTGATGGGGATGTAAGAAAAGATAAGTAAGATTTTGTTCGGATTTTAACCCCCCGGAGGGTAGCCACCCAGATAACCCAAGAAAGACCGTGCGTCATCGAGGACTGTCTAACTTATTTCCATTGGGGGTCCTTAATCTTGTCCCCCCAGGGATGCGACCCACAACCAGTCGACTAACACCCAGGTACCTATTTGCTGCTAATGTGAACAGGACAACAGTTGTAAGGAAACGTTGTCGGAATGTTTCCAACCCGCCGGAATCGAACCCGGCCTTCCGTGTTGAGAAGGCGGGAGCTTTTAGCGACCAGGCCACCAGGCCACCCAAAGTGCGGTGTCAGCTGTTTTCTGACTCGACAGGTAATGGAGGATCAAGCTTCCTGTAGTTAAAATATGTAATGCTGGATTTAGCTGCATTGGTTTTGATCCCTCCATTTTTGTTTCTCAGTGGGCTTTTATCTCCTGTCGACCTCATTTTGTGTTTTGTGTGTGAGTATATCTATATTGGCGTGATTGATAAGTTTGTGTAATGTCGTCTGCATAGGCTAGTGTGATGGAATAGAGGTATACAGGTTTGCCAATGTCCGTTAGTGGTAAAAAATGTAGAGGGTAGGGGAGGAGGACAGACCCATGGGGTACTCCGGCATTTGTGTGTGAAGTAGTCAGAGTAACAACCTGTGTAATTTTATTCTCATGGTACGGCCGTCTAGGAATTTGCAGAGAGTTATACGAGTAGTGAGAGCAGGTTAAAGTTAGTGCAGAGTTTGTACTTGAAGCCCTTCGTGCCAAACAGTGTCAAAGGCTTTTTCACGTCGAAGTTTGCAACCATGGCTGGTCCTGTTTTCATTGTTTTTGTGTTTTATGTGTGATTTAGTTTAGAATGGGCATGTTAATGGCACTTGTGTGGATCTGTGTTTTCGAAGCCAAACTGGCCATCAGAAAGTAAGAGTTGTGTTCCATGTATCTGCGAAGGCGATGATTGGTGAGTTATTTCAAAGAGTGTAACCTAGAAAACGAGGAGGCTGATAGGGCGATAAGTTTCTAGGATCAGATGTCATTATTGGGTATAGGAAGAGGATGAGCAGTAGCAGCTTTGAATTAGGAAGGGAAGTATCCATAGGGCTGTGTATAATGTTGTTTCTAATCGACTTGATTAAATCTATGTGAGTTATAGAGGAAGCGTTGTGGTAGCAGACAGTCTTCTTGTTCTGAGTGAGGGTTTGAAGAATAACGAGTGGTGTGAGTTTTCTTTTTGGTATTGCGATGTTGGGCTGCTAGTGTAATGGTGTTCCTGGATGAGATCAAGTTGAGTATCGATGCAAAGATAGACCATACACCCTGCCGTGATTGAACCCGCTGTCAAAGGTTTGTGTTGTAAGTCCATAGTTGAGGTTAAGTATGGTCTATGTGATGTTTAAGCATCCCAGTCCAGCGTATCTTGTAGAGAAAGGAAGGTGTGGCGTGGGATGAGGATAGGGTTGTAGAGATGTGTAAGATGACAGGGATGTGATCAGAGCCTGTAATAGGGCCAGTGAGATGTAGTGGTTGAAACAGCGAGCTGGCTCGGTTTGAAAGAATGATGTTGGGTTTGCCGTGGCCAGTGTGATTGTGGAAGGTTTTGAAGGTCCTTGGGCCGAGGTGAATTAGGTGTCTATAGTTTGTGAAGTCTGAAGTAATTGGTTGGACCAAGATTTGTTGTTACTGGAGTATGAAAGCGATGTGTTTGGCATTCCATGTCTGTAGTAGGTATGTTGGTGTAGTATGAAGACTAATGAAAGGGTTTTGTATGTTTAGAATAGATGTTTGAAACGAGCATCGTGGGTGAAACAAGATAAAGGTGGCCAAGGTGGGTGTGTAATTCTGACCGCAAGACAGTGTTGGTGAAATAAAAAGGGATTGGGAGAAATTCGTGATTTATGTTGGATTCTACAACGAGAAAGAGAGGCAGGATGGGTATATATTAGGCAGGATGTGGTAGTGGTAGTAGTAGTGGTAGTATTGTAGGTGGAAGGACGGGGAGAGTAGTGGGAGGTATTTAAGAGTAGGAGGGATCAAATCAAATTACCAAGAAAGAGGCGCACTGAAAGGGAGCTAGTGCCCACAAGCGGGTCAGAGCAAGCACACAGAGGAAGTGGGGAACAAATAAATAAGTAAATAAAGAAGGTACCAATACACAGGGCAAAGAAAGACACACCCAAAGGAGAAAAGGGAAAAAGGTAAGGGAAAGAGGGAAAGAAGAAAAAAAGGAGGAACAGGATAGGTCACGAGTGTTCTGAAGTTTGGAGCATTTTACAATGTAGTGGGAGAGGAAGGCATCTACGAGACGAAGCCACGACCTAAGAAATTCATACAAGGAAAGTTGTGTATTATAAGAGAGGATCAGCCAATGGCGGCTGGAAAGTTGGAAGTAGGGAAGACAGTTTTAGCAAAGACCAGTCTACAGTATTGCTATGATCTCTGACGTGACAAACAGACATTGTTAGTGACGGCAAGCCTAACACTATTTTTGTGCTCCTAAGTCGTCAGAAAGAGATCGACCAGTTTCTCCAAATTACTGAAGAGGACAGGAGGGATGCAAGAAATAGATTAGACACCAGGAACATCTGTAGAGGGATTAAGGTCTGAAGGGAGCAGATTAGCGAAGAGTGTTGGCGGAAAGTAAAGCTTGATGCTCAGGGACGGAGGAGAATTGTTGAGATTAGAAAGATCGGAAATATAGGAAGGCAGAGGACAGAAGAGTCCCAGGATAGGAGAGTCTGGGAAAAAGAAATACGTTAGCACGTGAGAGAGCAAGTTTATGAAATGGGAAAGGTAGCCATCCTGCTCTCCCTCTCGTTATGTGACTTGTAAAATGGTCCAAGTCGGACCGAAACTCGTCGTAAGCTTCATCTCATCCATGTGCGTGTTATTTGCCTTATTGTCAGAATCTGTGTATCTTACATCTGCCATTCTTTTTGTCTCTAGTGCAACTAGGACCTTGTCGTAGTGATCCAGTAGTTTTGAGACAGACAGAGCGCCTGTTTTAAACCCATGTTGCCCTTGGGTTGTGTAACAGATGGGTTTCTAGATTGGTTGGTGAATCTTGCTTCTTTGGACCCGTTTCAAAGATTTTTATGATATGGGAATGTTAAGTCTATTTGGTCTGTAGTTCTTTGACTGTTGCTTTTACTGCCCCCTTTGTGGAGTTGGGCTATTCGATTGTTTTAGTAACTGTGGGACGACCCCCGTGTCCATAGCTCCCTCTCCATAGGATGGAAAAGGCTCGTGATAGGGGCTTCTTTCAGTTCTTGATGATACACGGATTTCCATGAGACCTGGCCCTGGGGCAGAGAGATGCATGGGCATGTCATTTATTCGCCTGTTCGAAGTCATTTGGCGTCAGGAAACATCGGATAGGCTTTTGTGTTTTTAATCAAATTTTGTGGCTCTCTCATAAAAAATTCATTTTGATCTTCGACTCTCAACCGGTTAGCGGCTTGCTAAAACTGAGTCATAATTGGAGACTTGCGTTAGCTCACTACATTTCCTTGCTGTCATCTGTGGTAGGACGCCAACTTGTTTAAGTAGGGGCCCAATACTGGACCGTTGTTCAGACTTTGATTTGGCTAAGAAAAGAATTATTATTATTAAAATCAAGGGGGAAAGCGCTAAACCCGAAGGAATTATACAGCACCCAGGGGGGGGGATGTGGAAGGCATCAGGCTTAATTCCGGGGAACTGGAGCACAGATCCAATTCCCTAAATCAAGAGCCCCTCACCAACACAAGGAACCTTCATGAGGGGAAAGAAAAGAAATTATTAATTATTATTATAATAAAAAAAGAAAGGCGCTAAGCCAAAGAAAAAGAAATACTTTGGGTTATCTTTCGATTTCATTTATGGCTTTTTAGTTCTATTACCCGCGATTCCAGACTCTAAATGATTCTTATAGCTTAAGTTCGATGCTTGCTATTTCTCTGACCAGTGTCTCCTGCACCATTTAGATATATTGACCACTTTTAGCCGCTCTGTTATTCTTGTTATCCGTCGCCTGTAAAGGGAGCGCCTGTCTCTTCTGTTTTACCATCTACTCCTCCTTTTTCTTAGAGGAATAAACCTTGTGCATACATCGAGTGCCCCCGGAGTAATCTTTTCTTGCAAGACTGGTAGTAAAGATATTATATAGTAATTTTATTTAATTATTATTATTATAAATATTAATTATTATTATTAAAAAGGCACGAAAGATGTTTCTCGTAATAATGTCTTTGTTTTACAGAAACTGATCTTCAGGGGCATGGTAAAAAAAAAAAAACCTTTCAAAAGGTTCATTGAGGAATATGATAAAAATTTAGTAAATTTAATTCCAAATAATTTTGCATTATGGAAATATTTTGATGCCTGTTTGTGTATATAAAGTTATTTTTTCAATCAATTTATAGTTAAATTAATCTTAAATCATATCACAAGCTCACAAACATTAATCCCATTTCACTGATAAAACATGGACCCCAATGTAATATAAGTAATTATGTAACTTATCAGGTATACACCAAATATCAAACTTATCATACATAGCAACATACGTATAGAGTACCTGGATAATCATTTTTGGGAACAAGTTCGCTGCGTTTTTTTTTGGGTTATCCCAGGTTCTCTACACAATATCTGGTATATTATGATAATCAATGTAACTATGTATACCAAATAAAGTAATGTTATCCAGAAAGTAATTGGTCCACATGGGGTTGCCAAGACCTCCATATAACGGGTACCTGCCTCAGACACCTCCAGTGTTACACTGTTGAGTAAGGGACGTTTGTTACATGGACACCGCATCACTATGTTTTGCTATTAATACCTCTAGAGTACGTTAATTTGTGTGATTATCTGGTAGTTTTGAGGTCGCCATGGCATGTGACTAGGAAAGAAAAAAAGGCATTTGAAAAGGAGGATAGACATACTAACTGGAAAACCTCAGGAGACAGAGGCGTCACCAAGGTACCACATGGAAAGGCCCTCTAGTGGCGCGGCTGAGATTCCGGGCAGTGAAGGCGTAAACACCTTCCACCTCCACTAATCCACCACACAACTAATTCCTCCCAACAAAGCTAATTCCTCCAGCCATGCCTCAATGATACGGGAAGAAGAGGAAAAGGATCTTGAATTCTCCGTCATCATAAGTTACCAGATAAAAGAAAGAGGACGACATTAGTGCCTATGCGCCGCCGATTTAAAAAACCCACCAGACGGAACTCAAAATCAAAAAAATCGACAGACACAGATAATACGAGCTTCAGATAAGCCTGGAGAAAAAGAGACTTCATCATGATGAAGTATTGAATTATTACAGATAGTCAAGATAAATTGTTATAATGTGGATACAAGATGTAACGCCAGAATTTGTAACTCGAGTGGACAGGATTTTTTGTCACTGTAACTTGTAATAAATGTTAATATTGTAGATTTCGTCGAAAAGCCAACTCATACACTAGGTGAAATAAATAGACAGACCTGCTTAAATATTTATGCTGAATTATTAAATGGTGGGGATAACAAGGGTATGCAAAGCACAATGCCTTTATGTTAAGGGAAAACCTTGATGCCAAGTGACATAAGGAAGTCACAGAGATTTATTACTGAGAAGCTGTTGCAGAATGTGGGAAAATATTACAAGAAAGTCGTGAAGAATTAATACTGATTATACCAAAAATGGTATATTTCCCTGGATAAATGGGAATACATTGTTAAGTACCATTTGTTAATGTTACTTAATGTAAAACCTGTCAAAGTCGTGGCTTCCACTCAAAATGGGATTATTTGTAGTAACTGAAGCAGATCTGGTCTTATATCTTAGACTATCCATATATTAACAAAATATAGCCACCGTTTGTTCAAGCTATATACCATGTACAATGATAAGAAAATTACAGCAGCCTTTTTCTTATTGCAACGTGCCACGCACGAGCCAATTTGTAAGGTCAAAGAGCAGGTCATTCAGTGTCATGGAGGCCAAGACTGGTCATTATTATGGGGTTCGATCAATGACCTATAAAATGCCGGTAAGTAATATAATAAATGAAGTTGATATGGGCCATTTTACACAGGACTAATTAATATGAACAATGGCCGTGACAAATAATGATCTTCAGGAGAATAAAATTGACTGGGGAATCATTACACAAAAAAGACTGGAAAAGTCGTTCTAACAAAAAATAAAAGAAGACAACCACATTACCGGGAAATAAATAATGAAAAAACTACACTAATCCCTAATGAAAGGGAAAGGAATCTGTCGATGCTATTGTTAACAAATTAACTGCTATTTTGGTCAAATAATAGAAATCAACTGGAACTACATAGAAACAATGAGAAATCCATCATAGCAAGCTATTTGCACTGTACATCATCAGACACAAAAACCTAATCATAATTTATGTCCTACTTCCAAAAACCCTCCTGGTGTTTCTACAATAAATCTCCATCGCAATAATGTAGAAAATACCCTCACACAGCACATTAAGATTTTTATCATTTTAAAACCTTCCACCATGAACAATGTTATTAAGAATTAACCAAGATTTTGACTGAGGATGAATTATACAACGTTGTTCAGGACGTACACAAAAATAACAACGAAACTTTCCACCAGAGAGTAATGGATCAATATATCTCAAGTACAATATAGAACCCAGAGGACCCTAGACTTAGCAGTTGCACAAGCAATTGCAGACTCCAACAATGCAATTAGCAGTAGCTGCAATGATAAGAACACTCGGATTTATATCATCGCAAATACACACACATCTTATTTCCTCAAAAAACAGAATGATTGTGAAAGACTACAAGGTTAGCAGTTAATGATGTTGTAAAGGGTTTTTTACGCTCTGTCAATGTAAATTGTTTTCGGAAATGTTTATTGTGAATTATATTTTTCACGTATCCCCTGGCCTGGTATGCAGTCTTCCGCCTCACTTGAAGTCTGGGTTCGTTCCCTCAGCAAGGTGGAAGCGTAGGCCGTTTCCTTACACCTGCTGTCCCTGTTTCGCACCTAGCAGTAAGTACATACCTGGGTGTTAGTCGACTGGTGTGGGTTGCATCCTGGGGGAACAAGATAGGTGACCCCACTAAAAGTGCCTCGAGACGCACTGGACTTTTCCTTGGGTTCTCCGGTTGCTAACCCTCCTGTTAAAAAATCCAAAGAAAATCTTGGAGGCACAGTACAAACCTTTGATGCTGGATGAAAGGCATACAATCTAGAGACTATGACCTATTCGTCTGATTCCTTGTCAAATTTGATTACCTCCCATTTAGCAGACTGACCCTTACGGGTTAACCACTTCCTTGTAAACATTACACAATATAACACACAAGGAGGGGTCAAGTGAAACTCGACCTGATGCCACTGGAGGACAGGAAAGATAGGGAGGCCTTGATAACGGCATATAAAATACACGAGAGGGAATTGACAAGGCGAACAGCGACAAGATTTTTCCAAGATGGTACCCAGAAACAATTATTAAAGTTAATTAGTTTTTAGGGTACTGTACACCATTAACATATGTAAGTAACATATTGTGTAAATTACCTATGATAACTCCAAAAAAAAGCCATTGAATTTCTAATTGGGTCCTGGTACTCACCCATGGTTTGGTTTCAGGTCATGTCACAGTTTTGTCAATGTTCACTTGACTTGTTAAAAGGTCTCTAATCACAGCTACAATTCTTGCCTTGATCATACAATTGAATCTCTCCTATAGAATCAACTGGTCCTGGTGATCGCTGTGCAATGAGATACGTCAACACGTCCACCTTTGCTGTCATGTGTTATTCATTGGCCGGATGAAGGAAGAAAGAATTACCTCGTCTCATTTAGATAACAAATGCTTCTCTGTGGGCTAATCTACTGTCTAGATGGTAATTTAATAAATTTGTAATAATGTTATTTTTTTCATGAGAACATTTTTATTTTTATTTGAAAAGCTGTTTCATCTCGTAAATGATTTTTACTCATGTAACCTTATTGTTCTTTTTTTTTTTTCATCTTTCTATGAGAAAGTGAATGACCAGGATGCTGTTTTCAGTCCTGTCAAAGAAGCTTTGTGAGTTACAAATTGAACAGGTGACGTATAATCCCTTGCATTACAACAAGTGTAGAAGCGATAAATGTTTTATATGTATGAAATTAGTTACTCTAACAGATGAACACCAGCATTCCTCACTTGCTTGCTTGGTCTGGTATTTTTGAGTCCTCTTGGTTTGTAAAACACAGATATCTTAATATTTAATGCAATTTAGTTCTTTTACAGTTATAGATATGTAATACAGTAAACATGCAGTATAATATTTTTAAGCATAAAAGAAAAGCCACAAACATGACACTGACTTGCTTTACATCAGCAGAAGTCCCAAACCTTTCCTTTTTAAGTCCTTTCAAGATCTTCCAGTCTCTCGTTCATCATCTTTCAATTCTGCAGCACATTGCCTGTATGGTCCTACAGGTTTAGGTCTTCCATGAATAATAAATAATATTACTGTATTATTTAATCCATGGGGAGCGCTAAACCCATAGATAATAACAGCACATCTGGTGAGGGAATGGAAGGCATTCAGGCTCAATTCAGGAATGGGAGCAAAGATTCCAATTCTCCCTTGATGGGGATAAGAATAACAATAATAACATACAAACCATTCTGCTATCTCATCCCTTCTGTAAAACGCTACAGTAAACAGCCTCTCCACACTTAGGGACATACTCATTTACTGGACCGCCTCCGGACTTAGGAAGGGCTTTTCACCAGTATTCATACCTATATAATGTACGATATTTTTTTTTTTTTAGGAACTGATTTCCTACTATTCTGTTTATTCAAATACAGTACACAACTGAATATTGAAATAGATTAGAGGTATTGGGAAGATGGAGGGAAAATTTTGAGGGAATTGTTAAATGTTGATGAAGATAGGGAACTGTGATTGCGTGTATAGGTACAAGAGTGAATAACTACTGTAGTAGTGAGAAGACCAGTTGTGAGTGTGGGGGACGTTCGAGAGGCTGTAGGTAAATTGAAAGGGGGTAAGGCAGCCGGGATTGCTGTGATAAAAGACGAAAATGTTTAAAAGCAGTTGGGGATTTTATTTTTGGAGTTGTTTGTGCAATTATGTAATAAATGTAAGGAAGAGGGTAAGGTACCTAGGATGGCAAGAGAGCATGCATATTCCTTGTATAAATGGCAAGGGGATAAAAGAGAGTGCAAAAATTATAGGGGAATAAGTCGCTGAGTAAACCTGGTAAAGTGTATGTAGAATTATTATTGAAAGAATTAAGAGTAAGACGGAGGAATAGGATAGCAGATGAACAAGGGAGGCTATTAGGAAAGGTAGGGGGTTTGGGACCGTTTTTTACAGTGAAACATATAAGTGAACAGTATTTAGATAATGCTAAAGAGGGTCTTTGAGGCAATTTATGGATTTGGAAAAGCGTATGACAGGGTGATAGGGGGGCCAATGTGGCAGAATGTTAGCATGTGTATGGTGTAGGAGGTAGGTTACTGAAAGTGCAGGAAGAGTTTTTACGAGGATATGAGGCTCAAAGTTAGAATATGTAGGAAAGAGGGAAATTATTTCCCAGTAAAAGTAGGCCTTATACAAGGATGAGTGATGTCACCGTGGTTTGTTTAAATAAATTAATAGATGGGTTTTGTAAGAGAATTAATGCGAGGTCTTGACAAGAGGCGTAAGATTTAAAATATAAAGAAACACACACAAAGTGGGAGTTTCCACCAGCGGCTCTTTGCTGTGGGTCATTGTAGCATCCAAAGGTCACATCTGAGGAACCAGTGATTTGCACCCACATTATAATTGGAAATGTTTGGCATGATTCCTTACACTTTATTGTCCCTGTTCACCTAGCAGCAAGTATGGTACCATGGTTGCTAGTCGAGACTGGACTTGTGGGTTTGAGCATCCTGGAGAGAACAATCATAAAAAAAAAATGCTCTTAGCAGAAATAAGCAACATAGATTGGCCAATTACAAACTTAAGTGTTAAATAAATGAACCCCGGAAGCGGTCACAATAATTCGCATTTGTCACTGTTTGAAGTACAGGTAGACCATCATTAATCTGGCATCACTGGACCTGAAAGTGTGCCGATTACAGAGTTGTATAGTATTAGAATCACACTTAATTTAACCTATCAACAGAGACTATTTTCTGATTAGTCAAAAATGGAAACATACCGACAGTTGGTAGATAAGACACAGGCACCTTTTTAAGCAACAATTAATTTATTCGAAACAGTTTCGCCTACAACAGTAGCTTCTTCCAGTCGCGTACAGAAACTAGGCCGGCGGCAGTAGAGATGTGAAACGATTAATCATCCATCACCCTTGAAGGTTCGAAGGAATTGATGTAGTCACCCTCAGCTGGAGAAGTTTCTGTTCCAAAGATCTGTGCGCTTGATCTCATAGTTCCAGACTTTGGAACAGAACTACTCCAGGCTGAGGGACTGACAACCTCAATCTAACGGACTTCAAGGGTGATGTGTACTTGAATACACTGTTCCTTCAACATCTCTACTGCTCCCCCTATGTTTTCTGTACTCGACAGTAATAAGCCTACTGGTGTAGGCAAACGTTCGGAATACAGTTGCCTAAATGATGCCTATGAGTCCTTATCTACCAAGACTATTTCTGCAAAATCTTCCTCATTTTCATCACTGCTTTCTCCTCCACGGCTTGCTGCTGTTGGATTACAACCATCGGCACAATATATGAGTCAGTATAATGATGAAATTTGAAATTATGCTAGTCTGAAATTAGTGCCGATTAGCGGTGGAACCGATAACTGATATGCCGGATTAGTGAGTTGCCGACCTTTATGTGTCATTTTTGTGCACATTTTTGGATGAAGAATAGAAAACTAACATTAAATATCAATTTCACATTGAATCAAAATTTCGCATCTAATCTAGACGTGAGTGTAGTTTAGTTGTGCCTCCCGAGAATGCTAGTTTATTGTAACACTCCGTAGCTCATCCTGTAAGTGTTCAAGGCGTGCAAAAAAAAAAAAAAAAAACAGAATTACGGTCACAATGGACCTTTGCCAGACCCCAAAGGGCACAGTGTTACTTTCTAACAAAAAAAATAAAATTACAGTCCGTATATCATATATTTTAGTGTAAGGGATGTAACAAACAAAAGTTTTTGCTAATACATAATGGACTACAAACTAGCCAATACCCTCTATAGTCTGTAGTGATACATCAAACTGGCTTGATACAAGAACCATCAAATGCAGATTCCGATACCATCCAAACCGGCGCAAATATCGATACCAACAAAAATGCAGACTTCCGAAACCACAAACCGGCAAATATCGATACCATCAAAACTGCGGCAAAATACTGATACCATCAAGAACAGCAAATATACGATACCAACAAACTGGCAATACTGATACACGAAGAACCTAAGCAAATATCTGATACCATCAAAACTAGGCAAATACTGATACCACTCA
Organism: Cherax quadricarinatus; assembly: GCF_026875155.1. Lineage (NCBI taxonomy): Eukaryota > Metazoa > Arthropoda > Malacostraca > Decapoda > Parastacidae > Cherax > Cherax quadricarinatus. Next base: position 3,524,662 of record NC_069457.1, read on the forward strand.
GAACTAGCAAATAATCGATACCACAAAACTGCAAATACTGATACCATCAGAACGTAGCAAATATCGATACATCAAAAATGGCAGATTCTGCTACCAAACAGCACTGACAAATACTGATACCATCAAACTGGGCAAATATCGATAAAACCAAATCAAAACCTGTGATTGCCCACTGATACGATACCAATACCACAAAAACCACCGCCAATACCAACTGATACTCTGTCAACAACACGGTCATATATATAATTTCTTCATAGTAGTTAATGCAATAAAATATTTAGCTACAGACTTAAAAAAAATATTATTATCTTATTTACCAATAAGAAATAAATGACACAATTAGTTGAAATTATGAGATCAATAATAAAAATAATAAATAATCTAATGTAATAAAACTAAGTAAAAAGTAATATATAAATACATTAATAATAATACTATTAGATAATAATAATAATAATAATAATAATACCTAATAATATAATAATACATAATAAAAATAAGCGCCAAACCCGTAGTGGATCTTTACTGTGTAAAATATTCAATTTATATTTAGTATGTGGATAGGATTCTGAACACATCTGGCTTACTTGGGTTAATCCTGGCATAATTATCCCTCTAGGATCAATAATCTGTGATAATTTTATTATCCTTGACTTCCAAAAACCGAAAAATACTGAAGTCAAAATATAAACTCTAATATATTGCTCTATAAAAACACCTATTTAAAACCACCTTTATGGTATTAATTACCCTTATAGCACCTTATCTATATATTTATTGTAACAGATATGGATATATATAAGTCCATATGCACCTGACAAACAATATTCAAGTCAAAAAACCCAAAATTAACAATAAAAAATTAGGCCACTCCCACAAGTGTTGTTGTTGTTGTTGTTTGTTGTTGGTTTATCAGGGCCCATTGACTGCTGAACCGTCAATGGCCTTATTACTCTACAGGTAATCTGATTAATCTTATCTTATCATGTTTATCTATGAATAATATGTCGTTCTGATTTTATCCCTGGAGGGTTATCCACCCAGGAAAACCCCTGACGGTCATTGCGTTCATCAAGGAACTGTCCTGACTTATTTCCAATTGGGTCCTCAATCGTGTCCCCCCAGGAGCCCACCCACACCAGTCCACTAACACCTGGGTCCTACTTGCTGCAATGTGAACAGGACAACCGGTGTAAGGAAACGCGTCGAAATGTCTCCACCCACCGGTAATCGAACCCGGGCTATCCGTGTGTGAAGTGAGAACTGCCACCAGCCATACATTATTTCATAAACCCGTACGATTATGCAGCGCCTGTGGGAGGAAGAGGTGGAAGGTATTCAGGGAACCGGAGCACGATCCAATTCCCTTGATCAAGAGCCCTCTCATTCGGCGTCAAGGAACCCTCCTTGAGGGGAGCGTACCGGAAGATTCGTAACTCAGACCTGCAGTTGTGAGGCAGAGTTTGCTAGCGATCGAGCTATGGGACAACTTGTCTATATTCCATCAGGGACCGTGACATTATTTCCTGGTACGGAGAAGATATATTACCCAAATCTGAGTCGGTGGCCCGTGGCCGCTGTTTTATACACCTGTAGTTTACCTGGAGAGAGTCCGTGGGTCAACGCCCCCGCGGCCCGTCATGATACAGCCTCCTGGTGATCAGAGCCTGATCAACCAGGCTTGTTGCTGCTGGCTGCACGCAAACCAAACATACGAGCCAAGCCCTTCTGATCCGAACTGACTTTAGGTGGCTTTTTCCAGTGCCATCTTGAAGACTGCCAGGGGTCACTATTTGGTAATTCCCCCTTAGTGTGCTGGGATGCAGTTGAACGTCTCGGGCCCCTGACACTTATTGTAAGGTCTCTTAACGTGCTAGAGACACCCCTGCTTTTCATTGTGGGGATGGTGCATCGTCTGCCAAGTCTTTTGCCTTTCGAATGAGTGATTTTCGTGTGCAAGTTCGGTACTATTTCCCCTCAAGGATTTTCCTGGTGTGCAAAACCTCACGTTTCACCGGTAGGGTTCGGTTAGATCCCGGCGATGGGGTGGCAACAATGGACGTGTTTCCTTACAAACGGTTTGTCTATGTTCACCCACCAGTAAAATTGGTGCCTGGGTGTTAGTGGACTGATGTGGGTCACATCCTGGGGTTTAGTGGACTGTGGTAGGTCACGAACCTGGTAGTTGTGGACTGGTGTGGGTCACATCCAGGGTGTTAGTGGACTGGTGTGGGTCACATCCTGTTGTTCGTGGACTGGTGTGGGTCACATCCTGGGATTTTAGTGGACTGGTGGTGTGGGTCACATCCTGGGTTAGTGGACTGGTGTGGGTCACAGCCTGTTTGTTTAGTGGACTGGTGATGGTCACATCCTGGGTGTTAGTTGGACTGGTGTGGGTCACATCCGGACAAAACTGACCTAATTTGCGGGAAATGCCAGCATAGCAAGTGGCATATCTATATAGTAGTATGCCACTGAAGTCATCTATGGTCGTATAAGATTGTACTTGGATTTACCTGGAGAGAGTTCCGGGTGTCAACGCCCCCGCGGCCGGTCTGTGACCAGGCCTCTCTGGTGGATCAGTGCATGATCAACCAGGCTGTTACTACTGGCTGCATGCAATCCAACGTACGAGCCACAGACCGCTGGTCAGGTACCGCCTTATGTGCTTGTCCATTGCTTGCTTGAAGACAGCAGTGGTCTATGGAAACGCCCCCTTATGTATGCTGGGAGGTATTGACAGACTGGGCCCCTGACACTTACTGTATTGGCTCTTAACGTTCTAGTGACACCCCTGCTTTTCAGTGGGGGATGTAGCAATCGTCTGCCAATGTCTTTTGCTTCGCTGTGAAATGATTTTCATGTTGCAAGTTGGTACTAGTCCCCTCTAGGATTTTCCAGTGTACATAATCATTGAATCTCTCCCGCCTGCCAGTATCCAGGGAATACAGTTTTAGAACCACAAGTGCACTCCAGTAATTGAGGTGTTTTATCTCCGTTATGCGCGCCGTGAAGTTCCGTGTACATTGTATCTAGGTCAGCAATTTCACCTACCTTAAAAGGTGCTGTTAGTGTGCAGCAATATTCCAGCCTAGATAGAACAAAGTGACCTGAAGATTGTCATCATGGGCTGGCATCCCTAGGTGTTTGAAATGGTTCTCAATTAACCATCCTGTCATTTTTCTAGCAGAAGATGCGATGATACAAAGTTATGGTCCTTCAAGTGGAGAATCCTCCCGACATGATCTCTCCCAGGTCTTTTGACGTTAGTTTTTCACCCAATTGTGTGGGCTGGAATTTGTTTATACTCTGAGAAGTTTTAATTTCCTTATGTTTACCATATCGTGAGTAATTGAAATTTCACATCGTTGAACTTCATATTGATTTTCCCTTTCCTGGCAGCCCACTGAAAGATTTGTGTTGATGTCCGCCGGATGCCTTGCAGTGTCTGCAGATTCGGGTGTCATCTGCGAAAGGGAAGACACGGTGCTGTGGCTGACATCCTTGTCTATTTCATATGATGGGGATGAGAAAACAAGATGGGAGCGAGTACTGTGCCTGTGGAACACTGGGAGCGAGTACTGTGCCTTGTTGTGAACACTGGGGAGCGAGTACTGTACCTTGAGGAACACTGGGAGCGAGTACTGAGTCCATTGTGTAGACACTGGAAAGCTAGTACTGTGCCTAGAGCACACTGGGAGCGAATACTGTGCCTTGCGGAAAAGCTTTTTCCACCGTAGCCGCCTCAGACTTTAACCTCTGTTTGACTACTACTCTTTGTGTTCTGTTTTTTGTGAGGAAATTTTAGGATTCCTACATCTACCAGCCCACTTTTCCTGTTATTTCCTTTAAGCACGCGATTTTGGTTCCACTATACAACCTAGTCACACTTTTCGAAGGCTTTTGCCAAATGAACAAAAAAGGCAATAATAACCGTGATTGGAACCGTGATACACAAATAAAACCCGCACATAGAAGAGGATGGAGCTTACGACGACGTTTTCGTCCGACGGTGGATCATTTACAAAGTCACTACTAACGATGAGGGACTAGCGAAACGCCCCGGACAACGAACAAGATCGGGTAAGATCCAAATGTGATGAGCGTGGCAAGACGGGACAGACGAAGAATAGCTCTTGAGAGGAGGTTCTTAGTCCGTAGAACTAAGAGCCAGTGGCTTAACCCAGCAGGAAAGGCGATCGGGACAGATATTGAGAAGAGAAATTCAGGCTCTTCTGTTGGTACTCTCCGTGGGGTGAGCGGAAGGACGGGACAGGAGAAATTAGCTCTAAGAGTAGTGTAGAATGAGCCATGTCTTAACCTAAAGCCAATGCGAACGTGGGTCAGAGAATGAACATCGCAAGGTACTTTGTCAAGAATCCTAGGTTAAAGTAAATAGGGATAGGGAGCAGGATCATACAGGACTAGAACAGGTTTGTGTTGTTGTGGGTCTGCAAAGTCTTCGTCAAAGAGAGAGGTTCCAGTAGTCATTCGTGTCTCAATTTTGTCTATCACTGTCTCTTGAGCGTCTTCCAGTACAGAATTCAGCGAGGGATGTCTAACTATGGGGCATACGAGTAGAGACTCGCCTTGTGCGATAGTCCTCCCATCTGACAACAAGCACCAGCACAGCGCCTTGTTCGCGGGACACGCTGCAGTTAAGTAATTTCGTTTTTAGCGCAAGAGAGAGGCTAGAGGAGAAGTAAGTTATCAGAGGACGTATTTAGGATTTGTAGAGGTGTAGTTTGTGCGTTGAGAGCATGTTTCAGCTTGTAGAGGCCCCCGCATGGGCCTTACTAGCTATTGCAAGTCTAAGTGAAATGTGTCCCGAGTAAACGAAGAAGGAAGGTAGTCAAGATTAACGCCAAGGCAGTGACAGATTGTGTGATGGGGATGTAAGAAAAGATAAGTAAGATTTTGTTCGGATTTTAACCCCCCGGAGGGTAGCCACCCAGATAACCCAAGAAAGACCGTGCGTCATCGAGGACTGTCTAACTTATTTCCATTGGGGGTCCTTAATCTTGTCCCCCCAGGGATGCGACCCACAACCAGTCGACTAACACCCAGGTACCTATTTGCTGCTAATGTGAACAGGACAACAGTTGTAAGGAAACGTTGTCGGAATGTTTCCAACCCGCCGGAATCGAACCCGGCCTTCCGTGTTGAGAAGGCGGGAGCTTTTAGCGACCAGGCCACCAGGCCACCCAAAGTGCGGTGTCAGCTGTTTTCTGACTCGACAGGTAATGGAGGATCAAGCTTCCTGTAGTTAAAATATGTAATGCTGGATTTAGCTGCATTGGTTTTGATCCCTCCATTTTTGTTTCTCAGTGGGCTTTTATCTCCTGTCGACCTCATTTTGTGTTTTGTGTGTGAGTATATCTATATTGGCGTGATTGATAAGTTTGTGTAATGTCGTCTGCATAGGCTAGTGTGATGGAATAGAGGTATACAGGTTTGCCAATGTCCGTTAGTGGTAAAAAATGTAGAGGGTAGGGGAGGAGGACAGACCCATGGGGTACTCCGGCATTTGTGTGTGAAGTAGTCAGAGTAACAACCTGTGTAATTTTATTCTCATGGTACGGCCGTCTAGGAATTTGCAGAGAGTTATACGAGTAGTGAGAGCAGGTTAAAGTTAGTGCAGAGTTTGTACTTGAAGCCCTTCGTGCCAAACAGTGTCAAAGGCTTTTTCACGTCGAAGTTTGCAACCATGGCTGGTCCTGTTTTCATTGTTTTTGTGTTTTATGTGTGATTTAGTTTAGAATGGGCATGTTAATGGCACTTGTGTGGATCTGTGTTTTCGAAGCCAAACTGGCCATCAGAAAGTAAGAGTTGTGTTCCATGTATCTGCGAAGGCGATGATTGGTGAGTTATTTCAAAGAGTGTAACCTAGAAAACGAGGAGGCTGATAGGGCGATAAGTTTCTAGGATCAGATGTCATTATTGGGTATAGGAAGAGGATGAGCAGTAGCAGCTTTGAATTAGGAAGGGAAGTATCCATAGGGCTGTGTATAATGTTGTTTCTAATCGACTTGATTAAATCTATGTGAGTTATAGAGGAAGCGTTGTGGTAGCAGACAGTCTTCTTGTTCTGAGTGAGGGTTTGAAGAATAACGAGTGGTGTGAGTTTTCTTTTTGGTATTGCGATGTTGGGCTGCTAGTGTAATGGTGTTCCTGGATGAGATCAAGTTGAGTATCGATGCAAAGATAGACCATACACCCTGCCGTGATTGAACCCGCTGTCAAAGGTTTGTGTTGTAAGTCCATAGTTGAGGTTAAGTATGGTCTATGTGATGTTTAAGCATCCCAGTCCAGCGTATCTTGTAGAGAAAGGAAGGTGTGGCGTGGGATGAGGATAGGGTTGTAGAGATGTGTAAGATGACAGGGATGTGATCAGAGCCTGTAATAGGGCCAGTGAGATGTAGTGGTTGAAACAGCGAGCTGGCTCGGTTTGAAAGAATGATGTTGGGTTTGCCGTGGCCAGTGTGATTGTGGAAGGTTTTGAAGGTCCTTGGGCCGAGGTGAATTAGGTGTCTATAGTTTGTGAAGTCTGAAGTAATTGGTTGGACCAAGATTTGTTGTTACTGGAGTATGAAAGCGATGTGTTTGGCATTCCATGTCTGTAGTAGGTATGTTGGTGTAGTATGAAGACTAATGAAAGGGTTTTGTATGTTTAGAATAGATGTTTGAAACGAGCATCGTGGGTGAAACAAGATAAAGGTGGCCAAGGTGGGTGTGTAATTCTGACCGCAAGACAGTGTTGGTGAAATAAAAAGGGATTGGGAGAAATTCGTGATTTATGTTGGATTCTACAACGAGAAAGAGAGGCAGGATGGGTATATATTAGGCAGGATGTGGTAGTGGTAGTAGTAGTGGTAGTATTGTAGGTGGAAGGACGGGGAGAGTAGTGGGAGGTATTTAAGAGTAGGAGGGATCAAATCAAATTACCAAGAAAGAGGCGCACTGAAAGGGAGCTAGTGCCCACAAGCGGGTCAGAGCAAGCACACAGAGGAAGTGGGGAACAAATAAATAAGTAAATAAAGAAGGTACCAATACACAGGGCAAAGAAAGACACACCCAAAGGAGAAAAGGGAAAAAGGTAAGGGAAAGAGGGAAAGAAGAAAAAAAGGAGGAACAGGATAGGTCACGAGTGTTCTGAAGTTTGGAGCATTTTACAATGTAGTGGGAGAGGAAGGCATCTACGAGACGAAGCCACGACCTAAGAAATTCATACAAGGAAAGTTGTGTATTATAAGAGAGGATCAGCCAATGGCGGCTGGAAAGTTGGAAGTAGGGAAGACAGTTTTAGCAAAGACCAGTCTACAGTATTGCTATGATCTCTGACGTGACAAACAGACATTGTTAGTGACGGCAAGCCTAACACTATTTTTGTGCTCCTAAGTCGTCAGAAAGAGATCGACCAGTTTCTCCAAATTACTGAAGAGGACAGGAGGGATGCAAGAAATAGATTAGACACCAGGAACATCTGTAGAGGGATTAAGGTCTGAAGGGAGCAGATTAGCGAAGAGTGTTGGCGGAAAGTAAAGCTTGATGCTCAGGGACGGAGGAGAATTGTTGAGATTAGAAAGATCGGAAATATAGGAAGGCAGAGGACAGAAGAGTCCCAGGATAGGAGAGTCTGGGAAAAAGAAATACGTTAGCACGTGAGAGAGCAAGTTTATGAAATGGGAAAGGTAGCCATCCTGCTCTCCCTCTCGTTATGTGACTTGTAAAATGGTCCAAGTCGGACCGAAACTCGTCGTAAGCTTCATCTCATCCATGTGCGTGTTATTTGCCTTATTGTCAGAATCTGTGTATCTTACATCTGCCATTCTTTTTGTCTCTAGTGCAACTAGGACCTTGTCGTAGTGATCCAGTAGTTTTGAGACAGACAGAGCGCCTGTTTTAAACCCATGTTGCCCTTGGGTTGTGTAACAGATGGGTTTCTAGATTGGTTGGTGAATCTTGCTTCTTTGGACCCGTTTCAAAGATTTTTATGATATGGGAATGTTAAGTCTATTTGGTCTGTAGTTCTTTGACTGTTGCTTTTACTGCCCCCTTTGTGGAGTTGGGCTATTCGATTGTTTTAGTAACTGTGGGACGACCCCCGTGTCCATAGCTCCCTCTCCATAGGATGGAAAAGGCTCGTGATAGGGGCTTCTTTCAGTTCTTGATGATACACGGATTTCCATGAGACCTGGCCCTGGGGCAGAGAGATGCATGGGCATGTCATTTATTCGCCTGTTCGAAGTCATTTGGCGTCAGGAAACATCGGATAGGCTTTTGTGTTTTTAATCAAATTTTGTGGCTCTCTCATAAAAAATTCATTTTGATCTTCGACTCTCAACCGGTTAGCGGCTTGCTAAAACTGAGTCATAATTGGAGACTTGCGTTAGCTCACTACATTTCCTTGCTGTCATCTGTGGTAGGACGCCAACTTGTTTAAGTAGGGGCCCAATACTGGACCGTTGTTCAGACTTTGATTTGGCTAAGAAAAGAATTATTATTATTAAAATCAAGGGGGAAAGCGCTAAACCCGAAGGAATTATACAGCACCCAGGGGGGGGGATGTGGAAGGCATCAGGCTTAATTCCGGGGAACTGGAGCACAGATCCAATTCCCTAAATCAAGAGCCCCTCACCAACACAAGGAACCTTCATGAGGGGAAAGAAAAGAAATTATTAATTATTATTATAATAAAAAAAGAAAGGCGCTAAGCCAAAGAAAAAGAAATACTTTGGGTTATCTTTCGATTTCATTTATGGCTTTTTAGTTCTATTACCCGCGATTCCAGACTCTAAATGATTCTTATAGCTTAAGTTCGATGCTTGCTATTTCTCTGACCAGTGTCTCCTGCACCATTTAGATATATTGACCACTTTTAGCCGCTCTGTTATTCTTGTTATCCGTCGCCTGTAAAGGGAGCGCCTGTCTCTTCTGTTTTACCATCTACTCCTCCTTTTTCTTAGAGGAATAAACCTTGTGCATACATCGAGTGCCCCCGGAGTAATCTTTTCTTGCAAGACTGGTAGTAAAGATATTATATAGTAATTTTATTTAATTATTATTATTATAAATATTAATTATTATTATTAAAAAGGCACGAAAGATGTTTCTCGTAATAATGTCTTTGTTTTACAGAAACTGATCTTCAGGGGCATGGTAAAAAAAAAAAAACCTTTCAAAAGGTTCATTGAGGAATATGATAAAAATTTAGTAAATTTAATTCCAAATAATTTTGCATTATGGAAATATTTTGATGCCTGTTTGTGTATATAAAGTTATTTTTTCAATCAATTTATAGTTAAATTAATCTTAAATCATATCACAAGCTCACAAACATTAATCCCATTTCACTGATAAAACATGGACCCCAATGTAATATAAGTAATTATGTAACTTATCAGGTATACACCAAATATCAAACTTATCATACATAGCAACATACGTATAGAGTACCTGGATAATCATTTTTGGGAACAAGTTCGCTGCGTTTTTTTTTGGGTTATCCCAGGTTCTCTACACAATATCTGGTATATTATGATAATCAATGTAACTATGTATACCAAATAAAGTAATGTTATCCAGAAAGTAATTGGTCCACATGGGGTTGCCAAGACCTCCATATAACGGGTACCTGCCTCAGACACCTCCAGTGTTACACTGTTGAGTAAGGGACGTTTGTTACATGGACACCGCATCACTATGTTTTGCTATTAATACCTCTAGAGTACGTTAATTTGTGTGATTATCTGGTAGTTTTGAGGTCGCCATGGCATGTGACTAGGAAAGAAAAAAAGGCATTTGAAAAGGAGGATAGACATACTAACTGGAAAACCTCAGGAGACAGAGGCGTCACCAAGGTACCACATGGAAAGGCCCTCTAGTGGCGCGGCTGAGATTCCGGGCAGTGAAGGCGTAAACACCTTCCACCTCCACTAATCCACCACACAACTAATTCCTCCCAACAAAGCTAATTCCTCCAGCCATGCCTCAATGATACGGGAAGAAGAGGAAAAGGATCTTGAATTCTCCGTCATCATAAGTTACCAGATAAAAGAAAGAGGACGACATTAGTGCCTATGCGCCGCCGATTTAAAAAACCCACCAGACGGAACTCAAAATCAAAAAAATCGACAGACACAGATAATACGAGCTTCAGATAAGCCTGGAGAAAAAGAGACTTCATCATGATGAAGTATTGAATTATTACAGATAGTCAAGATAAATTGTTATAATGTGGATACAAGATGTAACGCCAGAATTTGTAACTCGAGTGGACAGGATTTTTTGTCACTGTAACTTGTAATAAATGTTAATATTGTAGATTTCGTCGAAAAGCCAACTCATACACTAGGTGAAATAAATAGACAGACCTGCTTAAATATTTATGCTGAATTATTAAATGGTGGGGATAACAAGGGTATGCAAAGCACAATGCCTTTATGTTAAGGGAAAACCTTGATGCCAAGTGACATAAGGAAGTCACAGAGATTTATTACTGAGAAGCTGTTGCAGAATGTGGGAAAATATTACAAGAAAGTCGTGAAGAATTAATACTGATTATACCAAAAATGGTATATTTCCCTGGATAAATGGGAATACATTGTTAAGTACCATTTGTTAATGTTACTTAATGTAAAACCTGTCAAAGTCGTGGCTTCCACTCAAAATGGGATTATTTGTAGTAACTGAAGCAGATCTGGTCTTATATCTTAGACTATCCATATATTAACAAAATATAGCCACCGTTTGTTCAAGCTATATACCATGTACAATGATAAGAAAATTACAGCAGCCTTTTTCTTATTGCAACGTGCCACGCACGAGCCAATTTGTAAGGTCAAAGAGCAGGTCATTCAGTGTCATGGAGGCCAAGACTGGTCATTATTATGGGGTTCGATCAATGACCTATAAAATGCCGGTAAGTAATATAATAAATGAAGTTGATATGGGCCATTTTACACAGGACTAATTAATATGAACAATGGCCGTGACAAATAATGATCTTCAGGAGAATAAAATTGACTGGGGAATCATTACACAAAAAAGACTGGAAAAGTCGTTCTAACAAAAAATAAAAGAAGACAACCACATTACCGGGAAATAAATAATGAAAAAACTACACTAATCCCTAATGAAAGGGAAAGGAATCTGTCGATGCTATTGTTAACAAATTAACTGCTATTTTGGTCAAATAATAGAAATCAACTGGAACTACATAGAAACAATGAGAAATCCATCATAGCAAGCTATTTGCACTGTACATCATCAGACACAAAAACCTAATCATAATTTATGTCCTACTTCCAAAAACCCTCCTGGTGTTTCTACAATAAATCTCCATCGCAATAATGTAGAAAATACCCTCACACAGCACATTAAGATTTTTATCATTTTAAAACCTTCCACCATGAACAATGTTATTAAGAATTAACCAAGATTTTGACTGAGGATGAATTATACAACGTTGTTCAGGACGTACACAAAAATAACAACGAAACTTTCCACCAGAGAGTAATGGATCAATATATCTCAAGTACAATATAGAACCCAGAGGACCCTAGACTTAGCAGTTGCACAAGCAATTGCAGACTCCAACAATGCAATTAGCAGTAGCTGCAATGATAAGAACACTCGGATTTATATCATCGCAAATACACACACATCTTATTTCCTCAAAAAACAGAATGATTGTGAAAGACTACAAGGTTAGCAGTTAATGATGTTGTAAAGGGTTTTTTACGCTCTGTCAATGTAAATTGTTTTCGGAAATGTTTATTGTGAATTATATTTTTCACGTATCCCCTGGCCTGGTATGCAGTCTTCCGCCTCACTTGAAGTCTGGGTTCGTTCCCTCAGCAAGGTGGAAGCGTAGGCCGTTTCCTTACACCTGCTGTCCCTGTTTCGCACCTAGCAGTAAGTACATACCTGGGTGTTAGTCGACTGGTGTGGGTTGCATCCTGGGGGAACAAGATAGGTGACCCCACTAAAAGTGCCTCGAGACGCACTGGACTTTTCCTTGGGTTCTCCGGTTGCTAACCCTCCTGTTAAAAAATCCAAAGAAAATCTTGGAGGCACAGTACAAACCTTTGATGCTGGATGAAAGGCATACAATCTAGAGACTATGACCTATTCGTCTGATTCCTTGTCAAATTTGATTACCTCCCATTTAGCAGACTGACCCTTACGGGTTAACCACTTCCTTGTAAACATTACACAATATAACACACAAGGAGGGGTCAAGTGAAACTCGACCTGATGCCACTGGAGGACAGGAAAGATAGGGAGGCCTTGATAACGGCATATAAAATACACGAGAGGGAATTGACAAGGCGAACAGCGACAAGATTTTTCCAAGATGGTACCCAGAAACAATTATTAAAGTTAATTAGTTTTTAGGGTACTGTACACCATTAACATATGTAAGTAACATATTGTGTAAATTACCTATGATAACTCCAAAAAAAAGCCATTGAATTTCTAATTGGGTCCTGGTACTCACCCATGGTTTGGTTTCAGGTCATGTCACAGTTTTGTCAATGTTCACTTGACTTGTTAAAAGGTCTCTAATCACAGCTACAATTCTTGCCTTGATCATACAATTGAATCTCTCCTATAGAATCAACTGGTCCTGGTGATCGCTGTGCAATGAGATACGTCAACACGTCCACCTTTGCTGTCATGTGTTATTCATTGGCCGGATGAAGGAAGAAAGAATTACCTCGTCTCATTTAGATAACAAATGCTTCTCTGTGGGCTAATCTACTGTCTAGATGGTAATTTAATAAATTTGTAATAATGTTATTTTTTTCATGAGAACATTTTTATTTTTATTTGAAAAGCTGTTTCATCTCGTAAATGATTTTTACTCATGTAACCTTATTGTTCTTTTTTTTTTTTCATCTTTCTATGAGAAAGTGAATGACCAGGATGCTGTTTTCAGTCCTGTCAAAGAAGCTTTGTGAGTTACAAATTGAACAGGTGACGTATAATCCCTTGCATTACAACAAGTGTAGAAGCGATAAATGTTTTATATGTATGAAATTAGTTACTCTAACAGATGAACACCAGCATTCCTCACTTGCTTGCTTGGTCTGGTATTTTTGAGTCCTCTTGGTTTGTAAAACACAGATATCTTAATATTTAATGCAATTTAGTTCTTTTACAGTTATAGATATGTAATACAGTAAACATGCAGTATAATATTTTTAAGCATAAAAGAAAAGCCACAAACATGACACTGACTTGCTTTACATCAGCAGAAGTCCCAAACCTTTCCTTTTTAAGTCCTTTCAAGATCTTCCAGTCTCTCGTTCATCATCTTTCAATTCTGCAGCACATTGCCTGTATGGTCCTACAGGTTTAGGTCTTCCATGAATAATAAATAATATTACTGTATTATTTAATCCATGGGGAGCGCTAAACCCATAGATAATAACAGCACATCTGGTGAGGGAATGGAAGGCATTCAGGCTCAATTCAGGAATGGGAGCAAAGATTCCAATTCTCCCTTGATGGGGATAAGAATAACAATAATAACATACAAACCATTCTGCTATCTCATCCCTTCTGTAAAACGCTACAGTAAACAGCCTCTCCACACTTAGGGACATACTCATTTACTGGACCGCCTCCGGACTTAGGAAGGGCTTTTCACCAGTATTCATACCTATATAATGTACGATATTTTTTTTTTTTTAGGAACTGATTTCCTACTATTCTGTTTATTCAAATACAGTACACAACTGAATATTGAAATAGATTAGAGGTATTGGGAAGATGGAGGGAAAATTTTGAGGGAATTGTTAAATGTTGATGAAGATAGGGAACTGTGATTGCGTGTATAGGTACAAGAGTGAATAACTACTGTAGTAGTGAGAAGACCAGTTGTGAGTGTGGGGGACGTTCGAGAGGCTGTAGGTAAATTGAAAGGGGGTAAGGCAGCCGGGATTGCTGTGATAAAAGACGAAAATGTTTAAAAGCAGTTGGGGATTTTATTTTTGGAGTTGTTTGTGCAATTATGTAATAAATGTAAGGAAGAGGGTAAGGTACCTAGGATGGCAAGAGAGCATGCATATTCCTTGTATAAATGGCAAGGGGATAAAAGAGAGTGCAAAAATTATAGGGGAATAAGTCGCTGAGTAAACCTGGTAAAGTGTATGTAGAATTATTATTGAAAGAATTAAGAGTAAGACGGAGGAATAGGATAGCAGATGAACAAGGGAGGCTATTAGGAAAGGTAGGGGGTTTGGGACCGTTTTTTACAGTGAAACATATAAGTGAACAGTATTTAGATAATGCTAAAGAGGGTCTTTGAGGCAATTTATGGATTTGGAAAAGCGTATGACAGGGTGATAGGGGGGCCAATGTGGCAGAATGTTAGCATGTGTATGGTGTAGGAGGTAGGTTACTGAAAGTGCAGGAAGAGTTTTTACGAGGATATGAGGCTCAAAGTTAGAATATGTAGGAAAGAGGGAAATTATTTCCCAGTAAAAGTAGGCCTTATACAAGGATGAGTGATGTCACCGTGGTTTGTTTAAATAAATTAATAGATGGGTTTTGTAAGAGAATTAATGCGAGGTCTTGACAAGAGGCGTAAGATTTAAAATATAAAGAAACACACACAAAGTGGGAGTTTCCACCAGCGGCTCTTTGCTGATTTTTTATTTTTAAATTCTTAACATAGCTAAAATTACAAACCTGCTCAAATATATTTATAGTTTGATTTTTCTGCAATGAAAAGAAAAAACACATCCAAAAATTTAATATGGAATGAAATGCTCATAGCCTGACTGAGATTAGTACAGCCACCATGATCGGGTATACACGAAATCATAAAAAGCTCACAACACTTGATAGACTTCAGTTTTCAGATTCAGTTTAAATTCCAGCATAATAAAAATTTTTTGTACGTGAGGGGTGACTTTTAAGGTTGAAATGCTGAAAGCATACAGGCAAATTTTAAGACAAATAACCCGCAACAATTTGGGTTTGCTTATACAAAATAAAAATTTTCCTTTTTTAAAGTGTTTGGGTAACAAAATTAGGGAAGTCCAAGGAACATATGAAATTGAATAGCGTATTAAAATATTTACAAAACATCTATCGATTTTGGGTCTTAAAAAGCACAGTTGAACAGCACAATTTCTTTAAATTTTTTTGCCCTTTTAAAAATACTGCAGGATCAAGAAATCAAAAGTACTCATTTTGACTTTTTTTTGGGGTATTTTAGGTTTTTACACATCCCTGGAGTTTACCTGGAGAGATTTTCCGGGGGTTCAACGCCCCCCGCGGCCCGGCCCTGGACCAGGCCTCCTGGTGGATCAGGGGCCTGATCAACCAGGCTTTTACTGCTGGCTGCACGAAAATCCAATTAGGGAGCCACACCCCGGGGCTGGTCGGGAACCGTTTTGAGGTGCTTGTTCCAGTGCCACCCTTGAAGACTGCCAGGGCTATTGGAAAACCCCCCCCCTTTATGTATTTTGCTATATATGATAATTATGTGTATCGAACAAAATTAAACTTGCTTATATTTTGCTTCCTTCAAACTCACTTACCCGTTTTACTTATTTGACCCAAAATTTTTTTTCACTAAAGGGTTTCCCAAAAACTACACCATATCTTGTGAAAAAATTATTTTAAACTCACACATGTTTTTTAAATGTTTGGGATGTTGGTTTACAGGAAAATTTTGTATTTGGTTTAAAGAAAATTTGTGCTTAAATGAAGCCAGCAGTGTCTTTACCAACCCAGCTTTTAAATGGGGTTGTAAGGTTTATTTGGGGAAAAAGGTTCACATAATAAAATTTAAACATACATGAAACCCCTATGATCTCCATGGGGAAGGGGGAACAGTTTTTCTTCCTCTGAAGTCATCCCGGTTGTAAAGGCGACCAAAAAACCCGGGGAAAAAACAAGGCTAGAAACCCCCTTTTCCTGAAAAATTACTAAATTTAAGAGAAACTTTCTTTTTCTTTTGGGGCCAACCCTGCCTTGGGGGGATACGGCCGGTGTTGAAAGAAAGAAAGAATTAACCTATGTGAAAATTTACCTGGGATAACACAAAAAAAACCAAAGTAAACTTATTTCCATTGGGGTGCCATGGCGGGTCGACGGGGGCGTTGGTTTGGGTTGATAGGGTGCTTGTGGCTTGACCCAACAGGGGGGCCCCGGGTTTGGGTTCACGGGTGCCGTACTTGATCAACAGGGGCTCGGGGCCCCTTGGGTTGACAGGGTGCTTCTAGTTTTAAATAAACAGGGTGCCGTGGTTTGGTTGACGGGGAGCTCATGTAGCCCGCCTGTCTGTCAAAAACCCCACCCTAGCCGTCGTCTGACTAGCTCATATTTTTGCGGCAATTTTTGGTGCTACCCTCTTTTAGGGTCACTCAGGTCAGGGGAGGCTGAGCCCATCCGCTCTCACTCCCAGGGCCGACCGACTTGATAGCACAAGGGTTCCCCCCCCACCCGGGCTGGGGCGTCACCCCTCACCTGGGCCCTTGTGTACCACCCTACCCCAAATTTAAAACCAAAATAGTCCCCGGGCCCTATCATTGCCTTTCCTAGCTACCTTTATCGGCACAAAAACCCGGGTTTAGCAGTAAGAACAAACAAAAAAAAACCATGCTTTTATCAACAAGGGGCTCCGGGGGGCCCTTTGGGTTTAAAAGGGTTCGCAAGGCTTGGGTTACAGGGGACGTGGGGGGTTGGTTGACAGGGGGCTTTTAGCTTGATCAACAGGGCCTCCCTGGGTTTTGGGTTACAGGGTCCGTTCTTTTTATCAACAGGGTTCTCGTGGCTTGGTTGACAGGTTTCTTTTGGCTTGGTTACAGGGTGCTTGTGGCTTTTTATCAATATGGGGGCTTGTGGCTTGGTTGACAGGGGCTTTTTGGCTTGATCAAAAAAGGTGCTCATGGCTTTGGGTTTACAGGGGGCTCGTGGGTTGGGTTTACAGGGGGCTTGTAGCTTGGGTCAACAGGGGGCCCAAAGGCTTTTGGGTTTACAGGGTCTTTTGGGGTTGAACAACATTGGGGCTCGGGGGCTTTGGTTTTAAAGGGTGTTGGCTTGGGTTTTAAAGGGGCTTGTGGCTTTATCAACAGGGTGCTCCTGGCTTGGTTTACAGGGGCTTGTGGCTTTTTCAACAGGGTGCAAAATGGGGTTTGGGTTACAGGGGGCTTTAGCTTGGGTCTACAGGGGGCTCGGGCTTTTGACAGGGTGCTTTTGGCTTGATCCCAAAAGGGTGTTTTGTGGCTTGGGTTACAGGGGGGTTTCCCGGGTTTTTGGTTTACAGGGTGCACAAGGGTTTGGGGGACAGGGTGCTTGTAGCTTTATCAACAGGGTGCTTTGGGCTTGGGTTTACAGGGGGCTTGGGGCTTTATCCAGGGTCTCGTGGCTTGACTGACAGGGTCCCCCAAAGGCTTTGGTTTTTACAGGGTGCAAAGTGGGGTTTTTTGACAAAGGGGGCCCTTTTAGCTTGATCAACAGGGTGCCGTGGGGGTTGGGTTTACCGAGGGTTTCTTGTGGCTTGATCAAAAAGGGGGCCGTGGGTTGGTTGAAAAGGGGGCTTGTGGCTTGATAAAAAGGGTTTTTTTCATTTCTTGGTTGACAGGGTGCAAGGTTTGGGTTTACGGGTGCACATGGCTTGGTTGACAGGGTGCTTTTAGCTTGAAACAACAGGGTGCTCGTGGCCCTTGGGTTTACAGGGTGGCCTTTGGGTTGGGGTTTACGGGGGCATGTGGCTTGGTTGACCGGGTGCTTGTAGCTTGATCAACAGGGGGCTGTGGGTTGGTTTACAGGGTGGGTTTTTGGGTTGATCAAAAAGGGGGGCTTTGTGGCCTTTTGGTTTACAGGGTTCTTGTGACTTGATCAACGGGGGGTTTTGTGGGGTTTTGGTTTTACAGGGTGCTTGTTGGGTTGATCAAAAGGGTGTTCGGGCTTGGTTTTTACAGGGTGGGGGCATGGTTTGGGGTTTTTAGGGTGCGCATGGCTTGGTTGAAAAGGGTTTCACGTGGCTTGGTTGACAGGGTGCTTGACTTTTATAACAGGGTTTCCGTGGCTTGGTTTTACAGGGGGCTTTTTGGCTTGATCAAAAAGGGGGCTCGTGGCTTGGTTGACCCGGGGGCTTTTGGCTTTATCAAAGGGTTCTCAGGCTTGGATGATAGGGTGCTTTGGGGGACAGGAGACTTTGGGGTTGGGGACTGGGGGGGTGGGGCTTGGGGACTGGGGGTTGTGGCTTGGTGGACCCGGGGGGGTTTTGGCTTTTGGGGGCAGGGTGCTTTGGGGTCAAATTGGTAGCATCCTTAGGTCACACTGAGGGGCCCGGGATTTCTCCCCCGTAAAAGATGGAAATGTTTGGGGATGTTTCCTTACACTTTTTTTGTCCCTTTCACCTACATAAAAGGTACCTGGTGGCCCAGTCGACTTTGTGGGTTTCATCCCCGGGAGAGAACATAAAAAAAAAAAGCCTTAGCAAAATAACAACATAAAATTGGAATTTTCAACTTAAGTTTAATTAAAAGGAAAAAACCCTAAAACGGCACATTAAATTTGAATTTTTACTGTTTGGGAAAAAACAGGTAAAACCCTCCCTTAATCTGGCATCCCTGGACCCCGAAGTGTGCCGGGTTTTCAAAAGTGGTTAGGTTTGAATACACTTAAATTTAACCCATCAACGAGACCCATTTTTTGATTTACAAATGGGAAAACAAAAACCGACGGTTTGGGAATAAACACAGGCAACATTTTGGCAACTTTTTCCGAAAAGTTTTTTGCCTACCCAGAAAGGGTTTTTTCAGTCGAGGGACAGAAACTAGGCGGGAGCTAGAAAATGTGAAGAAAGAGTAATCAATTTCCCTCAAACCCCTTTAAGTCGTAGATTTTAGGGGTTTTCAGCCCTCAGCCGAAAGTTCCCGTTCCAAAGTCTGTCGCCTTTATCTTCAATAGGTTTTCCCGACTTTGGAACAAAAATTCTCCAGGGTGAGGGACTGACAACCCAAACTTTCGACTTCAAGGTTTATGGGCTGATTACACTTTTTTCACCCCTCTACGCCCCGCCTAGGTTTTTTGTACTCGACTGAAGAAGCCTCTGTGTAGGGGGAAAAATTTCGGGAAAAAAGTTTCCTAAATGTTGCCCATGTGTCTATCTAAACCCGAGACTATTTCTGCATATCTTCCCATTTTCATTTTCCCCTTTCCCTCCAACCGGGCCAGTGTGGGTTTACAACCAACGGGACAATTTTTGAGGGCAGTATAATGGGTGAAAAATTTTAAATTATTCTAGCGAAATTAGTGCCGGAAATTTCGGTGGAACCCAAAAAATATTGCCGGATTTGTGAAGGCCGACCCCGTAAATTTAAATTTTTTTGGGACATTTTTGGGGAGTTTTTGGGAAAAAATAACATTAAAACCCAATTTTACATTGAATCAAAATCGCACTAAAACTAGACGTGATGTATTTAAATTGTGCCTCCCGACAGCTTGTTTTTTTGTACACCCGAACTTTATCCTTAAGGCAGCGCAAAAAAAAAAAAAAAAAAGAATTAAAGGTCCCCAATGGGACTTTTTCCAGACCCCCAATTGCCCCAGTTTTTTACTTTAACAAAAAAATAAATTACATCGTTTTTTAAAAATTTAGGGGGTTAACCAAAAACCAAAGTTTTTTCAAAACATAAAGGATACAAAACCCAGCCCCAAAAAAAAACCCCCCTTTTAGTGGGAGTGAAACCATCAAAACTGGCTGATACTGATACCATCCCAAAAAAAGGCAGATTCCCCATAAAATCAAAAAACCCCCCCAAAAATCGATACCATCAAAAATGGCAGATTTCCCATACCAACAAAACCGGCAAATATCGAACCATCAAACTGGGAAATACGATACCATCAAAAATAGCAAATATCGATACCAACAAAACGGCAAAAAACTGATACCATCGAACCAGCAAATCGATACCATCAAAACTTGGGAAATCTGATACCATCAGAACCCAGCAAATATCGATACCCCAAAAAAAGGCCCAAAAACTGATACCAAAAAACTAGCAAATATCGATACCCTCAAAAATGGGAGATTCCCGAAACCATCAGAACTGACAAATACTGATACCATCAGAACTGGCAAATATCGATACCATCAAAACTGGTGAATGCCCACTGATACTGATACCAATACCATCAAAACCCGCCAATACCACTGATACTCTGTCACAACACTGTCATATATTATAATTTCTTCATATAGTTAATGCAATAAAATATTTAGCTACAGACTTAAAAAAAATTATTATTATCTTATTACCAATAAAATAAATGACACAATTATGTTGAAATTATTGAATAATAATAATAATAAATAATAGTAATAAAATAATAAATAGTAATATATAAATACATTAATAATAATAATAATAATAATAATAATAATAATAATAATAATAATAATAATAATAATAATAATAATAATAATAAGCGCCAAACCCGTAGGGAATCTTACTGGTGTAAAATATTCATTTATAGGTAGTATGTGGATAGATTCTGAACACAGACTGGCTTTACTGGGTTATCCTGGCTTATTATCCCTCTAGGATCAATAATCTGGATAATTTTATTATCCTTGACTTCCAAAACGAAAATACTGAAGTCAAAATATAAATCTCTAATATATTGCCTATAAAACACCTATTTAACCACCTTTATGGGATTAATTACCATTATACACCTTATCTATATATTTATTGTAACAGTTATGGGATATATTAAGTCCATAGTGCACCTGACAACAATATTACGAAGTCAAAAACCCAAAATTAAAAGAAAATTAGGACACTCACAAGTGTTGTTGTTGTTGTTGTTGTTGTTGGTTTATAAGGGCCATTGACTGCTGAAGCCGTCAATGGCCCTTATTACTCTAGGTAATCAGGATTAATCTTATCTTATCTTGTTATCTATGATAAGATTTCGTTCTGATTTTTATCCCTGGAGGGTTATCCACCCAGGATAACCCCTGAAAGTCAGTGCGTCATCAAGGACTGTCTGTCTTATTTCCATTGTGGTCCTCATCGTGTCCCCCAGGATGCCACCCACACCAGTCCACTAACACCTGGGTACCTACTTGCTGCTAGGTGAACAGGACAACAGGTGTAAGGAAACGCGTCGAAATGTCTCCACCCAGCCGGGAATCGAACCCGGGGCCTCCGTGTGTGAAGTGAGAACTTTGCCAGCCAGCCATACTTTATTTCATAAACCCGTACGATTATGCAGCGCCTGTGGGAGGATGTGGAAGGTATTCAGGGAACCGGAGCACAGATCCAATTCCCTTGATCAAGAGCCCCTCATCGGCGTCAAGGAACCTTCCTTGAGGGGAGCCGTACCGGAGATTCGAACTCAGAACCTCAGTGTGTGAGCTGAGTGTGCTAGCGATCGAGCTATGGGACAACTTGTCTTATTTCCATCAGGGTCCGTGACTTATTTCCTGGTACGGAGAAGATATATTACCCAAAGCTGAGCGGTGCCCCGTGGCCTGGTTTTACCTGGAGTTTACCTGGAGAGAGTTCCGGGGGTCAACGCCCCCGCGGCCCGGTCTGAGACCAGGCCTCCTGGTGGATCAGAGCCTGATCAACCAGGCTGTTGCTGCTGGCTGCACGCAAACCAACATACGAGCCACAGCCCGGCTGATCCGGAACTGACTTTAGGTGCTTGTCCAGTGCCAGCTTGAAGACTGCCAGGGGTCTGTTGGTAATCCCCCTTATGTGTGCTGGGAGGCAGTTGAACAGTCTCGGGCCCCTGACACTTATTGTATGGTCTCTTAACGTGCTAGTGACACCCCTGCTTTTCATTGGGGGGATGGTGCATCGTCTGCCAAGTCTTTTGCTTTCGTAGTGAGTGATTTTCGTGTGCAAGTTCGGTACTAGTCCCTCTAGGATTTTCCTGGTGGCAAAACCTCTCGTTTCACACGGTTAGGGTTCGGGTTAGATTCCCGGCGATGGGGTGGCAACATTGGACGTGTTTCCTTACACCGGTTGTCTATGTTCACCCACCAGTAAAATAGGTGCCTGGGTGTTAGTGGACTGATGTGGGTCACATCCTGGGTGTTAGTGGACTGGTGTGGGTCACATCCTGGGTGTTAGTGGACTGGTGTGGGTCACATCCTGGGTGTTAGTGGACTGGTGTGGGTCACATCCTGGGTGTTAGTGGACTGGTGTGGGTCACATCCTGGGTGTTAGTGGACTGGTGTGGGTCACATCCTGGGTGTTAGTGGACTGGTGTGGGTCACATCCTGGGTGTTAGTGGACTGGTGTGGGTCACATCCTGGGTGTTAGTGGACTGGTGTGGGTCACATCCTGGGACAAAACTGACCTAATTTGCGGGAAATGCTCAGCATAGCAAGTGGCTTTCTATATAGTAGTATGTCACTGATGTCAGCTATGGTCTGTATAAGTTGTACTTGGAGTTTACCTGGAGAGAGTTCCGGGGGTCAACGCCCCCGCGGCCCGGTCTGTGACCAGGCCTCCTGGTGGATCAGTGCTTGATCAACCAGGCTGTTACTACTGGCTGCATGCAATCCAACGTACGAGCCACAGACCGGCTGGTCAGGTACCGACTTTAGGTGCTTGTCCAGTGCCTGCTTGAAGACAGCCAGGGGTCTATTGGTAACCCCCCTTATGTATGCTGGGAGGTATTTGAACAGTCTTGGGCCCCTGACACTTACTGTATTGTCTCTTAACGTGCTAGTGACACCCCTGCTTTTCATTGGGGGGATGTTGCATCGTCTGCCAAGTCTTTTGCTTTCGCTGTGAATGATTTTCATGTGCAAGTTTGGTACTAGTCCCTCTAGGATTTTCCAGGTGTATATAATCATGTATCTCTCCCGCCTGCGTTCCAGGGAATACAGGTTTAGGAACCTCAAGTGCTCCCAGTAATTGAGGTGTTTTATCTCCGTTATGCGCGCCGTGAAGGTTCTCTGTACATTTTCTAGGTCAGCAATTTCACCTACCTTGAAAGGTGCTGTTAGTGTGCAGCAATATTCCAGCCTAGATAGAACAAGTGACCTGAAGAGTGTCATCATGGGCTTGGCATCCCTAGTTTTGAAGGTTCTCATTATCCATCCTGTCATTTTTCTAGCAGATGCGATTGATACAATGTTATGGTCCTTCAAGGTGAGATCCTCCGACATGATCACTCCCAGGTCTTTGACGTTAGTTTTTCACCCTATTGTGTGGCTGGAATTTGTTTTATACTCTGATGAAGTTTTAATTTCCTTATGTTTACCATATCGGAGTAATTGAAATTTCTCATCGTTGAACTTCATATTGTTTTCTGCAGCCCACTGAAAGATTTGTTTGATGTCCGCCTGGAGCCTTGCAGTGTCTGCAGATTCGGGTGTCATCTGCAAAGGAAGACACGGTGCTGTGGCTGACATCCTTGTCTATGTCAGTATGAGGATGAGAAACAAGATGGGAGCGAGTACTGTGCCTTGTGGAACACTGGGAGCGAGTACTGTGCCTTGTGGAACACTGGGAGCGAGTACTGTACCTTGTGGAACACTGGGAGCGAGTACTGTGCCTTGTGGAACACTGGAAGCGAGTACTGTGCCTTGTGGCACACTGGGAGCGAATACTGTGCCTTGCGGAACAGCTTTTCACCGTAGCCGCCTCAGACTTTACTCTGTTGACTACTACTCTTTGTGTTCTGTTTGTGAGGAAATTTTAGATCCATCTACCAACTTTTCCTGTTATTCCTTTAGCACGCATTTTGTTCCCCATTACACCATAGTCACACTTGTCGAAGGCTTTTGCAAATAACAAAAAAGGCATAATACCGTGATTGGAACGATACACAAATAACCCGCACATAGAAGAGAGGAGCTTACGACGACGTTTCGGTCCGACGTGGATCATTTACAAAGTCACACTAACGAGAGGGAACGAACGAACGAACAAGTTCGGGTAAGATCCCAAATGGGATGAGCGGGCAAGACGGGACAGACGAAGAATAGCTCTGGAGAGGAGTGTTCTTAGTCGTAGAAATAGAGCCAGGGCTTAACCCAGCAGGAAAGGCGATCGTGGGACAGATATTGAGAAGAGAAATTCAGGCTCTTCTGTTGGGACTCCGGTGGGGTGAGCGGGAAGGACGGGACAGGAGAAGATTAGCTCTAGAGAGGAGTGTAGAATGAGCCATGTCTTAACCTAAAAGCTAAGGCGAACGTGGGTCAGAGAATGAACATCGCAAGGTACTTGTCAGAGAATCCAAGGTTATATGTAAATAGGGTTAGGAGCAGGATCATACAAGGACTAGAAAAGGTTGTGTTGGTTTGTGGGTCTGCGAATGTCTTCGTCAAAGAGAGAGGTCCAGTAGTCATGTCGTGTCTCAAGTTTGTCTATCTGACTGTCTCTGAGCGTCTTCCAGTACAGATTCAGCGCAGGGATGTCTAATTGGGCATCGAGAGACTCGCTTGTGGCGAAGTCCTCCCATCTGACATCAAGCACCCAGCACAGCGCCTTGTTCCGGACACGCTGCAGTTTAAGTAAGTTCGTTTTAGCTGCAAGAGAGAGGGCTAGAGGAGAGTAAGTTATCAGAGGACGTATTAGGGATTTGTAGAGGTGTAGTTTGGTGCGTTGAGAGGCATGTTTCAGCTTGTAGAGGCCCGCAAGGGCCTTACTAGCTATTGCATGTCTTAAGTGAATGTGTCCGTGTAAACGAAGAAGGTAGTCAAGATTAACGCCAAGGACAGTGACAGATTGTGTGATGGGGATGTAAGATAAGATAAGATAAGATTTTGTTCGGATTTTTAACCCCGGAGGGTTAGCCACCCAGGATAACCCAAGAAAGTCAGTGCGTCATCGAGGACTGTCTAACTTATTTCCATTGGGGTCCTTAATCTTGTCCCCCAGGATGCGACCCACACCAGTCGACTAACACCCAGGTACCTATTTGCTGCTAGGTGAACAGGACAACAGGTGTAAGGAAACGTGTCGGAATGTTTCCACCCGCCGGGAATCGAACCCGGGCCCTCCGTGTGTGAAGCGGGAGCTTTAGCCACCAGGCCACCAGGCCACCCAAGTGCGGGTGTCAGCTGTTCTGAGCTCGACAGGTAATGGAGGATCAAGCTTCCTGTAGTTAAAATATGTAATGCTGGATTTAGCTGCATTGGTTTTGATCCTCCATTTTTGTTCTCAGATGGCTATCCTGTCGACCTCATTTTGTGTTTTGTGTGTGAGTATATCTATATTGGCGTGATTGATAAGTTGTGTAATGTCGTCTGCATAGGCTAGTGTGATGGAATTGTGGTATACAGGTGTTGCAATGTCGTTAGTGTATAAAATGTAGAGGGTAGGGGAGAGGACAGATCCCTGGGGTACTCCGGCATTTGGTGTGAAGTAGTCAGAGTAACAACCTTGTAATTTTATTCTCATGGTACGGCCGTCTAGGAAGTTGCAGAGGAGTTTACGAGTAGTGAGAGGCAGGTTAAAGTTAGTGCAGAGTTTGTACTTGAGCCCTTCGTGCCAGACAGTGTCAAAGGCTTTTTCAACGTCTTTTGCAACCAGGGCTGTCCTGTTTCTTTGTTTTGTGTTTATGTGGATGTAGTTGAGAATGATGTTAATGGCATCTTGTGTGGATCTGTGTGTTCTGAAGCCAAACTGGCCATCAGAAAGTAGAGAGTTGTGTTCCAGGTATCTGCGAAGGCGATGATTGGTGAGTTTTTCAAAGAGTTTACCTAAAGTTTCGAGGAGGCTGATAGGGCGATAGTTTCTAGGATCAGAGTGGTCTTTATTGGGTTTAGGAAGGAGGATAGCAGTAGCAGCTTTGATGAGGGAAGGGAAGTATCCAGAGGCTGTGTAGAATGTTGTTTCTAATCGGACTTGATTAAATCTATGTGTGTTATAGAGGAAGCGGTTGTGGTAGCAGACAGTCTTCTTGTTCTGAGTGAGGGTTTGAAGGAATAACGAGTGGTGTGAGTTTTCTTTGGTATTGCGATGTTGGCTGCTTGTGTAATGGTGTCCTGGATGAGATCAAGTTGAGTATCGATGTCAGAGATAGACCATACCCCCGGCCGGGATTGAACCCGCGGTCATAGGTTTGTTGTTGTAGTCATAGGTGAGGTTAATATTGTCTATGTGTTGTTTGAAGGCATCCCAGTCAGCGTTCTTGTAGGAGAAGGAAGGTGTGGCTGGGATGAGGATAGGGTTGGAGGAGATGTGTAAGATGACTGGGATGTGATCAGAGCCTGTAATAGGGCCAGGTGAGATGTAGTGTTGAAATAGAGAGCTGGCTCGGTTTGAAAGAATGATGTTGGGTTTGCCGTGGCCAGTGTGATTGTGGAAGGTTTTGAAGTCTGGGCCGAGGTGAATTAGGTGTCTATAGTTTGTGAAGTTGAGTAATTGGTGACCAAGTTGGTTGTTACTGGTGTGATGAAAGGCGATGTGTTTGGCATTCATGTCAGCTAGTAGGTATGTTGGTGTAGTTGAAGACTAAGGAAAGGTTGTGTATGTTGAGAATAGTGTTTGAACGAGCATAGGTGGTGAAAAAGATAAAGGGGCCAAGGTGGGTGTGTATTCTGACCGCAAGACAGTGTTGGTGAATAAAAGGGATTGGGAGAAATTCGTGTTTTATGTTGGATTCGACAACGAGAAAGAGAGCAGGATGGGTATATATAGGCAGGAGGTGGTAGTGGTAGTAGTAGTGGTAGTAGTGGAGGTGGAAGGAAGTAGTAGTGGGGAGGTTGTAAGAGTAGGAGGGATCAATCAAATACATAAGAAAGAGGAGCACTGAAAGGGAGCTAGGTGCCACAGAGGGGCGAGCAAGAACACAGAGGAAGGGGGGAACAAATAAAAAAGTAAATAAAGAAGGAACAAATACACAGGGCAGAAGAAAGACCACCCATGTTTTTAGTGCTTGTAACTGCAAAATAATCACCTTTGGCCCCCCCAAAAAAGCTTCTTTTAAACCCCTTTGGGGTAAAAAGGAAGAATTACAATTGAAATAAGGAGATCATCACAAAGTATGAAATGGAGTGTGTTCCGAGCTGGCCGGGTTGTTAACAACCCCAATTAATTTATTGCTACTATCTTGGCCAACAAAAGGGCAGAAAGGGAAGCTGTTGTTGCGAAAGATGCAAGTATTTTTCGAAAACAGATCGCAAGTAGTCAAAGAGTTGAAGACGTTTTTTGGTGTGGATAAACGAAAAACAAATCAGGAGATAGCTCTCTAAAGCGTCATATGTGAAAAGGAAAGGCAGTTGCTTACGATTTAATTAAAAATAAAGGTAAAGTGTTTTTTCATTTTCATACACAAATACTTTTGTAAATGTATTGGGGATCTATCCTTCTGTTTGTGTGTAGAAAATGTATTTTTCATGGGGTAAAAATTTTTTTTTTGACTTTTGGGGTCTTGAATGGTTTAATTTTGATTTCCCAATTTTTTTTATGGGGAAAATTAATTCAAAAATGTTTTTTTCTAATGATAGCTCTCTGGAATGGAAAATGTTTTTGGTCGGGGGTCCACTGTATAGTATAATACACACACACACACACACCACAACACACACACACACCACACACACACACACACAACACACAACACACCACACACCCACACACCCCATACGCACACACAAAATACACACACACCCCCAACACACCCCACACACACACACACACACAACACACACCACAAACTTCACTCTGGAGGCCCCAAAGGGTGGTAATAGCAGTTTACCTGGAGTTTCCTGGAAATTTTCCGGGGTAAACGCCCCCCGGGGGCCCGGTCTGAACCGGGCCCCCTGGTGGATCGAGCCTGATCAACCAGGCTGTTTGCGGGCTGCCGCAAACCAACAACGAGCTACAGCCCGGGGGGCTGATCGGTGTTTTTTCCCATGCCAGCTTGAAGACTGCCGGGGGTTGTTGGTAATCCCCCTTATGTTGTGGAGGCAGTTGAACAGTCTGGGCCCCTACCTTATTGTAGGGTCTCTTAACGTGCTTGTCACCCCTCTTTTCATTGGGGGGATGGGCATCGCTCCAAGTCTTTTGCTTTCGAAATGAGTGTTTTTTCGTGGGGGAAAAGTTCTATAGTCCCTCTTTTTTTCCCAGGTGTAATAATCATGTATCTCCCCCTCCTCGTTCCAGGAATACATTTTTAGGAACCCAAGCCCCCCAAATAATTGAGGTGTTTTATCTCCGTTTGCGCGCCGTGAAATTTCTCTGTCATTTTCTAGGTGGGGCAATTTCAACCTGCCTTGAAAAGGTGCTGAAAGGGCGAAATTTCCAGCCTGATAGAACAAGTGACCTGAAGAGTGTCTCATGGGCTTGGCCCCCCTATTTTTTAAAGGGTTTCTTTAACCATCCTGTCATTTTTCTAGCGATGCATTGATACAATTTTATGGCCTTGAAGGTGAATCCCCGACATATCATCCCAGTCTTTGACGTTGGTGTTTCCCTTTTTGTGGCCAAATTTGTTTTTGTACCTGATGACGATTTAATTTCCTCATTTTTTCCTATCTGAGAAATTTGAATTTTCATCTTTAAACTTCATATGTTTTCTGCGGGCCCACTAAAAGATTTGGTTGATGTCTCCTGGCTTTGCGTGTCTCAATGGAGACACTTCATGCAGATTCCGGGTGTAATGAAAAGGAAGACACGGTGCGTGGTCACCTTGTCTTGCGGAATAAGGAGAGGAACAAAAAGGGAGCGGTATGTGCCTTGTGGAAAGACTTTTCACCCCGAAAGGTTTCCTCGGATTTACTCTGTTGACACTCTCTCGTGTTCGTTATGGGGGAAAATTAAGATCCTCGACCGACTTTTCCTTTATTCCTTTAGCAGCTTTTGTGCGCATTCCCAGGTCACACTTGCAAAAGGCTTTTGCAAAGCCCTGTATAAAATTCTTGCATTTTTTTTGTCTTCTAGGGCATTTAGGACCTTGTCGTAGGGGTCCAATAGTTGGGGACAGCGGGACGCCCTTTTCAAAACCCTGTTGCCGGGGTTTTGAAAGATGGGATTCTAATGCTGGGATTTTTGTTTTCTGGGGAACCCTTTAAAAGTTTTTTTGATAGGGGATTTTAGTGTTTTGGGTCTTATTCTTTGCTTTTGTTTTACTCCCCCCTTTGTGAGGGGGGCATGCTGTTGTTTTTGTAACTTGGGAAACCCCCGTGTCCATGCTCCCTCTCCATAGGAGGGAAAAAAAGGTCGTGATGGGGGGTTTTCTTGCAGTTCTGAGAACAAGATTTCCTGAGTCGGCCCTGGGGCAGGGAGGCAGGGCATGTATTTATGCCTGTTCGAAGTATTTGGCGTCGGGAAATAACTATAGGCTTGTTTTAATCAAATTTTGTGGCTCTCTAAAAAAAAATTTCTTTTTGATTTTTCACTCTCAGTCGGTTAGCGGCTTGCTAAAAATTTGAGTCTATTGGGACTTGGTACTCACTATTTCCCCTTGGTCACTGTGGAGGACCCATCTTGTTTTAAGTGGGGGGCCCAATACTGGAGTTGTTCTCGATTTTGATTTGCATGGGAAAGAAATATTTGGGGTTTCTTTCGATTTCTTTTATGGTTTTAGTTTTTCCCCGCGATTCCTACTCCAAAAGGGATTCTTTTAGTTTAAATTTTCGTTTTTTGTATTTCTCTGACCAGTGTCTCCCTGCGATTTAAAATTTATTGACCTCTTTTAGCCGCTCTGTTATTCTTTTCCGTGCCTGAAAAGGGGAGGCCTGTCTCTTTTTTTTTAATCTCTCCTCCTTTTTCTTAGAGGAATAACCCTTGTGCATACATCGAGGCCACCGAGTTAATCTGTTCTAGGATAAGTTTGGGGTCTGTTTGCTTAGAATCTTCCCACTTATATCGGTTAGGATTTGGGTTTTACTTGGCCCCACTTTATGTTTTTGTTATTGAATTTGAATTTGGTGAATGCTCCCTCGTACTAGTCCATTTTGTGGGTCGGGGGGCTCCACGCTTTCATGTCGAACCCAATTATGTGTGATCGATATATTTTTTTGATATGGTGAATTTTTATCAATCATCATTTTGTGAATTGGGGTCTAGTGTATTCTCCGTCTATAGGCCTTTTATTTGCGGTTTAAATTGAATTTTTTGCAGAGATTTAAAAGCTCGGTGATGTGAGTTTTCATCAAGCTCCCTCCTGGTGTTATTACTGCAACAATATTATTTGCTATATTCCTCCATTTTAGGTGCCTTAAGTTAAATCCCCCAGGAAAAGATTTGGGGGGCAGAGTTTGGAAGTTTTTCCAGACGTGGTCAATTTTTAACAGCTGTTCCTGGAATTGCGGGGAAGTTGCATCCGGGAGGTTTGTAGACTACCACAATGACTGGGTTTTTTGGGTTCTCAAACCTTTCCCCCAAAAACCCACTCCATTTACATTAAACATTTTTTAAAACAATACTCTCAATTACAGGCCCCCCAACCCCCCCTTTTTTGCCGTTCACCTTCACATCGTATAGGTTGAAACCTGGGACCCCATGTATGAAACCCCCACCACAGAACGCGGGGCCAAGGCAAGGTACGACGAGACAATAAGCGTGGTTGACACCTGCTAGAGTGGCCAAAAGAGTCAGCATGCAGGGCAAAGCTCCTATCATGGGGGACTTTAAACACAAGGAGATCGATTGGGAGACTTGGACCCCCCATGGGGGCCAAAATACATGGAGGGCAAGATGATGGGGGTGGTACTGGAGAACTTCATTACCAACACGTAAGGGAACTACAAGAGAGAGAGGAGAGGAAAGAAAACCCCAAAAGGGTGGATTTGTATTCACCTTCAGTAGTGAGAATCGAGGACATCAATATAAAGACCCCCTTGGGGGCCCGTGCCATTGGGTTTTTAACTTTGAATACACGTAGAGCTACAATGGGGGAGAAGCAGAAAGGCCCGGACGAATGAAGCCCAAATACAAAAAGGGGATACACGGAATAGGAACTACCCGAACGGGGGGCATGGGCAGAGAACGGCAGGGGAAACAGTTAATGAGATGATGGAAATGTAGCAACAAAAAGAAGGAGGCTGAGGAGAGGGTTTGTACCCAAGGGGGAAAGGGTAATGAAAAAAACCCGTGACCCCTGGGTTTCCCAAAAGGTGCGGGGGGCGAAAACCAAGTTGCAAGGAATGGAAGAAATATAAAGGCAAAGGAAACCCCGGAGAATAAGGAGAACAGTCGAAGCCCGAAACAATAGCCAGATAAGAAGGGGGCCCAAAGACAAATGAAAAGAAAGCACGAAAGCCCAAAATTTACCCAAAATGTTGTACAGCCACAAGGGGGAAAAAACAGTCAAGGGCCCGGTAATCAGCTAAAAGGGAAGGGAAGGAGGGGAGACAACAGGAAATGACCGGAAGATGTGAAACTCAACAAGAGATTCAAAGAAGTGTTCACAGAGGAGACAGAAGGGACTCCAGAAAGAGGAGAGGTGGGGCACACCCCAAGTGCGGGCACAGTGCACACAACCGAGGGGAAGTGAAGGGTTTTCTGAGTGACTAGAACCTCAAAGCAAAGGGGCCGATAACATTCCCCCTGGATGAGAGGGGGCAGAGGCACTATGTTACCCCTAAAACAAATTTAATACATCTATCAAACGGGAGATTGCCGAGGCATGGGAAAACAGCAAATGTAGTCCCCAAACTTTAAAAAAGGAGACAGACATGAGCATTTAAAATCGACCAGTTTCACTGACATTTTAGTATGCAAAATCATGGGAAGATTTTCAGGAGAAAGTGGTGGGAAAACCCCAGAAAAGGAAAGATTCATCAAAAAGCAGCCACATGGTTTCAGGGGGGGAAATCCCGTGTCACAAAACCCACTGGAGTTCTACGCATGGTGACGCAGTAAGCAAGAGAGGAGGGGGGGGTGGATTGCATTTTTTTGGACTCAAGAAGGCGTTTGACACAGTTCCCCACAAGGATTGTGCAAAAACGGAGGACCAAGCAGGGATAACAGGGAAGGGGATTTCAAGGATCAGGGAATACTTGTCAGGGAAAACGCAGCAGTCATGGGACTGGCGGGTGTCAGAGGGGCACCGGACCGCGGGGGGCCCGCGGGGTCATCCAGGACCCGTGCTGTTTCTGGGATTTGTTTAACGACATGAACGGAAGGATAGACTCTGAGGTGTCCCTGTTTTTCAGATGACGTGAAATTGATGAGAAAAACACTCGATCGAAGACCCGGGAGAAATACAAAGGGATTGGGCAGGCTGCAACCTGGGCCAGCATTTGGGTCCCGGAGTTTATCCACCAAGGGAAAGTCATGAAAATTTGGGGGAAAAAGGGAAAGAAAGGGCCCCAGAGGGTACAGTCTAGGGGGCAGAGACTAAAAACTCACTCAAGGAAAAGACTTGGGGTAGTATAAAACCCCGGCACATTCCTGAAGGCACATCAACCCAAAAAACGCGCAGCAAGGCGCCTAGCAATTCGAACAGCAGTCCGAATCTTAATAAGGAATCTTCAGGACCCTGTACACCGTATACTTTTGGCCCATATTGGAGTATGCGGCACCCGTTTGGAACCCACACCTAGCCCAAAACCGGAAAGAAACTAGAGAAAAATGCAAAGGTTTGCAACAAGACTTCCCAAGCTAAAAGGGATTCCTAGGGGAAGGTTTTTGGAAATCAACCTGACGACACTGGAGGGCAGGAGGATGGGGGGGACAAAAAACGACATACAAAAAAAATGAGGGGGAAATTTAAAGGTGGAAAAGACAGGAGTTCCAGAGATTGGGCAATAACAAAGGGGCACAGTTGGGAAACTAAAGACACGAGAATCACAGGGATTTTTAGGAAGTATTTTTTCAGCCACAGAGTAGTCAGTAAGTGGGAAAGTTTGGGAAGGATGTGTGGAGGCAGGGTCCATCATAGCTTTAAGCAGAGGGGATAAAGCTCACGGCTCGGGGGGAAATGACCTAGTAGCGATCATGAAGAGCGGGGCCCCCGGGGCTCGGCTCGACCCCCGCAACCCAAAATAGGTAGTACCTATAGTACATACCACAACACACACACACCATACACATACACAACATACACACACCACCACACAACGTGTACATATACATACTTTTTTCTTTCTTTCAACACACCTGCCCACCCCCGAGGCGGGGTGGCCCCAAAAAGGAAAAACAAAATTTTCCTTTTCATTTAGTAATATATACAAAAGAAGGGTTACACCCCCCTTTCCTCGGCATTTTAGTCGCCTCTTAGACACACTGGCTTTTGGAGGGAAAAATTCTGTTCCCCTTCCCCATGGAGATACATACATACATAATACATTTTGCAACAATTCAAAGGCAGCATTGTTACAGCAAAAAATTTCTCTACCCCCGCATTTTAGGGGGGTTAGTTATTTTTATAAACCCTTAACAGATTTCTAAGGTATTGCAAAGTGAAAACCTTTTTTCACTTTCCAATGCATATGTCTGATAACATGTTTACACTATCATATATTAACCCGTAAGCGGTCCAAACATATATACAGTGGACCCCCGGTTTACGATCAGCTCCCAATGCGACCAAATATGTAAGTGTATTTATGTAAGTGCGTTTGTACGTGTATGTTTGGGGGTCTGAAATGGACTAATCTAATTCACAATATTCCTTATGGGAACAAATTCGGTCAGTACTGGCACCTGAACATACTTCTGGAATGAAATAATATCGTAAACCAGGGGTCCACTGTATACGTTTTTTTCAATATTTGAAAGTATGTAAAAAGATCTTCTTTTTGTTTTTTTACATTTGAAAATGTGTAAAAAAACTTTGATCTACTTTTTTTTTTTTGTTATATTTGAAAATGTAAAAAAAAACGTAGATCTACTTTTGTAGCACTACACATGTGAACGTAGATCTGCTTGGACAGTTTACGGGTTAAATGAGCAATTGAGCCACCCCTTAAAAATGCATATACAGTACACACATTACTTACCTTAAAATATTTTTATACCTAGCTTATAGTGAGTGGTGAATATATTTATTGTAGGAAGTCTGAATAAATGAAGAATGGCTATAATTGAAAATGGGTGAAGTGTTGTAAAGCAGGGCCCGCCTGTGTTGTATTTTCTGGCATAAAAGGCACACAAGCATACAAGATGACGTTTCTGAGCAGTTGTAATGTAACGTTAGTAAACAACTGCTAAAGCGTAACACAGAGCTTACCCTTCACCCTGACCTTCAGCATATGAGGTGCAGGATAATTTTCCAAGACTTTCTGTGGGAAAAAAAAAGCACTGCCATATGCCAGAAAATAAGGCAAAGTTGTGAAGAAGCCTTGTACACCTACCATCCGACTTACGACCACTCGACTTACGACCGTGTTTTTATGCCAAATTTCTGGGAAATAAACAACTATTTGTGTTGTACACAGTGTTTATCTTAAACCTTACAGTATATTATACAGTACTAACAACATAAAAAGTAAAGTAAAACATGAAATACCAAAATAAAACAATAAAATAAAGCCATTACAAAAATGTTTTGTTGATATTCAGTAGTAAAGTTCGACTTATGACCATTTTGACTTACGACCCGTTTCTCGGAACCGAACTTGGTCGTAAGTCGGATGGTAGGTGTATATTATTAATATAGTTTTATATTGCAGGCGAAGAAAAAGAAGAACAGTTGCCGTGTGATTTTGAAGGTGGCACTGCTATTATTGGTCCAGTTGAAGACGCAGCTGCAACTGACTCTACTTCCAACATCAATGTTTGGACTGGCTTACAGTGCTATATATAGCAACACTGATTGCGATGATGATATTGAAAACCTGGATATAAGGAAGGAAGATGATAATTATTCTCATCTTTCTCACTCTCCTGGGGTACAATGTGATATTTGGAAAGAAGAATTCTACGACGAACAAGAAATTATAGAAAATGTAGATACGAGCTTGTATAATTTGGAACGTCAAATTGTGTTAACTAATTCTCATGAAGATAATAAAGGAAGGTCACCAAAAAGTGGTAAGAAATCCATGAATTTTTTTCCGGGCTATGTGCCTTTTCTTACTGTTTAAAGTTGTATCACTCCTATCATTAGGAATTAAAGATGATTTAAATTCAAATTCAAATTCTTCATTTCTTTCATGCAGTGCAGTACACAGATAATGTAGTTTGTATTATCTGTGTACTGGTGAATTTCGGGCACACTAATCCTAATGCTTAAAGACTCTTAAGAAGTAGACAGATTTTTTTCTCTATGGTGAAGTGGAAAAGAATTCTTCCTCCATAAGTCATGCGCTGGGAGCAGCGGCAAGTAACCCCTTCTGTATAAATTACTAAATTTAAAAAGAATTTTTTTTTTTTTTAAGTCATGGTGGGATACAGCCTGTGTGTTGAAAAAAAAAAAAAACCATGGATTTTTAAGTAGAGTTTCTAAGGCAATGCATAATGATGGTTTATATAAAAATCAGTACAGTAGAATACCAGAATTTGCATGGAATTGGTTCTTAGAGACTACATGAATCTTCTAGCCTAAGCTGGTGGGAGAATTGCATGTGCCTCATATAGGCCAGTAGGTCTGCTGCAGTGTTCCTTCTTTCTTACGTTATGTTCTTAATGCCTCTACTGTGTTTTTTTTCAGGGTCATTGCACCCATGGCCCAATCACAGACTAGGCCTTCTAGTTGGTAATCTGATCAATCAGTTTATTGGTGCTGGCTACACACAGTCCACTGTATACTTGCAACAGCTCGAATGCTTGAGAACATGGTTAAGGAACTTTCAACATTCCCTCTTGTTGTCAAATTAGACACATGTGCAACTCTTGGGTATCTTTATTGAGGAAACGTTTCGCCACACAGTGGCTTCATCAGTCCATACGAAGGATAAACTTGAAGAACAGGAGGAGAATGAGATAATCAGTCCCTCAGCCTTGAGTCGATGTGGTCAGTCCATCAAGATTGATGGACTGACCACATCGACTCTAGGCTGAGGGACTGATTACCTCATTCTCCTCCTGTTCTTCAAGTTTATCCTTCGTATGGACTGATGAAGCCACTGTGTGGCGAAATGTTTCCTCAATAAAGATACCCAAGAGTTGCACATTCCCTCTTGTGGACAGCTAGGAGTCTAATGGGAATTTCCCTTATGTTTGAAAGGGTGTTGAAAAGTCTTGGTCACCTTACTCTTATCAAGTTCTCTTAGTGTACTCATTGCTTCCCCTGCTTTTTACTGGGGCCTTTTGCTCCGTTATGCTCTCAAGAGATTGAATCATGGACACTCAGTGTGTGAGGCAGTGTGTTGCCAACGCCCACTTCTCTCTTGTTTTCAGTTGCTTTACACACATGTTCTCACTCATTATACAATAAAGTAGTTGAATTGGATATAAAACAGGACAGTGTTAGAATTCTGCATTAATTTGGAATATAAATTTGGAAGGACGATAGCAGCATATGGCCTCTCAACATATTTTTTGGTTGTCTCATTCAGTCTTGTTTCATGTTTATCTTCACTCACAATTTTACATCAGACTTAGAGTTGTAACACTTAACCCTTTCAGGGTCCACAGGCCCTCTCAGAGACTTGTTCTCAGGGTCCCCCAAATTTAAAAAATAAAAAAAATATTTTTTCTTATGAAAAGATAGAGAATCATTTCCCGATCATAATGACACCAAAAGTATGAAATTTGATGGAAAACTTACGGAATTATGCTCTCGCGAAGTTAGCGGTCTCGACGATGTCTACGCATCGGCGATTTTGCCCACTTTGAGCCCTATTTTCCAGTGTACTAGTCAACAAAAATCATAACTATTTTGCTAGAATTCCATTTTTTCTATCGAATGAGTACAAGAAACCACCCATTTACTGATTTCAACTATCCAATACAGTGGTCAGAATTTAGCAATTTTGCCAATTTCACAAATTTCAAAATATGCCAATTTCCAAATAGGGTCCAGAATAAATAAAGACATTCCTGGCACTAAAATAACATTTTCTCTGTTCATTAGTCACGTCCCCACGCCCCTCTTACGTTCTTTTGCTTTCCATTTTGAATTTTTATTCTCACAAAAAATAGAAGATTTACTGTTATGCAGACTACTGCAGTAGTGTAGAAATGGTATAAATAATATTGGTGCACTTGTGAAAGAATATTAGACTCACCAGTTGACGTGTATTGGACGCTTAGCATGATTTGTTTACTTTTGAACTTTGGTGAAAATCGATCATTTCTGCTGCTTTGAGCTCAATTTCAAGGTACTTTTCATTGTAAAACCAGTCAAAATCATCTCAATTTCTGTAATATGTCTTCCATTCTATAAAATGAGACCAGGAGAACTAGAATACAACAATAAATACCATACGAAAATACAGTGCAAAGTCGCTGTTTTAATCCAAAAACACGGTCAAAGTTTTTTTTTTCATATTACGCACTGTGTGCTGCAGGATTTTTTTTATACTCCGCACATTGACCACATAGACCCATTTTTTCATATGTAGGCCTACCAGCTTTCTCTCACTAGATTTGAAGGCACTTGAATTTATGAGTACTAGTACGTCAAGGACCCTGGCACGTAAGCCGTACTAGTACGCCCGAAACTCTGAAAGGGTTAAACACTGTATGATGCACTTGTATATCAGGGGACCAGGCTGACATACTCCATATGCCAATTTTTTGTGTTTCTAAATTTGCTGGACATTGCAATGTTAGGTCTTAGGTTATTTACAGGAGCCCCGCTTATACAGCAGGTTAGGTTCTGGGCTACTGTAAAGCCCCACTTATACAGCAGGTTAGGTTCTGGGCTACTGTAAAGCCCCACTTATACAGCAGGTTAGGTTCTGGGCTACTGTAAAGCCCCACTTATACAGCAGGTTAGGTTCTGGGCTACTGTAAAGCCCCACTTATACAGCAGGTTAGGTTCTGGGCTACCGCTGTAAAACAAAAATCACTGTAAAGCTAATCATACCTTTTCCACTTTTAAATGCATATAAATGCTTGATATCATATTTACACTAATATATATTAAGTAAGCAATATAGCTAGGCCTAAACAATGCATATACAGTAGATACATTACTTACCCTAAAATTTTTTTGCCCTTAGCTTAATGAGTGATGAATGTATTTATTGCAGGAAGCCTGAATAAATGAAGAATAAGTATAAGTGAAAACCGCTGTATTAGCCAAATGCTGTAAAGCTGCGTGTACTTGGATTGTGAAGCATCTGTTCATGGCCAGAGAAAAATATTACTGACTGCTGGATCATCACAGGGATGGGTACAGTCACTGCAGTAAACTGTTATTGTTGGGGTTGTTAAGAGTTATTATTATTATTATCATCAAGGTAAGCATTAAATCCAAAAGGGTTGCAAGCCATATTGAGCTCTTCTGGTTCTTGGGGCACTAGGAAGTTCATGGGAGACAGTATGGGGCATAGTAGCCCCTATAGGAGGTGGAATAGGAGTCCATAAGGACCCCTGGTCAGAGATGTTGCAGGCAAGGAGTGGAAGGCATCACTAAAGCTCACTTACTCAACCTGGAGCATTGAGAAAGGCATAGATGAGGCATAGAATCTTATGATGGACTGGGAGATCATAGTCATCCCCATCCAGGAGAAGAGGTAGTGACAGGAGACTAGTACCCAATTGGTGAAAGGATTCTCTGTGATGAATGCAAGCAGAATGGAACTGAGGGCAGGAAAGAAAAATGTTCCAGCATATCCAGTTGGTTGATACCATGTACAGGCAGGGGAGTTAACCATCTGGGAATGAGTGGAGGTGGGTCCCAAGTCTAATGAACCACACAAATGTGTCAGGGCCACCACTAGTGTCCAGGAGGGGTGCTACACCCAAGTCAGGGGTGACCCCTACATGAATATGCATCAGGATCACCACTAGTGTCCAGGAGGAGTGCTACACCCAAATCAGAGGTTAACCCCTACACGAATGTGTGTCAGGATCACCACTAGCGTCCAGGAGGGAAGCCACACCCAAGTCAGGGGTGACTCCCACATGAATACATGTCAGGAGGGGTGCTACACTCAAGGACAGACCCCACTCCCCCTTAAAGGACTGATTAGAGCTCAATGTTGAGGAGTGAAGATAGATGCCTAGGCTACCTTGCTATTAACAATGAATCCCCCTCCATACAGGTCAAGAGGAATGATGGCCAGGAGGGAAGGAAGAGAGGGAGTTTGGTCTGCAACCTCATTATCCCAGATGCTCACATGAAAAGGGACCAGTGGCATATTGTGGTTATTGTCACAGGGTGGTGCACTGTGCTACTGTGCTGAAGAACAAAAAGGCACAATACCATGACTGCAACAATACATAAATAACCTGCACATAGGAGGATTATTATTATTATAATCAAAAAGAAGCGCTAAGCCACAAGGGCTATACAGTTAACAGGAGAGAGGAGCTTACGATGATGTTTCGGCCCGATTTGGACCATGTGTGTGTGACTTTGTAAATGGTCCAAGTTAAACCAAAACGTCGTTGTAAGCTCCTGTCTCCTGTGTGCGGGTTATTTGTCTAGTGTGACGAGCCTACTACTCTGACATAAGTATTACTTAGAACAACTGCCACAGTATTTCATAACATGGGACAGAAAAATTAGTTTCGTATTGTGATCCATTATTACATTACTGAGTGAGCTTAATATTTATGATGAATTTACCATCTTTGGTGGGTGTGCAGTGTTCACCTAGTACACCCAGAATATCCACTCCTAGAAGGGACGCATTACAGATTGAAGCTACAACCTGGGTCGCTAAGGAGAGATGCAAGGAGGAGCTTGCTGCACCTTCTTCCTTTAGATTTCATCAGACAGTGAGCATATTAGTCTGGAATGTTTTAAAGTAGTCTGTAGACTATTACAACATGTAAAATAACAAAGTTGTGATTTGACATGCTGTATCAGTGTGAAAGATTTTATACAGTGGACCCCCGACATTTGATGGCATCGACATTCGATAAATCTGACATTCGATGCATTTTAACGCAAAAATTTCGCCTCGACATTCGATGGAAAACCCGCTATTCGATACGATTCGTACGAGACGTGTCCACGTGTGGCCTGAACTGCCCCGTGTGTGCCAGTGTTTACAAGCCAGCCAGTGTGTGCGCATCTAAGGATACATTCGGTACATTCCATATTATCCATATTATCACTGTTTTTGGTGCTTGTTTCTGCAAAATAAGTCACCATGGGCCCCAAGAAAGCTTCTAGTGCCAACTCTGTGGTAAAAAGGGTGAGAATTAGTATGGGAATTAAGAAAGATTTTGAAGGATTTGGGGCTAACCCTGAGAAGCCTTTGCCAGTTGTGGAAAAACTTGTGCCTACTTCAAAAATTAAGGAAATGTGTGCAAAGTGGGTTGAACCCTGAAAAACCTTTATGGATGAAAATCACCCTACCAGTTTTTTTGCAAGCCGTGCTGGCGACTATTACAATGAAAATTGTTATGGCCCATTTTAGACAAATCTTAAAGGAAACGGAAAACAGAGGTCCAGTGCCTCAAGCTGGTCCTAGTGGCATTAAAAAGAAGGGAGGTAACCCGGAAAAGGATTTTCTACCTCAAGCCCTAATGGAAAGGGATTCCCCTTCTAAACAGTAAAAACTTTGACACTCTCCCCTCCTCCCATCCCATCAATCATCACCAGATCTTCATTAAAGGTAAGTGTCAATTATTCTATTGTTATTATTCTATTGTTTTTGTTATTGTAATTATTCTATTGCTTTAAACTTATATTTCATGGGGTTTAAATTTTTTTTTCATACTTTTGGGTGTCTTGCACGGATTAATTTGATTTCCATTATTTCTTATGGGGAAAATTAATTGACTTTCGATATTTTCAACATTTGATGAGCTCTCAGGAACGGATTAATATCGAATGTCGGGGTTTCCCCTGTATATGTATGAAGGTAATGTTTTTGTGTTTCAAAGCTGAGAAATAGATACACTGGAAGTTCAGGGGTTAAAGGTAGGTAGAGAGAGAGTGGGTGAGGGTAAATGGTTTCTTTCAGTCAACTGGCGTAGTCAGTCAGTTTAAAAAATATTATACTAAAGTTCTTTGAAGAAAACATATCCATTATTAATATAATATTATATTGCAGGTGAAGTGATGATAGTTGAGCAGTTATCATGTGATGAGGAACTTTCCAATCCAGTTGAAGAGGAACTTTCCAGTCCAGTTAAAGCAGAACTTTCCAGTCCAGTAAAAGTGGAATTTGATACATTTCTGCAGGACACTGCTCCCACCATCACTGTTTGGACTGGCTTACAGTGCAGCAGTAGTGATGACAACTGATGGTGATGTTGGAAAAGTGAAAATTACCCACTCTCTCTCCCTTTCCTGAGGCAGAATGTGAGTTTATAAGAAGAAA
Source organism: Cherax quadricarinatus (assembly GCF_026875155.1). Classification (NCBI taxonomy): domain Eukaryota; kingdom Metazoa; phylum Arthropoda; class Malacostraca; order Decapoda; family Parastacidae; genus Cherax; species Cherax quadricarinatus. The sequence goes on from NC_069457.1 coordinate 3,565,955, forward strand.
TTAAAAAAAATGTCTATGGGTTGGAACGAATTAAAACACAAACCTGGTTTTTTTTAAATTCTCACGAATGTTAAGAAAAGTCAGCCAATAAAGGTAAGAATTGAATATAATTCTACTGTTATACTATACATCTCTAAATATAGAATTTGTTTTTAGATTTCATATTTTAAAATTTAAAAGGTATGGGAACACCAACCAAGGACACAACAGCTTGATAAGCTCCTGGAGAGCGAAACGTTGCGCAATAAAATGTCACATTAGTTGCACTTGTTTCCTTTTACTTTACAAGTTACAGGCAAAAGCAGCAACTGGAAAAATTGATTCTCAACACTCTTTGTCAAGTAAAACCCATTGCAAGTCAAAAAATTGTAAGTCGAATATGAATATATGACATGATAAATAAATACTAACACCCGTCACTGAATAATAATGAACAATTACTGTACTATAACAAATACAGCCTCTCCCCCACTTACTGACGTACTCGTTTACCCCAAAGACTCTGACTTGGACAGTTCTCTGACCAGTATGCATACCTAAATAATGTATGTTAGAGCTGATTTCTTCTGTTGTGTTTATTACAAATTAACAGTACACTACTGTATAAACATTTAAAAATATACCAGAAATGTTATCAATGGTGCAAAGATAGTTGACAAACCCACTACCATTATAATATGCTCCTCACGAGGTCTCAGGAACGGAACTCCGTCCTTAAGTGAGGAGAGGCTGTGCTGAAAAGTAAATAAATGAATGCGAGTTACGGACTTGCTGCCTTAATGCTGGGTAATTATCTTAAGTTTCATCTCCATGGACCATAGTAAAGTCAAATCATCATAAGTCGAACCATCCTAAGTCAAGGAGAACCTGTATAATAAGAGAAGAAAACATTGTAGTCAGGTGTACACACGAACACTTGCTTATTAAAATCAGAGATAGACAGAAAATTTGGCACCCTGAGTAGGCACAATTTTGGTGCCTGAAGGACTGGTACCATTATTCTTTAAAATATATGTTCATTCAACATTCTGCAACCGAGGCAAATAAAACTGATTGCTTTTTAGTGCTAATAAAGGTAGAGTATGTAGTAGACAATTTTTTTTATGCGTCTAAGCACTGCACGACCAATACAGTGAGATTTAAATTTTGTTCTATTTCCTAATTTCATGCTGTTAGTATGTTGATCACAGGGCTGGATTAAGGCATGGGATTTAGGGGCTCCCAGTGCCCATAGCCCAGGGGCCTCACAGCACCTGTAGCCCAGGGGCCTCGCAGCACCTGTAGCCCAGGGGCCTCGCAGCACCTGTAGCCCAGGGGCCTCGCAGCACCTGTAGCCCAGGGGCCTCGCAGCACCTGTAGCCCAGGGGCCTCGCAGCACCTGTAGCCCAGGGGCCTCGCAGCACCTGTTGCCCAGGGGCCTCGCAGCACCTGTAGCCCAGGGGCCTCGCAGCACCTGTAGCCCAGGGGCCTCGCAGCACCTGTAGCCCAGGGGCCTCGCAGCACCTGTAGCCCAGGGGCCTCGCAGCACCTGTAGCCCAGGGGCCTCGCAGCACCTGTAGCCCAGGGGCCTCGCAGCACCTGTAGCCCAGGGGCCTCGCAGCACCTGTAGCCCAGGGGCCTCGCAGCACCTGTAGCCCAGGGGCCTCGCAGCACCTGTAGCCCAGGGGCCTCGCAGCACCTGTAGCCCAGGGGCCTCGCAGCACCTGTAGCCCAGGGGCCTCGCAGCACCTGTAGCCCAGGGGCCTCGCAGCACCTGTAGCCCAGGGGCCTCGCAGCACCTGTAGCCCAGGGGCCTCGCAGCACCTGTAGCCCAGGGGCCTCGCAGCACCTGTAGCCCAGGGGCCTCGCAGCACCTGTAGCCCAGGGGCCTCGCAGCACCTGTAGCCCAGGGGCCTCGCAGCACCTGTAGCCCAGGGGCCTCGCAGCACCTGTAGCCCAGGGGCCTCGCAGCACCTGTAGCCCAGGGGCCTCACAGCACCTGTAGCCCAGGGGCCTCACAGCACCTGTAGCCCAGGAGCCTCACAGCACCTGTAGCCCAGGAGCCTACAAAATCTTAATCCAGCTCTGGCTGATTGGTCCATTTTCAGTTGCTAAACTAAAAAAAATTGTTTTGTTCTTGGTTAGTTTTTTTAACATATATGCATACTCTGCCACAGTGGATAGAGGAGCAATGTGGCAGATGTTGCAAGTATATGGAATAGGTGGTAAGTTATTAAATGCTGTAAAGAGTTTTTATGAGGATAGTGAGGCTCAGGTTAGGGTGTGTAGAAGAGAGGGAGACTACTTCCCGGTAAAAGTAGGTCTTAGACAGGGATGTGTAATGTCACCATGGTTGTATAATATATTTATAGATGGGGTTGTAAAGGAAGTAAATGCTAGGGTGTTTGGGAGAGGGGTGGGATTAAATTATGGGGAATCAAATTCAAAATGGGAATTGACACAGTTACTTTTTGCTGATGATACTGTGCTTATGGGAGATTCTAAAGAAAAATTGCAAAGGTTAGTGGATGAGTTTGGGAATGTGTGTAAAGGTAGAAAGTTGAAAGTGAACATAGAAAAGAGTAAGGTGATGAGGGTGTCAAATGATTTAGATAAAGAAAAATTGGATATCAAATTGGGGAGGAGGAGTATGGAAGAAGTGAATGTTTTCAGATACAGTGGACCCCCGGTTAACGATTTTAATCCGTGCAAGAGGGGTAATTGTTATGCGAAATAATCGCTATGTGAATGAATTTTCCCCATAAGAAATAATGGAAATCAAATTAATCCGTGCAAGACACTCAAAAGTATGAAAAAAAAAATTTTACCACATGAAATATACATTTTCCCACACACAAAGAGAAGGATACATGCACAATAGTAGAGTAGTACATGCACAGTATATATTGTGCATGTACTAGTCTACTAAATGAAGAATAAATGACACTTACCTTTATTGAAGATGCAGCAATGACTGATGAGACACTGTGTCCTGGGAGTGCCTTTTCCTCCTGAGTACTGTAGGTCCTGTTTGGCATTTTCTTCCAGAACAGGCCTTATCACACTGTGTATGCCACTACGATTCTTAAATCTCTCAAACCAACCTTTGCTGGCTTTAAATTCACCAATATGAGCACTAGTTCCAGGCATTTTTCCCTGTTCACCTGGGTGTTAGTCAACTTGTGTGGGTTGCATCCTGGGAGACAAGATTAAGGACCCCAATGGAAATAAGTTAGACAGTCTTCGATGACACTGACTTTTTTGGGTTATCCTGGGTGGCAAATCCTCTGGGGTTAATTGTTTCTTGGTATTCTCAATAAGCCACACCAACAACGGTGCTACAGCAGCAGCAGCAGCTGACAGTGCAGCAGCAGTAGCAGCTGTACCACCAATAGTAGCGATGGTTGATTGGGGTTTATTATACAACCTGGCCAGCTCGGAGACATGCACTCCACTTTCATACTTATCAGTGATCTTTTTCTTCATCTCTATTGTAATTCTCACCCTTATTGCTGTAGGGTTGGCACTAGAAGCTTTCTTGGGGCCCATGGTCACTTATTTTCCAGAAAAAGCACCGAAAACACTGTAATAATACGAAATATTCCGATTGTATGCTTGGATGTTACCGCGGAGGCTGGCTGGTAAACAATGCCACCGGCGGAACATGTGAGCGTGGCTCAGGCCGCACATTGGACGCGTCTCGGACGAAAATCGGTAAGCGGGTTTTTAAGCGGTATGCGAGGCAAAATTTTTGCAATTAAAGTAAGTGGTTTGCGAAATAATCGCTATGTGATGCCATCGTTATGCGGGGGTCCACTGTACTTGGGAGTTGACGTGTCGGCGGATGGATTTATGAAGGATGAGGTTAATCATAGAATTGATGAGGGAAAAAAGGTGAGTGGTGCGTTGAGGTATATGTGGAGTCAAAAAACGTTATCTATGGAGGCAAAGAAGGGAATGTATGAAAGTATAGTAGTACCAACACTCTTATATGGGTGTGAAGCTTGGGTGGTAAATGCAGCAGCGAGGAGACGGTTGGAGGCAGCGGAGATGTCCTGTTTAAGGGCAATGTGTGGTGTAAATATTATGCAGAAAATTCGGAGTGTGGAAATTAGGAGAAGGTGTGGAGTTAATAAAAGTATTAGTCAGAGGGCAGAAGAGGGGTTGTTGAGGTGGTTTGGTCATTTAGAGAGAATGGATCACAGTAGAATGACATGGAAAGCATATAAATCTATAGGGGAAGGAAGGCGGGGTAGGGGTCGTCCTCGAAAGGGTTGGAGAGAGGGGGTAAAGGAGGTTTTGTGGTAAGGGGCTTGGACTTCCAGCAAGCGTGTGTGAGCGTGTTAGATAGGAGTGAATGGAGACGAATGGTACTTGGACCTGACGATCTGTTGGAGTGTGAGCAGGGTAATATTTAGTGAAGGGATTCAGGGAAACCGGTTATTTTCATATAGTCGGACTTGAGTCCTGGAAATGGGAAGTACAATGCCTGCACTTTAAAGGAGGGTTTGGGATATTGGCAGTTTGGAGGGATATGTTGTGTATCTTTATATGTTTATGCTTCTAGACTGTTGTATTCTGAGCACCTCTGCAAAAACAGTGATAATATGCGAGTGTGGTGAAAGTGTTGAATGATGATGAAAGTATTTTCTTTTTGGGGATTTTCTTTCTTTTTTTGGGTCACCTTGCCTCGGTGGGAGACGGCCGACTTGTTGAAAAAAAAAAAAAAAAAAAAAAATATATATATATATATATATACATCATACCCGGGTATATTCCTAAATCAGATAATATAAACTAGTGGAATCTTTAATTTAGCTAATATTAAAGAAACCCCGAGTATAATATTAAGTGGATAACACAAATTAATCCCATTATGACCTTGGTCATAACAGTCAAGAACTACATATTAAATATTTTTACAAATTAATTTTTCCTCCATTTTTTAACTAAATGCATTGTAATAATGTTGGTAGAATTACCGACAATATGTAAAGTAAAAGGACACAAGTGCAACTAATGTGACATTTTATTGTGGCAACGTTTCGCTCTCCAGGAGCTTTGTCAAACTTTGTAACTACTTGACAAAGTTCCTGGAGAGCAAAACGTTGCCACAATAAAATGTTACATTAGTTGCACTTGTGTCCTTTTACTTTACAACTAAGAACATAAGAAGAACATAAGAAAGGTGGAACACTGCAGCAGGCCTGTTGGCCCATACTAGGCAGGTCCTTCACAGATCCATCCCACTAATAGAATATTTGCCCTCATAAGAACATGAGATCATAAGAAATAAGGAACACTGCAACAGGTCTACTGGTCTATGCGAGGCAGCTCCAATTCTCCCCACCGGCTTAAGCCAGTGCCTTGACTTAGTGAGGTCAGACGCGTCACTTAAGGGATTAGCACTGCGTGCGACCTAGTAGCTACTCAGGTCCATTTCATACCCACCCACACCCAGTCATAAGAACATAAGAACACAAGAAAGAAGGAACACCGCAGCAGGCCCACTGACCCACGCGAAGCAGGTCCATATGACCCCTCCCCCCCCCCCCCCAGATAAGCCCAATGACCCACCTGATCAGGTCACTTCCACTTAAGGAAGGAGCACGGCATCAGACCTAGTAGCACAAGCTAGTCAGGTCCAACTCACACCCACCCACACCCACTCATGTATTTATCTAACCTATTTTTAAAACTACACAACGTTTTAGCCTGAATAACTGTACTCGGGAGTTTGTTCCACTCATCCACAACTCTATTACCAAACCAGTGCTTTCCTATATCCTTCCTGAATCTGAATTTTTCCAACTTGAAACCATTGCTGTGAGTCCTGTCTTGGCGGGAAATTTTCAGCACGCTATTTACATCCCCTTTATTTATTCCTGTTTTCCATTTATACACCTCAATCATATCCCCCCCTAATTCTACGCCTTTTGAGAGAGTGCAGATTCAGAGCCCTCAGTCTATCCTCATAGGGAAGATTCCTGATACATGGGATCATCTTCGTCATCCTCCTCTGTACGTTTTCCTGTACATTTATATTCATTCTGTAATACGGTGACCAGAAGTGTGCAGTCTAGCTTGCAGATCTTGCTTATTTGGCAACGCTCGTTTTCTCGAATAATCTGAACATGCTTCATCCAGCACACCAAGTTTCACACATCCTCGCTTTCCGCCTCCTTGTAATGATAGATGGTCCATACTGCTCAATCCATTTCTGTTGCCTCCTCCACCCACAATCACACTCTCCCTCACCCACCCACTATCTACAAATCAACTCGTTCCACACCCCAACATCGTCTATTATTTCAGATATCTGAAGGATGTCCGAAACTGGCTACTTAACTTCATTTACAGATCCATAGGATAACGTGTTGGTGTCTCGTATATCCGTGTGATTTCTTCCCTCCAGTGTGCCTAGGTCAATACTGAAATTGTTATTAATAATAATAGTACAGTAGGGCCCCGCCCTACAGCGTTTCGCTTTATGACGTTCCGCCAATACGGCCATTTCAAATTATGACCAAAACTCGCTATACGAATCCCCCCACCTGACTTTCTAATACGGTCACCGCGCCCCACCCAGCTTGTTTACATTCTCCGTGAGACCCATAAGCACTAAGTCTCTCCATTATGTCTGGAAACACCAAAATTTCAAGTGTTTCTAAAAGTTATTTCATATCCCATATATACAGTGGACCCTCGACCAACGATATTAATCCGTTCCTGAGAGCTCATCGTTAGTCGAAATTATCGTTAGTCGAGTTAATTTTCCCCATAAGAAATCATGGAAATCAAATTAATCCGTTCCTGACACCCCGAAGTATTGAAAAAAAAAAAAAAATTTACCACATGAAATATTAATTTTAATATAACAAACTGAAGAAAACATGTTCAATTACATGACACTTACCTTTATTGAAGATCTGGTGATGATTGATGGGATGGGAGGAGGGAAGAGTGTGGATGGTATCAGTGTTTAGAAGGGGAATCAACTACATAAATGCATTAATTCATACTGGTGTATGATCATTGTATGCATGCATTGAGAACTTATTTAGTAAAGATTGGTTTAGAAAACCACAGATTTAACCCGTAAACGGTCCAAACGTATATTTACGTTTTTTCAACATTTGAAAGTACAGTGGTCCCTCGTTTTTCGTAATTAATCCGTTCCTGGAGCTGTTACTATAAACGAAATTTACGATTTGCGAATCAATTTTCCCCATAAGAAATAATGTAAATACAATTAATCCGTTCCTGACACCCAGAAGTATTAAAACAAAAAATTTTTTTACATGAAATATAGATGTAGTACATAAACAATACAATGGGACATGATGATTGAAACATTAACAGCATAACACTTACCTTTATTGGTGATTCTTCTTAGTGTATGAGAGACTGGAGGAGGAGAGAGATTGGATTGTTTACTGTTTGGAAGGGGAATCCCCTTCCATCAACACCTCAGGTACCAATTGCTTCTCTGGGGTTGCTTCTCTTCTCTGTTTCTTAATGCCACTAGGACCACCTTGAGAGTCACTAGTCCTGTCTCGCAAAGTAACTGTGGAGAGAGCTCTGTTTCTGGCGTCTCTTTAACACTTCCCTAAAATGGCCCAAGACTGTCACTGTACATATTTCTCACCTTCTTTACCACAGGCTTGGCACTAGGAGCTTTCTTTGGAGCCATGGTAGCTTATTTAGTACTTGCAAGCACTAAAATGAGTGGAATATTATGAAATATTTCGTAGGAGCACTTGAGGGGACCTTCACTCACTGGTAAACAATGCCAGACTGGCTGGGTAGGGAGGCCTCCCCGGCTCACACCGTGCATACGCGTCCCGGACGAACTACTAGTTACGAGTCAACCTTTGAAAAGCGAGTCCTTGTTATACGAAAATACCCTATGATTGGCAAAATTTACGATTGCCGAGAACTACGAAAAGCGAGGGACCACTGTATGTAAAAAAAAGTAGATCTTTTTATTTTTTTTTTTACATTTGAAAATATGTAAAAAAACGTAGATCTACTTTTGTAGCACTACACATGTGAACGTAGATGTGCTTGGACCGTTTACGGGTTAATGGATGACAATCATGAGGAACGCTTTTTCAATCGACAGGCACCTAAAGTCAGTACCTGACCAGCCGGGCTGTGGTTCGCACGTTGGATTATGTGCGGCTAGCAGTAACAGCCTGGTTGATCAGGTCCTGATCCACCATGAGGCCTGGTCACAGAAAAGGCCGTGGGGGGCGTTGACCCATGGAACTCACTCCAGGTATACTCCAGGTATACCCTTAATGTTCAGAATAAAAAATCTTTGTTACCACTGGTAGATGAATTAAATGTCTTTAATTAAAATTAAATTTTTTAGTCTTTGTTCATTTACAGTAGAACCCACTGATTTGGAACCTGCAGTTTCAGTTATCCATGGTTTACTGTGGCCCAAGAATACCTCTTAATTTTGCATACTAATGATCCCAAAGAACAAAAGTAGAGAAGCCGGTTGTTCTTCAAAGTCTAAGAGAAGCCATGAAATGTTTCCCATCAGTTAAAAAGTGATAATTCCCCACTTATTGTGAATAATTTATCAATTAAACTTTATAATAAGCATGTATAGGACTTATATATAGGGTTTGCTACTATCCACTGCTTTGGTATCCTTGGCAGGTACTTGGAACATATCCCTGCAGATGTGTTTACATTTTGATTTGTGTTTAGGAATTGTATACAGGTTCACTACAAATTAAAGGTTTAATTTCTGTAAAAATTATAGTCACTGATTGGTCTATGTCCATTTTATGGTGAATTTCATAATTAAAGATGACTTTTCATTTTGCGACTCTTATGGCTGCTGGAAAGTGGGAGGCATTCAGGTTTGATCCTAGAAGGGGAGGATAGATCCAGGTCTTTGGATCAAGAGCCTCTCACTGGCATCTAGGCATCTCCATTTAAGGGCTAAAGAAAACAGTGAGGGCTTGCCTTCACATACCATAGTATACAATTAACCCGTAAACGGTCCAAGCAGATCTACATTCACATGCGTAGTGTTCCAAAAAGTAGATCTACGTTTTTTAAATATTTTCAAATATAAAAAAAAAAAACGTAGATCAAAGTTTTTTTTACACGCTTTCAAATGTAAAAAAAAAAAAACACTTTTTTTACATACTTTCAAATTTTGAAAAAACGTATATATATGTTTGGACCGTTTACGGGTTAACATACATTTGATTAAAGTCATTATTGCTGTGTAAATAATATGGTGTATTTATGTACTTAGTTTTCCTTTTGTATAATTTGCTGAATGTAAAAGAAAATATTTACGTTCCTTCTTTTTCAGGTTGCCGTGCCTTGGTGGGAGACGACCGTTGTGTTAAAAAATTTACTCGATTTATAATCTGATGTATATATAAACCCTTTTCTTTATAGCAGATATTTGCAGTGTTTACCTGCAAAATCCCCGCTAAAGGTACCACAATATACTAATGTATAAACCCTTTTCTTTATAGTGGATAACACAGTTTTCCCTGCAAAATCCCTGCTCCAGGCACCACAAGTCATCAAACAACGCATCAAATTCCTCGCAGTCTCCAAGTGGGGCTGAGATTTTCCATCGGCCTGTAGTTTGGCCCATGTATGAACCAGGTCATGAGTGGGTCCCAACTTCTACATCATTCCACATCTGACTCTTAGCTCTACAATGCCTCTCAGGAATTGCAAAATATTTATTTTACTCTGCAAAGGGTACTCGGATATATGGTAATCCTCAAGTTGGTCTCAGTAACTGTGAACCTTTGAACAAGTCATGGTGGATATTAACAAGCAGATGAGAGAAGATACAGGTGCTCCTCAACTTACAATGGTTTAACTTAGGGTATTTCAACTTTACGATGGTGCGAAAGCAATAACTTTGGAGACGGAACTTAAGATAATTTCCCAGTATGAAGGCGGCAAGTCCCTAACTTGTATTCATTTACATGTATTTACTTTTCAAAACTGGTATTTAGTTGCAGTAATTATTTAATTACTTATTCATTGACAGTAGTTATTTAGTTGATTACTTAGCATATACAGTGGACCCCCGCATAACGATCACCTCCGAATGCGACCAATTATGTAAGCGTATTTATGTAAGTGCGTTTGTAAGTGTATGTTTGGGGATCTGAAATGGACTAATCTACTTCACAATATTCCTTATGGGAACAAATTCGGTCAGTACTGGCACCTGAACATACTTCTGGAGTGAAAAAATATCATTAACCGGGGGTCCACTGTATTCATATTAAACTTCCAATGGGTTCATTGGAGCGTAACCCCTTTGTAAGTTGAAGAACACCTGTATATTTTTTTTCAACACAGGTAAGGTGACCTAAATAAGAAGAAGTACTTTCACCATCACTCACTCCATCAGTCTTGCCAGAGGTGTACTGGTACTTCAGTTCTAAACTGCAAATATCAATGCCCCTCCTTCAGAGTGCCAGCACTGTACTTCCCACCTCCGGGACTCGAGTCTGGCTTGCTAGTTTCCCTGAATCCCTTCATAAATGTTACAATTATTACCAGATCATTAATTTCTAAAAAGTAAACATTCTCTGTTTCATACATTTTTTTTTGTAAATGGTATTAATAAAGAAGGTAAGTATTCTCTATGATATAGTAAGAGTCATCATTACAATATTAGCCCTTAAACTGTCCAAACGTAGATCTATGTTCATGTGTAGCGCTCTGACCTTTATTTTCTCCATTTGAAAGCATGTAAAAAAAAAAACATAGCTCTACATTCGGAGCTCTACGTAGCTGAACGTAGATCTACATTAAGACAGTTTATGGGTTAAGAGAGACCTCTGAGCATATGCTGCCTGTCGCTTGTTCAACCCTCTTTCCTGTTTCCTTTACTCCTAAATCAATTGATGAGCTAGGATACAAGCATACGTATATTTTGTATTTTCCATCATATAAGGTGTGTCTTTTTTTTCTCCACAAAAAGTCTTGAAAAATCAGCCTACACCTTGTATGCTCAAGGTCAGAGTCAAGGGCAGGTTTTGGGTTACGCTTTAGCGTAAAGTAAGAGGGTAATTAGCCCTTGATATTACTGATTTACCATTATGATACTTCTGTCGTGTCCCTTATATACCGGAAAATATGGTACTTATTGAGGGCTCAATGATTCTCATTACTTTTATGGCCCAACATGGCATTTTTAGTTATTAGCATTGAAAATGTTTACTGTACAATATTCACCTAGTCCATCAGTATATATATTCTTCTATGCTTTTATATAAATAAAAAATGTACAACTTGCAGTTATTTTCCCTTCATATAAATAGGATCTCAGTTTTTATGATTTGGCAGCATATAACAGTGTAAAGCATGTCTGTAGTCTAAGATCTGAGAACTTAAGATTTTTTTTTTTTTTTTGAACGAGCCGGCCATCTCCCACCAAGGCAGGGTGACCCACCGAGGCAGGGTGACCCACCAAGGCAGGGTGACCTAAGAAGAATAACAAAAGTTTTTCTTTATACATTTAACAATTTATAGAGGAGAAGGGGTTACTAGCCCCTTGCTCCTGGCATTTTAGTTGCCTCTTATGACATACATGACTTACGGAGGAAGAATTCTGTTCCACTTCCCCATGGACATGAAAGATGTTAATAAAATATAATTGGATGTGGAAAGACAGTGGCATGAATCTACCTGCTATGTCTTTCACCACCTGTGTTGTCACTCCAGGTGTGTAATGTTGTCACTCCAGATGTGTAATGTAAGCAGTTAGTTGATAAATAAGGGAAGATATTTCAAGCCTTTATTAAGAATGACTTCTCTGAACAAAACGTCATTTCAGTGGACCCCCGGTTTGCGATATTAATCCGTTCCTGAGAGCTCATCGTAAACCAAAATTATCGAAAAACGAATCAATTTTCCCCATAAGAAATAATGGAAATCAAATTAATCCGTGCAAGACACCCAAAAGAATGAAAAAAAAAATTTTACCGCATGAAATATTAAGTTTAATGCACACAAACTGAAGAAGACATGCACAGTTTGTAGTACTCCACTAACAATAGAATACTTATCTTTAATGAAGATCTGGTGATGATTGATGGGATGGGAGGAGGGGAGAGTGTCGAACTTATTGTTTAGAAGGGGAATCCCCTTCCATTAGGACTTGAGGTAGCAAGTCCTTTTCTGGGGTTACTTTCCTCCTCCTTTTAATGCCACTAGGACCAGCTTGAGAGTCACTGGACCTCTGTCACACAACAAATCTGTCCTTAGAGTTCTGTACCTCCCGTTCCTTTACGATTTGTCTAAAATGGGCCACAACATTGTCATTGTAATAGTCATCAGCACAGCTTGCAATAGCTGTGTTAGGGTGATTTTCATCCATAAAGGTTTGCAGTTCAACCCACTTTGCACACATTTCCTTAATTTTTGAAGTAGGCACAATGGATTCCACAACTGGCATAGGCTTCTCAGGGTTAACCCCAAACCCTTCAAAATCTTTCTTAATTCCCATACTAATTCTCACCCTTTTTACCACAGGGTTGGCACTAGAAGCTTTCTTGGGATCCATGGTGACTTATTTTGCAGAAACAAGCACCAAAACACTGTGATAATATGGAATGTACCGAATGTATCCTTAGATGCGAGCACACTGGCTGGCTTGTAAACACTGGCACGCACGGCCATACGTGGACACGTCTCAGATGAATCGCGTATACTGGGTTTTTTAACGGGAACCAAGGCAAAATTTTTGCATTAAAATGTATCAAATACAGTGGAACCTCAAATATCAAACTTTCTTTGGTCCAGAAGGCTGTTCGAGTGCCACTACCCAACAAATTTATTCCTATCAGGAATAATGTAAATTAGATTAGACCATTTAAGACCCTCAAAAATACACTTATAAAAGCACTTACAAAAATACACTTACATAATTGGTCGAGTTGGGAGCAGTTCGATTTTTGAGGTTCCACTGTACTGGATTTATCGGATACCGATGCCATCGCAAACCGGGGGTCCACTGTATTATTAAAAGGTATTTTTAAGATTTTACAGGCTTCCAACCTGAGTTTCTTGGCTGAATCCCAAAGTCCAAAGAAAAGCAAGATTTGTTTTTGAAATACGTACTAAACCCATGCGCAGAATAATACACTGGGATTCCCTTTTAGGTTTTTGGCTATTCCGTCTTTCAGCAGAGACTAGTGTAATATTATTATGCTGTATGACAGTGCCTAGAGGAATGGAAGACATTTAAGGAAATAGAGCACAGGTCCAATGTCTTAGATCAAGAGCTGCTCACTAGAGTCAAGGAACCTGCCTTGAGGTGAGGGAATAGTGTAGCTAACATACTAACATAGGCTGTATAGTGTGTTCACTGGCCTCTTGATGCCATGAACACCCCCTATCCCCACAGGTGCTGCATAATCCTATGGGTTTAGTGCCCCTCCTTGATCATAATAATAAGACAATTAGAATGGTTCTGTAGGTCTGTCATTTAATAATAATTTTTATTTCTACAAGTACATGATACAACTTATACAGACCATAGCTGATATCAGTGACATACTATACAGAAAGTCACTGGTTATGCAGAGCATTTCATGCAACTTAGGTTAATTGTCCCTAGGATGCCACCCACAACAGTTAACTAACACCCAGATGGTGTTAGTTAAGGTGAACAGTGACACTGTCTCCACCCATGCCCAGGACTGAACCATGGGCATTCATTGTATGATGTGAGATCATTTCCAACCAAGCCACAGTTGGCCTGCTAATAAAATACATTGAACTCACAGTGCAACCTGACAGGCCTTACAGATCAGTGCCAGGCATTTTTCCACGAGTGAGGAGCATGTGGCTGATACGTAGATGGATGACAGCAGTCTTAAGAACATAAGAACATAAGAAACAAGGAACTCTGCAGCAGGCCTACTGGCCCATGCAAGGCAGGTCCAAGTCTCCAACCTAGTCAGGTCAGGTCACATTCACCTATGGAAGGAGCACGGCATTTGACCTAGTAGCACAAGCTAGTCAGGTCCAGCTCACACCCACCCACACCCATTCATGTATTTATCTAACCTATTTTTAAAACTTCCCTATATTCTTCTGAATCTGAATTTTTCCAGCTTAAAGCCATTGCTGCGAGTCCTGTCTAGGCTAGATATTTTTAGCACGCTATTTACATCCCCTTTACTTATTCCTGTCTTCCATTTATACACTTCATTCATATCCAGAAACCAAATGTGGTTTGACAGAATTTTTTTTGTGGCCACCAGTTGTAGAGTTGTCAAGAGATCGCTGAAATGCTCTGCATAACCATTGGCTTTCCCTACACACAACCAAATGTCACCCATCTCTGCACAAACATTGTATTATGTGGAAATAAACCTTTGAACGATAACCTCAGTAAAGAATACACATGTGGAAAATTTGGAACGACTGAGTATATTTGTTTGTTACCCCAAAATCAATGTGTCCAGGAACCCAGGAAATAGTGAATTCTTTATGTTTAATAGAAATGCGACATAACCAAAGTTGAATGTGAAAGTTGATGGGTTTAGGGGAGTTGAATTTCTTGACAGCCTGTAATGCACTGTAAGAGTCAGGCAACTACCAGTAACATTGTCGATGCATGTAACCTTGAGAATTGCATGTAGCTATGTGAAAACACTGGCCGAGCCTAGTCAGTCAAACAAGACAAGCGACTACTACTTTCTGCTGTACAGGAGGGCCCCGCTTATACAGCAGGTAAGGTTCTGGGCTACTGTACAGGAGGGCCCCACTTGTACAGCAGGTAAGGTTCTAGGCTACTGCTGTACAGGAGGGCCCTGCTTATACAGCAGGTAAGGTTCTAGGCTACTTCTGTACAGGAGGGCCCCGCTTATACAGCAGGTAAGGTTCTAGGCTACTGCTGTACAGGAGGGCCCCGCTTATACAGCAGGTAAGGTTCTAGGCTACTGCTGTACAGGAGGGCCCCGCTTATACAGCAGGTAAGGTTCTAGGCTACTGCTGTACAGGAGGGCCCCGCTTATACAGCAGGTAAGGTTCTAGGCTACTGCTGTACAGGAGGGCCCCGCTTATACAGCAGGTAAGGTTCTAGGCTACTGCTGTACAGGAGGGCCCCGCTTATACAGCAGGTAAGGTTCTAGGCTACTTCTGTACAGGAGGGCCCGCTTATACAGCAGGTAAGGTTCTAGGCTACTTCTGTACAGGAGGGCCCCGCTTATACAGCAGGTAAGGTTCTAGGCTACTTCTGTACAGGAGGGCCCCGCTTATACAGCAGGTAAGGTTCTAGGCTACTTCTGTACAGGAGGGCCCCACTTATACAGCAGGTTAGGTTTCAGGCTACTGCTGTACAGTAAAAATTGCTGTGAAGTGAATCATAGCTTTTTTCACTTTCAAATGCATATAAAAGCCTGATAACATGTTTACACTATTATATATTAAATGAGCAATAGAGCTGCCTAAAGTAAATGCATATACGGTATACGCTAAACCGACACGGGTTATGCAGAACCTAAGGATGAAAATATTTTAAGGTAAGTAATATATATTTTTTTTTTTTTTAAACCCTGTGTAAAAAAAAAAAAAAACATTACTTACCTTAAAATATTTTCATCCTTAGGTTCTGCATAACCCGTGTCGGTTTAGCGCTTTCTTTGATTATAATAATCATTCTTAGGTTATAGTGATTTGTGAATATATTTACTGAAGGAAGTCTGAAGAAATGAAGAATGGGTATACAGTGGACCCCCGCATAACAATCACCTCCGAACGCGACCAATTATGTAAGTGTATTTATGTAAGTGCTTTTGTACGTGTATGTTTGGGGGTCTGAAATGGACTAATCTACTTCACAATATTCCTTATGGGAATAAATTCGGTCAGTACTGGCACCTGAACATACTTCTGGAGTGAAAAAATATCGTTAACCGGGGGTCCACTATACTGTAATTGTAAACTGCTGTATTAGCATAATGCTGTAAAACAAAGGGCTGAAAAGCGGGACCCCTCTGTATACAAAATGTTTACATGTAATATAATATTGTTAAGTATGAAAGCCACTGGCATGCAGTGCATTTAATGACATCAATGATCTCTGATGATTTTCTCAGGAAAACCTGCTGTATACCTAGCTCGATCGCTAGCACACTCGGCTCACACACCGAGGTCCAGGGATCGATCCCCTGGCACAGCTGGAAAACATTACGATGTGTTTCCTTAAGACACCTGTTGTCCATGTTCACCATCAGTAAAATTGGTACCTGGTTGTTAGTCGATTGGTGTGGGTTGCATTCTGGAATATACCTGGAGAGGGTTTTGGGGGTCAATGTCCCCCTGGCCTGGTCTGTTACCAGGCTTCAGTGTGGATTAGGGCCTGATCAACCAGGCTGTTACTGCTGGCTACACACAACCTGACGTACGAACCACAGCCTGGATAGTTAGGTACTGACTTTAGGTGCCTGTCCAGCACCTTCTTGAAGATAGACTTATGTATGCTGGGAGGCAGTCGAGTCTTGGGCCCCTGACACTTATTGTGTTGTCTCTTATCGTGCTAGTGGCACCCTACTTTTCATAGGAGGGATGTTGCATCGTCTGCCGAGTCTTTTGCTTTCATAGGGAGTGATTTTCGTGTACAAGTTTGGTACTAATCCCTCTAGGATTTTCCAAATGTATATAATAATGTATCTCTTCCTCCTGCATTCTAGGGAGTACAGGTTGAGGAACTTCATGCATTCCCAGTAATTGAGGCGTTTTATCGTAGTTATGTGTGCCATGAAGGTTCTCTAGGTCGGTAATTTCACCTGCCTTGTAAGGTACTGTTAACGTGCAGCAATATTCCAGCCTAGACAGAACAAACAACTTGAAGAGCTTCATCATGGGCTTGGCATCCCTAGTTTTGAAGGTTTTCATTATCCATCCTGTGACAAAATTGACCTAATTTGCTAGAAATGCTCTGCATAGGCCTGTATACCTTGTACAGGTACTGGAGTTTACCTGGAGTTACCTGGAGAGAGTTTCGGGGGTCAACGCCCCCACGGCCCAGTCTGTGATCAGGCCTCCTGGTGGATCAAGAGCCTGATCAACCAGGCTGTTACTGCTGGCTGCACGCAAACCAACGTACGAGCCACAGCCTGGCTAGTCAGGAACCGACTTTAGGTGCTTGTCCAGTGCCAGCTTGAAGACTGCCAGGGGTCTGTTGGTAATCCCCCTTATGTATGCTGGCAGGCAGTTGAACAGTCTCGGGCCCCTGACACTTATTGTGTGGTCTCTTAACGTGCTAGTGACACCCCTGCTTTTCATTGGGGGGATGTTGCATCGTCTGCCAAGTCTTTTGCTTTTGTAGCGAGTGATTTTCGTGTGCAAGTTCGGTACTAGTCCCTCTAGGATTTTCCAGGTGTATATAATCATGTATCTCCCGCCTGCGTTCCAGGGAATACAGGTTTAGGAACCTCAACGCTCCCAGTAATCGAGGTGTTTTATCTCCGTTATGCGCGCCGTGAAGGTTCTCTGTACATTTTCTAGGTCAGCAATTTCACCTGCCTTGAAAGGTGCTGTTCGTGTGCAGCAATATTCCAGCCTAGATAGAACAAGTGACCTGAAGAGTGTCATCATGGGCTTGGCCTCCCTAATTTTGAAGGTTCTCATTATCCATCCTGTCATTTTTCTAGCAGATGCGATTGATACAATGTTATGGTCCTTGAAGGTGAGATCCTCCGACATGATCACTCCCAGGTCTTTGACGTTGGTGTTTCGCTCTATTTTGTGGCCAGAATTTGTTTTGTACTCTGATGAAGATTTAATTTCCTCGTGTTTACCATATCTGAGTAATTGAAATTTCTCATCGTTGAACTTCATATTGTTTTCTGCAGCCCACTGAAAGATTTGGTTGATGTCCACCTGGAGCCTTGCAGTGTCTGCAATGGAAGACACTGTCATGCAGATTCGGGCGTCATCTGCAAAGGAAGACACGGTGCTGTGGCTGACATCCTTGTCTATGTCGGATATGAGGATGAGGAACAAGATGGGAGCGAGTACTGTGCCTTGGGGAACAGAGCTTTTCACTGTAGCTGCCTCGGACTTTACTCTGTTGACGACTACTCTGTGTTCTGTTAGTGAGGAAATTATAGATCCATCAACTGACTTTTCCTGTTATTCCTTTAGCACGCATTTTGTGCGCTATTACGCCATGGTCACACTTGTCGAAGGCTTTTGCAAAGTCTGTATATATTACATCTGCATTCTTTTTGTCTTCTAGTGCATTTAGGACCTTGTCGTAGTGATCCAATAGTTGAGACAGACAAGAGCGACCTGTTCTAAACCCATGTTGCCCTGGGTTGTGTAACTGATGGGTTTCTAGATGGGTGGTGATCTTGCTTCTTAGGACCCTTTCAAAGATTTTTATGATATGGGATGTAAGTGCTATTGGTCTGTAATTCTTTGCTGTTGCGTTACTGCCCCCTTTGTGGAGTGGGGCTATGTCTGTTGTTTTTAGTAACTGTGGGACGACCCCCGTGTCCATGCTCCCTCTCCGTAGGATGGAAAAGGCTCGTGATAGGGGCTTCTTGCAGTTCTTGATGAACACAGTTCCATGAGTCTGGCCCTGGGGCAGAGTGCATGGGCATGTCATTTATCGCCTGTTCGAAGTCATTTGGCATCAGGATAACATCGGATAGGTTTGTGTTAATCAAATTTTGTGGCTCTCTCATAAAAAAATTCATTTTGATTTTCGACTCTCAGTCTGGTTAGCGGCTTGCTAAAAACTGAGTCATATTGGGACTTGAGTAGCTCACTCATTTCCTTGCTGTCATCTGTAGGACCCATCTTGTTTAAGTAGGGGCCCAATACTGGACGTTGTTCTCGATTTTGATTTGGCATAGGAGAAGAAATACTTTGGGTTTCTTTCGATTTCATTTATGGCTTTTAGTTCTTCCCGCGATTCCTGACTCCTAAAGGATTCTTTTAGCTTAAGTTCGATGCTTGCTATTTCTCTGACCAGTGTCTCCCTACGCATTTCAGATATATTGACCTCTTTTAGCCGCTCTGTTATTCTTTTCCGTCGCCTGTAAAGGGAGTGCCCGTCTCTTTCTATTTTACATCTACTCCTCTTTTTTTTAGAGGAATAAGCCTTGTGCATACATCGAGTGCCACCGAGTTAATCTGTTCTAGGCATAAGTTGGGGTCTGTGTTGCTTAGTATATCTTCCCAGCTTATATCGGTTAGGACTTGGTTTACTTGGTCCCACTTTATGTTTTTGTTATTGAAGTTGAATTTGGTGAATGCTCCCTTGTGACTAGTCTCATTATGTCGGTCTGGGGCTCCGCGCATACATGACTGAACCTCAATTATGTTGTGATCTGAGTATATTGTTTTTGATATGGTGACATTTCTTATCAGATCATCGTTGTTAGTGAAGATGAGGTCTAGTGTATTCTCCAGTCTAGTAGGCTCTATTATTTGCTGGTTTAAATTGAATTTTGTGCAGAGATTTAAAAGCTCGTGTGAGTGCGAGTTTTCATCAGAGCTGCCTCCTGGTGTTATTACTGCAACAATATTATTTGTTATATTCCTCCATTTTAGGTGCTTTAAGTTGAAATCCCCCAGGAGCAAGATGTTGGGTGCAGGAGATGGAAGATTTTCCAGACAGTGGTCAATTTTTAACAGCTGTTCCTGGAATTGCTGGGATGTTGCATCCGGAGGCTTGTAGACTACCACAATGACTAGGTTTTGGTTCTCAACCTTTACTGCTAAAACTTCCACTACATCATTTGAGGCATTAAGCAGTTCTGTGCAAACAAGTGACTCTGCAATGTACAGGCCAACCCCCCCCCCCCCTCCTTTTGCCTGTTCACTCTGTCACATCTGTATAGGTTGTAACCTATGCTCTGGTGGCCTCGTGGTTAACGCTCTCGCTTCACACAGCGAGGGCCTGAGTTCGATTCTCAGCCAGAGTAGAAACATTGGACGTGTTTCTTTCCACCTGTTGTCTATGTTTCCCATCAGTAAAATGGGTACCTGGGTGTTAGTCGACTGGTGTGGGTCGCATCCTGGGACACTGACCTAATTTGCCCGAAATGCGGAGCATAACAAGGAACTTTCTATATAGTAGCATGTCATTGTTGTCAGCTAGGACTGTATACCTTGTACATGTACTTGTAGTAAATAAAGATATTATTATTATTATTATTATTATTTCATTGTCCAAGTGATCCTTTATGTGGGTCTCAGTGAAAGCCGCGAACATTGCCTTTGCCTCTGCAAGCAGTCCACGGATGAAAGGTATTTTGTTGTTTGTTGCTGGCTTTAGACCCTGTATATTTGCAAAGAAGAATGTTATCGGACTGGTGGTATTGTTGGTACTGGGGGGGGGATTTTTTTTCCGGCATTAGTATCTGTATCTGTTGGTTTGGAGTGGAGGCCATCGACTGTGGTTCCACTCCAGGAATGACTGGATTTGGTGTACGATTTCTGCCATTTCCTGCCAGTTTTTTTTCCTTCCTGGCACTAAAAAACCTCTCCCTCTTGAGTGGCTGTGGCTACCCAGGTTTTCCCATGGCCTGGATGTTTTGTATCTTTTTGTCCCCTTTAGATGGTGTGCCTGGCAATTTAAGTTATAGCACAGTCTTTCCTGTACTGAAGACGTACACATTTTTTTTGTAAATAGTTCATTACCTTGTAACTTGTTCAGTTATCAAAACTTTGTGGCCAGGTCCCTGGACCCATTATGTACCTCTGTAATGTTGAGGTACAGTCCCTGGACCCATTATGTTCCTCTGTAATGTTGAGGTACAGTCCCTGGACCCATTATGTTCCTCTGTAATGTTGAGGTACAGTCCCTGGACCCATTATGTTCCTCTGTAATGTTGAGGTACAGTCCCTGGACCCATTATGTACCTCTGTAATGTTGAGGTACAATCCCTGGACCCATTATGTACCTCTGTAATGTTGAGGTACAGTCCCTGGACCCACTATGTGCCTCTGTAATGTTGAGGTACAGTCCCTGGACCCACTATGTGCCTCTAATGTTGAGGTACAGTCCCTGGACCCATTATGTACCTCTAATGTTGAGGTACAGTCCCTGGACCCATTATGTTCCTCTAATGTTGAGGTACAGTCCCTGGACCCATTATGTACCTCTGTAATGTTGAGGTACAGTCCCTGGACCCATTATGTTCCTCTAATGTTGAGGTACAGTCCCTGGACCCATTATGTACCTCTGTAATGTTGAGGTACAGTCCCTGGACCCATTATGTTCCTCTAATGTTGAGGTACAGTCCCTGGACCCATTATGTTCCTCTGTAATGTTGAGGTACAGTCCCTGAACCCATTATGTTCCTCTGTAATGTTGAGGTACAGTCCCTGGACCCATTATGTTCCTCTGTAATGTTGAGGTACAGTCCCTGGACCCATTATGTGCCTCTAATGTTGAGGTACAGTCCCTGGACCCATTATGTACCTCTGTAATGTTGAGGTACAGTCCCTGGACCCATTATGTACCTCTGTAATGTTGAGGTACAGTCCCTGGACCCATTATGTACCTCTGTAATGTTGAGGTACAGTCCCTGGACCCATTATGTACCTCTAATGTTGAGGTACAGTCCCTGGACCCATTATGTACCTCTGTAATGTTGAGGTACAGTCCCTGGACCCATTATGTACCTCTGTAATGTTGAGGTACAGTCCCTGGACCCACTATGTGCCTCTGTAATGTTGAGGTACAGTCCCTGGACCCACTATGTGCCTCTAATGTTGAGGTACAGTCCCTGGACCCACTATGTGCCTCTGTAATGTTGAGGTACAGTCCCTTGACCCATTATGTACCTCTAATGTTGAGGTACAGTCCCTGGACCCATTATGTGCTTCTGTAATGTTGAGGTACAGTCCCTGGACCCATTATGTACCTCTGTAATGTTGAGATACAGTCCCTGGACCCATTATGTACCTCTAATGTTGAGATACAGTCCCTGGACCCATTATGGCGTGATATATTTAGTGGGAGGTTGTATTCACCTAGTTGTGGTTGCAAGGGTCGAGTCACTGCCTCCAGCTGTGTATAGCTGGAGCGGGTTTCAGGGGTCAACGCCCCCGAGGCGTCAGATTTTCGATAAACTGGAACACAAGAATAGTAGTCTCTATGCACTAACTCAAAAATGCCTCTTTCAACTGGCTTCAAACTTTAAATGATAGCGTGCCTTACCTAAAGAGGTTTGGATTTTTAATGGTCTCTGTATGGAGGTTTGGAGGTGTATGGATGAATCATGATCACAGAATGGTCTCTATAGATGCCTATTTTCCTTTTATTAAAATCGAGAAAAGTGTCCTGTTTACTCTCCTGGATTGTTAGGTAAGACACATATGCAACAGTTAGGTATCTTTATTATGAAACGTTTCGCCTACACAGTAGGCTTCTTCAGTCGAGTACAGAAAAGTTGATAGAAGCAGAAGAGACTTGAAGACGATGTAATCAGTCCATCACCCTTAAAGTTTTGAGGTGGTCAGTCCCTCAGTCTGGAGAAGAGCATTGTTCTGGATTACTCAGACTAGAAGTTCAACCTGAACAAATACGAATATCTCGCTGCTTTAATTCACCACCTTACTATTTTTATACACATTTCCATTTGACTCTCCAGACGCAAGTACTTCTGGCAGTTTGGGAGACACACAGATGATGATCAAACTAAATGTAAATTATGTGATCAGGCATATGGTCACTGTCTTGAACACTATGTGCTTAATTGTCCACTTATTGAGGAATACAGAGACAGACAGTATAGTAACCTATGTGACATGTCAAGATATCTTATTAATGAAAATAAGATACCAGATATACTAAGCAAATTTCCTAAATTTGCTTGTAACAGATAAGTGAACTGTAGATATGTAGATATAAATCCATATGTATTCCTGTTAACCCTTTGGGGCCTAGTTCCTAGGCCTTTTGTGTATCCATATGCTCTCGCGCTACCGTCCACAGGATGGATATGGGGGTGCACAATAAACTAGCCACTTCGGTGGCAAAATCTAAATCTATCTCCAGACGCAGTTTCTAGCACTTAGATATAATTACAATAATTTGGAGGCAATAATTTTGATCTTCAATGGCAGCCCATGTCATGGGCTGCCATTGATACCTATTGCCTTGCCTCAGAGAATTTCTCCTATTATCTGTTGCTGTCTTGCAACATTGCATAGCTCCTGATGACGCACGAAAGCGTGAAAGATCTAGAGGTAAAGATTTCCATACCCATGTAGCTTGATCTGCATTAAGATCACCTGTTGGCGATAGTATTGCATTACTGCTAAATGAACATAAGCAGGTGTCAGGTAACACGTCCACACGTCTGGGAATTGTAGATGAAGATAAGATAAGATAAGATTTCGTTCGGATTTTTAACCCCGGAGGGTTAGCCACCCAGGATAACCCAAGAAAGTCAGTGCGTCATCGAGGACTGTCTAACTTATTTCCATTGGGGTCCTTAATCTTGTCCCCCAGGATGCGACCCACACCAGTCGACTAACACCCAGGTACCTATTTGCTGCTAGGTGAACAGGACAACAGGTGTAAGGAAACGTGTCGAAATGTTTCCACCCGCCGGGAATCGAACCCGGGCCCTCCGTGTGTGAAGCGGGAGCTTTAGCCACCGGTTCAGAGAACCGACATATTGATAAATTAGACATGTGCAACTCCTGGGTATCTTTATTGAGGAAACGTTTCGCCACACAGTGGCTTCATAAGCTGCTTCTCTGCCCATATGCCGTATTCTATTCAAGATTGATGGACTGACCACATCGACTCAAGGTTGAGGGACTGATTACCTCATTCCCCTCCTGTTCTTCAAGATTCTCCTTGGTATGGACTGATGAAGCCACTGTGTGGCGAAACGTTTCCTCAATAAAGATACCCAGGAGTTGCACATGTGTCTAATTTATCAACGTCTGGGAATGTTTGGAATCTCACTGCCCGAGTCCATACCGCAACTAAATAAGAAATGCAAGGATAGGCTAAATGCTCTCGAAGCTGTTACTGACTGCAACACCAACTATGGTGCTAATGTTGCTGGCTACAACACCAACTATGGTGCTAATGTTGCTGGCTACAACACCAACTATGGTGCTAATGTTGCTGACTGCAACACCAACTATGGTGCTAATGTTGCTGGCTACAACACCAACTATGGTGCTAATGTTGCTGGCTACAACACCAACTATGGTGCTAAGGTTGCTGACTGCAACACCAACTATGGTGCTAATGTTGCTGGCTACAACACCAACTATGGTGCTAATGTTGCTGGCTACAACACCAACTATGGTGCTAATGTTGCTGGCTACAACCCCAACTATGGTGCTAATGTTGCTGGCTACAACACCAACTATGGTGCTAATGTTGCTGGCTGAAACACCAACTATGGTGCTAATGTTGCTGACTACAACACCAACTATGGTGCTAATGTTGCTGGCTGAAACACCAACTATGGTGCTAATGTTGCTGGCTGCAACACCAACTATGGTGCTAATGTTGCTGGCTGCAACACCAACTATGGTGCTAATGTTGCTGGCTGCAACACCAACTATGGTGCTAATGTTGCTGGCTACAACACCAACTATGGTGCTAATGTTGCTGGCTGCAACACCAACTATGGTGCTAATGTTGCTGGCTACAACACCAACTATGGTGCTAATGTTGCTGGCTACAACACCAACTATGGTGCTAATGTTGCTGGCTACAACCACAACTATGGTGCTAATGTTGCTGACTACAACCACAACTATGGTGCTAATGTTGCTGGCTACAACACCAACTATGGTGCTTATGTTGCTGGCTACAACCACAACTATGGTGCTAATGTTGCTGGCTACAACCACAACTATGGTGCTAATGTTGCTGGCTACAACCACAACTATGGTGCTAATGTTGCTGGCTACAACCGCAACTATGGTGCTAATGTTGCTGGCTACAACCACAACTATGGTGCTAATGTTGCTGGCTACAACCGCAACTATGGTGCTAATGTTGCTGGCTACAACCACAACTATGGTGCTAATGTTGTTGGCTACAACCGCAACTATGGTGCTAATGTGAGAATCGTGAGAATGATGTACATAGCCAATGTTAGATCCTTAATTAATTATGCTGCTCCCTTGTTGATAGGAGCTAGAGAAAGTTCTATCCGACCCTTGGAGTTAATGCAGAATGAAGCTCTCAGAATTATTCTTGGCTGTCCCAAATATACAAAGGTTCTTAATATGAGGAAGGATCTTGGTAGTTCTAGTACCAGTGATAGGATTGTTGAGATTAACACTGTACTCGGTATTAGAATGTTGAGAAATGAACCAGAAACTGTCACAATGAATCTTACTAAATAAACCATATCACGGGTGGGGGTTTGAAGCCGATGTCAGAAAGTCTCAAAAACTCTAGACCGTCGTTTTCAGACTCTTTGACCGCGGGTTCAAACCCCGACCGTGGTATGTTTTGTTTGCAATCGTATCATTACGATTTCGTGAGTCATAATCTTAGTGTCTAGAAGTAAATACACACAGATCTAAATGGATTGTGAAACGTGCAATTGCATTAAGTTTTATAACCTGCATGAACTGTATCACTGTAGACAGCAAGAGCATTTCACCCCTCCATGGAAGATGTGTTCATTTAATATCACATACCTGCAAGTCCCTCCCAAGAAGCTCATTTCCTTCCTTAAATCACTTGTTAGTGTTTAATATCTTTATTATGCACCCCATACCCATCCTGTGGGCGGTAGTCACCCCATACCCATCCTGTGGGCGGTAGTCAAAAGATTACAAAGGTACATAATGGATCCAGGGACTGGACCCCAAAGTTATGATAGCTGAACTAGTTACAAAGGTAATTAACTCCAGGTAGATCTGGTCACAATCATGGCAAGTTACAGAGGTAATGAATCAGCTTCACTCCTATACATGGTTACAGTCATGAACAAATTACAAAGTAATGAAGCCACTGATACGTCCACACCTGGTCACAATTGTAATGAGTTATAAATACAAATATTAAGTGGATCATACACCCACACTAGTGCGCGCGCGCACATACACACACGAGGGCGCACGCACGGACATGTGCACACGAGCGTACAAATATATGCATACACACACACACACACCTACACACACACCTACACACCTACACACACACCTACACACAAAAAAAAAGCGATTGAAGATATCATGAAGGTGATAGGCGAGGGGGAAATGACCCAGGTGGCAAATTTTCGAAGATTCGGGTGGTTCACAGAGAAAAGGAATCGGCCTCTTAAAGTAATTTTCAAGGCAGAATCAACCCGAACCATGATCCTGCAGGAGAAAGCACGGCTGAGAGGCAGGCAGGAGTTCATGAGTGTGTACCTCGATTGAGACAGAACACAGGAGGAAAGGAAGACGATGAAATAGAGTTCAGAAACGAAAGGAGAAATGGGAGAAATTAAAAAGGAGAGCAGAATAACCCAGGAACAAGTGGAAGGACAAGCACACCCCCCAGAAACACCTGCAGAAGGACCCCAGCCACGACACCCCCCCCCCAAGGCAACTGAACAATCCAAACCAACCATCACACACCGATCCCTCTGTTCCCACCCCCCGCACCACAGTTACAGTATTAAAACAGAAGTTGAAGGTTTGGTACAAAAAATGCAGATGGATTAACGATAAACATGGGGAAAATGGCAAGAAAGAATCAATGAGAAGTCCCCAGACTCATAGCAGTTACAGAGACAAAACTCACGGG
Source organism: Cherax quadricarinatus (assembly GCF_026875155.1). NCBI lineage: Eukaryota > Metazoa > Arthropoda > Malacostraca > Decapoda > Parastacidae > Cherax > Cherax quadricarinatus. The sequence goes on from NC_069457.1 coordinate 3,592,701, forward strand.
GACAATAACAGATGCAATCTTCCCACTAGGATACCAGATCATGAGGAAAGATAGAAGGGGCAGAGGGGGAGGTGGGGTTGCTCTGCTAGTAAAAAACAGATGGAAATTCGAGAAAATGGAAGGCATAGATGAGATGGGAGAAAGACTACATAGTAGGTACACTTCAGTCTGGGGAACACAAGGTGGTCATTGCAGTGAAATATAAATCAGGTCACTTGTTCTATCTAGGCTGGAATATTGCTGCACACTAACAGCACCTTTCAAGGCAGGTGAAATTGCCGACCTAGAAAATGTACAGAGAACTTTCACGGCGCGCATAACGGAGATAAAACACCTCAATTATTGGGAGCGCTTGAGGTTCCAAAAACCTGTATTCCCTGGAACGCAGGGGGGAGAGATACATGATTATATACACCTGGAAAATCCTAGAGGGACTAGTACCGAAACTTGCACACGAAAATCACTCATTACGAAAGCAAAAGACTTGGCAGACGATGCACCACCCCCCCAAATGAAAAGCAGGGGTGTCATTAGCACGTTAAGAGACCATACAATAAGTGTCAGGGGCCCGAGACTGTTCAACTGCCTCCCAGCACACATAAGGGGGATTACCAACAGACCCCTGGCAGTCTTCAAGCTGGCACTGGACAAGCACCTAAAGTCAGTTCCTGATCAGCCGGGCTGTAGCTCGTATGTTGGTTTGCGTGCAGCCAGCAGCAACAGCCTGGTTGATCAGGCTCTGATCCACCAGGAGGCCTGGTCTCAGACCGGGCCGCGGGGGCGTTGACCCCCGGAACTCTCTCCAGGTAAACTCCAGGTAAACAGAACTGCAGGAGGCCAAGAGAGGAATATGAAGAGAGCAACAGAGCAATGGTGGACACACTTGCTGAGGTAGCAAGAAGAGCTCACTCCAGCAGAGCAAAGTTGCTGGTTATGGGGGATTTCAACCACAGGGAGATTGACTGGGAAAACCTGGAGCCACATGTGGGTCCCGAAACATGGAGAGCCAAGATGATGGACGTGGTGCTGGAAAACCTCATGCACCAACATGTTAAGGACACTGCCAGAGTGAGAGGGGAGGATGAACCAGCAAGATTGGACCTTGTGTTCACCCTGGGTAGTTCAGACTGAGGACATCATGTATGAGTCCCCTAGGAGCTAGCGACCACGTGGTTCTGTGCTTTGAATATATAGTAGAGCTGCAAGTGGAGAGAGTAACAGGAGTTGAATGGGAAAAGCCTGACTATAAAAGAGGGGACTACATAGGGTTGAGGAACTTCCTGCAGGAGGTCCAGTGGGACAGAGAACTGGCAGGAAAGCCAGTAAATGAAATGATGGAATATGTAACAACAAAATGCAAGGAGGCAGTGGAAAGGTTTATTCCCAAGGGCAACAGAAACAACGGGAAGACCAGAACGAGCCCCTGGTTTACCCGACGGTGTAAGGAGGCAAAAACAAAGTGCAATAGAGAATGGAAAAAATACAGAAGGCAGAGAACACACGAAAATAGGGAGATCAGTCGCAGAGCCAGGAACGAGTATGCACAGGTAAGGAGGGAGGCCCAGCGACAGTATGAAAATGACATAACATCGAAAATCAAGACTGACCCGAAACTGTTGTATAGCCACATCAGGAGGAAGACAACAAAGACCAGGTGATCAGATTAAGGACAGAAGGGGGAGAACTCACAAGAAATGATCAGGAGGTATGTGAGGAGCTAAACAGGAGATTTAAGGAAGTTTTCACAGAGACAGGAAGGGCTGTGGGAAGTCAGTACAGAAGGGAACATCAAGAGGGAATATACCACCAAGTGTTGGATGACATACGAACAACCGAGGAGGAGGTGAAGAAGCTGCTAAGTGACCTTGATACCTCAAAGGCGATGGGACCGGACATCTCCCCATGGGTCCTTAGACAAGGAGCAGAGATGCTGTGTGTGCCTCTAACCACAATCTTCAACACATCCGTTGAAACTGGGCAACTACCTGAGAAATGGAAGACAGCAAATGTAGTCCCCATATTTAAGAAAGGAAACAGAAACGAAGCGCTAAACTACAGACCTGTGTCTCTGACATGTATTGTGTGCAAAGTCATGGAGAAGATTATCAGGAGGAGAGTGGTCGAGCACCTGGAACGGAACAAGATTATAAATGAAAACCAGCATGGGTTCATGGAAGGCAAATCTTGTATCACAAACCTCCTGGAGTTTTATGACAAGGTAACAGAAGTAAGACACGAGAGAGAGGGGTGGGTTGATTGCGTTTTCCTAGACTGCAGGAAGGCCTTTGACAGTTCCCCACAAGAGATTAGTGCAGAAGCTGGAGGATCAGGCGCATGTAACGGGGAGGGCACTGCAGTGGATCAGGGAATACCTGACAGGGAGGCAGTAACGAGTCATGGTACGTGAAGAGGTATCACAGTGGGCACCTGTGACGAGCGGGGTCCCACAGGGGTCAGTTCTAGGACTAGTGCTATTTTTGATATATGCGAACATGATGGAAGGAATAGACTCTGAAGTGTCCCTATTCGCAGATGTGAAGTTGATGAGAAGAATTAAATCGGATGAGGATGAGGCAGGACTGCAAAGAGACCTGGACAGGCTGGACATGTGGTCCAGAAACTGGATTCTCGAATTCAACCCTGCCAAATGCAAAGTCATGAAGACTGGGGAGGGGCAAAGAAGACCGCAGACAGAGTATAGGCTAGATGGACAAGGACTACAGACCTCACTCAGGAGAAATATCTTGGGGTGACCATAACACCGAGCACATCACCGGAGGTACACATCAACCAAATGACTGCTGCAGCATACGGGCGCCTGGCAAACCTGAGAATAGCATTCCGATACCTTAATAAGAAATCGTTCAAGACACTGTACCCTGTGTATGTTAGGACCATACTGGAGTATGCAGCACCAGTCTGGAACCCACACCTGGTCAAGCACGCCAAGAAGTTAGAGAAAGTACAAAGGTTTGCAACAAGGCTAGTCCCAGAGCTCAAGGGAATGTCGTACGAGGAAAGGTTAAGGGAAATCGGACTGACGACACTGGAGGACAGAAGGGTCAGGGGAGACATGATAACGACATACAAGATACTGCGGGGAATAGACAAGGTGGACAGACAGGATGTTCCAAAGAGGGGACACAGAAACAAGGGGTCACAATTGGAAGCTGAAGACTCAGACGAGTCACAGGGACGTTAGGAAGTATTTCTTCAGTCAGAGTCGTCAGGAAGTGGAATAGCCTAGCAAGTGAAGTAGTGGAGGCAGGAACCATATATAGTTTTAAGAAGAGGTATGACAAAGCTCAGGAAGCAGAGAGGGAGAGGACCTAGTAGCGATCAGTGAAGAGGCGGGGCCAGGAGCTGAGTCTCGACCCCTGCAACCACAAATGAGTACACACACACACACACACACACACACACACACACACACACACACACATACACATACAGACACACACACACACAGACACACACAGACGGTAATGCTTTATTTACAGGTAGCAAAGTCAGGGTATTTCTCCAGAATGGTCTGTAATATACCACTGTGGATAAAATACTTTGCCATTTCTTGAACATTTCTGAGTGAGTTGTTTCTAAATTCATTAATTTTATCACACTCCAGTACATAATGACGCAGGGTGTGACAATAGTCCATCTGGCAAAGTTTACATTTCGTTTGGTCTACATCTGGTGGTGGTGATTTAACCTGCCAAAGATACTTGTAACCCAGCCGGAGCCGGGCGGTAGTGACACCCGAGTGTCTTATCTTGTTGGATGCACCATAGACATGTGGCTCCTCAAAAAGCAACTGCTGAAGAGGAAATTTCTCGCCTAGCTGGCAGTAATATACACTGGTAGTTATATACACTGATGGATCTAAACAGGAGTCTTCTGGCAGGGCTGCATCTCCTCTTGTTGCCACCTCCCTAGTTAAGAACCATAATAAACTTATTGAGTTAGGCATAAGAATTAACAACTGGGCGTCTACATTGCAAACTGAATTGTTTGCAATCCTAATGGTGCTAAAGCTAACCTATGACACTGAGCTTGACTCTATCATCATTACTGATTCTGTCATCATTGAAGGCTCTTGACTCATATGACTCCAACAACATGCTCATTGGAGAAGCCAGGTATAGTTACTCAAAAATCAGGGACAAAGGAATTAATGTACAGTTGCTATGGATCCCATCACACATTGGATTACTCCTTCATGATAAAGTTGATATGTTAGCCAAGAAGAGTACCCAGAAGGAGAATGTAGAATATAACTTTGGTATAACTGTGTCTAGCATTAGGAATAATATTAGGAGAGAAGTAAATAATGAAAATGATTGTTATAGGAATGCAGTTAGAAGCCTGAGTAGATCTGTAACCCACTATGATAACATGAACGTAGATAAGTATGTTTATGGAGCAACTTGCAATGTGAACAGACTGACTGATGTTGTAGTGGCCAGGCTTAGGCTTGGTTACAAGTACTGACTGATGTTGTAGTGGCCAGGCTTAGGCTTGGTTACAAGTACTGACTGATGTTGTAGTGGCCAGGCTTAGGCTTGGTTACAAGTACTGACTGATGTTGTAGTGGCCAGGCTTAGGCTTAGTTACAAGTACTGACTGATGTTGTAGTGCCAGGCTTAGGCTTGGTTACAAGTACTGACTGATGTTGTAGTGGCCAGGCTTAGGCTTGGTTTACAAGTACTGACTGATGTTGTAGTGGCCAGGCTTAGGCTTGGTTACAAGTACTGACTGATGTTGTAGTGGCCAGGCTTAGGCTTAGTTACAAGTACTGACTGATGTTGTAGTGGCCAGGCTTAGGCTTGGTTACAAGTACTTCTGGCAGTTTGGGAGACACACAGATGATCAAACTAAATGTAAATTATGTGATCAGGCATATGGTCACTGTCTTGAACACTATGTGCTTAATTGTCCACTTAATGAGGAATACAGAGACAGACAGTATAATAACCTATGTGACATGTCAAGATATCTTATTAGTGAAAATAAGATACCAGATATACTAAGCAAATTTCCTAAATTTGCTTGTAACAGATAAGTGAACTATAGATATGTAGATATAAATCCATATGTATTCCTGTTAACTCTTTGGGGCCTAGTTCCTAGGCCTTTTGTGTATCCATATGCTCTCGCGCTACCGTCCACAGGATGGATATGGGGGCGCACAATAAACTAGCCACTTCGGTGGCAAAATCTAAAATCGAGTCTCAGAGCTGTGAACCAAACACTTCCACACATCTAAGAATGTTTGGAAGCACACTGCCTGAGTCCTCAAAGTAATGAACCAAACACTTCGAGTGAGTCCCAATCGGTTTCAGTGACCCTCTTAATTATTCGCCAGAACTCTTCCACCTAATAATCTTCTATTCTACTTCCTTTCTCTCGCTCATTTAAACATGGACTATGAATTTTTTTTGCGAGTGTAAACAAATAACAATATATGGGAACTGGCTTAATGTCTCAGTATTATCCTTGTGTCACGGCTCCCTCCCACCTACTCAGTTCAAACCTTTTTGCCAGCTCGTCTCTGTAATATTAAAATACATGTAAATGAATTAACGAAAATACGATCCAAGGCAACATGCCTACACCCTCGCTTTCCGTGTTCGATTCCTGGCATGGACTGTTTCCCTTACACCTGCTGTCTATGTTCACCCATCAGTAAAATGGGTCCCTGGGTGTTAGTGACTGTGTGGTCGCATCCTGGGTGTTAGTGGACTGTGTGGGTCACATTCTGGGTGCATGGACAGTGTGGGTCCACATCCTGGGTGCTAGTGGACTGGTGTGGTCACATCCTGGGTGTTAGTGGACTGGTGTGGGTCGCATCCTGGTGTTAGTGGACTGGGTGGGTCGCATCCTTGTGTTAGTGGACTGGTGTGGGGTCCATCCATGGTGTTAGTGACTGGTGTGGTCGATCCTGGGTTTAGTGGACTGTTTGGGTCCGCATCCTGGTGTCATGACTGGTGGTGGTCGCATCCTGGTGTCATTGGACTGGTGTGGTCACATCCAGGTGCTTTAGTGGACTGTGGGGTCACATCCTGGTCTATTGACTGGTGTGGTCACATCACATGTGCTATGGACTGGTGGTGGGTCACATCCTGGGTGTTAGTGGACAGGTGTTGGTCCACATCCTGGTTTAGTGGACTGGTGGTGGGTCACATCCTGGGGGGTTATGGACTGGTGGTGGGTCACATCCTGGGTGTTAGTGACACCACAGCACCGTGTCTTCCTTTGCAGATTCACCTCTAATCTGCATGACAGTGTCTTCCATTTGCAGAGACAACTGCAAGGCTCCAGCGGACATCAACCAAATCTTTGCAGTGGGCTGCAAGAAAACAATATGAAGTACAACGTGAGAAAATTTCAATTACTCAGATATGGTAAACACGAGGAATTAAATCTTCATCAAGTACAAAACAAATTCTGGCACAAAATAGAGCGAAAAACAATCCACGTCAAAACTCTGGGAGTGTCATGTCGGAGATCTCACCTGTCAAAGACCATAACATTGTATCAATCGCATCTGCTAAAAAATGAAAGGATGGATAATGAAACCATCAAAACTAGGATGCCAAGCCCATGATGAACACTCTTCAGGTCACTTGTTCAAATCTAGGCTGGAATATTGCTGCACACTACAGCACCTTATCAGGCGGTGAAATTGCCGACCTGAAAAATTACAGAAACCAACACGGCGCGGCATAAACGAGAAAAAACACCTCAATTTACTGGGCAGCGCTTGAGGTTCCTAAACCTGTAATTCCTGGAAAAACCGCCCCCAAAAAAAAAAGGCGGAGAGATACACGATTATATACACCTGGAAAATCCTAGAGGGACTAGTTACCGAACTTGCAACACGAAAATCACACACAAACGGAAAGCAAAAGACTTGGCAGACGGATGCAGCCACCATCCCCCCAATGAAAAGCAGGGTTGACACTAGCAACGTTAAGAACCATATCAATTATGGTCGGGGCCCGAGACTTTCAACTGCCTCCCAGCATACATAAGGGGGATTACCAACAGACCCTGGAAGTCTTTCAAGCTGGCACTGGACAAAGCACCTAAAGTCGTTCCTGACCAGCCGGGCTGGGCCGTACTGTTTGCGTGCAGCCAGCAGTAACAGACTGTTTGATCAGGCTCTGATCCACCAGGAGGCCTGGTCACAGACCGGTCCGTCGGGGGCGTTGTTGACCCCGGAACTCTCCCTTCCAGGTAAACTCCCAGTAAACTGGTGTGTGTCACAACCAGGGACAAAGACTGAACCTAATATTGGCGGAAATGCTCAGCATAAACCAGCGCTTTCTATATAGTAGTATGGTCACTGATGTCCAAGCTATGGTCTGTATAGCCTTTGTACATGTACTGGAGAATAAAGATTAACATTATTAATATATTATTATAACAGATGGATTTATTTTTTCGAGTCGAAGCAGAATGTTAGGAAAATTAATTTTTATCTAATAAATCTATATATATAAATAATATATATATAATATATATATATTCATGGACTAACCATACGGTAATGCTAAGATTATGTTTTTTGAGAATTTTTTTTTTCTTGTAAACAGATAATTAGGAAAGAAAATAGATACAAAACACAGCTTATCTATAAATCTATATTGGCGAATTTTAGTCCATTTCCTTTAAAATTCAAAATGTCCCAAGGGTGGTACACTAACCAAAACACTAACATTGTCACACACACACACACACACACACACACCAGGGGCCAGGAGCTGAGTATCGACCCCTGCAACCACAAATAGGTGAGTACACACCGGACATAACGGAAGGGATAGACTCAAATGCCTTTTTTTATTTGCAGATGAAGTGAAGTTAATGAGAAGAATCAAATCGGATGAGTATCAGTCAAGGACTACAAAGAGACCGGACAGGCTACCAGCCTGGTTCAGCAACTGCTCCTTGAGTTTAACCCTGCCAAATGCAAAGTCATGAAGATTGGGAAGGGCAAAGAAACGCAGAAACAATAAAGTTTAGATGGCCAACGACTGCAAAAACCTCACTCAAGGAAAAAGATCTGGGGGGAGTATAATCACCGAGCATATCTCCGAGGCGCACGTCAATCAGATAACTTGCTGCCTCTACGGGCGCCTGGCAAACCTACGGATAGCGTTTCCGATACCTCAGTAAGGATTCCGTTTAAGACTCTGTATACCATCTACGTCAGGCCCATACTGGAGTATGCAGAACCAGTTTTGGAATTCCACAACCTCAAGTCAATCATGACTCAGAAATTAGAGAAAAGTGCAAAAATTTTGCAACAAACTATACCAACAGAGCTACGGGGATTGTCTACTACGAAAGGATGATGAAACGCACTGACGGACACTGGAGGACAGAGTGTCCAGGGGAGACATGATAACGACATAAAATACTGCTCGAATAGACAAGGAGGACAAAGACGGGAATGTTCCCGAGATGGACCCAGACACAAGAGGTCACAATTGGGAAGTTGAAGACTCAGATGAAACAAAGGGATGTTAGGAAGTATTTCTTCAGTCATAGTGTTTTCAAGCCGTGAATAGCCTAGAAAGTGACGTATTGGAGGCGGGAACCATACATAGTTTTAAAGGCGAGGTATGATAAAGCTCATGGGGCAGGGAGAGAGAGGACTCTAGTAGCAATCAGCGAAGAGAGCGGGGCCAGGAGCTATGATCGAAACCCATGCAACCACAAATAGGCGAGTACAATAGGTGTGCGCACACACACAACACACACAACCACTGCTACACAATAAACCGATGAGGATCTGAGGACATGAAGCAAGGTTGTGATTGGAGAGACTACATTGTAGGAACAATATCCAGTCCGGAGAACAAAGTAGTCATTGAGTGATGTAATAACTGTTGTGATAGAAACACAGGCCCTTATCTCTAGCTTTATTGAACAATAGAAAATCTTCATAGTAACTTCTCAACAACAAAATATAATGACTAGAACATCTAATAATGGGCTTCTACAGGGATGGTGATGTCTGCATATTCAAGAGAAAATGTTTATAACACAGGCCACATATTTACAACTCACCACTAACCTGCATCGGAGATAATGGATAAAGTATGAGAGAATCACACATCCATATGTTTGTGCCCCATGACGCACGCCAAACTGTTGTTGTTTTAAGGGCCCCTAGAGGTGGTGCAGTATTATCCTGCTGCTGCCCCACAGGATCAGTATCACTACAATCTCCCCCTTCTAAATTATCAGAGACAGTAATCACCCAAACTGTTTAGGAGGGCGACGTTACACGTCCCGACCTTCGTAGCCCTGGAGCCTCTTCCCCAGGTTCGATATTCTCCAGCGGGTTTGGATTTAACGGCTGAGCAGAATCCTCTATTTCCCATAGGGGTAGTCTCAAGGGCTTTCCAGGAGAAAAACGAAGCATCTTTCACATCTATTGGTGTACTTGAGATTCCACACTAATAGGGATTTTCAAACTGGGGCTAAATTCTTGTAGATACTGTAGTCCTCTCGTCTGTCAACCATTTTGTAGCGAATGTGCGTAATGGTGGATTAGCTTTGCAGGACTCTACCTCTTCCACTAAAGGATGATCTCCGTCTTGTTCATCCGTACGGTTGAGCTCTTCAGGAAACGGTCCAGATGACAAAACCAAGGTGGCACGGAGGCTCCCGTACAGGAACGACGTTAATAGTTTTAGGAGTCTTTTAATGAGGTTTGCCCATTAGTAGCTGTGCACAGCAGTGATTAATAGAGTGAATGCATCAGGTAGGAAAACAGTTTGCCATTGGTTGAACTGGTTGGATTGCGCGACTTAATGTCTTTGTAACTGCCCTTCCATTATTAAGTACCATTGAACACGCAGCCACTTGACCATTGCCTTGAGGGTTGTACTTGTTGTTCTGCTGCAGGCAATCCCTTTGCTAGCCAAAAACTCCTTGAATTCTTACACATGAACGAGGATCCCGCTGTCTGAAATGGAATATAAGCCTGGCATAAGTACCAAAAATAGAGAACAACCTGCGAAAGACGAACTAATAACAGTTGAAGCAGCCATATTTCACAGGGGAATACAAAAAGGGAAACCTTGAATATCCTCTACTCATGTTTAAGGAAATAACCTATTCTGATTGTGCTTGGTAGAGGTCCTTTGAAATCTATAGTCAATCTTCGAAAGGCTGGTGGATTTTATGAAGATGATCTTCTCTGGCTGTGAAAGTTTGGCTTGCACTCTGCACTACTCTGCATCTCTGATCACCTGTCGCACATCTCCACAGAGTAGGCATGTTCTTTGATTTGACAAAATGTACAGCGTTAACTCCCTGGGGACACAAAGCCTTGTGAAGCTGAGAGTGGTTTGCAAATCATGACATGCGCTCCGAGCATTTGGACCTAAGAAATGCATCAGGGAGATGTTCTCTTGACCCGGTCGTACATAATATCAAAGTCATAACAGCTATAGTTCCATCCTCCAAGTAATATCTTTCATTCTTTTAATCTAAAATTTTGTGCCTCTTGTGAACATAATACATCACGACCGTTGGTCAGTCCTTATGGTAATTACTACCAGTTATATAATGCCTCCAGTGGCGAACTGCTTCTATGATGGCCCTGGGCTTCCTTTTCTCTACAGCACATAAACATGGCTCTGATCCTTGAAAAGTTCTCGAAAAGAAGGCTATGGTCGTCCTTCCGAGATTAAGAACTGCACAATGGCAAGTCATATGCATCGTTTCCACTTCGATGGTAGGGCTCATCAATGGCTTGAACTACTGAGTTTTTCAATGTCCTGTTTGAGAGTATGGAAAGCGGCTTCTGCTTACTTTGACACAGAAATGTGGTAGCACTCAATGGGCGGACTTTACTTGAATAGTTTGTAGATCCATTGTGAGTATAACAAAGAGACCTGAGAGTCTTCGAGTGACTTTTTGTCTTGAGACATTGGAATTCCCGTAGAGTCGAATCGTCAGGTCTGGCATATTGAACCTCCTTCACTAATAACCAAGGATGCTAGCCTTTTAGTTGAAAAAGTGAAACTTTTTCCTCATTGTAACTGATGATATTTCTTCTTGCGGCTTCCAAAAACTTATCAAGTTTGTCACAATGTTCCTCCTTGTCTTGCCACAAATGGGTAACTTATCTAAATACTCGAAGTCCCAGAGTTGCTCTTCCTGAATAGTGAATCCATAATTCGTTGGATGCATGCTACCCCATTGGTGACTCCAAAAGGGGCTTCTTGTAATGCTGATCAGCCATCACTAGCCTGAAACGCTGTGTATGTTTTATCTTCATTCCTTATAGGGACTTATGATAGGCACTCTGCAGATCAATGTGCTAAACAACAGTACTGAGCAATTTTGTTCACTGTAATCTTCATTCGAGGTAGAGGGATACCCATCAAGAAGTGTAAATTTGTGATTGTCTCAAGTAATCGATAGCCTGTCTCCGTTTCCTATAACCAACTTTAACAACATCAACCTGTGCACTCATGGGAATCACTACTCGTATCTATAATACGCCTCCTTCATCACCTCTGATTTTCTTTCTCAATGAACACCGATCCTCATAAGAATAATGGCGCGGACTTTAGCTGATATAGAGGCAATCCGCGTAATGATTTGCAACAGCTTTTGTGGTCTACCCTTAAAGTGCTAAGCCCACAGACAACAAGAGGGAGGGCAGTTCACCTCCATATGTTAAAGGTGACACTACCATGCAGCTCTGAAGTCCTGACCAAGGATAACATCAAGCACAGTTGTGCAGAATAGCTAAATTACATCTTGATAACCTTTCCATTAACTCTGAGATTTACCTACAAAACCCTAAGGTCTAATAGAGAAGATGTTGATTGCCATGGAAACGGTACCTGAGAGTGATGTAGAGTCAAGGAGAGCCGTTTAACTAAGTCAATGGTATGATGAAACTCCTGAGCTGCCACTATCAATAAACATCTACTTCGTTCCTTTGATTAATACTTTCATCCAACTTGTCCTTTGACAGTGAATTTGGAGTAGCCGCAGAAGCACTGTGCTAGAGTCCGCATGATCACGGAAGTGTGAGCACACTCTTGTTGTTGCATTAGCACACAAACTTAAGCAAAGTTACCTTTCTTGTGGCATTTATGGCACCATTGCTTCACTGAGCAGGACACTTTGGACGGATGTCTTGACAAACCACAAAAAACACACCGTACCTGCTGCTGCTGTCACAGGGAGGAAGGTTCCCCATAACCTTCATTGCAAGAGTCTTGGTCAGGAATTGCAGCACTTAACCACTCGAGAAGGCTGAGTGTACTGTATACTTCAGAATTCTTCTGGGCTGAATCAGAGCTCTTGCCTGTCAACGGCAGCGTAAAGAATTTTATTCTCCGAAAATAAACGCTGCCTTATTATTGGTGATTGCAGGCCACTGTAAAAGCTCATCCCTATGGACTCTTCACATACAGAGCATCTGTCCACTGCTTGGAAGTGACAGTCCTTACCTAAAATTTTTCAGTGCTTGAAAGTATTCCTCTAAGGACTTCATCCAAACTGCTGGCGGCGAGTCCAAGGCGATAGCGGTTCAAAGATTTCATTTGTAGGTTTAATTTACTGAGACTTGAGGGTTTTGATAGCATTTCTTCGTATATTACACTCAGAAATAGCCTCATATATCTTAGGTACACAAAATTATGAGCAAGACTTAGTTTTATCTAGATCTACTTATGAAGGGCTCCCAAGAATTTTCAAATCCTTAAACCATGCTCCATTCCTGATCAGCCGTTAGATAAGCTGGGGTCACAGTCTACCTCTCAGTTTCAGTAAACGCTCCATGTTTTGATGTAGTCAAGCGCAGACACCACAGTAGCCCAGATTCTATGTTCAATAAATTGGTTGTGATATGAAACCCAGGGCCCTTAATCTCTAGGCTTATTGAACATAGAATCTTCATAGTACTTACTGCAACAACAAAATAACATGTCTAGTATACATCTAATAATGGCTTCTACAGGATTGTGATGCTGCATATTCAATAGAAAAGTTATAACTACAGCCAAATATTTAAACTCACCATGTAATCTGCATCGGTGATAAATGGATAAAGTAGGAGAGAATCACACACCATAGTAGTGGTGCCCAAGACGCACGCCAAACTGGTTTTGTTGTTAAGGGTGCCTCCTAGAGGTGGTGCAGTAATTATCCTGCTGCTTGCTCCCACAGGACCATTAACACTACAATAACCCACCGACAGAACTGCAGGAGGCCAAGAGAGGAGTAAACTAAAAAACCAACAGGGTGATGTGCCACACTGGCTTATGTGGCAAAAGAAGCTCACTCTAGCAGAGCAAATTTACTGTAATGGGCGATTTCCAACCACAGGGAGATCGACTGGGAAAATCCTGAGCCACATGGGGACCCGAAACCTGAGAGGCCTAGATGATATGGGTACTGAAACCTCGTGCATCATGTTTAGGGAAACTACCAGAGTAGAGAGGAGATACTCAGCAGACTGTATCTTGTGTCATCTGAGCAGTTTCAGACATGAGGACATCACTTACCGAGAGGGCCCCCTGGAGCTAGCGATCACTGGTTCTGACTAGTTTTGATATATATAGAGTTTACAAGTGAGAAGGTAACAGGAACCGAAGTGGGAATAGCCAAACTATTAAGAGGGGACTACACAGGTATAAGGAACTTCCTGCGGAGGTTCATGGGACAGAGAACTGGTAGGAAAAATCAGTAGCGAGATGGATTATGTAGCAACAAATGCAAGGAGGCAGAGACAAGGTTTTTTCCCAAGGGAAATAGAAATAATAGGAAGATCGAAGCGAGTCCTTGTTACCCGAATGTGTAGTGAGGCAAAAACTAAGTGCAAGCCAAGAATGGAAAAGGCACAGTAGCACAGACCCATGAAAATAAGGTGATTAGTAGAAACCAGAAACGAGTATGCACAGATAGAGGAATGAGGCCCAGCGTCCAGTACGAAAACGACATAGCACGAAAGTCAAGTCAGACCCTTTTGAAACTGCGTATAGCCACATTAGAGGAAGACAACAGTCCGAATACCAGTGATAATGGGCTGAGGAAAGAAGTGTGGAGAACTCACAAGAACGATCAAGATGGGATGTGAGGAAATCACCTGAGATTTAAGATAGTATTTTACAGAGAAGAACAGGAAGAGCCTCTGGGGGACAGACCAATGGGGACACCAGCAAGGAATATACCAAAAAAGTGTTGGATGACATGCATACAAATGAGGAGGAGGTGAAGAAGCTGCTAAGGGACATCGATACCTCAAAAGGCAATGTGAACCGGACATCTCCCCGTGGGTCCTTTGAAGATGAGTGGATATGCTGTGTGGTGGCCACTTAACACAATCTTCAACATATCCCCTGGAAACTGGGCAACTACCAGAGGTATTAAGACGGCAAATTTAGTTCCCATTTTTAAAAAAAGAAGGAGACAGAAAAGAGGCACTAGCCTATAGACCTGTGTATTGACGTGTATAGTAACAAATTATGAGAAGATTATCAGAGGAGAGTGGTGGAGCACCTGTCAACGAACAAGATATAAACACCAACAGCACGGATTTTCATGGAAAGTCATCCGTGTCACAAACCTTCTGAGTTTTATGATAAAGTAACAAAAGTAAGACACGAAGAGAGAAGGGTGGTTGATTGCATGCTTCTTGAGACTGTAGGAAGCCTTTTGACAGTTCCCCTCTCAAGAGATTAGTCAGAATGGGACGATCCACTGCGTCATATAAACAGGAAGGCACGGCAATGATCAATAGAATACCTACTGGAGCACAACGATTCATGTACATAATAGGGTATCACAGGGGTGCTAACCGTATGTCGAGCGGTTCCCCACAGGGTCGGTCTAAGTCAAATCTATTTTTTAGTTTATTGAAATAATGTTGGGTTAAACTCAATGTTGGAGTCGCTGATGTAAGTTATTGGAGAAATTATAATTCTGTAGGTAGCAGGTGAGGACTTCTTAGAGGCATGGACTGACGGGGTCACCTGGTCCAGAACCTCTCGAATTTAAACCAGACAAATCAGTCATGACATTAGGGGAAGGGCACAGAAGACCGCAGACGATTATAGGCTAGTTGGCCAAATACTGCAACCTCGCTCATGGAGAAAGATCTTGGCGAGTATAACACCGAGCATGTCTCCGAACACAACATCAACCAGATAACTGCTGCAGCATATGAGCTCCCTGGCAAACCTGAGAACAGCGTTCAGATACCATAGCAAGGAATCGTTCCAAGACACTGTACACCGTGTACGTCAGGCCCATACTGGAGTATGCAGCACTTGTTTGGAACCCGCACTTGATCAAGCACGTCAAGAAATTAGAGAAAGTGCAAAGGTTTGCGACAAGGTTAGTTCCAGAGCTAAGGGGGATGTCCTATGAAGAAAGATTAAGGGAAATCGGCCTGACGACACTGGAGGACAGGAGGGTAAGGGGAGACATGATAACGACATATAAAATTCTGCGTGGAATAGACAAGGTGGACAAGGACAGGATGTTCCAGGGAGGGGACACATAAACAAGAGGCCACAATTGGGAGTTGAAGACTCATCTGAGTCAAAGGGATGTTAGGAAGTATTTCTTCAGTCAGAGTTGTCAGGTAGTGGAATATCCCTAGAAAGTGACGTAGTGGAGGCAGGAACCATACATAGTTTTAAGACGAGGTATGATAAAGCTCATGGAGCAGGAAGAGAGGACCTAGTAGCAACCAGTGAAGAGGCGGGGCTAGGAGCCAAGACTCGACCCCTGCAACCACAAATAGGTGAGCACACACACACACACACACACACACACACACACAAATCCTGCGTCACAAACCTACTGAAGTTTTATGATAAAGTAACAGAAGACACGAGAGAGAGGGGTGGGTTGATTGCATTTTCTTGGACTGCAGGAAGGCCTTTGACACAGTTCCTTACAAGAGATTAGTGCAGATGCTGGAGGATCAGGCGCATATAACAGGAAGGGCACTGCAATGGATCAGGGAATACCTGACAGGGAGGCAACAACGAGTCATGGTACGTGAAGAGGTATCACAGTGGGCACCTGTGACGAGCGGGGTCCCACAGGGGTCGGTCCTAAGACCAGTGCTATTTTTAGTATATGTGGTATGATGGAAGGGTTAGACTCAGAAGTGTCCCTGTTCGCAGATGATGTGAAGTTAATGAGGAGAATTAAATCAGATGAGGATCAGGTAGGACTCCAAAAAGACCTGGACAGGCTGGACACCTGGTCCAGCAGCTGGCTTCTCTAATTTAACCCCGCCAAATGGAAAGTTATGAAAATCCGGGAAGAGCAAAGAAGACCGCAGATGGAGTATAGGCTAAGTGGCCAAAGACTGCAACCCTCACTCAAGGAGAACGATCTTGGGGCGAGTATAACACCGAGCATGTCTCCGGAAGCACACATCAACCAGATAACTGCTGCAGCATATGGGCGCCTGGCAAACCTGAGAATAGCATTCCGATATTTTAGTAAGGAATCGTTCAAGACACTGTACACCGTGTACGTCAGGCCCATACTGGAGTATGCAGCACCTGTTTGGAACCCACACTTGATCAAGCACGTCAAGAAATTAGAGAAAGTGCAAAGGTTTGCGACAAGGTTAGTTCCAGAGCTAAGGGGAATGTCCTATGAAGAAAGATTAAGGGAAATCGGCCTGACAACACTGGAGGACAGGAGGGTAAGGGGAGACATAACATACAAAATACTGCGTGGAATAGACAAGGTGGACAGAGACAAGATGTTCCAGAGATGGGACATAGAAACAAGGGGTCATAGTTGGAAGCTGAAGACCCAGATGAGTCAAAGGGATGTTAGGAAGTATTTCTTCAGTCAGAGTAGTCAGGAAGTGGATTAGCTTAGCAAGTGAGGTAGTGGAGGCAGGAACCATACATAGCTTCAAGATGAGGTATGATAAAGCTCATGGAGTATGGAGAGAGAGGATCTAGTAGCACTCAGTGAAGAGGCGGAGCCAGGAGCCGAGTATCGACCCCTGAAATCACAATTAGGTGTGTACACACACATACACACAGTGGTGGCGGGTGGCAAAGTCATGAAGATTGGGGAAAGTCAAAGAAGACCACAGACTGAGTACAGCCTAGGTGGCCAGACTACAAACCTCACTCACGGAAAAGGACCTTGGGGTGAATTTAATACCGAGCACATCTCCTGAAGCGCACATCAACCAGATGACTGCTACAGCATATGGGCGCCTAGCAAACCTGAGAATAACGTTCCGATACTTCAGTAAGGAATCGTTCAAGACTCTGTACACCGTGTACGTTAGGCCCATATTGGAGTATGCAGCACCAGTTTGGAACCTACACCTGGCCAAGCACGTAAAGAAATTAAAGAAAGTGAAAAGGTTTGCAGCAAGACTAGTCCTGGAGTTTAGGGTAATGTCCTACGAGGAGAGGTTAAGGGAAATCGACCTGACAACACTGGAGGACAGGAGGGATAAGGGGGCATAATACAAAAAATACTGAAAGGAATTGACAAGGTGGACCGAGACAATGTTCCAGAGATGGGACACAGCAACAAGGGGTCACAGTTGGAAGTTGAAGACTCAGATGGGTTACAGCGATGTTAGGAAGTATTTCTTCAGAGTTGTCAGGAAGTGGAGCAATCTGGAGAGTGATGTAGTGGAGGCAGGATCCATATATAGCTTTAAGAAGAGGTATGATTAAGTTCATGGAACAGTGACAGAATGGACCTAGTAGCGACCAGTGAAGAGGCGGGGCCAAGAGCTTTAAATCGACCCCTGGAACTTGAATTACGTGAATTAGGTGAGTACACAAACACATACAAGCAAGTTGAAGAGGTAGCGGCAAGTCGAAGAGGCGGGGCCAGGAGCTATGAATCGACCCCTGCAACCAATTAGGTGACTACACACAAGTACATCAACAATGTGCTACACATCATCCGTCGTACTGCAAGACGCGCTACAACACAGCGACAGCATCAACCAAGATTCCTCCGGTGGTAACAGGTACACATTAACACCACAACGATGCTCGTTACGCAGGCAAATGGCCCGTTGCCTCTCCGCCTTCAACCTTTACTGGAGGACGCAATCAATTTTTTTGTCTGTGTTTCAGAGTCTGACCTCGACTCTGACTGCTCTTGTGGAAGTCGTCACATTTCCTCAGCTGATGATATAATTACCAGGGACATATAATGGGTTTTTTGGCCCTGGGTAATTTTCCTACTCATGAACCCTCATTTTTTTGTTCTCGACAGATGAATCTGTCGAAATTAAAATACGTTGATGCTGGTGAAGGATTCTTGATCCAAGATATTGGAGCTATCTTCCCATGCACAACTGTACACCGTAGCTCGGCTGCTAGAGCACTCAACTCACACCTAAGGTAACGTAACGCAACGCAATCTAACCTAACGTAACGCAACCTTACCTAACGTAATCTAAACTAACCTAAACTAACCTAACGTAACCTAACGTAACCTAACGTATGGTATTTAAATCAAATGTGACTGATTCCTATCCAGATTTGTCACTTATTTTCTGACTTGTCTCCAGACACCACTGGAACAATACACAAATATAACCTCACGCAGACACCACTGGAACAATACACAAATATAACCTCACGCAGACACCACTGGAACAATACACAAATATAACCTCACGCAGACACCACTGGAACAATACACAAATATAACCTCAGACACCACTGGAACAATACACAAATATAACCTCACACAGACACCACTGGAACAATACACAAATATAACTCACCAGACACCACTGGAACAATACACAAATATAACCTCAGACACCACTGGAACAATACACAAATATAACCTCACACACACCACTGGAACAATACACAAATATAACCTCAGACACCACTGGAACAATACACAAATATAACCTCACACACACCACTGGAACAATACACAAATATAACCCCACAACACCACTGGAACAATACACAAATATAACCTCAGACACCACTGGAACAATACACAAATAAACCTCAACAACACCACTGGAACAATACACAAATATAACCTCACACCACTGGAACAATACACAATATAACCTCACACACCACTGGAACAATACACAAATATAACCTCACACAGACCACTGGAACAATACACAAATATAACCTCACGCAACCACTGGAACAATACACAAATATAACCTCACACACCACTGGAACAATACACAAATATAACCTCACACAGACACCACTGGAACAATACACAAATATAACCTCACACACACCACTGGAACAATACACAAATATAACCTCACACACCACTGGAACAATACACAAATATAACCTCACACACCACTGGAACAATACACAAATATAACCTCACACACCACTGGAACAATACACAAATATAACCACAGACACCACTGGAACAATACACAAATATAACCTCACACACCACTGGAACAATACACAAATATAACCTCAGACACCACTGGAACAATACACAAATATAACCTCAGACACCACTGGAACAATACACAAATATAACCTCAGACACCACTGGAACAATACACAAATATAACCTCAACAGCATGACACAAATTTATCACACACCACTTGGATACCAATATAACTACACCATGAAAACCTAAATCCACACACGGTCCTATCTCAACACGGCCGGGGACAATACCCACAGGATATAGCTCCCGGCATGAACCCCAAGTATAAACCCACGTGGAAGCGATACCCAAATATAATACCACACTGGACAATACACAATATAAGCTCCGACACGGACTCCAGTATAGGCCCCACCAGTGGAACCCCAGATATAACCGCACTACACCCCGGTATAACCTCCACCCTGGGACATACACAAGTAACTACACCACGGGCATATCCATAATAAGCCACTGGGACTTGACCCACAATATAACTCCACAGCGGCATTACACCATATAGCTCCGCACGCGTGGAACAACCAATATAAGCCCACTGGGACGTTACCCAAATATAGGCCCCTGGGAGCGATACACAAGTATACGACCCCTGGGAACGTTATCCAGTATAGGACACGACAGAGGGCGTTGCCCCCAGAAATAACGGCGCCGCGGGCGGGGGGCGTTGACCCAGGTATAGGCCGCGGGGGCGTTGACCCAGTATAGGCCGCGGGGGCGTTGATCCCAGGTATAGGCCACGGGGGCGTTGCCCCAGGTATAGGCCGCGGGGGCGTTGACCCCAGGTATAGGCCGCGGGGGTGTTGATCCCAGGTATAGGCCGCGGGGGCGTTGATCCCAGGTATAGGCCGCGGGGGCGTTGATCCCAGGTATAGGCCGCGGGGGCGTTGATCCCGGAAGCCACCTCCCCCAGGTATACCCCAGGCACCCATGGTTTACCGCTGACGGTAATTGGCCACTGTTCCAATAACTTTACCAGGTATTAGCGTTGAATAAGGCCGGGCGTTGATCCCATATTACATAGTGGATACTTATGTAAGTGTAAGGTATACGTAGCGTTTACCAGCAGGACTACGGACGGGAGGGCGATTGATCCCTATGGGGGGTTGATTACGTTGGCGCGGGGCTTGATCCATATACTGGAGATGAACTTTTGACACATTTGGCGCTGTTGATCCCAAATGTTGAATATCCCTGTGGGCGTTTTCCCAGTTATCGTGACGTAATTCAGACACCGCAACCAGGTCTAATTTTACAAACTAATTTCTGCCACACTCAAAAATTCTATTTAGATTTCAAGGCGACCGTTGTGGCCACATCATGTATAGGGAACTTATGTAATGGTTGTTACTGCTGGCTTACGAATCCAAGACAGACCACGACGGGCGGTGAACCTAGTTTGTTAGTGCTTGGTCCTATCCGAGCATTGAAACTGCCATTGGGATCCATGTTGCGTAATTCCCCTTTGTTGGGGCTAACATTATCGGGACCGTATTAGTCTATGTCTATTAATTGCTAGTCTGACACCTCTGTTTTCTTGGGGGGGGTCAACGCCCGGGCCAGTCTTCTGCTTTGGTCAGGGTGATCAATCGGCTGTTACTGCGGCTCAGCCCAACTAGGCAATTTCCGGTGGTCATGAACATGTATGCTTGGTCCGTGCGTTGACAGATACAGGGTTTGGTAACCCTTAAGTAGCTGCCAGTTACAGTTGGGCTGATACTTATTGTATGGCTGCTTAAGGTCTGTGACATTTTTATGGCGGGCAATTTCACGCTGCCTAAGGTTGCTGTTTAGTAGTGACGGCAAGTATGTCCAGCCCTAGGATTTCAGGGTATAACGTGGTATAAATCCGCCGTTGGTTCAGAAATACAAGGAAACCAAGCGCTCATATTGAGGTGGTTTTATCTAAACCCTATGCGCGCCCTAATTCTCTAACTTTTCTCAGGTCGGCAATTTCACTGCCTTGTGGATTATGTGCCAAAAATACCGTAGCGAAACTGGAAAATTCGACAGTTGTTCAGAAGCAGCAAACAGACATATTTATTAGGAATCATTATCAAAGACTATCGAACGGCAGCCCCCACCTCTACTTTTACAGCAGGGTACTACACTATCCTTGTGGTATGTTCAAGAAATACGTAGGCGAGCAGGAGAGATTTTGCGGTCCGCCTAAACGAGTATCGAAGTGCCTGTAACAGAGACGATGTAAGGTACGCCTGTGTCCTCCACAGAGACTCCACGGGGCATTTGATGAACTGGAACGAGGCACAACTCTTTCTCACCGAACCAGACCTCAGACGCCGACGGTGCCTAGAAGCCTCACTAATCGCAGTCACCGACACTATAGAACGCAACACTGGAAACTACAAAATTTCAAAAACATTGGCATACAGGATACTTAAGCAGCACCAACCCAACACAGGAGTCACGTGATTTCATCGTCTACCCGTCCTCACCCCAACATGTCATTCTTCAGGTCACCATGCGTCACTCACACCTCGCTCAGGTCACCATGCGTCACTCACACCTCGCTCAGGTCACCATGCGTCACTCACACCTCGCTCAGGTCACCATGCGTCACTCACACCTCACTATATATATATAATGTCTTTCTACCTCTGTATGTTAGAAGTGATCAAGGTCCCAGGACCGAAACGTTCTCTAATAAATATATCCTAGTGTTTGCTTACGTGTCTTTCTATAAAAACCACGTACAGTATAACTGCAGGTATACACCACTACCACCTACAGTTGTCAGTGGAAAACCTTCCACCTAAAAAAAACTAATATAAATACAAAGAAAAATAAGAATAGTGTCTTATAAGGCTTCTACGACTTCTATGGACGTAATGGATTTTAAGGGCACCGCTTCTGGGAAGCTGGACGCATAGTCAATCATACTTAAAACACGTATATTTATAACCTGATGAGCGAGGAGTGATAGGACCAACTATATCTATTGCGACTCTTGCAAGAGGGATTGAGAAAATAAGCATCTTTACACAAATAACCCGCACATAAAAGAGAGAAGCTTACGACGACGTTTCGGTCCGACTTGGACCATTGACAAAGTGAATGGTCCAAGTCGGACCGGAACGTCGTCGTAAGCTTCTGTCTTTTATGTGCGGGTTATTTGTGTATCGTTCCAGTAACGGTATTGTGCCTTTTTGTTATTTAAAGCATCTTTACCATAGGAACTCTTAGTTCTAACTTTTTGTGAGGAAAGTTGACATACGTGACATGATCTACAGTACTTTTAGATGTCGGAGCACATACTAGGTCAGAAATATAGATCTTTGATCTTATTATAGGTTTTCCTGTGTGAAAAATGGCCAGAGACTGGTAGGTCATGAGAAATCTTTAAACTAGTTTCCCGGCAATCCCTCGGAATGACTAACAGACTTAAGATTTCGTTCGGATTTTTAACCCCGGAGGGTTAGCCACCCAGGATAACCCAAGAAAGTCAGTGCGTCATCGAGGACTAACTTATTTCCATTGTGGTCCTCAATCTTGTCCCCCAGGATGCGACCCACACCAGTCGACTAACACCCAGGTACCTATTTGCTGCTAGGTGAACAGGACAACAGGTGTAAGGAAACGTGTCGAAATGTTTCCACCCGCCGGGAATCGATCCCGGGCCCTCCGTGTGTGAAGCGGGAGCTTTAGCCACCAGACCACCACGACCCTCGTCATTGGGTTTATCCGAAGACACTATAGTCTTGTACAGAAGATCATGTTTGAACTCAGACTTAAGAAAATTTCTTTGTATCACGTTGCCATTTAAAGCTAACTTCTGAGTATCCTCTAAGGAAGGACAAGTCTTTTGAAGACCCTCTAAATCTATGTGAGACAACTAAATAGGTTTTCCTTTGGAAAGAACTAATGGGTGGATAGATTTTACCTTGAATTCGAGAAGCCAGTTTCTGGACCACATGTCCAGCCTGTCCAGGTCTCTTTGCAGTCCTGCCTCATCCTCATCCGATTTAATTCTTCTCATCAGCTTCACATCATCTGCGAATAGGTACACTTCAGAGTCTATTCCTTCCATCATGTCGTTCGGATATATAAAAACTAGCACTGGTCCTAGAACCGACCCCTGTGGGACCCCGCTCGTCACAGGCGCCCACTGATATCTTTTCACGTACCATAACTCGTTGTTGCCTCCCTGTCAGGTATTCTCTGATCCATTGCAGTGCCCTCCCTGTTACATGCGCCTGATTCTCCAGCTTCTGCACTAATCTCTTGTGGGGAACTGCGTCAAAGGCCTTCCTGCAGTCTAGGAAAACGCAATCAACCCACCCCTCTCTCTCGTGTCTTACTTCTGTTACCTTGTCATAAAACTCCAGAAGGATTTGCCACAGAATGTGTGTGTGTGTGTGTGTGTGTGTGTGTGTGTGTGTGTGTGTGTGTGTGTGTGTGTGTGTGTGTGTGTACAATCAATATTTGCACCAATAACTCATTACAGTTGTGACCGGGTGTGGAAGTGTGAATTGCTCATTACTCTACAATTTGTTCATGATTGTAGCCATGTATAAACGTAAGTAATCATTATTACAGGATTCATTACCTTTGTAACTTGCTCAGCTATCAAAACTTTGGAGTCCAGTCCCTGGACCCATTATGTACCTCTGTAAACTTTAGACTACCACCCACAGGATGGGTATGAGGTGCATAATAAACATATTAAACTAAAAGCAATAGTTATGCAAATATAACATTTAAGAATGAAGAGGAGTGGTATTAAATGCCAAAATCATTACTGGTAACCAACAAACAAAAGATAAACAACGAACAGTAATACTCCTGGTAGATCACCTTACCTGATCAGGAGAAGAGTGGAGGAGAATTGACTCTCCAAACTTCAACCCACACCAGGTAAGGTCAGTACTACCAGGAGTAGAAATTGAAACAGAGACACCAGGAACTAGAGTTTCGCCTCAGCCCGCCAGAGGGGATGGAGGCGCGCGACGTAACTCGCTAATGGTTCCTGGTTGCTTGAACAACCCTAATCCCACTTATAACACACTTTTCCCTCACACAGTATAACTACAGGTATACAACACACTACCACCTACAGTATAACTGCAGGTATACAACACACTACCACCTACAGTATAACTGCAGGTATACAACACACTACCACCTACAGTATAACTACAGGTATACAACACACTACCACCTACAGTATAACTGCAGGTATACAACACACTACCACCTACAGTATAACTGCAGGTATACAACACACTACCACCTACAGTATAACTGCAGGTATACAACACACTACCACCTACAGTATAACTGCAGGTATACAACACACTACCACCTACAGTATAACTGCAGGTATACAACACACTACCACCTACAGTATAACTGCAGGTATACAACACACTACCACCTACAGTATAACAGTAATAATGTTGGTAGAATTACCGACAATGTGTAAAGTAAAAGGACACAAGTGCAACTAATGTGACATTTTATTGTGGCAACGTTTCACTCTCCAGGAGCTTTGTGAAGCCGATACAAACAGAATATGGACACAGAGGATATATAAAGGCTCAGAGTGTGGTGCAATACTAGTGGTAGTAGTAGTAGTAGTAGTAGTAGTAGTAGTAGTAGTAGTAGTAGTAGTAGTAGTAGTAGTAGTAGTAGTAATACAATATGGTAGAGCAATTAATACGTACATGAGTAAAAGGATATAAAAGCTATTACTTGGGTAACATAAAAATAGGTTGGACAGATATAGACTGGATAGGCAGTGTTCCACACAAACTAGCCGGAGTTCTTGCCAAACATCTTTCCTGCCTTCTGGGGACTATCAGCCCCGCTCATCTTAAACACTCAGGCGACCTTCTCAACCGCATCCGTAACCTCTCCATCCGTAACAAGAAACTAAGCAGTTTGGACGTGACTTCCCTCTTCACAAAAGTACCTACCAAAAAAGCCATCGAGGTTCTACGACGTAAAGTCAATCAGGACCTTAATCTTCCTCTACCTCCCGGAGATTTTGTTGACTTGACTGAACTCTGTTAATTTCAACTGTTTTTCTTTCAATAACAAGCTCTACAAACAAACCTACGGCATGGGAATGGGGTCCCCCATCAGTGCCGTCCTAGCCAACTTATACATGGAACACCTAGAGTCCGAACACTTCGCCAACATCATCCCTTCAAGCGTCACTTGGTTACGTTACGTGGACGACGTCCTCGTAATAACTCCCAAACGTTTTGATGTACGGAATCTTCAGGCAAGGCTCAACGCAGTTGAACCAGCGATCCAGTTTACACTAGAAGAAGAGTCCAATGACAAGCTACCTTTCTTCGACGTCCTCATTCACAAAGTAGACAACAACCTAAGATTTCAAGTTTATCGGAAACCCACCAATAAAAATGATCTCACACACTTCTATTCCAGTCAAGATACCAAGACCAAAAGAGGCATCATCATCGGGTTTTTCATAAGAGCATAATACCGAATTTGTAGTCCTGAGTTTCTTGACGAGGAATGTACATACATTCACCAAACATTCACTGAGTTACATTTTCCTTCCTTTTTCATCAAAGACTTCAAGAAAAGAGCTCTTCAGATCATTAATTCTCCACGCACCAACACCACTCCCAACAAAGTTATAATTCTTCCCAACAGCCAGGTTGCACTGAACGTTTCTAAGTACTTTCACAAGCTAACACCAGAGTCGCCATCGCTTCTAGCACTTCAATAAAGGATCTAACCAGGACAAAATCCAAGCACCACGAACCAGTCAACGCAGGAGTTTACACTATACCCTGTGGAGGCTGTGACAAGATTTACGTAGGTGAAACAGCAAGAAACCTCGACACTCGCCTCAATGAACACATTTACGCATGTAGGAACGATAACTTGAACAACGCCTGTGTACAACACCGAAATTCCACCAATCATCTCATAAAATTCAGAGACGCCCAATTAGTGATCAAAGAAACTAATTTCCGCAGACGCAAGTGCCTCGAATCAGCACTGATCGCTGTTTCGAATACAATTAAACAAAACAACGGCAGCTTCACCATCTCCGAAGTCTTAGCAAGAATCCTCCTGAAAACAGTAAACCCTGCCATCACATAGTCTCTCCTGTTATACTACACAAAGCACAGAGAGTGAACACTGAAACAACCTGCCTCTTTCCAGTCTATATTTGTCCAACCTATTTTTATGTTACCCAAGTAATAGCTTTTATATCCTTTTACTCATGTACGAGTTAATTGCTCTACCATATTGTATTACTACTACTACTTTTGTCACTACTACTACTACTACTACTTATATCACTACTACCACCAGTATTGCACCTCACTCTGAGCCTTTATATACCCTCTGTGTCCATGAATTGTTTGTAATGGCTTGATAAAGCTCCTGGAGAGCGAAACGTTGCCACAATAAATGTCACATTAGTTGCACTTGTATCCTTTTACTTTACATACAGTATAACTGCAGGTATACAACACACTACCACCTACATTATAACTACAGGTATACAACACACTACCATCTACAGTATAACTGCAGGTATACAACACACTACCACCTACAGTATAACTGCAACTATACAACTCACTAACACCTACAGTATAACTGCAGGTATACAACTCACTAACACCTACAGTATAACTGCAGGTATACAACACACTAACACCTACAGTATAACTGCAGGTATACAACACACTACCACCTACAGTATAAAATACTGATGCACAATAAACTAGCTACTAAGTCAGCACAAATTAATGGAAAAAACTAGCAGAGGGTTGAGAGCCTTGGCAGCGTGTGTGTGTGTATGTGTGTGTGTGTGTGTGTGTGTGTGTGTGTGTGTGTGTGTGTGTGTTGTGTGTGTGTGTGTGTGTGTGTGTGTGTGTGTGTGTACTCACCAAATAGTGGTAGCAGGGGTCGATTCACGGCTCCTGGTCTCGCCTCTTCGCTGGTCGCTACTAGGTCTACACTCTCCCTGCTTCCTGGGCTTTATCATACCTCTTCTCAAAGCTATGTATGGATCCTGCCTCCACTACATCACTCTCCAGATTATTCCACTTCCTGACAACTCTGTGACTGAAGAAATACTTCCTAACACCAGCCACGTCTGCCACGCACACTTAGATACGTATGTTTATATATATATATATATATATATATATATATATATATATATATATATATATATATATATATATATATATATATATATATATATATATATACATATCTTCCCTAACTATACTCTTGTAACTCAGCATTATTTTTCTGGCTCTTAAAATACATAAACACACACATCTATGTGTTAAACGTAAGGAAATTAACATATCTTTATATCAATAATGTTCCTCCAAACTGGTCAATAATTTTTTTTTTAAAGTTGCATGCTTCTTAAATGAGATTAGGTAGTTCTTATGTATTTTCATGTCCTGAATCTAAATATAACCTTGAAAAATATTTATTGGTTATACGTTTAAAGATAAGAGACTTGTGATATTTGATTATTTTACTAAAACGTACAGTATGTGTCAGTATGTTTTAAACTCTGATCCGTATCTACTCTCTGACTTTTTGCTTGACGCTTATGGTGGGCTGAAGAATCATCTCTTGCCAATTTTCAGCCATAGTCTGCAAGCATTCTTGTGCCCCATTTTGCCCTGGTACCATTTTTCCATGGTTGTAATATCTTGGTGAAACCTTTCACCATGTTGGTCTAAACTATACCTTTACAAAAATTCAATGTATGTCAAAGGCCCTAAAATCTGGAATACCCTACCTGAGAACTCTAGAACTGCAGACACATTCATCACCTTCAAAACTACCATTAGAAAACATTTTTATCTCCCTGATACACCTCATCAACTAACTACATGAATACCACCTGGTGGTTCACACTTACACTCACTCACTCATTTGACCATAAACAGAAATATTAATCTCAATCTTAAAATAATGAATCCTGTGATACTCCAATACTGACACTATGTACTGTGCCAAAACAAAAGCATTCACATTGCTAAACTCACAAACTACTATTTAGTCACTTAGCCATAATACCAACTTACCTCATAATTTGTAATATTTTAAAATTAAGAATCAAACTAAGTCTGCCCGAAATGCCTAGCCATGCTAGGCGTTCTAGTGGTACACTCTGTAATCATTATTTTACTACATGTAAACCACACAATAACCAAATTCTGTAAACTCAGCATTGTAATCCTTATAGAGAATAAACTTTGAATTGAATTGAATTGAACTGTCCCACAGTTCCCTGGAAAAGTCTCAGTGTGAGTCCAAAAAGTGAATTTTAAGTGACATGTTACATCCCATGTTCTCGTAAGCCTTGATAAGGTTTTCCACCAAGTCTTCATAGTGGCCTTTCCTTCTGTTTCCCAGAAATCCCTCTGTCACTAGTTTGAATGCTTCCCAAGCAGCTTTCTCCTCCCCATGAAGGTCTGATTCAGTCACCATCTTTAGGAAGCTCTCAAGTCTGAGGACCATTGAAGACGCCCTCTCTTATCTTAGCGTCGCTCAGTGAGGGGAATTTTGATGCAAAATACTCGGAATCCCTGACCAGATTTGTCCGTAACTTTTACAAATTTTTTCACGAGCCCCAGTTTTATGTGTAGTGGTGGTAGCAAAATTTTGTTTGGTTCAATGAGAGGTGGATGTTGAAAATTTTTTCATCCCAGGTTCCAATGATAGACGAGGTGGCCAGTCTCTCCTGATGTAGTGGGAACCTCTTGCCAGGCTGTCCCATTAACATAGAAAGCAGCAGTACTAGGTGTATGCAAGCCCATCACAAGAGCAATAACCTTCATTTGAAAGCATGTAAAATTGGACGTAGATCTACGTTCAGAGCACTACGCACGTCAACGTAGATCTACGTTCAGAGCACTATGCACGTCAATGTAGATCTACGTTCGGAGTGCTACGCACGTCAACGTAGATCTACGTTCGGAGCACTACACACGTCAACGTAGATCTACGTTCGGAGCACTACACATGTCAACGTAGATCTACGTTCGGAGCACTACACACATCAACATAGACCTACGTTCGGAGCACCACGTACGTCAACGTAGATCTACGTTCGGAGCACTACGCATGTCAACGTAGATCTACGTTCGGAGCACTACACACATCAACATAGACCTACGTTCGGAGCACCACGTACGTCAACGTAGATCTACGTTCGGAGCACTACGCACGTCAACGTAGATCTACGTTCGGAGCACTACACACATCAACATAGACCTACGTTCGGAGCACCACGTACGTCAACGTAGATCTACGTTCAGACAGTTTAAAGGTTAAGTCACCATAGAGCTGCCATTGATGTTCATCATATTTGATGCATTGCAACATGTGCTTTATATTCTCATAAATTCCTTTCATATGTGGTGCATAGTCCACAGGAACTAATGGTTTACTATTGCCGTTGTGTAGCAACACACCTTTGAGACTCGTTGTTGACGAATCTATGAAGAGCCTCCAGTGACTGGGTTCGTAATCGATACCAAGTGCTTCTATCAGACCACTAAGTCACCTTCCATTACCAAGAGGTGGTACTGGTGGTATTGGTGGTATGGGTGGTAGTACTGGTGGTGGTGGTACTAGTGGTGGTGGTAATGGAGGTACTGGTACTTGTGGTGGTACTGGTACTGGTGACTCCAGTTCACCAAACAAGTACGAAGTCAGAGCGTAAAAATCGCCATAAAATACAAATATAAAATCACTGGTCTACACCTAACAAGTTCAGTGAACGACCGTCTTGTACCTTAAGCAAGTCTATGTCCCTTTAGCTATCTGCCTTTGTGTTAGTTGAGCTCTAGCTCCTGTTCTTCTGTAGTTTTGACCGTGATTCAGTTGCATGCCTCAGAGAAACGTTGCAATGGAAAATGACATTGCCACAGCATGTTTTGCTCGTGTATTAATTATCTGAATCTGCAACATAGCCTGCATGATAAAGATTTAGACACATGTGCAACATCTGGATATTTTTATTGTAGACGTTTCGCCCTCCAGTGACTTTATCAATACAGATTCTAAGACAATTTGAAAACATGTGTCTAAATGTTCATCTTGTCGGTATTGTCTACCATTCTTGTACAACATGCATGCTTGCCTGTCTTTTTGATTACCTACCTGTCTACATTCATACCTGTCTATCTATCTATCTATCTATCTATCCATCCATCCATCTACCTACCTACCTAGCTTGGTAATGTAGCTACAAGTCTGGACTAACGGATTTAAGTACATAACGTTTGTCGTCGTGACTGTGACCGGGCATTTGGTCGACAGACATTTCACCGACTGACATTTGGTCGACAGACATTTCACCGACTGACATTTGGCCGACAGACATTTCACCGACTGACATTTGGCCCACAGACATTTCACCGACGGACATTTGGCCGACAGACATTTCACCGACGGACATTTGGCCGACAGACATTTCACCGACTGACATTTGGCCCACAGACATTTCACCGACGGACATTTGGCCGACAGACATTTCACCGACGGACATTTGGCCGACAGACATTTCACCGACGGACATTTGGCCGTCAGATATCCGAATATCGGATATCTGGGTCAAGTTAGGTTAGGTTAGGATAGGTTCGTATAAGTTAGGATAGGTTATTATGGAAATGTTTTCTCACACAGTAACTTCATCAGTCCAGTACAAAGGATGGTGAAGATCAGAATGAGTCTGGGGTAGTCAGTCCCTCAGGCAGGAGTCGAGACAGCCTAACCTATCCCCTCAAGGGATGTTCCTTGATGCTGGTGAGGGGATCTTGATCTGGGGAATTAGAACTGTGCTCAGGTTCCCTGAATTGAATCTGAATACCTTCCGTTCACCTCCCCTACATGCACTGTATAATCCTACGGGTTTAGCGTTTCCCCATCCTACTTCCACGTGTGGATTTATCCAAGGTGAGGCCGCCGGCAACTGCTTCACCTCACCTGTCTACAACTGATGATTTATACAGGTACATGTGCAGCAGTTAGGTATCACTACTGTCGAAACGTTTCGCCTACAGGGTAGGCTCCTTCAGTCTCATACAGCTCAACAGTATGTTATATATCTTTATTGATTATACGGTCGGTATTTTGCAACGTTATTAATATACCGATTTTTTCAAGACTGATCACAACGACCCCAGGCTGAGGGACTGATCACAACGACCCCAGGCTGAGGGACTGATCACAACGACCCCAGGCTGAGGGACTGATCACAACGACCCCAGGCTGAGGGACTGATCACAACGACCCCAGGCTGAGGGACTGATCACAACGACCCCAGGCTGAGGGACTGATAACAACGACCCCAGGCTGAGGGACTGATCACAACGACCCCAGGCAGAGGGACTGATCACAACGACCCCAGGCTGAGGGACTGATCAAAAACGACTCCAGGTGAGGGACTGATCACAACGACCCAGGATGAGGACTAAATCACAACAAACTCAGGCTGAGGGACTGATCACAAGACACCAGCTGAGGGACTGATAAAAACGACCCCGGGCTGGGGGAATGATCACAACGACCCAGGGTGAGGACTGATCAAAAACGACCCCAGGCTGAGGGACTGATCACAACGACTCCAGGCTGAGGGACTGATCACAACGACTCCAGGATGAGGGACTGATCACAACGACTCCAGGCTGAGGGACTGATCACAACGACCCCAGGCTGAGGGACTGATAACAACGACCCCAGGCTGAGGGACTGATCACAACGACCCCAGGCTCAGGGACTGATCACAACGACCCCAGGCTGAGGAACTGATCACAACGACTCCAGGATGAGGGACTGATCGCAACGACTCCAGGCTGAGGGACTGATCACAACGACCCCAGGCTGAGGGACTGATCACAACGACCCCAGGCTGAGGGACTGATCACAACGACTCCAGGATGAGGGACTGACTACAACGACTCCAGGCTGAGGGATGATCCAACGACCAGGCTGAGGGACTGATCAAACGACTCCGGGAGGGGGGACTATCACAACGACTCCAGGATGAGGGACTGATCACAACGACTCCAGGCTGAGGGACTGATCACAACGACCCCAGGCTGAGGGACTGATCACAACGACCCCAGGCTGAGGGACTGATCACAACGACCCCAGGCGGACGGACTGATCACAACGACTCCAGGCTGAGGGACTGATCACAACGACCCCAGGCTGAGGGACTGATCACAACGACCCCAGGCGGACGGACTGATCACAACGACTCCAGGATGAGGGACTGATCACAACGACCCCAGGAATGAGGGGACGATCACAACGCCCCAGGCTGAGGGACTGATCACAACGACCCCAGGCTGAGGGACTGATCACAACGACCCCAGGCTGAGGGACTGATCACAACGCCCCTAGGTGGGGGACTGATCACAACGACCCCAGGCTGAGGGACTGATCACAACGACCCCAAGATGAGGGACTGATCACAACGACCCCAGGCTGAGGGACTGATCACAACGACAACAGGATGAGGGACTGATCTCAACGACCCCAGGCTGAGGGACTGATCACAACGACAACAGGATGAGAGGACTGATCACAACGACCCCAGGCTGAGGGACTGATCACAACGACCCCAGGCTGAGGGACTGATCACAACGACCCCAAGATGAGGGACTGATCACAACGACCCCAGGCTGAGGGACTGATACAACGACAACGGGATGAGGGACTGATCTCAACGACCCCAGGCTGAGGGACTGATCACAACGACCCCAGGCTGAGGGACTGATAACAACGACCCCAGGCTGAGGGACTGATCTCAACGACCCCAGGCTGAGGGACTGATCACAACGACTCCAGGCTGAGGGACTGATCACAACGACCCCAGGCTGAGAGACTGATCACAACGACCCCAGGCTGAGGGACTGATCACAACGACCCCAGGCTGAGGGACTGATCACAACGACCCCAGGCTGAGGGACTGATCACAACGACCCCAGGCTGAGGGACTGATCACAACGACTCCACGATGAGGGACTGATCACAACGACCCCAGGATGAGGGACTGATCATAACGACCCCAGGCTGAGGGACTGATCACAACGACCCCAGGCTGAGGGACTGATCACAACGACCCCAGGCTGAGGGACTGATCACAACGACCCCAGGATGAGGGACTGATCACAACGACCCCAGGCTGAGGGACTGACCACAACAACCCCAGGCTGAGGGACTGATCACAACGACCCCAGGATGAGGGAC
This sequence comes from Cherax quadricarinatus, assembly GCF_026875155.1. Lineage (NCBI taxonomy): Eukaryota > Metazoa > Arthropoda > Malacostraca > Decapoda > Parastacidae > Cherax > Cherax quadricarinatus. The sequence continues at coordinate 3,626,401 of NC_069457.1, forward strand.
TGATCACAACGCCCCCGGGCTGAGGACTGATCACAACAACCCAGGTGGGGGACTGACCACAACGACCCCAGGCTGAGGGACTGATCACAACGACCCCAGGATGAGGGACTGATCACAACGACCCCAGGCTGAGGGACTGATCACAACGACCCCAGGATGAGGGACTGTCACAACGACCCAGGATGAGGATGATCACAACGACCCCAGGATGAGGGACTGACCACAACAACCCCAGGATGAGGGACTGATCACAACGACCCCAGGCTGAGGGACTGATCACAACGACCCCAGGCGGACGGACTGATCACAACGACTCCAGGATGAGGGACTAAATCAAAAACGACCCCAGGATGACTGATCACAACGACCCCAGGCTGAGGGACTGATCACAACGACCCCAGGCTGAGGGACTGATCACAACGACCCCAGGCTGAGGGACTGATCACAACGACCCTAGGCTGAGGGACTGATCACAACGACCCCAGGCTGAGGGACTGATCACAACGACCCCAAGATGAGGGACTGATCACAACGACCCCAGGCTGAGGGACTGATCACAACGACAACAGGATGAGGGACTGATCTCAACGACCCCAGGCTGAGGGACTGATCACAACGACAACAGGATGAGGGACTGATCACAACGACCCCAGGCTGAGGGACTGATCACAACGACCCCAGGCTGAGGGACTGATCACAACGACCCCAAGATGAGGGACTGATCACAACGACCCCAGGCTGAGGGACTGATCACAACGACAACAGGATGAGGGACTGATCTCAACGCCCCCGGGCTGAGGGACTGATCAAAACGACCCCAGGCTGGGGGAAACTGAAAACAACGACCCCCAGGCGAGGGATTTGATCTCAACGACCCCAGGCTGGGGGAAATGATCACAACGACTCCGGGCTGAGGGACTGATCACAACGCCCCCAGGCTGAGAGACTAAATCACAACGCCCCCGGGCTGAGGACTGATCACAACGACCCCAGGCTGAGGGACTGATCACAACGACCCCAGGCTGAGGGACTGATCACAACGACCCAGGCTGGGGGACTGATCAAAAACGACTCCACGATGAGGGACTGATCACAACGACCCCAGGATGAGGGACTGATCATAACGACCCCAGGCTGAGGGACTGACCACAACGACCCCAGGCTGAGGGACTGATCACAACGACCCCAGGCTGAGGGACTGATCACAACGACCCCAGGATGAGGGACTGATCACAACGACCCCAGGCTGAGGGACTGACCACAACAACCCCAGGCTGAGGGACTGATCACAACGACCCCAGGATGAGGGACTGATCACAACGACCCCAGGCTGAGGGACTGATCACAACAACCCCAGGCTGAGGGACTGACCACAACGACCCCAGGCTGAGGGACTGATCACAACGACCCCAGGATGAGGGACTGATCACAACGACCCCAGGCTGAGGGACTGATCACAACGACCCCAGGATGAGGGACTGATCACAACGACCCCAGGATGAGGGACTGATCACAACGACCCCAGGAAAGAGGGACTGACCACAACAACCCAGGATGAGGGACTGATCACACGACCCCGGGCTGAGGGACTGATCACAACGCCCCCAGGATGGGGGGACTGATCACAACAACCCCGGGCTGAGGGATGATCACAACGACCCCAGGATGAGGGACGATCACAACGACCCAGGCTGAGGACTGATCACAACGACCCCAGGATGAGGACTGACCACAACAATCCAGGATGAGGGACTAATCACAACGACCCGGGCGGGGGACTGACCAAAAAACAACCCCAGGCTGAGGGACTGATCACAACGACCCCAGGATGAGGATGATCACAACGACCCCGGGCTGAGGGACTGATCACAACAACTCCAGGCTGAGGGACTGACCAAAACGACCCCAGGCTGAGGGACTGATCACAACGCCCCCGGGAGAGGGACTGATCACAACGACCCCAGCTGAGGGCTGATCACAACACCCCAGGATGAGGGACTGATCACAACGACCCCAGGATGAGGGACTGATCACAACGACCCCAGGATGAGGGACTGACCACAACAACCCCAGGATGAGGGACTGATCACAACGACCCCAGGCTGAGGGACTGATCACAACGACCCCAGGATGAGGGATGATAAACAAAAACCCCCAGGCTGAGGGACTGATCACAACGCCCCCAGGATGAGGGATGATAAACAACGCCCCCAGGCTGAGGACTGATCACAACGACCCCAGGCTGAGGGACTGACCACAACAACCCCAGGCTGAGGGACTGATCACAACGACCCCAGGCTGAGGGACTGACCACAACAACCCCAGGCTGAGGGACTGATCACAACGACCCCAGGCTGAGGGACTGACCACAACAACCCCAGGCTGAGGGACTGATCACAACGACCCCAGCATGAGGGACTGATTAAAACGACCTCAGGCTGAGGGACTGATCACAACGACCCCAGGCTGAGGGACTGACCACAACGACCCCAGGCTGAGGGACTGATCACAACGACCCCAGGCTGAGGGACTGACCACAACAACCCCAGGATGAGGGACTGACCACAACAACCCCAGGATGAGGGACTGATCACAACGACCCCAGGCTGAGGGACTGACCACAACGACCCCAGGCTGAGGGACTGATCACAACGACCCCAGGATGAGGGACTGATCACAACGACCCCAGGCTGAGGGACTGATCACAACGACCCCAGGCTGAGGGACTGATCACAACGACCCCAGGCTGAGGGACTGACCACAACAACCCCAGGCTGAGGGACTGATCACAACGACCCCAGGCTGAGGGACTGACCACAACAACCCCAGGCTGAGGGATTGATCACAACGACCCCAGGATGAGGGACTGATCACAACGACCCCAGGCTGAGGGACTGATCACAACGACCCCAGGATGAGGGACTGACCACAACAACCCCAGGATGAGGGACTGATCACAACGACCCCAGGCTGAGGGACTGACCACAACAACCCCCAGGCTGAGGGATGATCACAACGACCCCAGGATGAGGACTGATCACAACGACCCAGCTGAGGGACTGATCACAACGACCCAGGCGAGGGACTGATCACAACGACCCCAGGCTGAGGGACTGACCACAACAACCCCAGGCTGAGGGACTGATCACAACGACCCCAGGCTGAGGGACTGACCACAACAACCCCAGGCTGAGGGATTGATCACAACGACCCCAGGATGAGGGACTGATCACAACGACCCCAGGCTGAGGGACTGATCACAACGACCCCAGGATGAGGGACTGACCACAACAACCCCAGGATGAGGGACTGATCACAACGACCCCAGGCTGAGGGACTGACCACAACGACCCCAGGCTGAGGGACTGATCACAACGACCCCAGGATGAGGGACTGACCACAACAACCCCAGGCTGAGGGACTGATCACAACGACCCCAGGCTGAGGGACTGATCACAACAACCCCAGGCTGAGGGACTGATCACAACGACCCCAGGATGAGGGACTGACCACAACGACCCCAGGCTGAGGGACTGACCACAACAACCCCAGGATGAGGGACTGATCACAACGACCCCAGGCTGAGGGACTGATCACAACGACCCCAGGCTGAGGGACTGATCACAACGACCCCAGGCTGAGGGACTGATCACAACGACCCCAGGCTGGGGGACTGACCACAACGACCCCAGGCTGAGGGACTGATCACAACGACCCCAGGCTGAGGGACTGACCACAACAACCCCAGGCTGAGGGACTGACCACAACAACCCCAGGCTGAGGGACTGATCACAACAACCCCAGGCTGAGGGACTGACCACAACGACCCCAGGCTGAGGGACTGACCACAACAACCCCAGGCTGAGGGACTGACCACAACAACCCCAGGCTGAGGGACTGACCACAACAACCCCAGGCTGAGGGACTGACCACAACAACCCCAGGCTGAGGGACTGACCACAACGACCCCAGGATGAGGGACTGATCACAACAACCCAAGGCTGAGGGACTGATCACAACGACCCCAGGCTGAGGGACTGATCACAACGACCCCAGGCTGAGGGACTGATCACAACGACCCCAGGCTGAGGGACTGATCACAACGACCCCAGGCTGGGGGACTGACCAAAACGCCCCCAGGCTGGGGGACGATCACAACGACCCCAGGCTGAGGGACTGCCCCAAAACCCAACCCCAGGCTGGGGGACTGACCACAACAACCCCAGGCGAGGGACTGATCACAAAAACCCCCGGGCTGGGGGACTGACCACAACGACCCCAGGCTGAGGGACTGACCACAACAACCCCAGGCTGAGGGACTGACCACAACAACCCCAGGCTGAGGGACTGACCACAACAACCCCAGGCTGAGGGACTGACCACAACAACCCCAGGCTGAGGGACTGATCACAACGACCCCAGGCTGAGGGACTGACCACAACGACCCCAGCTGAGGGACTGCCCACAACAACCCCAGGCTGGGGGAAACTGACCACAACAACCCAGGCTGAGGACTGACCAAACAACCCCAGGCTAGGGACTGACCACAACAACCCCAGGCTGAGGGACTGACCACAACACCCCAGGCTGAGGGACTGACCACAACAACCCCAGGCTGAGGGACTGACCACAACGACCCCGGGTGAGGGACTGACCCACAACACCCAGGCTGAGGGACTGACCACAACAACCCCAGGCTGAGGGACTGACCACAACAACCCCAGGCTGAGGGACTGACCACAACAACCCCAGGCTGAGGGACTGACCACAACAACCCCAGGCTGAGGGATGACCACAACAACCCCCAGGCTGAGGGACTGACCACAACAACCCCGGGCTGAGGGACTGATCACAACGCCCCCAGGCTGAGGGACTAAACCACAACAACCCCCGGGGCTGAGGGACTGACCACAACAACCCGGGCTGAGGGATGATCACAACGCCCCCAGGCTGAGGGACTGACCACAAAAACCCCCAGGCTGAGGGATGATCACAACAACCCAGGCTGAGGGACTGATCACAACAACCCAGGCTGAGGGACTGATCACAACGCCCCCGGCTGAGGGACCTGATCACAACGACCCCAGGCTGAGGGACTGATCCCAACGACCCCAGGCTGAGGAAATGATTAAAAACGCCCCCAGGTGAGGACTGATCACAACGACCCCAGGCTGAGGTGTCCTAATTTTATCATACGTTAATAGCTCCAGCGAAGTTAAATTTTTCATCTCGCAAATGTTAATCTCTGTTTAATATTAAAAATTTAAACCCGGTGTTTAATTATTTGACTTTTCGTTAAGGGTAGACGAAATTATTTTCTGCCTGTGAACATGGTTTGTGTTAAACTTTGTAAATACAGAGTTGAAACACGGTGTTCCCCGGTGAACTTAAATTTTTAAACTGGGTGCTACGTTTTTCTTATTTTATCGCTCGTTAAACGTCCTGTCGTTGAATTAAAATTTTTCCCGGGTATTTAAAAGAATTCATTTTTGAGTTGTTTGATTCTATAGTTTTTTGTGTGGTTAAATTCTAATGTATTCGATTTTTTTTTGTTTTTTTTGGGGGGTTCGAACCAATTTTTTTATTTTGTTTTTTTAGTGGATTTTCGTAGGATAAGATTGTTGGGATTTTGACAGAGGGTTAGCATTGGGGATACCCGGGGGTGGGTGGGTGTTAGCTCCCAGGTAATTCAGGGTACGAAAAGCTACCAGGATAACCTAGGGTAGTAGTACCCAGGATAACCAGGGTACGTAGTACCAGGATAACCAGGTATAGCTACCAGGATAACCAGGGTAGTAGGTTAGCTAACAGGATAAACCCAGGGTACGAGTGTTAGCTACCCAGGATAACCCAGGGTACGTAGCTACCCAGGATAACCTAGGGTACGTAGCTACCCAGGATAACTCAGGGTACGTAGTGTTAGCTTCCCAGGATAACCCAGGGTACGTAGTGTTAGCTACCCAGGATAACCCAGGGTACGTAGCTACCCAGGATAACCCAGGGTACGTAGCTACCCAGGATAACCCAGGGTACGTAGCTACCCAGGATAACCCAGGGTACGTAGCTACCCAGGATAACCTAGGGTACGTAGCTACCCAGGATAACCCAGGGTACGTAGTGTTAGCTAACCAGGATAACCCAGGGTACGTAGCTACCCAGGATAACCCAGGGTACGTAGCTACCCAGGATAAGTAGTGTTAGCTTCCCAGGATAACCCAGGGTACGTAGTGTTAGCTACCCAGGATAACCCAGGGTACGTAGTGTTAGCTACCCAGGATAACTCAGGGTAAGTAGTGTTAGCTACCCAGGATACCCAGGGTACGTATTTGTTAGCTTCCCGGGAAAAACCCAGGGTACGTAGTGTTAGCTACCCAGGATAACCCAGGGTACGTAGTGTTAGCTACCCAGGATAACCCAGGGTACGTAGTGTTAGCTACCCAGGATAACCCAGGGTACGTAGTTTTAAAGCTACCAGGATAACCCAGGGTACGTAGTGTTAGCTACCCTGGATAACCCAGGGTACGTAGTGTTAGCTTCCCAGGATAACCCAGGGTACGTAGTGTTAGCTACCCAGGATAACCCAGGGTACGTAGTGTTAGCTACCCAGGATAACCCAGGGTACGTAGTGTTACCTACCCTGGATAACCCAGGGTACGTAGTGTTAGCTTCCCAGGATAACCCAGGGTACGTAGTGTTAGCTACCCAGGATAACCAGGGTACGTTGTTTTAAAGCTACTAGGATAACCCAGGGTACGTTAGTGTTAGCTACCCAGGATAACCCAGGGTACGTAGTGTTAGCTACCTAGGATAACCCAGGGTACGTAGTGTTAGCTACCCAGGATAACCAGGGTACGTAGTGGTTAGTTACCCAGGAAAAACCCAGGGTCGTAGTGTTAGCTACCTAGGATAACCCAGGGTACGAAAGTGTTAGCTCCCCAGGATAACCCAGGGTACGTAGTGTTAGCTACCCAGGATAACCCAGGGTATGTAGTGTTAGCTACCTAGGATAACCCAGGGTACGTAGTGTTAGCTACCCAGGATAACCCAGGGTAGGTAGTGTTAGCTACCTAGGATAACCCAGGGTACGTAGTGTTAGCTACCCAGGATAACCCAGGGTACGTAGTGTTAGCTACCCAGGATAACCCAGGGAACGTAGTGTTAGCTACCCAGGATAACCCAGGGTACGTAGTGTTAGCTACCCAGGATAACCCAGGGTACGTAGTGTTAGCTACCCAGGATAACCCAGGGTACGTAGTGTTAGCTACCCAGGATAACCCAGGGTACGTAGTGTTAGCTACCCAGGATAACCAAGGGTAGGTAGTGTTAGCTACCCAGGATAACCCAGGGTACGTAGTGTTAGCTACCCAGGATAACCCGGGGTACGTAGTGTTAGCTACCCAGGATAACCCAGGGCACGTAGTGTTAGCTACCCAGGATAACCCAGGGTATGTAGTGTTAGCTACCCAGGATAACCCAGGGTACGTAGTGTTAGCTACCCAGGATCACCCAGGGTACGTAGTGTTAGCTACCTAGGATAACCCAGGGTACGTAGTGTTAGATACCCAGGATAACCCAGGGTACGTAGTGTTAGCTACCAAAGGATAACCCGGGGTGGGTAGTGTTAGCTACCCAGGATAACCCAGGGTACTTAGTGTTAGCTACCCAGGATAACCCGGGGTGGGTAGTGTTAGCTACCTAGGATAACCTAGGGTACGTAGTGTTAGCTACCCAAGATAATCCAGGGTACGTAGTGTTAGCTACCCAGGATAACCCAGGGTACGTAGTGTCAGCTACCCAGGATAACCCAGGGTACGTAGGGTTAGCTACCCAGGATAACCCGGGGTGGATAGTGTTAGCTATCTAGGATAACCTAGGGTACGTAGTGTTAGCTACCCAAGATAATCCAGGGTACGTAGTGTTAGCTACCCAGGATAACCCAGGGTACGTAGTGTTAGCTACCTAGGAAAACCCCAGGGTACGTATGTTTAGTACCCAGTATAACTCAGGGTACGTAGGTTAGCTCCCCAGGAAACCCAGGGTACGTAGTGTTAGCTACCAGGAAACCAGTGTAGTAGTGTTAGCTACCCAGGATAACCCAGGGTACGTAGTGTTAGCTACCCAGGATAACCCAGGGTACGTAGTGTTAGCTACCCAGGATAACCCAGGGTACGTAGTGTTAGCTACCCAGGATAACCCAGGGTAGGTAGTGTTAGCTACCCAGGATAACCCAGGGTACGTAGTGTTAGCTACCCAAGATAATCCAGGGTACGTAGTGTTAGCTACCCAGGATAACCCAGGGTACGTAGTGTCAGCTACCCAGGATAACCCAGGGTACGTGGGGTTTAAAGCTCCCCAGGATAACCCGGGGTGGATAGTGTTAGCTACCCAGGATAACCCTGGGTACGTAGTGTTAGCTACCTAGGATAACTCAGGGTAAGTAGTGTTAGCTACCCAGGATAACCCAGGGTACGTAGTGTTAGCTACCCAGGATAACCCAGGGTAAGTAGTGTTAGCTACCCAGGATAACCCAGGGTACGTAGTGTTAGCTACCCAGGATAACCCAGGGTACGTAGTGTTAGCTACCCAAGATAACCCAGGGTACGTAGTGTTAGCTACCCAGGATAACCCAGGGTACGTAGTGTCAGCTACCCAGGATAACCCAGGGTACGTAGTGTCAGCTACCCAGGGATAACCCAGGGTACGGGGTTTGGTTAGCTACCTTGGATAACCCAGGGTACGTAGTGGTAGTTACCCAGGATAACCCAGGGTACGTAGTTTTAGCTACCTTGGATAACCCAGGGTACGTAGTGTTAGCTACCTAGGATAACCCAGGGTACGTAGTGTTAGCTACCCAGGATAACCCGGGGTACGTAGTGTTAGCTACCCAGGATAACCCAGGGTATGTAGTGTTAGCTACCCAGGATAACCCGGGGTACGTAGTGTTAGCTACCCAGGATAACCCAGGGTACGCAGTGCTAGCTACCCAGGATAACCCAGGGCACGTAGTGTTAGCTACCCAGGATAACCCAGGGTACGTAGTGTTAGCTACCCAGGATAACCCAGGGTACGTAGTGTTACCTACCCAGGATAACCCAGGGTAGGGAAGGTTATCCAAGAATGTCAGTGCGTCATCCAGGATGCCACCCACATCAGTCCACTAACACCCAGGTACCTACTTACTGCTAGGTGAAGAGTGACAGCAGGTGTAAGGTAACTAACACCCAGGTACCTACTTACTGCTAGGTGAAGAGTGACAGCAGGTGTAAGGTAACTAACACCCAGGTACCTACTTACTGCTAGGTGAAGAGTGACAGCAGGTGTAAGGTAACTAACACCCAGGTACCTACTTACTGATAGGTGAACAGTGACAGCAGGTGTAAGGCAACTAACACCCAGGTACCTACTTACTGCTTGTTGAACAGTGACAGCAGGTGTAAGGTAACTAACACCCAGGTACCTACTTACTGCTAGGTGAACAGTGACAGCAGGTGTAAGGTGACTAACACCCAGGTACCTACTTACTGCTAGGTGAACAGTGACTAACATCCAGGTACCTACTTACTGCTAGGTGAACAGTGACAGCAGATGTAAGGTAACAAGCGCAACATTTTCACCCGTATCGGGGATCGAACACTGCAGGAGGTCTACTGGCCGTGTTTATAACATGTAGGAACGTGTACAACTGATACCACGAGAGAGAGAAGAGGGGAGAGAGGAGAGAGACGAGGGGTAGAGAGAGAGAGAGAGAGAGAGAGAGAGGAGAGAGGAGAGAGAGAGGACGGAGAGAGAGAGAGAAAAGAGAGAGGAGAAGGAGGAGAGAGGAGAGGAGAGAGAAGAGATAAACACAGTACAAACATTTAATAATAACCCAAATAAATATTTTTTGCCACATATTTAAGTAACTCGTTTTCCCGAGGCTGAGATTATGTCTGTGACCATGAATATGAAGGTGCCTTAATGAGGTGGTGGTTCTGGCAACACTGTTCTGGTGGTGGTTCTGGCAACACTGTTCTGGTGGTGGTTCTGGCAACACTGTTCTGGTGGCGGGTCTTGGTAACACTGTTCTGGTGGTGGTTCTGGCAACACTGTTCTGGTGGTGGGTCTTGGTAACACTCTTCTGGTGGTGGGTCTTGGTAACACTGTTCTGGTGGTGGTTCTGGCAACACTGTTCTGGTGGCGGGTCTTGGTAACACTGTTCTGGTGGTGGTTCTGGCAACACTGTTCTGGTGGTGGTTCTGGCAACACTGTTCTGGTGGCGGGTCTTGGTAACACTCTTCTGGTGGTGGGTCTTGGTAACACTGTTCTGGTGGTGGTTCTGGCAACACTGTTCTGGTGGCGGGTTTTGGTGTAACACTTCTGGTGGTGGGTTTCTGGCAACACTGTTCTGGTGGTGGGTCTTGGTAACACTCTTCTGGTGGTGGGTCTTGGTAACACTCTTCTGGTGGTGGGTCTTGGTAACACTCTTCTGGTGGTGGTTCTGGCAACACTGTTCTGGTGGTGGGTCTTGGTAACACTCTTCTGGTGGTGGGTCTGGCAACACTGTTCTGGTGGTGGGTCTTGGTAACACTCTTCTGGTGGTGGTTCTGGCAACACTGTTCTGGTGGTGGGTCTTGGTAACACTCTTCTGGTGGTGGGTCTTGGTAACACTCTTCTGGTGGTGGGTCTTGGTAACACTCTTCTGGTGGTGGGTCTTGGTAACACTGTTCTGGTGGTGGTTCTGGCAACACTGTTCTGGTGGTGGGTCTTGGTAACACTCTTCTGGTGGTGGGTCTTGGTAACACTCTTCTGGTGGTGGGTCTTGGTAACACTCTTCTGGTGGTGGGTCTTGGTAACACTGTTCTGGTGGTGGTTCTGGCAACACTGTTCTGGTGGTGGGTCTTGGTAACACTCTTCTGGTGGTGGTTCTGGCAACACTGTTCTGGTGGGGGGTCTTGGTAACACTGTTCTGGTGGTGGGTTTTGGCAACACTGTTCTGGTGGTGGGTCTTGGTAACACTCTTCTGGTGGTGGGTCTGGTAACACTCTTCTGGTGGTGGGTCTTGGTAACACTGTTCTGGTGGTGGTTCTGGCAACACTGTTTGGTGGTGGGTCTTGGTAACACTCTTCTGGTGGTGGTTCTGGGCAACACTGTTCTGGTGGTGGGTCTTGGTAACACTCTTTTGGTGGTGGTTCTGGCAACACTGTTCTGGTGGTGGGTCTTGGTAACACTCTTTGGTGGTGGTTCTGGCAACACTGTTCTGGTGGTGGGTCTTGGTAACACTGTTCTGGTGGTGGGTCTGGCAACACTGTTCTGGTGGTGGGTCTTGGTAACACTCTTCTGGTGGTGGGTCTGGCAACACTGTTCTGGTGGTGGGTCTTGGTAACACTGTTTTGGTGGTGGGTCTGGCAACACTGTTCTGGTGGTGGGTCTTGGTAACACTCTTCTGGCGGTGGGTCTGGCAACACTGTTCTGGTGGTGGGTCTTGGTAACACTCTTCTGGTGGTGGTTCTGGCAACACTGTTCTGGTGGTGGGTCTTGGTAACACTGTTCTGGTGGTGGGTCTGGCAACACTGTTCTGGTGGTGGGTCTTGGTAACACTCTTCTGGTGGTGGGTCTGGCAACAGTGTTCTGGTGGTGGGTCTTGGTAACACTCTTCTGGTGGTAGTTCTGGCAACACTGTTCTGGTGGTGGGTCTTGGTAACACTGTTCTGGTGGTGGGTCTGGCAACACTGTTCTGGTGGTGGGTCTTGGTAACACTCTTCTGGTGGTGGGTCTGGCAACACTGTTCTGGTGGTGAGTCTTGGTAACACTGTTCTGGTGGTGGGTCTTGGTAACACTCTTCTGGTGGTGGTTCTGGCAACACTGTTCTGGTGGTGGTTCTTGGCAACACTGTTCTGGTGGTGGTTCTGGCAACACTGTTCTGGTGGTGGGTCTGGCAACACTGTTCTGGTGGTGGTTCTGGCAACACTGTTCTGGTGGTGGTTCTTGGTAACACTGTTCTGGTGGTGGTTCTGGCAACACTTTACTGATGGTGGTTCTTGGTAGCACTGTTCTGGTGGTGGTTCTGGTAACACTGTTCTGGTGGTGGTTATTGGCAACACTGTCGAAATGGTTGTTGACAACAATGTTGAAGTGGTTCTGGCAACCCTGTTGAAGTGGTTCTGGCAACACTGTCGAGGTGGTTCTTGGCAACCCTGTTGAAGTGGTTCTTGGCAACCCTGTTGAAGTGGTTCTGGCAACCCTGTTGAAGTGGTTCTGGCAACACTATCGATGTGGTTCTTAGCAATAATGTCGAGGTGGTAGTTGCTCTAGCAACACTGTCGGGACACTGATTTTCTTAGCAACACTGTAGGATGATCCTTCCACAACACTACTGTGATTATTGAACCATAATCTGAACCCCAGTAGAACCAGAGGATCAATACAAGTGTCTTCTGACACTGAACCAAATACAACAAGACTAAGGGACTGATCACCTTGGATTAGATATAATCTTAATCAAGAACGGTGTTCGAATCCTCTGCCGGGATCGACTCCCGGCGAGGGTAGAAACAGTAGGCGTGTTGCCTTACACCTGTCGTCTATGTTCACCCATCAGTAAAATTGGAACCTGGTGTTAGTGGACTGGTGTGGGTCACATCCTGGGTGTTAGTGGACTGGTGTGGGTCACATCCTGGGTGTTAGTGGACTGGTGTGGGTCACAGCCAGGGTGTTAGTGGACTGGTGTATGTCGCATCCTGGGTGTTAGTGGACTGGTGTGGGTCACATCCTGGGTGTTAGTGGACTGGTGTGGGTCACATCCAGGGTGTTAGTGGACTGGTGTGGGTCACATCCTGGGTGTTAGTGGACTGGTGTGGGTCACATCATGGGTGTTAGTGGACTGGTGTGGGTCGCATCCTGGGTGTTAGTGGACTGGTGTGGGTCACAGCCTGGGTGTTAGTGGACTGGTGTGGGTCACATCCTGGGTGTTAGTGGACTGGTGGGGGTTTCACATCCTGGGTGTTAGTGGACTGGTGTGGGTCGCACCCTGGGTGTTAGTGGACTGGTGTGGGTCGCATCCTGGGTGTTAGTGGACTGGTGTGGGTCGCATCCTGGGTGTTAGTGGACTGGTGTGGGTCACATCCTGGGTGTTAGTGGACTGGTGTGGGTCACATCCTGGGTGTTAGTGGACTGGTGCATGTCGCATCCTGGGTGTTAGTGGACTGGTGTGGGTCACATCCTGGGTGTTAGTGGACTGGTGTGGGTCACATCCTGGGTGTTAGTGGACTGGTGTGGGTCACATCCTGGGTGTTAGTGGTCTGATGTGGGTCACATCCTGGGTGTTAGTGGACTGGTGTGGGTCACATCCTGGGTGTTAGTGGACTGGTGTGGGTCACATCCTGGGTGTTAGTGGACTGGTGTGGGTCACATCCTGGGTGTTAGTGGACTGGTGTGGGTCACATCCTGGGTGTTAGTAGACTGATGTGGGTCACATCCTGGGTGTTAGTGGACTGGTGTGGGTCACATCCTGGGTGTTAGTGGACTGGTGTGGGTCACATCCTGGGACAAAACTGACCTAATTTGCGGGAAATGCTCAGCATAACAAGCGGCTTTCTATATAGTAGTATGTCACTGATGTCAGCTATGGTCTGTATACCTTGTACATGTACTTGTATACCTTGTACATGTACTTGTATACCTTGTCATGTACTTGTATACCTTGTACATGTACTGTATACCTTGTACATGTACTTGTATACCTTGTAATGTACTTGTATACCTTGTACATGTACTTGTATACCTTGTACATGTACTTGTATCCCTCGTTACATGTACTTGTATACCTTGTGCATGTACTGGTATACCTTGTACATGTGCTTGTATACCTTGTACATGTACTGGCATACCTTGTACATGTGCTTGTATACCTTGTACATGTACTTGTATACCTTGTACATGTACTGGTAGTAAATAAAGATTATTTATTATTATTATTATTATTACTATTATTATTATTATTATTATTATTATTATTATTATTATTATATATTATTATTATGATTTTTATTATTATTATTATTATTATTATTATTATTATTATTATTATTATTATTATTACTCACGAAATCGTAATGGGACGATCTTGAATTTAATGACTTTCTGATCGCGGGTTCAATCCCCGCCCGTGGTACGCTTTATTGTTATTATTATTATCAAGGGACTGAAGAACTTACAATCAAGTCTCCGTAAGCCAACTTTACCCGTGTGGATGGAGAGAGTGAACCTAGTAGCGACTAGTGAAGAGGCGGGGTCAGGAGCTGTGAATCGACCCCTTGCAACCACAATTTGGTGAGTACACACACACATACACACGCACGCACACACACACACACACACACACACACACACACACACACACACACACACACACACACACACACACACACACACACACACATAGTTGAGCTCCAAGTGGAGAGAGCAGCAGGAATAGGGTGGGAAAAACCAAACTACAAAAGGGGGAACTACTCAGGCTTGAGGAACTTCTTTCAAGACATTCAGTGGGAGAGGGAACTGACAGGAAAACCAGTACAAGAAATGATGGAATATGCGGCAACAAAATGCAAGGAGGCAGAGGAGAGGTTTGTTCCCAAGGGAAACAGAAATAATGGGAAGAACAGAATGAGTCCTTGGTTCACCCAAAGGTGTAGGGAGGCAAAAACTAGGTGTACTAGAGAATGGAAAAGATACAGAAGACAGAGAACTCAGGAAAATAAAGAGATTAGCCGAAGAGCCAGAAACTAATATGCACAGATAAGAAGGGAGGCTCAGCGGCAATACGAAAATGACATTGCATCGAAAGTCAAGACTGACCCGAAGCTGTTGTACAGCCACATCAGGAGGAAAACAACAGTCAAGGACCAGGTAATCAGACTAGGAAGGGTGATGGGGAATTCACAAGAAACGACCAAGAGGTATGTCAGGAGCTCAACACAAGATTTAAAGAAGTATTTACAGTGGAAACCAGTAGGACTCCAGGAAATCAGAGCAGGGGGTGCACCAGCAAGTGCTGGATGAGGTACATATAGCCAAGGAGGAGGTGAAGAAGTGCTATGCGAACTTGACACCTCAAAGGCGGTGGGACCAGACAACATCTCTCCGTGTGTCCTTAAAGAGGGAGCAGAGATATTGTGTGTACCGTTTAAAAAAGATCTTCAACACATCATTTGAAAAATGGGCAACTCCCCGAGGTATGGAAGATGGCAAATGTAGTCTCAAATTTTTTAAAAGGGAGACAGACATGAGGCACTAAACTACAGACCTGTATCCCCTAACGTGTATAGTATGCAAGGTCATGGAGAAGATCATCAGGAGGAGAGTGGTGGAGCACCTGGAAAGAAACAAGTGTATAATTGACAACCAGCATGGTTTCAGGGAGGGAAAAATCCTGTGTCACAAACCTACTAGAGTTTTATGACAAGGTGACAGAAGTAAGACAAGAGAGAGAGGGGTGGATCGACTGCATTTTTTGGACTGCAAGAAGGCCTTCGACAGAGTTCCTCACAAGAGGTTACTGCAAAAACTAGAGGATCAGGCACACATAACAGGGAAAAACACTGCAATGGATCAGAGGGAAAACCTGACAGGGAGGCAACAACGAGTCATGGTACGTGACGAGGTGTCAGAGTGGGCGCGTGTGACAAGCGGGGTTCCACAGGGGTCAGTCCTAGGACCTGTGCTGTTCTTGGTATATGTGAATGACATAACGGAAGGGATAGACTCAGAAGTGTCCTTGTTTGCGGACGATGTGAAGTTAATGAGAAGAATCAAATCGGATGAGGATCAGGCAGGACTACAAAGAGACCTGGACAGGCTACAAGCCTGGTCCAGCAACTGGCTCCTTGAGTTTAACCCTGCCAAATGCAAAGTCATGAAGATTGGGGAAGGGCAAAGAAGACCGCAGACACAATATAGTTTAGATGGCCAAAGTCTGCAAACCTCACTCAAGGAAAAAGATCTGGGGGTGAGTATAACACCGAGCATATCTCCTGAGGCGCACATCAATCAGATAAAATGCTGCAGCATACGGGCGCTGGCAAACCTACGGATAGCGTTCCGATACCTCAGTAAGGATTCGTTCAAGACTCTGTATACCATTTACGTCAGGCCCATACTGGAGTATGCAGCACCAGTCTGGAACCCACACCTAGTCAAGCACGTCAAGAAATTAGAGAAAGTGCAAAGGTTTGCAACAAGACTAGTCCCAGAGCTACGGGGATTGTCCTACGAAGAAAGGTTGAGGGAAATCGGCCTGACGACACTAGAGGCCAGGAGGGTCAGGGGAGACATGATAACGACATATAAAATACTGCGCGGAATAGACAAGGTGGACAAAGACGGGATGTTCCAGAGAAGGGACACAGGGCACAAGAGGTCACAATTGGAAGTTGAAGACTCAGATGAATCAAAGGGATGTTAGGAAGTATTTCTTCAGTCATAGAGTAGTCAGGCCATGGAATAGCCTAGAAAGTGACGTAGTGGAGGCGGGAACCATACATAGTTTTAAGGCGAGGTATGATAAAGCTCACGGAGCAGGGAGAGAGAGGACCTAGTAGCAATCAGTGAAGAGGCGGGGCCAGGAGCTATGACTCGACCCCTGCAACCACAAATAGGTGAGTACACACACACACACACAAACACACACACACACAAACACACACACACACACAAACACACACACACACACACACACGTAGTGGAGGCAGGAACCATACACAGTTTTAAGACGAGGTTTGATAAAGCTCATGGAGCGGGGAGAGATAGGGTCTAGTAGCAACCGGTGAAGAGGCGGGGCCAGGAGCTAGGACTCGACCCCTGCAACCACAAATAGGTGAGTACAAATAGGTGAGTACACACACACACACACACACACAAACACACACACACACACAGGAAGACAGCAGCGAGTCATGGTACGTGGCGAGGTGTCAGAGTGGGCACCTGTGACCAGCGGGGTCCCGCAGGGGTCAGTCCTAGGACCAGTGCTGTTTCTGGTATTTGTGAACGACATGACGGAAGGAATAGACTCTGAGGTGTCCCTGTTTGCAGATGACGTGAAGTTGATGAGAAGAATTCACTCGATCGAAGACCAGGCAGAACTACAAAGGGATCTGGACAGGCTGCAGACCTGGTCCAGCAATTGGCTCCTGGAGTTCAATCCCACCAAGTGCAAAGTCATGAAGATTGGGGAAGGGCAAAGAAGACCGCAGACGGAGTACAGTCTAGGGGGCCAGAGACTACAAACCTCACTCAAGGAAAAAGATCTTGGGGTGAGTATAACACCAGGCACATCTCCTGAAGCGCACATCAACCAAATAACTGCTGCAGCATATGGGCGCCTGGCAAACCTCAGAACAGCATTCCGACATCTTAATAAGGAATCGTTCAGGACCCTGTACACCGTGTATGTTAGGCCCATATTGGAGTATGCGGCACCAGTTTGGAACCCACACCTAGCCAAGCACGTGAAGAAACTAGAAAAAGTGCAAAGGTTTGCAACAAGACTAGTCCCAGAGCTAAGAGGTATGTCCTACGAGGAGAGGTTAAGGGAAATCAACCTGACGACACTGGAGGACAGGAGAGATAGGGGGGACATGATAATGACATACAAAATACTGAGAGGAATTGACAAGGTGGACAAAGACAGGATGTTCCAGAGATTGGACACAGTAACAAGGGGACACAGTTGGAAGTTGAAGACACAGATGAATCACAGGGATGTTAGGAAGTATTTCTTCAGCCACAGAGTAGTCAGTAAGTGGAATAGTTTGGGAAGCGATGTAGTGGAGGCAGGATCCATACATAGCTTTAAGCAGAGGAACGATAAAGCTCACGGCTCAGGGAGAGTGACCTAGTAGCGATCAGTGAAGAGGCGGGGCCAGGAGCTCGGACTCGACCCCCGCAATCTCAACTAGGTGAGTATAACTAGGTGAGTACACACACACACACACACACACACACACACACACAAACACACACACACACACCAAACACACACACACACACACACACATTTGCTACAGTCTCAACCTAAGGAATTATGAAGACAGGACAAAGGAACTGCTCCACCACAACAATGGAAGGAGAAAAGAAAATACAGGAACTAGAAACCAGACGAAGAGAGAATAATAAACACAGAAAAAAACTATACGAAGATGAGAAAGAAGACAAAGAAGCACGTAGCAAGATGTTGAATTAGACACATGTGCAACATATAGGTCTCTTTATAGACGTTTCGCCCACCAGTGACTTTACCAATACAAATAAATAATGTGAAGACAGTAGAACTATATACAAAAGATGAGGTAATCAGTCCTTGGTAACAGCTTGATAAAGCTCCTGGAGAGCGAAACGTTGCCACAATAAAACGTCGCAATAGTTACACTTGTGGCCTTTTATCTAATTACACTCTGACTGTAACCTCCAGATTGTTCAAACTGGTATTACTGTTGCCTCTGTATTTGACTGACGAAGTCTACTGTGTGAGCGAAACGTTTTATCAATAAAGACACCCAACTGTTAGACATGTGTCTTAATGTTCAACCTTCTCTAGAATGTATTCTAATATGTCCTAGTGTCTATTTACGTTTTTTTCTAAACCAATTTGTCGGTATTTAGTGCCAAGGTTTATACCACGGGCCAGTAGGCCTCCTGTAGTGCTCGTTCAGTCTTATGTTTTTAAGTTATGGGTAGAAATTTCAACATCTAGAGTACGTACGGTCCAGATCCAAAATTTAAGTCGTTACTGTGACCTGGCGGCTAAAGTTCTCGCTTCACACGGTGAGTGTCCGGGTTTAATTCCCTGCGAGGGTGGAAACATTGGGAATATTTCCTTACACCGGTTGTCCATGTTCACCCATCAGTAAAATTGGTATCTGGGTGTTAGTGGACTGGTGTGGGTCGCATCCTGGGTGTTAGTGGACTGGTGTGGGTCGCATCCTGGGTGTTAGTGGACTGGTGTGGGTCACATCCTGGATGTTAGTGGACTGGTGTGGGTCACATCCTGGGTTTTAGTAGACTGGTGTGGGTCACATCCTGGGTGTTAGGGGACTGGTGTGGGTCACATCCTGGGTGTTAGTGGACTGGTGTGGGTCACATCCTGGGTGTTAGTGGACTGGTGTGGGTCACATCCTGGGTGTTAGTGGACTGGTGTGGGTCACATCCTGGGTGTTAGTGGACTGGTGTGGGTCACATCCTGGGACAAAACTGACCTAATTTGCGGGAAATGCTCAGCATAACAAGCGGCTTTCTATATAGTAGTATGTCACTGATGTCAGCTATGATGTGTATAAGTTTTATCATGTACTGGAAGTAAATAAAGATTTTATTATTATTATTATTATTATTATTATTATTATTATTATTAAGTACTGACTGGAAACAATCGCTTTTAGGTTCACAGTTAATAAGGGTGGGTATACCTGGCTTTAGCTGGTTGTTTAAATAAGGAATAATCCGTGTGATATCCCCCATCCCTTCATCCCTGCCTCTTGCATCTCCTGTCTCCAAATCCCTCAGTTCCCTCTCCCGACGCAAGACACACCTCAACTCATGCACTTTCAACCTCAGGCTGAAATATACGATCTTAGAGTAACGTTAATAGCCTAAACCAGCCAGACAGCTGACATTCAGGTAGGCAGGCAGGAAGGCAGGCAGGCGGGCAGGCAGGCAGGCAGGCAGGCAGGCAGGGCAAGGCAGGCAGGCGGGGCAGGCAGGCAGGCAGGCAGGCAGGCAGGCAGGCAGGCAGGAGGCAGGCAGGCAGGCAGGCGGCAGGAGGCAGGCAGGCAGGCAGGCAGGCAGGCAGGCAGGCAGGCAGGCAGGCAGGCAGGCGGGCAGGCAGGGCAGGAGGCAGGCAGGCAGGCAGGCAGGCAGGCAGGCAGGCAGGCAGGCAGGGCAGGCAGGCAGGCGGGCAGGCAGGCGGCAGGCAGGCAGGCAGGCAGGCAGGCAGGCAGGCAGGAAGGCAGGCAGGCAGGCAGGCAGGCAGGCAGGCAGGCAGGCAGGCAGGCAGGCAGGCAGGCAGGCAGGCAGGCAGGCAGGCGGGCAGGCAGGGCGGCAGGCAGGCGGCAGGCAGGCAGGCAGGCAGGCAGGTAGGCAGGCAGGCAGGCAGGCGGGCAGGCAGGCAGGCCAGGCGGCAGGCAGGCAGGCAGGCAGGCAGGCAGGCAGGCAGGCAGGCAGGCAGGCAGGCAGGCAGGCAGGCAGGCAGGCGGGCAGGCAGGCAGGCAGGTATACACTCAATCAATCAGGCAGGCAGGCAGGCAGGCAGGCAGGCATGCAGGCAGGCAGGCAGGCAGGCAGGCAGGTAGGTAGGTAGGCAGATAGGCAGGTAGGCAGGTAGGTAGGTAGGCAGGTAGGCAGGTAGGCAGGTAGGCAGGCAGGCAGGCAGGCAGGCAGGTAGGCAGGTAGGCAGGTTAGGCAAGGTAGGCAGGTAGGCAGGTAGGCAGGTAGGTAGTAGGTAGGTAGGCAGGTAGGCAGGTAGGCAGGTAGGCAGGTAGGCAGGTAGGCAGGTAGGCAGGTAGGCAGGTAAGCAGGTAGGCAGGTAGGCAGGTAGGCAGGTAGGCAGGAATTGTGAGGAACTGACAAGGTGGACAGAGACAGGATGTTCCAGAGATGAGACACAGAAAACAAGGGGTCACAGTTGGAAGCTGAAGACTCAGATGAGTTAAAAGGGATGTTAGGAAGTATTTCTTCAGTCACAGAGTTGTCAGGAAGTGGAATAGTCTGGAGAGTGATGTAGTGGAGGCAGGATCTATACATAGTTTTAAGATGAGGTATGATAAAGCTCATGGAGCAGGGAGAGAGAGGACCTAGTAGCGACCAGTGAAGGAGCTGGATCAGGAGCTATGAATCGACCCCTGGAACCACAACTAAGTGAGTACACACACACACATACACACACACACACACACACACACACACACACACACACACACACACACACACACACACACTCACACACACACACACACACACACACACATACACACACAATGCAGGCAGGCTGGAAAATAAACGGGCCCAGAAATAGACAGACAGACAGACAAGTAGGCAAATAGAGAGACAAACAACAGCCAAGCAGTTAGGCACATTGATAGGTAGACAGGTGTCTGTAGGCTGGAAGGGAAATAGACGCACATGCAGACAGAAGGGAAGACAGATCAACAGACACAGGCTGAAAGTCAAGCAGACAGACAAGCAGAGATGCAGACAGACCAGGTAGAGAGGCAGACTGAAAAAAATGACATAGGCAGACAAACAGATGTTTTGGGCATGTAAACAGTATGACAGGTTATACAGGCAAGTAGACAGAGACACAGACAGCCAGGTAAACACACGCACAGACAAGCAGGTTGATATACCAGAAACGAGACGAAAGTGATCTCTCTCTCTCTCTCTCTCTCTCTCTCTCTCTCTCTCTCTCTCTCTCTCTCTCTCTCTCTCTCTCTCTCTCTCTCTCTCTCTCTCTCTCTCTCTCTCGCTCTCTCTCTCTCTCTCTTTGTTATCAGCTGTCACCTGTTATCTCTCTCAGTGCGTCTTCTTACAATGACTGTACGTCTGGAAGCATGTCTGCGAATATAACTCTTTACGTCTTCTCTTATTCTTCCTCAGGCTACACTTCAACCTTCTTCCTTCACTCATCTCTCTCCCTCTCTCTCTCTCATCTATCTATCTATCTATCTATCTACCTATCTATCTATCTATCTATCTATATATATATATATATATATATATTATATATATATTATATATATATATATATGTATATATATATATATGCGAAACAACCACAGAGGAACTTGATGTGCTGATTGCAGCCTTTCGTGCTGCAATCAGCACATCATCAGGAGCTTGCAGTATTGCAGAAATAAGTAGGAAATCCAGGTAGATGAGTAGAAGGGCGCGTGTATTCCACTTCCTAACAATCCTGTGGCTGAAGAAATACTTCCTAACATCCCTGTGATTCATCTGAGTCTTCAACTTGCAACTGTGTCCCCTTGTTGCTGTGTCCCATCTCTGGAACATTCTGTCTCTGTCCACCTTGTGAATTTCTCTCAACATTTTGTATGTCGTTATCATTCCTTATCCTCATATCAGACATAAACAGAGATATACACCACAGCACCGTATCATCCTTTGCGGATGATACTAGGATCTGCATGAGGCTGTCATCTGCTGAGGACGCGGTTAACCTCCAAGAAGATATAAACAAAGTTTTCCAGTGGGCAACGGTAAACAATATGATGTTCAATGAGGACAAATTCCAACTACTCCGTTATGGAAAACTGGAGGAGATAATAACTAGAACAGAGTATACTACTGACTCCGGCCATACAATAGAGCGGAAAAATAATGTAAGGGACCTGGGAGTAGTAATGTCTGAGGATCTCACTTTCAAGGATCACAACAGTGCCACGATCGCACGTGCAAAGAAAATGATAGGATGGATAATGAGAACTTTCAAAACGAGAGATGCCAAGCCAATGATGATCCTTTTCAAATCACTTGTTCTCTCTAGGCTGGAATACTGCTGTACATTAACATCTCCATTCAAAGCAGGTGAAATTGCAGATCTAGAGAGTGTACAGAGATCCTTTACTGCACGTATAAGTTCTGTCAAGCACCTTAACTACTGGGAACGCTTGGAAGCACTTGACTTGTACTCACTGAAGAGCAGGCGAGAGAGATATATCATAATCTTCACTTGGAAAATCCTGGAAGGAATGGTCCCAAATCTGCACACAGAAATCACTCCCTACGAAAGTAAAAGAGTGGCCAGGCGATGCAAAATGCCCCTAATAAAAAGTAGAGGTGCCATTGGTACACTAAGAGAAAACACTGTAAGTGTCCGGGGCCCAAGACTGTTCAACAGCCTCCCATCAAGCATTAGGGGAATTGCCAATAAACCCCTGGCTGCCTTCAAGAGAGAGCTGGACAGATACCTAAAGTCAGTGCCGGATCAGCCGGGCTGTGGCTCGTACGTTGAACTGCGTGCGGCCAGCAGTAACAGCCTAGTTGATCAGGCCCTGATCCATCGGGAGACCTAGTCATGGACCGGGCCGCGGGGGCGTTGATCCCCGGAATAACCTTCAGGTAACTCCAGGTAACCAGGTAACCCCTAACCCTCCTGTCCTCCAGTGTCGTCAGGCCGATTTCCCTTAACCTTTCTTCGTAGGACATTCCCCTTAGCTCCGGGACTAGTTTCATTGCAAACCTTTGCACTTTCTCTAACTTCTTGACGTGCTTGACCAGGTGGAGGTGATCATCAATTTTATCTTCCGCTCAATTAAGGCTTTTAAAGGCTGAGATTAATTATTTATAATATTTATTTTTAAATAATTACTTACCTCAGCTGAGGTAAGTAACGAAGAGGGAGTGATGGAGCCAGCTGTGAGCCAGCTGTGAGCCAGCTGTGAGCCAGCTGTGAGCCAGCTGTGAGCCAGCTGTGAGCCAGCTGTGAGCCAGCTGTGAGCCAGCTGTGAGCCAACTGTTAGCCAACTGTTAGCCAACTGTTAGCCAACTGTAGCCAACTGTTAGCCAACTGTTAGCCAACTGTTAGTCAACTGTGAGCCAGCTGTGAGCCAACTGTCAACCAGCTGTTAGCCAGCTGTTAGCCAGCTGTGAGTCAGCTGTGAGCCAACTGTGAGCCAGCTGTGAGCCAAATGTGAGCCAGCTGTGAGCCAACTGTGAGCCAGCTGTGAGCCAGCTGTTAGCCAACTGTTAGCCAACTGTTAGCCAGCTGTTAGCCAGCTGTTAACCAGTTGTTAGCCAGCTGTTAGCCATCATTTGGTCAACCAATTTCATTTCGGAAATTCCGTATATTACAAAAACATGTCAAAAATAATCAGAAAAACTAATAATATTTTTGTAGTAGGTTGAGGTTTGAGAAGAACTTGCCTAGTATGGGCCAGTAGGCCTCCTTTCTTATATTGTTAAGGTGACGTTCTAGAAAGAAGCGTAGTCACCGTGGATGCAAAGCTGGTGTAAAATAATGATAATAATAATAATAATAATAATAATAATAATAATAATAATAATAATAATAATAATAATAATAATAATAATAATGGAAATAAATGGTATAAAATACCGACACAATGGAAATATAAACGCAAATGCAGTATAATGTGATCCTTTATTGACAACGTTTCGCCCACACAGTGGGCTTTTTCAAGTCACACACGGATCTACCTGGGGTTGGAAGGTACGAGAGTATTTATAGTCATGTTCAGAATGTTGAGGTCAGGTGGAGAATGCTGCATCTGATGATCTACCGGGTGGGGTTATAGAGTCTTGGGTAGCTTGGCAGGGGTATTGGACAAGTTGTAGACCTTCTGCAGTGTTCTATGTTCTTATGTGGGATAGCGATGAAGAAGTTTCTTGGCGAGTGGTTCAGCTATGTTATAGAAGCCATTGTTCTGGTTGAAATTGTTGGTTATAGAGATAAGCGATGATTCCAGGATTCTTCTGTATTGAGTGTTGTCTTCTGTGGCTATAAGTCTTGAGTTTCTGTAGTTAATTAAATGGTTGTGTGAATTGCGATGTTGTACACAGGCATTCCTTGTATCGTCAGTCCTGCTTGCATATTGGTGTTCTGAAATGCGTGTTTGGAGGTCTCTTGATGTTTCGCCCACATATAATTTGTTGCAGTCATTACAAGGGATTATGTATACCCTGCAGAGGATGGAGGCTTGTCCTGTCTACTACTGGTGATGTCCTTGATGGTCGTGGTTGTGGAGTAGATACTTGGAATGATGTTTTGGCAAAGATGCTGGAAACATGTTTGGCAATGGAGTTGGGGGGGAGGACTATGTATCTCTTCTCGGCAGTGTCTTCTCTGGGTGTGTTGAAGATGTTTAATGCCCGCCGTCTGCAGTCTCTGATGAAGTGACGAGGATAGTGGAGTTTAGAAAATACTTGTTCAATTATAGTGCATTCTTCCTCAAGGAACTCATTGCTGCAGATTCTGAGTGCACGTAGGAAGAAGCCTATAATCACACCACGTTTGGTTTTGGTGTCGTGGTGAGAGTAGAAGTGGAGAAGATCGTTTTGGTTGGTGGGTTTTCGATAGACTTTAAAACGAAGTTCGTGGTCAGCTTTGCAGAGCAGAACATCAAGAAAGGAAGAGTGTTGTCGACTTCTTCTTCAAGTGTGAACTGGATTGAAGGCTCGACCTGGTTGAGCTTGTCTTGGAGAGCTTGAACGTTGAAGCGTTTAGGAGTTATGAGGAGAATGTCGTCAACATAACGGAGCCAGGTGACAGACGAAGGAATAATGGTGGAGAAACGTTCGGCTTCTAGATGTTCCATGTATAAGTTCGCCAGGACTGCACTGAGTGGCGAACCCATGGGTAGTCCAAAAGTCTGCTGAAAGAGGTGATTTTCGAAGGAGAAACACGTAAAGCCAACACATAGTTCAACAAGGTCGATGAAATCGCTGGCTGGAATGGGAAGATCAACCAGGTCTCAGGAATTCTCGCCAAACACCTCTCTAAACTCTTGGGCACTATCAGTCCAGCACATCTCAAACACTCGGGTGATCTTCTCAATCGCATTCGCAACATCAACATCAGGAACAAGAAACTTTCTAGCTTTGACGTGACTTCCCTATTCACCAAAGTACCTACTACACAAGCCATCGATCTCTTGCGCAGGAAAATTGACGATTCACTTGATCTTTCCATTCCAGCCAGCGATTTCATCGACCTTGTTGAACTATGTGTTGGCTTTACGTGTTTCTCCTTCGAAAATCACCTCTTTCAGCAGACTTTTGGACTACCCATGGGTTCGCCACTCAGTGCGGTCCTGGCGAACTTATACATGGAACATCTAGAAGCCGAACGTTTCTCCACCATTATTCCTTCGTCTGTCACCTGGCTCCGTCATGTTGACGACATTCTCCTCATAACTCCTAAACGCTTCAACGTTCAAGCTCTCCAAGACAAGCTCAACCAGGTCGAGCCTTCAATCCAGTTCACACTTGAAGAAGAAGTCGACAACACTCTTCCTTTCCTTGATGTTCTGCTCTGCAAAGCTGACCACGAACTTCGTTTTAAAGTCTATCGAAAACCCACCAACCAAAACGATCTTCTCCACTTCTACTCTCACCACGACACCAAAACCAAACGTGGTGTGATTATAGGCTTCTTCCTACGTGCACTCAGAATCTGCAGCAATGAGTTCCTTGAGGAAGAATGCACTATAATTGAACAAGTATTTTCTAAACTCCACTATCCTCGTCACTTCATCAGAGACTGCAGACGGCGGGCATTAAACATCTTCAACACCCCCAGAGAAGACACTGCCGAGAAGAGATACATAGTCCTCCCCACCAACTCCATTGCCAAACATGTTTCCAGCATCTTTGCCAAAACATCATTCCAAGTATCTACCTCCACAACCACGACCATCAAGGACATCACCAGTAGTAGACAGGACAAGCCTCCATCCTCTGCAGGGGTATACATAATCCCTTGTAATGACTGCAACAAATTATATGTGGGCGAAACATCAAGAGACCTCCAAACACGCATTTCAGAACACCAATATGCAAGCAGGACTGACGATACAAGGAATGCCTGTGTACAACATCGCAATTCACACAACCATTTAATTAACTACAGAAACTCAAGACTTATAGCCACAGAAGACAACACTCAATACAGAAGAATCCTGGAATCATCGCTTATCTCTATAACCAACAATTTCAACCAGAACAATGGCTTCTATAACATAGCTGAACCACTCGCCAAGAAACTTCTTCATCGCCATCCCACATAAGAACATAGAACACTGCAGAAGGTCTACAACTTGTCCAATACCCCTGCCAAGCTACCCAAGACTCTATAACCCCACCCGGTAGATCATCAGATGCAACATTCTCCACCTGACCTCAACATTCTGAACATGACTATAAATACTCTCGTACCTTCCAACCCCAGGTAGATCCGTGTGTGACTTGAAAAAGCCCACTGTGTGGGTGAAACGTTGTCAATAAAGGATCACATTATACTGCATTTGTGTTTATATTTCCAATAATAATAATGTTTATACCTACCAGTACATGGTTCAACTTATACAGACCATAGTTGACACCAATGACAAGGTGGTCAGTCCCTCAGCCTGGAGAAGATTTCAGCACCATGGTCTGGAACAAGGTGGTCAGTCCCTCAGCCTGGAGAAGATTTCAGCACCATGGTCTGGAACAAGGTGGTCAGTCCCTCAGCCTGGAGAAGAGTTCAGCACCATGGTCTGGAACAAGGTGGTCAGTCCCTCAGCCTGGAGAAGAGTCCAGCACCATGGTCTGGAGCAAGGTGGTCAGTCTCTCAGCCTGGAGAAGAGTTCAACACCATGGTCTGGAACAAGGTGGTCAGTCCCTCAGCCTGGAGAAGAGTTCAGCACCATGGTCTGGAACAAGGTGGTCAGTCCCTCAGCCTGGAGAAGAGTTCAGCACCATGGTCTGGAACAAGGTAGTCAATCCCTCAGCCTGGAGAAGAGTCCAGCACCATGGTCTGGAACAAGGTGGTCAGTCCCTCAGCCTGGAGAAGAGTTCAGCACCATGGTCTGGAACAAGGTAGTCAATCCCTCAGCCTGGAGAAAAGTCCAGCACCATGGTCTGGAACAAGGTGGTCAGTCCCTCAGCTTGGAGAAGAGTTCAGCACCATGGTCTGGAACAAGGTGGTCAATCCCTCAGCCTGGAGAAGAGTTCAGCACCATGGTCTGGAACAAGGTGGTCAATCCCTCAGCCTGGAGAAGAGTTCAGCACCATGGTCTGGAACAAGGTGGTCAATCCCTCAGCCTGGAGAAGAGTTCAGCACCATGGTCTGGAACAAGGTGGTCAGTCCCTCAGCCTGGAGAAGAGATCAGCACCATGGTCTGGAACAAGGTGGTCAGTCCCTCAGCCTGGAGAAGCGTCCAGCACCATGGTCTGGAACAAGGTGGTCAGTCCCTCAGCCTGGAGAAGAGTTCAGCACCATGGTCTGGAACAAGGTGGTCAGTCCCTCAGCCTGGAGAAGCGTCCAGCACCATGGTCTGGAACAAGGTGGTCAGTCCCTCAGCCTGGAGAAGAGTTCAGTACCATGTGCTGACCAGAAGTCTTGGTTATATACAGTCTGTGAGAACCGAACCTCCGCTGGGAAATGAGACTATATTTGGTGAGGGCGTCTGCTTTGTTATTAGGGTCACCTTGGTGTGGGATATAAAATTTGGTGCAAGCTGCAAGCTACAAGCACTAGGCTACTAGCACTAGGCTACTAGCACTAGGCTACTAGCACTAGGCTACAAGCACTAGGCTACTAGCACTAGGCTACTAGCACTAGGCTACTAGCACTTGGCTACTAGCACTAGGCTACAAACACTAGGCTACAAGCACTAGGCTACTAGCACTAGGCTACAAGCACTAGGCTACAAGTACTAGGCTACAAGTACTAGGCTACAAGCACTAGGCTACAAGCACTAGGCTACTAGCACTAGGCTACAAGCACTAGGCTACAAGTACTAGGCTACAAGCACTAGGCTACAAGCACTTAGCTACAAGCACTTAGCTACAAGCACTAGGCTACAAGCACTTAGCTACAAGCAATAGGCTACAAACACTAGGCTACAAGCACTAGGCTACAAGCACTTAGCTACAAGCACTAGGCTAAAACACTAGGCTACAAGCCCTAGGCTACAAGAACTAGGCTACAAGCACTAGGCTACAAGTACTAGGCTACAAGTACTAGGCTACAAGCACTAGGCTATAAGCACTTAGCTACAAGCACTTAGCTACAAACACTAGGCTACAAGCACTAGGCTACAAGCATTAGGCTACAAGCACTAGGCTACAAGCACTAGGCTACAAGTACTAGGCTACAAGCACTAGGCTACAAGCACTTAGCTACAAGCACTAGGCTACAAGCACTTAGCTACAAGCACTAGGCTACAAGCACTTGGCTACAAGCATTAGGCTATAAGCACTAGGCTACAAGCACTAGGCTACAAGAACTAGGCTACAAGCACTAGGCTACAAGTACTAGGCTACAAGTACTAGGCTACAAGCACTAGGCTACAAGCACTTAGCTACAAGCACTAGGCTACAAGAACTAGGCTACAAGCACTAGGCTACAAGTACTAGGCTACAAGCACTAGGCTACAAGCACTAGGCTACAAGGACTAGGCTACAAGCACTAGGCTACAAGCACTTAGCTACAAGCACTAGGCTACAAGAACTAGGCTACAAGCACTAGGCTACAAGTACTAGGCTACAAGCACTAGGCTACAAGTACTAGGCTACAAGCACTAGGTTACAAGTACTAGGCTACAAGCACTAGGCTACAAGCACTAGGCTACAAGGACTAGGCTACAAGTACTAGGCTACAAGCACTTAGCTACAAGCACTAGGCTACAAGAACTAGGCTACAAGCACTAGGCTACAAGTACTAGGCTACAAGCACTAGGCTACAAGCACTAGGCTACAAGTACTAGGCTACAAGCACTAGGCTACAAGCACTAGGCTACAAGCACTAGGCTACAAGCACTTAGCTACAAGCACTAGGCTACAAGCACTAGGCTACAAGTACTAGGCTACAAGCACTAGGCTACAAGCACTTAGCTACAAGCACTAGGCTACAAGCACTAGGCTACAAGTACTAGGCTACAAGCACTAGGCTACAAGGACTTAGCTACTAGCACTAGGCTACAAGCACTAGGCTACAAGGACTAGGCTACAAGCACTAGGCTACAAGCACTTAGCTACAAGCACTAGGCTACAAGCACTAGGCTACAAGTACTAGGCTACAAGCACTAGGCTACAAGGACTTAGCTACTAGCACTAGGCTACAAGCACTAGGCTACAAGGACTAGGCTACATTTCTTTTTCCTGGTATCTCAGAAGATGAAGATTTTTAAATGCAGATAAATAAAGAACTGACGAGTTGAAAAATTAGATAGACTGATGAAGCCAGACAGTAGCTTCATCAGTCCAATACAAAGAATAATGGTAAGAATGAGGTGTTCGAGGCAATCAGTCCCTCATTACACCATATGCTGTATTCTTATCAAGGTTGAGGGACTGATTACATCGACTTCAGGCTGAGGGACTGATTACATCGACTTCAGGCTGAGGGACTGATTACATCAACTCCAGGCTGAGGGACTGATTACATCAACTCCAGGCTGAGGGACTGATTACATCGACTTCAGGCTGAGGGGCTGATTACATCAACTCCCGGCTGAGAGACTGATTACATCAACTCAGGCTGAGGGACTAATTACATCGACTTCAGGCTGAGGGACTGATTACATCAACTCCAGGCTGAGGGACTGATTACATCGACTTCAGGCTGAGGGACTGATTACATCAACTCCAGGCTGAGGGACTGATTACATCAACTCCAGGCTGAGGGACTTATTACATTGACTCCAGGCTGAGGGACTTATTACATCGACTTCAGGCTGAGGGACTGAATACATCGATTCCAGGCTGAGGACCTGATTACATTGACTCCAAGCTGAGGGACTGATTACATCAACTCTAGGCTGAGAAACTGATTACATCAACTCAGGCTGAGGGATGATTACATCAACTCTAGGCTGAGGGACTTATTACATCAACTCCAGGCTGAGGGACTGATTACATCAACTCTAGGCTGAGGGACTGATTACATCGACTCCAGGCTGAGGGCCTGATTACATTGACTCCAGGCTGAGGGCCTGATTACATCGACTCCAGGCTGAGGGCCTGATTACATCGACTTCAGGCTGAGGGACTGATTACATCGACTTCAGACTGAGGGACTGATTACATCAACTCCTGGCTGAGGGACTGATTACATTGACTCGAAGCTGAGGGACTGATTACATTGACTCCAGGCTGAGGGACTGATTACATCGACTCCAGGCTGAGGGCCTGATTACATCGACTTCAGGCTGAGGGACTGATTACATCACATCCAGGCTGAGGGACTGATTACATTGACTCCAGGCTTAGGGACTGATTACATTGACTCCAGGCTGAGGGACTGATTACATCGACTTCAGGCTGAGGGACTGATTACATCACATCCAGGCTGAGGGACTGATTACATTGACTCCAGGCTTAGGGACTGATTACATTGACTCCAGGCTTAGGGAGTGATTGCATCAACTCCAGGCTGAGGGACTGATTACATTGACTCCAGGCTGAGGGACTGATTTCATCGACTCCAGGCTGAGGGACTGATTACATCAACTCCAGGCTGAGGGACTGATTACATCGACTCCAGGCTGAGGGACTGATTTCATCGACTCCAGGCTGAGGGACTGATTACATTGACTCCAAGCTGAGGGACTGATTACATCAACTCCAGGCTGAGGGACTGATTACATCGACTCCAGGCTGAGGGACTGATTACATTGACTACAAGCTGAGGGACTGATTACATTGACTCCAAGCTGAGGGACTGATTACATCAACTCCAGGCTGAGGGACTGATTACATCGACTCCAGGCTGAGGGACTGATTACATCGACTCCAGGCTGAGGGACTGATTACATTGACTCCAAGCTGAGGGACTGATTACATCAACTCCAGGCTGAGGGACTGATTACATCGACTCCAGGCTGAGGGACTGATTACATTGACTCCAAGCTGAGGGACTGATTACATCGACTCCAGGCTGAGGGACTGATTACCTCAAGGTCCTCATCTTCACCATTCTTCTTTGTATAGGACTGATAAATACCCAAGTGTTGCAAATCAGGGAACTGGTGGGGTTTGAACTCACGGCGGGTAAGTGCTATGACTCGCAAGCCAGTGCGTTAACCACTTGACCAGCTGACTCTAATAAGAGTCAACCAATAGGGAGGTTATTATGTGTTAACCTGACTGTGGTGGATAAAAATGTAACTAATTGAATGAATCTTACGAGAGGTAACTGGTCGAGAGGTTAACGCACTGGCCTGTGAGTTACAGTACTCACCATGGGTTCAACCCCGACCCTTTTCCTGATTTAAAATGATTTTGTCCGGATATGTAACCCGGAAGGTTCGTAAATCACGATGACCCAATAAAGCCATGGCGACAGAGTGACTTATTTCCTCTTCCCCAGGATGCCACCCACACCAGTTGACCAACACCCAGGTACCTATTTTACTGCTAGGTGAACAGTGGCATCAGGTGTCTTTAGGGAACACGTCCTAATGTTTCCACCCGTGCTAGGGATCGATCCCCGGACCTCATTGCGTGAGCTGAGTGTGCTACCAACCGAGGTACGAGACACTTCGTCAATATATCTGTACCAACACTTAGTTCTTTTGGGAAGAATTTTGAAGCAAGATTACTTACCAAAATCCTTCCCAATAGACCTAAGTGGTATAGATATGTTGATGATATTTTATATCCTAGGCCTAAAAATATAGACATAAGTCATTTCCGGGGGGACTTATCCCTAAAATTGTAAAAATAACTTTAAAAAAAACGGGTTAGGTGTTTCCAACCATAACAGCTCAAGGAAGGTTTAATCCCTAGCAAGAACTGTTTTAAATTTTTTAAGAAGGAATACCCAAGTTAATAGACGGTGGGTTAATACCGGTAGGTTATAAAAATCAAAAACCCCCTTAAAAGATAATTTGTAAAACCCAAAGGGGGTATTGGGGAAAACTGTTGTGTGGAGAAAAAAAAAATTAAAAATTGGAAGGAAAACTTGTGGAAACGATTTTCGGGGTTTAAGAACCACATTTTTTGGAAAAAAACCACTTTTTTTAAATTTTTGGGATTGTGGAGTTTTTTGTACCCAATACCTGGGAGAGGGGCTTTTTTGTGACCCAACCCGGGTTGACAGTTTATTTTTCTCTTTACCGTGGATGGTGTGGGCCGTTTATTTTTGTCCCCTCATATCCACCTTGGTGGTAGTGGCAAAAGGGTTTTTTTTGTCCCCAAATTTTCTTTGGGAGGTTGGGGCAGATGTTTTACCAACCCCATTTTTTGTGGTTAGTGGTATTTTTTTGGTCCTTATCCATCCTTTGGGGTGTTATTTTTATTTTTATTATACCATCCGGGAGGGGGTGTTTAACCTCACACCCGGGAGGGTATGGTAGTTTATTTTTTGTAACCCATAAATTTGGTGGTTTTGGTGGGAAATTTCCCTATATCCTCTTGGATGGGTAGTGGATTTATTGGACCCAACCTTGTGGAGGTATGGCGATTGTGCCCCCATCCTCCTGGGGGGTAGGGCTTTTTAAATGTTTACTATAAACCACTGTGGATGGTAGTGGCTTTTTATTGTGTACCTCATTTTCTCTTGGGATGGTGGGCTGTTTATGTGTACCTCATATCCACCCTGTGGATGGTATGGTATTTTATGTGTACCTCATATCTCCTGTGGTGGTAGGGTAGTTTATTGTGTACCTATATCCACCCTGTGGTGGTAGGGTGTTTTTTGTGTACCTCTACCCACCCTGTGGAGGGTAGTGGCTAGTTTATTGGTACCTCAACCCACCCTGTGGATGGTAGTGGCTAGTTTTGGTACCTACCTCCGTGGATGGTAGTGGCTAGTTTATGTGTACCTCTACCTTCTGGGGAGGGTAGGGGTTTTTCTTTTACCTATACCATCTGGGGATGGTAGGGCTGTTTATTGTGTCCCTCATTCCATCTGTGGATGGTGTGGCTAGTTTATGTGTCCTTTTCCATCCTGGGAGGGTTTTGGGGCTAGTTTATTGTGTCCTCATTCCACCGTGGGGGTAGTGGCTTTTATTGTGTACCCATATCCACCTGTGGTGGTAGTGGCTAGTTTATGTGTACCCATATATCCTGTGGAGGGGTGGCTAGTTTAGTTCCCTCTATCCACCCTGTGGTGGTGTGGCTAGTTTGTGTACCTCTACCATCCTGTGGTGGTAGTGGCGTTTATTTGTCCTCATACCCCTGTGGATGGTGTGGCTATTTTTTGTGTACCTCATACCCACCCTGTGGATGGTGTGGCTATTTAGTGATTTAAATCCACCCTTGGATGGTAGTGGCTAGTTTTTTTGTGTACCTATATCCATCCTGTGGATGGTGTGGTATTTTTAGTGTACCTCATATCCTCCTGTGGATGGTGTGGCTAGTTTGTGTACTCATACCACCCTTGGGGGAGGGTTTGTGGCTAGTTTATGTGTACCTCTTTTCCTCTGGGATGGAGTGGCTAGTTTATTGTGTCCTCATATCACCTGTGGAGGTGTGGTATTTATTGTGTCCTATATCCACCCTTGGATGGTATGGCTGTTTATTGTGTCCCTAATCCCCCTGTGGATGGTAGTGGTAGTTATTGTGTCCCTCATATCCTCCTGTGGATGGTGTGGCTAGTTTGTGCCCCCTTATCCTCCTGTGGATGGAGTGGTAGTTTATTTGTCCCTCAATCCTCCTGTGGAGGTATGGCTAGTTTGTGTACCTCATTCCACCCTGTGGATGGTTGGCGTTTATGTGTACCTCATACCCACCCTTGGAGGGTATGGCTATTTATGTGTACCTCATATCCATCCTGTGGGGTAGTGGCTAGTTTATTGTTACCCATACCCACCTGTGGATGGTAGGGGCTAGTTTTTGGGTACCTCACCATCCGTGGATGGTGGGGGGCTGTTTATTGTGTACCCAAAAACCATCCTGGGGATGGTAGGGGTAGTTTATTGTGACCTCTTTTTTTCACCCGTGGAGGTAGTGGCTATTTTTTTTTTTTTGTACCCTTTATATCCTCTGTGGAGGGTAGTGGTAGTTATTGTGTACCTATCCTCCTTGGATGGTAGTGGCAGTTTTTTGTGTCCCCTCAAACCATCCTGTGGTGGAGTGGCTATTTTTGGGTTACCTCTTTCCCATCCTGTGGTGGTAGTGGCTAGTTTTTTGTGTACCTCTATCCACCGGGGGGAGTGGTAGTTTTGTGTACCTCATCCCCCCTGTGGAGGGAGGGGCTATTTTTGTTACCTATATCCACCCTGTGGATGGTATGGCTAGTTTATTGTGTATTATTATCCTGTGGATGGTAGGGGCTAGTTTATGTGTACCTCATATCCACCCTGTGGAGGGTAGTGGCTATTTTTATGTTCCTCTTTCCCACCCTGGGTGGTAGTGGCTAGTTTATTTGTACCTCTTTTCCCCCTGTGGATGGTAGTGGCTAGTTTTTTGTGCCCTCATATCCACCTTTGGGAGGGTAGTGGTAGTTTTTGTGTACCCTATCCTCCGTGGATGGTAGTGGCTAGTTTATGTGTACCCTATCCACCTGTGGGGTAGGGTTTGTTTATGTGTACCTATACCACCCTGGGATGGTGTGGCTAGTTTTACTGTGACCTCTTCCACCTGTGGATGGTATGGCTGTTTATGTGTCCTATATCCTTTTTGGGATGGTTTTGGCTGTTTTTTGGTCCCTATCCATCCGGGGATGGTGTGGCTGTTTTGTGTCCTCATATCCATCCTGTGGAGGTAGGGGCTATTTTTATTGTGCCTTTATCCCCCTGTGGATGGTAGGGGCTTTTTTTGTGTACCTCATACCCACCCTTTGGGGATGGTAGTGGTGTTTATGTGACCTCTTATCCATCCTGGGGATGGTATGGCTTTTTTTGGTACCTATATCCATCCTGTGGTGGAGTGGCTAGTTTATGTGTCCCTCATTCCACCCTGTGGATGGTAGTGGCTAGTTTTTGTGTACCTCTATCCATCCTGTGGTGGAAAGTGGCTGTTTATTGTACCTCATATCCACCCGTGGATGGTAGGGGCTAGTTTATTGGTCCTCATACCATCCTGTGGATGGTAGTGGTAGTTTATTGTGTACCCTACCCTCCGGTGGAGGGTAGGGCTTTTTGTGTCCCTATACCCATCCTGTGGATGGTGTGGCTAGTTTATGTGTCCCCATTCCCTGTGGAGGGGAGGGGGCTATTATTGTGTACCTCATAAAATCCTGTGGGGTAGTGGCTATTTTTATTGTGTCCTATACCCTTCCTGTGGATGGTAGGGGGCTAGTTTTTGTGTACCTCATTCCATCCTGGGGATGGTAGGGGCTAGTTTATTTTGTACCTCATACCATCCTGGGAGGGTAGTGGCTATTTTGTGTACCTCAATCCACTGGGAGGGAGTGGCTAGTTTATTGTGTACCCTACCACCCTGGGGATGGTAGTGGCTAGTTTTTTTGTACCTCATATCCATCTGTGGAGGTGGGGCTAGTTTATTGTGTACCTCTTTCCCACCCTGTGGATGGAGGGGCTAGTTTATGTGCCCTATACCCACCCTGTGGATGGTAGTGGCTATTTTTATTGTGTCCTCTTTTCCATCCTGTGGAGGTAGTGGCTATTTTTTGGTCCCTCATCCTCCTGGGATGGTAGTGGCTAGTTTATGTGCCTCAAAACCACCCTGGGATGGTAGTGGCTAGTTTTTGTGCTCATTTTCACCCTGTGGATGGAGTGGTTTTTTATGTGCCCTCATACCATCGTGGAGGGGTTGGGGCTGTTTATGTGTCCTATTCCATCCGTGGATGGTGTGGTGTTTATGGTACCTCATATCCATCCGGGGGTGGATGGTATTTTGGGCTAGTTTACTGTTTTTACCTCTATCCATCCTGTGGGGTGGGCTAGTTTTTGGTCCCAATCCTCCTTGGATGGTAGTGGCAGTTTATTGTGTACCTATCCCCCCTGTGGGGGGTAGTGGCTGTTTTATTGGTATCAAAACCATTTGGTGGTAGGGCTAGTTTATTGTGTCCCATTTTATCCTTGGATGGTAGGGGGTAGTTTATGGTCCCTCTTTTCCACCCTTTGGGGGTAGTGGCTAGTTTTGTGTACCTCATACCATCCTGGGGATGGTAGTGGCTAGTTTTTGTGACCTCATATCCACCCGTGGATGGTAGGGCTGTTTATTGTGTACCTCATATCCATCCGTGGATGGTGTGTTAGTTTATTGTGTACTATATCCATCCTGTGGTGGTAGGGCTAGTTTACTGTGTCCCTCTACCCATCCTGTGGAGGGTGTGGCTATTTACTGTGTACCTCAACCCATCCTGTGGTGTAGTGGTAGTTTAGTGTACCTATATCCATCCTGTGGATTTTTGTGGTATTTATTGTGTACCTCTTTCCATCCTGTGGATGGTAGGGCTATTTATTGTGTACCTCTACCACCTTGGATGGTGTGGTAGTTTATTGTGTCCCTATACCCCCCGTGGATGGTAGGGCTAGTTTATTGTTACCTATACCATCTTGGATGGTAGTGGCTAGTTTACGTCCCTCTATCCACCCTGGGGAGGGTAGTGGCTGTTTGTTACCAAATTTCCATCCTGTGGTGGTAGGGGCGTTTATGTGTCCTATATCCATCGTGGATGGTAGGGGCAGTTTATTGTGTACCTAAATTCCACCCTGTGGATGTATGGTGGTTTATTGTGCCCCTCATATCCATCCTGGGATGGTGTGGCTATTTTTGTCCCTCTACCTTTCTGGGATGGTGTGGTAGTTTATTGTGTACTATATCCCCCTGTGGAGGTGTGGCTAGTTTTTGTATCAAATCCACCTGTGGGGGGTAGTGGCAGTTTATGTGTCCCTCTTTCCACCCTGTGGAGGTAGTGGCTAGTTTATTGTGTCCCTCATATCATCCGTGGATGGTGTGGGTAGTTTTTTGTGTACCTCATATCCATCCTGTGGGGGTAGGGGCTAGTTTATTGGTCCCTCTATCCATCCTGTGGGGGTAGTGGCTTTTTTTGTGTACCTCAATCCATCCTGTGGATGGTAGTGGCTATTTTGTGTACCTCTATCCACCCTGTGGATGGTAGGGCTAGTTTATTGTGTCCCTCATACCCTGTGGATGGTAGTGGCTATTTTTATTGTGTACCTCATATCCACCCTGTGGATGGTAGTGGTAGTTTATTGTGTACCTCATATCCCCCTGTGGATGGTGTGGTAGTTTTTTGTGTCCCTCAACCATTGTGGTGGTAGGGGCTAGTTTTTTGGTACTCATCATCCTGGGTGGTAGTGGTATTTTATTGTGTACCTCAAAACCACCCTGTGGATGGTAGGGGCTTTTTATTGTGTATCATTCCACCCTGTGGATGGTAGTGGCTAGTTTATTTTGTACCTCAATCCACCCTGTGGTGGTAGGGGCTAGTTTATTTGTGTACTCATATCCCCCTGTGGGGGGGTAGGGGCTGTTTATGGTCCCTCATATCCATCCTGTGGATGGTATGGCTAGTTTTTGTGTACCTCATATCCATCCTGTGTGGTTTGTGGTGTTTTTGTACCTTATCCATCCTGTGGATGGTAGTGGCTAGTTTTGTGTCCTCATATCCACCTGTGGAGGGTAGGGGTAGTTTATTGTGTCCCTAAATCCACCCTGTGGATGGTAGTGGCAGTTTTTTGGAAACCTCATATCCATCCGTGGATGGTAGGGCTAGTTTATTGGTTTACCATCCTGGGAGGTAGCTATTTTATTGGTCCCTCATACCACCCCTGTGGATGGAGTGGCTGTTTAGGGTACCTCTACCCATCCTGTGGATGGTAGGGCTATTTTTATGTGTCCCTCTATCCACCCTGTGGAGGTAGTGGCTTTTATTGTGTACCCTTTCCACCCTGTGGGGGGTAGGGCTTTTACGTGACCTATATCCATCCTGTGGAGGGTAGTGGCTAGTTTTTTGTGTACCTCATATCCATCCTGGGATGGAGTGGTAGTTTACTGTGTACCTCTACCCACCCGTGGGGGAGGGGCTTTTACTGTTACCTCAACCCTCCTGTGGTGGTAGGCTAGTTTTGTGTACCTCATATAATCGGAAGGTGTAGTTTTTGGTTCAACACTGGAGTATATTTTTTTACTTTTAAATAAAAAATTTC